>OX243852.2:9844166-10470833 GCA_945859575.2 Herminia tarsipennalis
TGGTTCGTTATGACTTACGCATCAGCGCCGGCGCTTGTTTTTAGATGCAACTGAAGCCATGGTGAATGTTCTTAGTGGCTGGATGTCACCAACGACGGTTAGTATCTACTTAGATAACTAAATCTGCTGTGCTGCCTACACACACAATTCATGATTTTGAAACTTTCAATTCATCTCTTGGACTTGATAATACAATAAGTAGTACATATTTCATAAAACTTGAAGCAAGCACCATAACACTGTGTATCGTTTTATCAAGCTTTCAATTCTCAAACTTCCTAATGTTTCTATATATACATATTAAAAGTAACAAATGTGTTTACTACAGATCATAAACACGTTTGCGCAACATGTTGGATGACTGCTACGAGAAATGTGCATAGGTATAATTCAGCAATTTGTTAACAGACATGTTAACAATTTGAATTTGGAATAATATCATATTGTCTTGTTTTCAGAATGTATCTCTTACCAGTACCACCTCCAGCACTAGGGACATTAATGGGAAGATTAGGTGATGAAGTACCTTCTGCAAGTGTTGCATTAAGTATTTACTTGGAGAAATTGCATAGAAGTAGTCTGTGTCATAAGCCGAAAGCCATTGGAACGGTATATGTCTAAGGCAAGAGAGTGCATGAGCTTGCAGATGGCACCTGGCGATGGTGGCAGAAGTTGATTTGAGGAGCAGAATAATACCTGAGAGCTTATTTGGAAATCCTGATCTGCTCAATGAAATCGAGCCTGCTATTATCATTTGTGATGCAACATAATATGTTTATCTGCAAACTAGTAGCAACTATTCTTTTATTAAAGACATAGTTTACATAAATATCAGAATTTAGTAAAGCCATTTACGGTATGTTATGATGGTCATATTCTAGATTGAGTTGGCAATTGGGACATATCAACAGCCCGGTCATACTATGTGGTAAGCAAAGATGTGGTGAGCATGTATGAATAAATGGCACCTACACATTAGAAGTAAATAATGAAATTAAGAGCACCCTAGTGTAAGTGAGAGCTTAAAATTAATATCAATTCGTTTTATCATAAACTAGGCTTGTAGAAAGCATTAACTGAAAATATTTCAATTATCGTTTTTTACAAGCCTAGTTTATGATAAAACAAAATGATATGATAATTTTAAGCTTTGACTTGCGACCTCATACAGAGGAGTACTCACTTATGCATGTTTGTATGGTAGAATCATTGACTAGGATGCCCTTAAAGATGTTATCCCTCTAATTATAGGTATTTATTTAGAAAGAGAGTAAAGTCCAGACATATTGATAGCAGAACTTATTTTACTAATTTATTATTAAAATATTGTCAATACTATAGATCCTATCTCAGGTTATTGCTGCAGTTGTTGGAAATATAACTGTAGGTTGCTGTGCCCATGTTGACACTGACATGGTATTTGGGCGGGAGTACATAGATATGATGAGATATATCTACCCCAGCTAAGTTTTTGGATGACATATTCGATAAATACTCTTATGTAAAAACCAAACTGTGTACTTTAACTAATAAAACATTTGATCCTAAATTATTTGCCTTTTTATTTATTTTCAAGCTGTTTCCAGAATTTGGTAAATGTGGTAAGAACCATGTTCAGAAAATTGTAATGTATATGAGAAAAAATATGTTGTGTTTATTGTACTGGAAAAGTTATTGTATAAAAAGTAAAGACATATACAGAGTGCACAGGCGCTAGGTTAACCTATGCAGCATAAAGTTATACCTTAAGATAAACACAAACTATGGAATATGTAAAGGAAAATATATTTAAATTAAATAATATAATATTTATTTTATTTTCTCATTACAAAGGTTCGTGAATTGTAAATGTTATCATTGATGGCAATGATTGACGATGGGTTAACTCACTTTGTCGTCTTGGTGTCCAGCAGTACACGACAACAATTCTATTGCTTGAGTGCGATCTGATGTGGACTCGCCGCGCTCCTCTGTTGTGTGTGGTTGTGGAGACATTGCTTGACCTTGAGGGTGCCACACAGTCCTATGAATAAGCCACCAAGTAATAAAATTGCATACATGGTGTACCTAATGATGGCTTTCGTGGGATTCTGCTCTCACATTCAACGCCTCTTGTTGGGTTTTTACAATTTCCAGGCAGTGCTTGATGTGATTCAGTTGTTTAGAATTTGCGCTTCACATATCGATGTCGTTGCTTTATGCTGTAAGTATATGGGTAAGGTCAAGGTGCACAGTATCTATTCATTTTCGTTCAAATGTTCGCACGATGTTACATCACTGTAAGTGGCAGTAGTACAAATAATTTGATGTTGTAACTATTCCCATCGCCGCTCCGCAATTTCGTGTAGATACTGGTGTCAGTCGGTGGTCGATTCAGTTCATAGGTACTGCTCATTGGAGACCATAGGCAGTTCACTTTAAATATTAAGACTATAGAGGTCAGTGTTCTTAGTTGACTTCATTTTTCAGTACCTATCAAAGACGACAAACCTTTTTTAAAATAACCTAAAACAACATGACACCTGACTACACAGAATTTAGCAATAAGTCACTGCGTCACCCACAGCAAACTTCATGTCGCGTAGACAAGGATAAACCATGCCATAATGCGAAAAATCTATAGCTCAACGATCGCCGGGCAACCTATCACATCAATATTGACCAATATTGGTGTCCATACAAAACATGTATTGCCATATGGTCGGAACATTACGTCAATATTACGGTCTTGCCAGTATTGCTAGCAATGTTGCCGGCCACAGCATTGCCGCCACAAATTGCCGTGAAAAATGGCCCGTTTAGACGCCCCTTCAGTATTTATGGCCAGACTAGGTATACGGCCCACGGCTATTGGCTCGCACTTGTCGGCTAATACAGCGTGTCCAAAATGCATGTTGTCGTTTTTGCTTTAATGTACCGTCAAGAAGTCACGTCACACCGTTTCTAAATGATAGATCGATAATCAAAATGAAATCACGTCGTAAGATGCATTTGTCGTGTCTTCTTTTTAACATTATTAAATTTGGAGAGCCAAATTATTTGCATAGAAAATTGAGCTGGGTTGCAAATAGCAGAAATCATATCAGTCGACACTGTTCGCAACAATTGTCAATTCCACATCACAAAACAACTGCTTTCAGAGGCAGTTTTCGATATGCGGCTTCCAAATGTTGGAATAACATCCCACCACCAATAAGAAGCATAAATACACTGGGTACTTTCAAAATGCGATTACGGCAATATATTATCGCCGCACAGAAAGAATTTGGGAATTTGACAAACGAAAATAATATCTCTGTTGTATGATGTGATTTGGAAACGAAACGTAGCTTGATAGAGTCGGCTGTCATTTTATGCTGCAAATTTTAAAAAAATGTTTTTATCGTGTTTTTGTATGATTCTATATTTTCTGTGGGTGTAATGGGTTTATGATTGTGCATATTACAGTGAAGTGTTGGCGGCGAATGCCGTTCATTTGCACCCATAAAAATTGTCTTTTTTAAAGGACGCCTCAAACCGTTTCCCTAGGCAACCACAGTTAACCACTCAATGAACCACAATAAACATACCGTACCGACTCGCCATTGGCTTATTTGTAGCCTACGCCTGCGCCCTGCTCTGCTTCCCTTCATATTCGTCGTTTCCACGCAGCTTGCCACGCATCTTTGTACAATTTAATCACATTTGTGACAGTGTCAAACATTATTATTTAAGTGTTTTTTTATATGTTTTGTGTTTGTTTTTGTGTAAATGTGTAAATATGAATACTTAGAAACAATATTAGAGTAGATGCAGAATTTTTCGCAGCCCGGTGACAGCACGTGCAGCCAAACATGCTCAGTATGTAGAAAAACTTTCAAATCTGTGAGGACTTAATATACACTTCACCAAATCCCATAAAAATTGTCACAGCCAAAATGCCCCACCTATTTCCAATCGCCCTATTATTCCACCCCTTGCACGCACAGCCACAAACCATTCAACCATTCCATTCCATCTATATATAAGTAACCTTAAGCATACTACCCCCGTTGTCAAAAGGATTCCCCGCGGCGCAAGAATCACCGTTGCGACCCATCTTTCCCGCCTCATAGAAAAATGCGTAGAAAAAAATTGTTTAGAAGACTGGCACAATCTTTTACTGTTTGCTTATCGCACTCTTCATATCACGAAAGACAATTCACCCGTTTCTCTCACCCAAAAAATAAAAAACAACTGTTTCGGTCAATCATCTAACCTATCATCAGACAAATCAATCAAAAATTTTCTTTTTAATCGTCGAAAAACCATAGAAACCAAAATAAGCGACGGTGATTTAAAAGGCGCCGCCCGACTCCTTTTTTCAAACGACGCGCGTGTTGTCACCAGACACCCCAGACACCTTCTCGGCCTTAGAATCAAAACATCCCCCAGCTCCTCCATAACCGCTCTTTCTTGACCCACCAACGGCTAGCCAGTCATGCTTACAAATTAATATTATGGACACTTTTGACGCTATTTTTTCATTCAAAACTGGTTCGGCAGCTGGCATTGATGGTATCTCACCTCAACATTTAAAAGATCTCATTTCTGTCTCAGCTGGTGATGCTGGCGTTCAACTTTTAAATTCAATAACTAAATTAGTTAACAAATTGTATTCTGGCAACATTCATTCGGATAATGTTCCAATTTTGTTCGGCGCAAACTTGATCGCTCTCACTCAAAAAGATGGAGGGGTGAGGCCTATAGCCGTTGGTTCAACACTTCGTCGTCTTGCTTCCAAAATTGCTGTTCGGCATATCTTTTCAAAATTGCAGTCTGTTTTTGAACCTGTACAACTCGGTTTCGGAACCAAAGGGGGATGTGAAGCCGCCGTTCACTCCCTGCGTTCATTCCTTACAAGTGCTACGCCTGAAGTGTTGGTAAAAATTGATATCAAAAACGCTTTTAATTCCGTAAATAGAGACGCTCTGCTGACAGAAATTAAACAACACATTCCCGAAGTTTACAATTATCTCCTTCTCTCTTACGCCGACCCTACAAAATTGCTTTACCGCGAGAACGTTCTTTCTTCAGAAGTAGGCTGTCAGCAGGGTGATCCTCTCGGACCAGCTATTTTCAGTTTGGCAATAAATCCAATTATTCAAAATTTAAAGTCAAAATTCAACGTTTGGTATTTGGACGACGGAACCCTAGGAGGCGACCTTGATACTGTTTTTTCAGACCTTGTTACCATAAAGTCAAAATTTCAAAATATCGGTTTAGAATTAAATTTTGGCAAATGCGAACTATACTTTCATGCTTCTTTCCCAAATTCTAATGATATCATACAGAAATTTTATAGTATAACTCCAAACATCAATATAGTAACCAAAGACTCACTTTGTCTCCTTGGGTCCCCCGTTTTTGAAAACTCATTTCCGTTATATTTGCAGAATTGCATTTCAAAATTTGAAAATTTTTCAAATCGCCTTAACGACATAAGCCCGCATTATGGTGTAACTTTACTAAAATTCTGCCTTTTCGTACCAAAATTAACTTATGTACTTCGCTGCTGCCCCCTATGGAAATTTCAAAATTTGCTGACACCACTGGACGATCTTATAAGGTCAACTTTAGATTCAATTTTGAACATACAGCTCAGTGATAAGGCCTGGATTCAAGCATCCCTTCCCATCCGCCATGGTGGATTAGGGATCCGCAAAATTTCAAGTGTCTCCTTACCAGCTTTTTTGTCTTCTGTCCACAGCTCAGCTAGTCTTATTGGTAAAATCCTGCACTCAAACAATAAGACTGCGGGCTTGGAGAAAGCTAAAAAAGCATGGTCTTCAGCATGCCCAGGTAAAGATTTTCCTATTCATTCAAATTTCCAAAGAAGCTGGGATGATGTTTTGTGCCAACTTTGTTACAACACTCTGCTGGACGCTAGTTCTGGTTCTGAGCGCGCTAGACTGATGGCTTCTAGCTCCAGAGAATCCGGTGAATGGCTTCGTGCTTACCCGTCGCCAAACACTGGCACATTTCTGGAGCCTGACACCCTCCGGCTTGCTATCAGTTTGCGCTAAGGGCTGCGAATATGTTCTCTGCACCGTTGCCCCTGCGGCAGCGAAGTCGATCAACTGGGACACCATGGGCTTTCTTGCCAAAAGAGTGCCGGCCGCTTTTCTAGGCACGCCGCCCTGAATGATAGGTTCCCTATCCATTTGCCTAAAATTTTAAGACCTAATATAACTTAGCATATTTTTGTTAGGCATAATTATATATTCGCATAATATAATTACGCATAATGTTTTAGGCATATTTTTTCAAACCATAACAATGATTAGGCATAACCTTCTAATGCATAAATATATTAAGCATAAAGTTCTATAGCATAACTTTTTTAAGCATTATATCCTAAAACATAAATTTATTTACGCTAATTTAATTGTTTTTTTTTTAGTAATTGTAATAAATAAAAGTTGATTTAATGATAATTATTTGGTTTTTATATCCTTGCCCATGAGAGCATGTTCGTTTCTGGCACTCGCCGGCCGCTGCCGCGGCACGCTCGCTTCGCTCGCTCGGCTCGTGCATAAGAGGTCACAGTTCTAACCTAACCTAACCTACGCATTTTTAAAGAAGAAAGTAAGCCAATCTATATTATTCTAATTGAAATTCTATGATCTTCATAGTTTATGTGTAATAAATAATTTGCATAAAAATTGTTTTTGTTATTTACCTATATTAATTATATGCTTAAATATTATTATGCTAATGCTAATAGTTATTAGGCCTACTAACGTTATGCGAATCTAATTTATACCAACACAAATTAGTCTTTAACATGATTGTGCCAACATAAAAGGTATGCCATAAAAAATTAGGCCGAAGTATTATTATGCCAAAACAAATTGTGCCAAAATCGTTATGCCGAAGTATATTAAGACAAAGAACATTATGAGAAAAGAAGGGATCCCGAATGATATCATCCGTCGGTCTCTTGCTAACCTACCGGCTTAGCCAGGGACGATGGCAAGAGACCTGATGGGATGTCACTGATTCCTTGGAGTATGGGAAGGGTGCTTGTGTGGGACGCCACGTGTGTAGACACACTTGCTCCTTCCCACCTCCACGGAACCAGCGTTCAAGCTGGGGCGGCAGCTAAAGCGGCCGAAAATTTAAAAATTGTTAAATACAGGGGTCTTGGCAGCGAATATATTTTTGTACCATTTGGCGTCGAGACCCTTGGCCCATGGGGTCCCAGCGCAAACAAATTTTTTAAAGAAATTTCCAAAAAATTGGTCGACTCCACTGGTGACCGTAGAGCTGGCAGCTTCCTCGCACAACGCATCAGCATTGCTATACAGCGAGGAAATGCTGCCAGCATCTGTGGAACCATGCCCAGGGGCCCCAATTTTTTGGATATATTATAGTCTTATTTAGTGTTAGTTTTTAGTTTTAATTAATTACTTACATTGTTTTTTAAACGTCATGTACCTACTACATTTTATTTCATTAAAGAATTTAACATAAAAATATTTATAATTGAAGGCAAAATACTATATTTAAACTACAAATTAAGACTAAATAAAACTAAAATATATCCAAAAAATTGGGACCCCTGGGCATGGTTCCACAAATACTGGCGGCATTTCCTCGCTGTATAGCAATACTGATGCGTTGTGCGAGGAAGCTGCCAGCTCTACGGTCACCAGTGGAGTCGACCAATTTTTTGGAAAGTTCTTTATATAAATGTTGTGCACTTGGACCCCACGGGCCAAGGGTCTCGACGCCGAATGGTATAAATATATATTGGTTGCCGAGACCCCTGTATTTATGGGTTTTTAGATTTTCGGCCGCTTTAGCCGCCGCTCCAGCTTGAACGCTGGTTCCGTGGAGGTGGGAAGGAGCAAGTGTGTCTACACACGTGGCGTCCCACACAAGCACCCTTCCCAAACTCCAAGGAATCAGCGTCATCCCGTCGGGTCTCTTGCCATCGTCCCTAGCTAAGCCGGTAGGTTCCAGAAGAGCTGGTACATTTATTGAGGCAAGAGCCCGACGGATTATGTCATTCAGGGCGGCATGTCTAGAAAAGCGGCCTGCACTCTTTTGGCAAGATAGCCCGTGGTATCCCAATTGTACCTACTTAAATAAATAATAACCATATTTGGATAGGTTCTCGTATACTATTAATATTATAATATTATTTCATAATGTAATTTGTAATTTAATATAATTTACAATTTTAAATTTATTGATTATTAGAATTAATATACGTGAAATTGCCAAGAACATACACACACTCACCTAAGCACACACACATACATAGACACACAGACACACAGACTTACTGGGCATCCGATACGTGGCAAAGGGCCCAGCAGAATATCAGTGTCAGACCTTTTTCGGTGTCTGACGGGAGCTGAGTTGGGTCCTATTTGGTACACTTTGTGACACATGGTACGCGGCTAATGTTAAACTGAAATGTTTGATTGTGTTATTGTTTCTGTTTATTTATTTCTTCTGTTCCCCGTTATTAATTTTGTCTGTTTTCTTTTTCTTTTTGTCTACTGTTATTTTTATTATTTACCATTTTTTATTTTTATTTTATTTTTTGTTTTTGTTTATCTTCTGCATGACTGTTTTAATAATGTCTATGTGTCTTCTGTGTACTAAATAAATATATTTCTATTCTATTCTATATTTCTATTATTTAAAGAAGACATTAAAATCTATCGACCCTAGCAACCATAACAGCCAAGGTGCTTGATGGTCTGCTTATTAGCATACAGATTCGTCACATCACGCTGCATGATGCTCAGTTTGGTTTCTGAGTTGGGCTTTCGACAGAGAGTGCAATTCTATGTCATAAACAGGCTATTAAGTTTTATGTTGATAGAAAAAGCACGGTGTATGCATGCTTCTTGGACTTATCAAAAGCATTTGACAGAGTGCTTTATACCAAACTGTGGGATAAGATGGACAGGGCAGGTATACCGGCGGAAGTTACTGTTTTATTTCAATATTGGTATTTAACACAAAAGAATCAGGTTAGGTGGGCCGGGACTTTGTCTGACGCGTATTGCTTGGATTGTGGTGTGCGTCAGGGGGGTTTGACCTCTCCTCTGTTGTTCAATTTATACATCAATGACCTTATCTATGAGCTGAGTGGTACACACACAGGGTGTCTTAATGATGGTCTATGTGTCAACAATATTTCATACGCTGATGATATGGTCTTGTTGGTTCCATCAGTTGGTGGGATACAAAAGTTAGCCTCAATCTGTGACGCATATGCAGTGGAGCATGGGCTTGAGTACAATATATTTAAGAGTCAAGTTCTTATCTTCAAAAGGGGATCCCTTCTTTTCTCATAATGTTCTTTGTCTTAATATACTTTGGCATAACGATTTTGGCACAATTTGTTTTGGCATAATAATACTTCGGCCTAATTTTTTATGGCATACCTTTTATGTTGGCACAATCATGTTAAAGACTAATTTGTGTTGGTATAAATTAGATTCGCATAACGTTAGTAGGCCTAATAACTATTAGCATTAGCATAATAATATTTAAGCATATAATTAATATAGGTAAATAACAAAAACAATTTTTATGCAAATTATTTATTACACATAAACTATGAAGATCATAGAATTTCAATTAGAATAATATAGATTGGGTTACTTTCTTCTTTAAAAATGCGTAGGTTAGGTTAGGTTAGAACTGTGACCTCTTATGCACGAGCCGAGCGAGCGAAGCGAGCGTGCCGCGGCAGCGGCCGGCGAGTGCCAGAAACGAACATGCTCTCATGGGCAAGGATATAAAAACCAAATAATTATCATTAAATCAACTTTTATTTATTACAATTACTAAAAAAAAAACAATTAAATTAGCGTAAATAAATTTATGTTTTAGGATATAATGCTTAAAAAAGTTATGCTATAGAACTTTATGCTTAATATATTTATGCATTAGAAGGTTATGCCTAATCATTGTTATGGTTTGAAAAAATATGCCTAAAACATTATGCGTAAGCTGTTATGCGTAATTATATTATGCGAATATATAATTATGCCTAACAAAAATATGCTAAGTTATATTAGGTCTTAAAATTTTAGGCAAATGGATAGGGAACCCTTCAAAAGATCCTAGAACACTCCGGTCCATGTTCCACCTATCAAGCTGGGTGGTGAGACTCTGCGGGTTGTGACCAGCTTCAAGTACTTAGGGCATATTGTGACTAATGATAACCAGTACAACAATATACTTATTTAGAATGCCATTGCGACTACCAAGAGATTGCAGCGCATCATTAATGTTTGTAGATGCACACACAGACGGCTTTCATGCCGTCATGCGCAAGAAAGTTGCCTCTATTTGGCAACTCATCAGAAATAGTAGCAATAGCATGCTAAATATGATTGCTGATCGATTTGATTATCCAATCCAGCAAAAGTGGATGAATGTTAAAATAGGCAATAAGTACCTTCTGTAATTTTAGTAAACAAAGTGATGCTGGGATTGAAAAGAGGAATCGTCCAGTATGTGCTTTTGCCGCCGGGTAAAAGTATCGATTCTGACCTCTACTGTCAGCAACTGATGGATGAGGTTAAAAGAAGCCATTGAGAAAAACCGGCCGGAGCTGGTGAACAGGAAGGGCGTGGTGTTCCATCGTGACAACGGCAGACCGCACTCATCTATAGCCACTCAGCAAAAATTGAGAGAGCTTGTCTGGGATGTATGCGTCAACGCATCCCAGCCAAGCTCTGTCAATTTCAATCCTCCGTATAGCCCTGATCTTGCTCCATCAGATTTCCATTGCACATCCTATTTCGGTCATGTCAGAACTCTATATGAAGCCTAAACCTGTCGTTGGTTAAAATTTCTTGTGCATATCTAAAAAATAATTAGAATAGCCCTCGTATATGTAAATGAAAATTAATGAATTTATAAAGAAAGAGAGTAGGCCTACTGATTGCAAATTTCCAATATCTATCAATTGTTGATTTGATCGAGCATCTCTATATATAATGCATTTTTTGAATGAAGTAATGTAATATTACTAACACTGATATGAACATATTTATTAAAGTCTCAGCAAAAAATAAAAACAATATTCTATTCAAAATGGCCACCTTTGGCTTTTAAACAGGCTTTAATCTATCTGGCCAGCAATCTATGGATTAACGAACAGTTTCCATGGGAAATTTTGCCACTGCTTGCTCCAGAGATTTTATAAGAGACTCAATGTCGCCGTGCCGTTTAGAGTAAGCCATGTCCTCTAAAACTGACCATAATTTGTAGTCTAAAAGGTTGAAGTCTGGGCTAGATGAGGGCCAGTCTTCATCTCTTAAAAAGTCCGGAACGTCGGTTTTAAGCCAGGCTTGGGTAGTTCGTGCCTTGTGACCAGGTGGAAAGTCCTGCTGGAAAGTCCACGGTACATTTTTTAAATATTTTATTGCTGAGAGGTTTCACAACACGATCCAAAATTGATACACTTTGGCTGAAGTTTTCACTCCTTTTTCACAAAAATGTAGCTTTGTGACGCTTTGTTAAGATACGCCCCATCAAACCATCACCGACACAGGATGATGACCACGCTGTACCTTTCCGACCACTTGAGCAGCTACGACGAGATTTCGACGAGTTCTGGCTTTGTAGTTCAAAGAGCACGCGGCCGCCTCGATGTTTTATAGTATTCGACAGAGGAAGTGTTGTTGTATCTATTGATAGTACGATATACGAACATACGGCTGATACCAAGCTTTTAAAGTGTCTGGAATATGACCAATGGCTCCATATCCACTTTGTGAAAGGCGATCACCGCAATCCTATTTTCTTTAACACCCCAATCCATATCGTAATTTGTTATTGAACCCGAAAAAATATTTGAAATAGCGTGAAATCGAAAGAACGTATAAAAATATTTTAAGCGTTCTAAATTTAAAGTAAATAAAAAGTTTAAAAAAAGTAAATGTATGGGGAGGCGGGGTCAGGAGGTCCGGACACCCCTTCCTCTTCTTAGCATACGAAATAATTATAAATCGAGGAATATTGATGACGGGTAATATAATCTATACTATAAAATAAGAGCATGCGTCGTGACATTAGTCATTTTAGTGCTTTTAAGCTCAACTTTCTTCAGCAGTCTTAAAATTACACATAGCTCGTCGCTGTAACTACTAACTGCTGGACTACTCCTGTGCCTTTGACTCCATCAATGTTGCCCTGCTGCTGTCAAAACTCGCAAGACCAGGACTGCGCCATCCCTTTCAAAGTAAAAATTTACTGCAGATCGTGAAAGAGAGAATTATCTCATTCGTTGACAGGTAATATTTCACAAAGTAGCGTTGTCTCTTTCTAGAGGTGGTCAATTTTGATACTTAAGTAGACAGTACTACTTTCAATTAATTTATGATGATTCAATAGCTTCCTTCGACATAGAGGTTTCAATTTTTTTTATTGGAGGTTTATGTAATTGTAGTTATTTTTCCAGCAAACACAAAAAAATAGGTACTGAACTAAGCCAATATTTCAAGAGAGTTTTCTCTGAATTGAAACGCAATCAAAGGCTGATTTGAATTTTACATATTGTTATATTTCACCGTTTAAAAGAAAAAACATTTTTTAAGTCATCTTACTGAGTAAAAACATAATAAGTTTATTGGGGTGTCTAAACGGGCCATTTTTACGGCAATTTCACGGCACTATTGGCAACTAATTACTCGGTCAATAATGGCAATATGACTGCAATTGTACGGTGCATGATCCAGTCTCCTAAATGGGCTACACAACCCAACAACAAAATTGGCCTGGCAACATTTTGGATAATCAACCATCAAATCAATATTGGAGAGTACTGCCATGTTGCCGGCCACAGCATTGTCGCCACAAATTGCCGTAAAAAATGGCCCGATTAGACGCTCCTATAATAATTTAAATCACAAGCAATAAATCATACATTTACACATTGCTAACAGAATATTGCCAAGCGCTTCAGTAAAGTTTGTCACCAAATGGTTGGCCATGTGTCTTTGTCTTTTGACACCGTCTTTAACAGTTTATTGCAGATTTGGTTAACATTTCATGACTGCTTACTTTTGATTCTTTCACTGATGTTCCATGGAGTCAGTTTCGTAACTAATCGTTTAAAATAAAAAACAATCTGGGAAGTAATTCTTAGTGAATTGTTAAAAGCTAAGAAGTACAGCCGTTAAATATCTCAATGGTAAAAAAAATGGCATAATTCCGCAATAAACCCTCAGAAGATTTTTTAATATTATAGAATTTGAATTTATGTTATACCGGAAAAAAGAAGAAGATCACGTCATGTGATGAAGTGACTTATTATCCAGTGTTACCATACACTTTGTTTGCTGTTATTGCATTTCATGTTGTCAACTTGTCAGATTGTCAGAAATTCGAAGGGTAAAATAATTGCAGAAATTTCACATGCTCTTGGGATTCGAAACCTTACGTCTGCTGAAACTCTAAAATCGATACTTTATGACTGACATCAACATCAAAAACTAAATTTTTAATCCTGGAATAATTACAAATTCACCATGAACGGATACGCGAAAGGTAAGTACTCAATATTAAACATCTACCCCCTTAATTAATTTGTTACAATTAGTAGTAGTTTATTTAAGTTATTACATGTATTCTGTATTATAAGTTTAATAATATATTAGAAAATATAATCTCACTACGTCTACTCTTTATAAGAAAAGTGTACCTATTTTCTCTGTAAGTGATATTTTTATGTCTTTAGAAAAAAAATGTCTTTAAACATAATGTTTATCATTGTCGACTTATTCACCAAGAATCAACAACCTGAAGAATACAGCCCCAAAAATCTTGAAATTTTATAAATTTGCGTTCATTTCATTGCAGATCTTCCTTCAGAAGCAGACGCATGTGAATTGCTGGATAAAATTGTTTTAAGACAATTACACCTGATGGAAGAAAAAATGCGCCGTGAATTGAACATAGAAACCAGTATCAAGAATGGAAGTATGCATTTAGCAAAATCTAGGTACATCATGGGTCAGAGTTCAGTCAGTACAGCACAGCTACCCACTAAGAGCAGTTCAGATTTTTCTGCTTCAACAGTTTGTGAAACTTCTGAAGAAGATGGTATCAAACAGTTAAAAGTGATAGAAAACGAGGCTGAAAATATGGTGAATCCTCTACGTTGGTTTGGAGTTCTAGTTCCTCAGAACATGCCTAAAGCACAGACGTTATTCCAAAATGCTGTTAACTTTGTAGTAGAGTGTGTCAATGTTCAACTACAAATACAGACAAATATAAAATATGCTGACATGTTGAGGAACTATATCAGCTCTTTGAAGTCAAAATAATGTGGGTAGTAAGTTATTAAATTAGATATATTTTGGGACTTAATCGCGTGAATTATTTAAAGGTACGAACCTTTTATTTACTCGACGTTTTAATAGGATGTCGACCCGTGACCACGATCGGTGCAATTCGATCAAAACGTCGGGTAAATAAAGGGTTCGTACCTTTAATTAATTTACGCCATTAAGACCCAAAATATATCTAATATGTATAAAAATCGCGAAAGTTTAAAAAGTAAGTTATTAGTTCAATAAATGATATAATTTTTTTTTCTAATGTATAAGTAATTTAATGCTAATATTGTTAAGAGAGTGAGGTGAATGTAGTCCTTGTCGTAGGTCCTAGACTCATTGCATTGTGTAAAAGATAATATCTTTTATTATTATTGACAAGCAGTAGGCACTGGACTTCAACACCACAAATACATACTATACTCTGATCATTTTGGGCTTACAATTGTTGTAAATAAATGGGTTATCGTTTGATGATAGCTTGACAATATGTTGTAGAAACATTACTAGTGGCGCTACTGTAGTCGCAATAAACTAAAACATATTGGACAGCCATTAAATAGTCATTTTATATCAATTTCACTTGATAACTAGTTAGTGTATTAATTCAAAATTTGATTGAGTGTTGGTATTATAAGGTTCTTTTGTTGACCAAGTGTAATACTTTACATTAACATCACAAATTTCAATAATTCTCAAGGTTTTCATATGTAGGTTTAATTTTAATGTAACAAGTATCTACTGTATGTATTGATAATTGAAAATATGTTCATTACAATGTATTTTGCAAGAAGAAATGTCTATTCAAACAATTTATTTTATTGTTTTTTATATTTATTTTAAACCCAAAATGAACAGAGTATAGAAGTCAAAATTTATTTACTTCAGAGGTTCATCTATCTCTTTCTAAAATGTCTGGACATAGTGTAGGCAGGATAGATCAATGTCAAATCTTTTGACTTTAAGTGAATATTAACCTGTGGATATATAAACTACGCTTTATTGTATTGTATTGGACATAAATAATGTAAATAAAACTGCAAGTACTTGAATTATCATTTATTTTCATTGGTGAAATGATCACTAGGTGTCATGTTAGTGGCATAATTTTTACTGCAAGAAGCCTTTTTTTTTATTTCTTTTAATCACAACAATCTGAAAGGCCTTTGTCAAGGTTGTCTACAAGTTTCCATTAATGATCTAACAAATGGCACTTTCATTATACACTGATAAACAAAAAAATATTTATTGATAACATTAATTATATTATTAAATTGGTGTCACAATGCAAACTTGCAATTTCCTTAAACTATTGTATCATTAACCACATAAATGCATGGATTGACTTAATGGTATGCATATTTATTATGTCATTGAAAAAATTATATAACATCCATTCCAAGTAATTGATACAAAGAATTGTTTGATAATTGTCTACTAATATTTACCTACATAATTATATACATAAATTATCATTTAGGTAAATAGTAACTATAAAATGGAATGTTTCTTTGAGACAATAATATATTATGTCATTTGTCTTATGACATTGATTGTTAAGTGCTGCTGCACCCTCGGTCTCCGTAACAAGCTACAGCAAAGCTGTGAGTGGTTGCAAGAAGTGCACAATCGGAGAATATATATAGTCATTACTTGCCGCCTCTCACATCTTCTAGATTCAAGATTCAATGGACACAGATTGATGATTTGGTCTAGTGCCCTAATTCAACCTGTAGAAGTCTCATTTAGTAGTTGCAAATGAAGATTGAATGTGCAGTAGCCTTAATAATCTTAGTTTTTAATTTATCACATACCGTAAAACAATATTTAACCTGTTAGATGTTATATGGCAGGGCTACTCTGAGTAGTGCTATATTTATATAAAAACCATTAACCACATGGCCCACTTGGTGGCAAGTCATTGCCACTTAACGAACACTAGCACCTTTGTGCACAGGCTGCACTGTAAAGGGAGTACATTGAAGCATGGATGTACGCAGGATTATTTTTCGTTAAGGTGGGGTTTCGGTAGTACAATACAAATGGCTAAACACCAGCCAAATATGTACTGACTACCTTTTTGTAATTTCTGGGGTGGGGGGGGGGGGTGGCACCCCCAAATACCCAATACCCCCCTGCGTATGCTCATGCACTGAAGTATACTATAGCAGTGAGGCAGGTATACTATAGTTGTGACACTGACACTATTAGTAAGTATCTACTTTTTTCAGCAATTTAAGGTTCCCCAATGGTTTTATAATTACAATTAGTTAAGTACATTATATTGTTATAGAGGAGATCATATTATTTGTCAATGGAAATGGAACATCACTGTGGTTTATGTTTTATGAAGATAGTCACATTAGAGAAGGAATGAATTCAATAAATAGGGCAGCAGATGAATGCAACTTTTCTCTATCTAATCATTTATCAGCCAGTATTTCTAAACTTATTTCAAAACTTTAAATGTTTTGTTTCTGTACATCTATTTTTCAGTCTATGGTCTGACAGTCGATGATAGCCATAAATAATCATAGCATGTTTATTCCTTGATCACATAAAAAACTCAATTCACCTATTGTTTCAATCATTGAAACTTTTTTCTAGTATTCCTTACCTAAGATAAATTTACATTCTATTGTACGAAGTAACATACATAATAATTAAGAATAATAAGTATCTTATTTTATAACACAATACAACAATAATAAAGATATAAAACAAATAATATTTTTAAAAAGGAAATATTAATTATTAATAATATTTCATTGCAACCAACAACATTACATAAAACCTCTCAAAGAAGTAAAAATGCAGGCATACGTGACATTTTTTTAAAATTAATAATAATAATATATACGATGTGTGCAAATTGTGCGTAAAATTATTTTTTTGGTATTTGTGCTTTTTAATTGCTTCATGACTAGACTCACTTTATTTTTGGACATTAAATAATGCTTAAAGTGTGTGTCCATAAAAATATACTAAGATATTACTATATATTATTATTGACTTGCCGTTAACGTGATACCGTCAACTTATCATTTTCATTAGACAAGTAGTAAGATAAATTGATGTTCATAAGTTTAATATATAATTTGAGTGGTTTTAGTAGTCTGAGATCGTGTCGCACATTTTATTTTTTCTTTATATCACTCAAGTTATTTAACAAATACCTACAACTGTATTAATTCAAATAAGTCTAGCTCCAATACCAAGATTCGATCAAATTCCAAAAGACCGATGTTCACATTTTACTACTCATTTTCAAAACATTCTAAATTGAAAACGTAAAGTTATTAGTATTAATTAAATTTTAAAAATAGAAACATTTATCTAAAAGTAGAAAATACTTATGAAATAAAGTACCCACGTACATAAATGCATACAAAATAAAAGCAGCACTTAAAATACAAAATAATTTACAAAAATGTCATTAAATAACATTAAATTCAGGGTAAGAAATAAATATAACTTACGTACTTAAACTATTTATAAAATTAATCACATAAACACAAAACTATTATGGAATGTTCAACAGTAACAACTGACAATTTTAACGTGGCTTTACTATAATAATTATTATTTCGATTTACTAAATGCAGAAGCGATTTATCTATGGCATTTAAGATTCCGAGACGGGAGGTTAGATCTCGCTCACATCGATTAGGTACTTTTACAACATGGCGGTCCCACGGTGGGCGCCAAAACATATCAGTAATTCAAACGTGCATTCGCTACGCTTCTACTTCCCTATATAGTCCACATTATAAAAGTATTGCGAGAGTAAATCAAACCGGAACACCGGTGACCTAAAATAATAACAGAAGCGTTATCATCGTCGTGTACGCTAATGCTATAATGGACGCGATTACAAATTTTGATTCGTAACGTAATACACATATTCACTAGAATGGGTTTTTGGAGCACGCCTCATCGACTCGCGAAGCTAAATGTTTAAACGTGGCGCGAATGTAACTACGCTCGCCGGTCATCACGCTGATTGGAAGGAATGTAGAATTTCATACAATTTGATCCGCATATCGAGAGGACGTCGTTGCACACATTTACCTTTTCCCGGCAAGTAATTTAGCCGGCACTAAGTAACACTCGTAGCGTATAAAATAAAAAAAATCTAAATTTCCTTCCATGCACGAGCCTGGTCCTCTACAGAAGGCCGGCAAATCCACGCACACAGACGCGTACGTCCGGAGCTCTCAACGTGTGTCTATGTTGACGATTCGATCGAGATCGTCTGTACTTGTGCGGCTATGTGTGCGTGAGTCTGTTTTCGCTCGTTGTAGACAGCCGACCATTTATAGATACCTATCTAATTTGTGGTTCTACGCTGGCCCGCGAGCATCACAGTTATTGTCGCACGTAGGAGCGATGACGTCATGCGTGTCGTAGCCGCGCCAGTCGGCGTTGCGCGTGCATGCGCCGCGGCGCCACCATGCCTGCACGTCGCTGTAGTGCGCGTTGCGCTGGCGCCGCTCGTTAGCGTGCACCATTGCGCACACGCGGCAGAAGAAGTACGTATTTATGAATTCGCCTGTCCCCTGCGGAACAATTTATTTGAGTAATTAATTGACTCCAGTACTGACCTAATTACTAAACGGTAGATAGGTATAATTTTCGAATAACGTGTTCCACTCTAGAATTTTTACGAGAGTATTTCGTTTAAATTTTAAATACTTATCCAAAAATTATCCATATCATTGTACGATTTTCTCATTATGACTTACCTTCCACTTGAAATAGGAATTATACAAATTGTCGTCTTCGTCTAAACGTCTCAGATATGCTGCGAGCTCTTCAGCGCTCGCGAACTCTTCGACGTGTATATAAGAGTTGTGGGGTGCCGCTGCTGCGTACTCCGAGGCGCGAGCACCCATTACTATAGGAAGTATGTTATGTCTGGAACGAGAAAAATATGACTAGAATGTCGTATTTATAAAGCGATCGGAAGTCTCGGGTTCGATTCCTGGGTCTGAACTTAAAATTTTCCTTACAAATGCAATTAAAGTAATTGGCAAGAAATGGCTATAAAAATTACTGTAATATTTGGCCAGCGACATCATAATTTGTTAAAAATGCTCTCAGTAACGAAGCAATAACAAAAAGCGTAATAGTTCTTTCAGAACACGACTAGATGGTCCTTGCAAGGGCTTAACTCGCGTGCAACAAGGGAAGAAGAATTTCAAATTTAGTGACATAGTTCAGGTAAGATGGTTCGACTTTCGCGTTCCGGTAAAGCAGTCGGAAGTCTCGGGTTCGATTCCTGGGTCTGAACTTAAAATTTTTCTTTCAAATGCAATTATTGTATTAAAAAGAACGTAATCAGGCGTCGCATGGCGGAAATCCATGTTTAATTGATTATCAAGGAGAGAATCCACCATTTACCCTCGATCTGTGAATCCCAACACGTTGACTGCTGAAAACAAACACGGTTGTGTTTTTACGTGCGCAACGCGTGGGCGGCAGCATGCGCCTTTACGTGTCTAGCTTGTTTTTCTTGGCGCTACGCGAAGGCGGGCAAACACAAGGTGTGTTTTTTTATTTCAACGCATGTGCGGACTTTACCCAGGCCGTGTGTTTTACTTTAAGAACGAAGTACCCAACTAAATCAAAACAATACAAAATAGATTGACTAATGTACTCGTAGTTATTTATTAATTCTAACACGCGAGAGCTCGCACAGGCGTCGCGCCTGAATCGCACACGCTCTACGTGTTTTTTCGCACTCGCGTTGCGTTACTCTACACGAGTGCGCAAAACATGCACCGCGTGTTTGCGTATTATCTTATGGATAGGGCAGCTGTTGATGTGTAGTAGTCAAGGAATAGGAACCCTTATTCCAACAATCGAACGAAATAGATTGACCGACCGAATATCCTGAATTATAAAAGAGAGCTAAGTAAAACTTTACTTACTGTAGTCCATTGACAAAGAATTTCTCAGTGATATAATCACGACAGTTAGAATTTTCGAATGCGAGGTAGAACTTGTATTCTCTATCGAGCATCTCGAGGCAGTTAGGATCTGTGCGGGGACAGTGGTGTGTTCCACACGCGCCGTAGATGTCCACCTGGATGTATTTGCTCAGCTGACGCGCGAACTGAAGGCGACGATTTCGAGCGTGACAATTCGATACGAACCACGCTACCTGAAAAAATAAACATGAATTTATTACTCACTAGCGGAAGGAAAAAGATTCCCGCATTAGGATACAAGCCCTGTGTCGCGCGGGACTTTACAAACAAACAAGGTACGGACACAAAGTACACCAAGACTCGGAACAACAATTTGTGGATCACTCAAAGTGGTGTCCCGTGTGGGAATCGAACCCACGACCTCTTGCGTAGCAATCGGATACACTCCCACCGCGCCACAGTGTCAGTCAGACATAGGGACAGACAGCGGGAAGTGACAAGAGATTTCGTTTTCAAATTAAAGATTAAGCTATGCTATACTCTCGCTGTTTTTCGGTCACAGAGGTGGCACGACTTTCATCTCGCTAGGATTCTTCAAAACATTTTTGAGTTGTTGGCACTTCAGCCTTTTTATCAGTCAATTTCTGTCAGTCTCCTGTAATCAGGTAGGTATTGCTACAGCAAACTGCACACAAATTCCTGAAGTATTTTGACTATGTAGTAAGCATTTCAAATGTTTTCACACGTTAACTGTGAAGCTGTGAAAGTGAAGACAGAGTTTGCCACTATTTTCACAGAAGTCTGGTTCATGTTGCGTTCATAACGAAGTAGGTAACAATACCTATAAAACCCAATGTATGTAAACCTAACGTAATTACATTTCGCTTACACACGCGCTATAAAACTAATAAAACAACAAGGCCGTTTGCCATACGCCCGCATACTCTTATGTCGGTACACGTCATGAATTTTTAACTTATGTACTTACAAACATTGTATATTAATGTACTATGTACGTACATATTATCTCAAATAAATTATTACTGGCGCTTAACCATTGTTTGAAGGTATTCTATTCTTGTTCTAGCAATCGAATAAATCAATTATTTATTTCAATCTTTTAATAGTTTAGGCTAGTACAGTGAAAACATACGACCAAGATACTTATAGTGAAGACTGGAGACCAAATTTACTGACCCGAATTGAACTCAAATATTTTTGTGCATATGCATGTCAGGGCAGTAAATGGCAGACCCTGACAGATTTTCTTAGGTTACCTCCTGTTAGACGGGTGGGGTTTTAAATTTTTTTTTATTTTTTTTACGCCCGTCGTAGATAAACTTTACAAAATATAGGTAACTACTAGGTAGGTGTAGGGTTCCGCCGTCTTAAATAATTGCATCAGCAGAAGAGCGTATGTACAAGCCACTTACGCCCTTTTGTTGAGAAAAGCAGTTTTTCGGCTATAACTTATTGACAGTATATCCGATCATGTCCGAAAAAAATACGAAGGGGGAATAAGGGTGCACACAATATAAGCATTTAGATTATTTCAGATTATTTCCAAAAATATTCACTCAATCAAAAAAGTTTATTAAAAACCTTATGTTTTTAAAAGACCTGCTAACATCATCGTGTGTGTCACACGATGATGTTAGCCGAAAAAAACATGTGGTTCTGTTACATGTATGGAGAGCACCGCCTAAATTATTTTTTTTAATTTAGCAATCAAACTAAGTAGCGGCCACTAGAAGACACCTTTTTACCAAATTTCATAAATATTCATGAAGTAGTCTCTAAGTAAAATGCCTGTGACATACGGATAGACATGATGATACAGACAGACAGACATGACGAAACTATAAGGGTTCCGTTTTTTGCCATTTTGGCTACGGAACCATAAAAATGGGCTCGACATGCCCAGGAATGAGACTTATACAGAACAAAAACCCGTTCTAAATTAGTAAAAAAAAAATAACTGGTTTCGAGAAACATGAGCACTGTAGCGCCCCCTAGCGGTCTAGAACAAAAACCGCTTTAAATTAGTAAAAAAAAAAACCGATTTGGATAAACATGAGCACTGTAGCGTCCTCTTGCGGTCTAGAACAAAAACCCGCTCTAAATTAGTAAAAAATATAATAACCGGTTTGGAGAAACATGACCACTGTAGCGCCCCCTAGCGGTCCCATCGATCGTACCTTTGCGTCCGGATATATTGTAAACTTTATTCAAAACAAACCTTTTTAGTTTTATTCGCCGCGTAATTTCTATCGAGGTCTTTCTCGGTGACGAGAGGGTCGTAGTAGACCCAGCGTTCATAAGGAGCGACTATGTCAGAGTCGCGGCGGTAGGTCGACGTCCAGTTAAACACGTTCAGGGAATACGCACGAAGAGACGCCGTGTGGTAAGGACACTCCAAATAATAAAGGATCCAGATCTGGAATTGACAAAGAAACATTTTGAACGAAATGAGGTTCATAAGATTTCAAGTACGTAGACTAGCTGTTGCTGCGACTTCTTTGGCGTGGAAAAATGTAAACAAATTATACCTTGAGATTCGTACAGTTTTCCGGGATAAAAGTAGCCTATGTGCCATTCCAGTCTACGTATAATCTACTAGCTGTCCCGCGCAACTTCGTATGCAAACATTTTCCCCGTTTTTACAACATTTTTCATTACTGCTCCGCTCCTATTGGTCTTAGCGTGATGTTATATAGCCTATAGCCTTCCTCGATAAATGGGCTATCCAACAATGAAAGAATTTTTCAATTCGTGCTAGTAATTCTTGAGATTGCCGCGTTCAAACAAACAAACAAACTCTTCAGCTTTATAATATTAGTATAGACTAGCTATCCTGCGCAACTTCGTATGCGTAAATTTACCCCGTTTGTGCAACATTTCTCATTGCTGCTCCGCTCCTATTGGTCGTAACGTGATGTTTTATAGCCTACAGCCTTCCTCGATAAATGGGCTATCCAACAATAAAAGAATTTTTCAATTCAGATCAGTAGTTCCTGAGATTACCGCGTTCAAACAAACAAACAAACCAACTATACAGCTTTATAATATTAGTATAGATTTCTGTGCCAAACATCCAAAGCCGTTTCAGCCATTCTTGGCTTGATTGAGTTAGTAAGAAATATCCATCTATCCAAAGTTTTATAGTAAGGTAGATTAACGTGTAAATGAGGTTGACGACTAACCTGGTTAGGGGAACGGTCAATATTCAACACTGTATGATGGTCTTTGTACAGGATGGCGTCAGCATTGCTGCCGAGTCGAAGGTCGGCTGATAAAGTACACCGATCCACTGGACATTTGTTCCGGACAAATTCTGTTCGTCCAGGCGCTACGTTCCACGCGCCGAAGCCGTTTGCTAACAATATTTTTTTAATAGGCACGTCTTCATCTTTTGGCAGAGTATACATTAATTGCTGGACGACTCTGTAAAATTAAAAAAACAAAATGTGATACATAAAGACTTTTGCCAGACACTTCTTTTGAATGAAGAGTTGGTACCTCCGAAATATATTTATTTGTCCTATGCAAATAAATCACATTACAAATAAGTTGATTAAGAATGATTTTACAAAGTTTGTACGAAACCATCTCTAGAAGTCCTAAACTCTGGAGTATTTACCTGTCGTCACCAGGTACGTCTTCAGGGAATAGCTTGGCATTTGGATCGTGCTGCCAAGGGCGCAGCTCACCGTCGCGCATAAACCACGGCCGGCGAGACAGTTCATCTCCCTCTTCTTGATTCCCTGGGTAATCCTCGTTCGGCACAATGTCACTCTGGAATTAGTCAAAAGAGGAATGTTAAACATGTTTCACAAACGTTTTTTTTATTATTTGTATTTATTGTTGTGGATAGTTAGATTGCCAGTTAGTTAGTTAGGTGTCTTTGCTGGATTCTGTGATTTCCTATGGGTTTCCTATTATACCTATATTTTTCGATATGGTCGAAGAAACACTTAAGGTATATGTTGGCCCCTGGCTGGTTTATTTAAGCCTCATAATTTCAATAGCTTTTGATGTGACAACAAGGCTCTGGAGATCTACTCTAATTCAATTAAAACGAATTTTCGATCAGAAATAAGGTGGTGATATACAGAGTCAGTAGCATCAATTAAATCCACTCGTGTCTGAAATTCATCTATGGGTTCGGACTTCGTATGCTTATCAAAGAAATAGTTACAATAGTCCCCGTAAACTTAAGAAATTTGAAAACGAAAATTCATGATATTTGTTTCAGAGAAAAAGAGTAGACCGTACGTACGTTCATATACGAGTAAGTATACCTACATATTATTATAGAGCCTAGTTTATCTATTATCTAGTCACGATGTTGACATCAACTGTGAACTGTGAGAACTTCCGTTCTGCTCCGTTGCCCGAAGCGATGTTGTGAGAAATTTGTAAAAATATAGGTAGATAGGGATACCTACTTATTAAAAACACACACAGGTTTTTGCTTTGCATAAACAGATAATGGGTTGCAGTCTTCACAGTTTCTTCCCATGAGTTAAGTTTTTTCAATGATCTATTGAATATTGCTAATTAACTAGACATTTCACATACATCTGCGGCTCTTTACTCATGCTTTGTTAATTCTATTTTTTGGAAGCACTTACCTGGAATGTATATATTTTAGATATGTAGAGATAAGGTATGAGTAGGTTTATGGCCATAATCTTTTGGGTACCTATCTACTATAGGTATTACTAGATATTTGGTAAAAAAGAGTTACCTGTAGTGCCTGCATGTCATCTTTCCGCGGCGAAATGGTTAAGGGGCTCCTAGGCGAGGGTGCGAGGGTTGGCGGGCGCGGCAGTAGCAGCAGCGCCAGTGCAGTCAACGCCAGTGGCAGCAGAAGCGCCGCGCGGCGCATCGCCCGCAAACCTCTCGCCGCCCGCACCCACATCTCAAGGAGGTTATCCCACCCGAACCCCGATGCACTCAACCCCTGCCTGCATCCCTGCTTCTACTATCGAGCTATGATGATTGGTGACATCTGAAAGCAAGTAAATTACTTTTAAACTTTCGTGTTGCATGGTTTAAACAATTCGACACGGGAATACGCTTCAGAATTTCTTATTCTGTTTCACATAACGTCCGTCTTATCTATGTTGCAGATGTCTAATATAAAATAGAAATTCCATTTGCCATTATGGCTGATAGGTAACACACCACATACCTATAGTCCGCGACAAGTCGACATGGCAATTTAACTTCTATTACACAAT
This sequence comes from Herminia tarsipennalis, assembly GCA_945859575.2. Lineage (NCBI taxonomy): Eukaryota > Metazoa > Arthropoda > Insecta > Lepidoptera > Erebidae > Herminia > Herminia tarsipennalis. The sequence continues at coordinate 9,869,682 of OX243852.2, forward strand.
ACAAGCAAAACTGTAAGCAAGAGTTGTGAAAATGGCGGTAATATAAACTCGTCATTTTTAACGTGTAGGGCTTCCATTACGTAATTACGTAATTACGCAATTACGTAATCCAATCAATCCAAATCCTAAACACCAAGACCCCATATTTTGTTTAAGCAGACGCATAAGTACATACTTAGTATTTTTAAATATCAGTCGGTAGAATCTGTAAACAAAGAGTTCAACTGAAGCGACCGCCGACTCCCGCTGCGTAAAAAAATCAAGTAAAAACTAAAACATCGACGAACTATAGAAGACCTCCCGCGAGTATAATAAACAAGTTAATATGAACAACTTACATTTAGAATATGAATTAATTAGTATTGTCTATTGACTAATGAAAATAGCTAATGATTATCAAAACGACTAAAAGATTTACAGGAGCTGTAGAGGTATCGGAAGGAACTACTCAGATCAATAACTAAAACATGTTTAGTTATTGTTCTGGTGAAGGCTACAATCATAGGCGTACCCAGCACTAGGGCTTCCATTACGTAATTACGTAATTACGCAATTACGTAATTACGAACTCATTTTAAAGTATTTTTAATTCCGTAACTGAAGATGTCAATTCCGTACTTACGTAATTATTGGTATAATAAATTAATCAAAATAGTCAACCAATAAAAAAAGGATTATACATACCAGTTATAATGTGGCAACACTACGTTATAACTACTTCGAAACTATACAAACAGGGGATTCCCCGCAGTTTATTTTATCGTTTGTTAAATCTTTCAAAAAAATGTTCTAAGACGTACAGAATAGAGTTCAAATATATTAACTTGGCGAGTCGGTAGGGCCGGGGAGTCCCTGGCGAAAAGCCCCTACGACCACGGGGAACTACTATGCTCTTCACTTTCTTAGCTAAAATGAAAGTGTAGTTTCATTGCTCAATTGTCGGTTATTCAGTTCACATCGCTAGATTCTCACAGTTGAAATTTGATCAAATTACCTAATTAAAAGTTGGTGCTAAATGCGTGCAAATATTAACAATTTATAGCAGTTGTATCTTTATCGTGAGTGACTTTGAAGGTGTGGATTATCTCTTGAAAGATGTAAGTACTTAAACCAAAGCCTTAATAAGTCTATTTAGTATTAAAAGGGCATTAAAAACCCCGTAGAGCATGCATAGTTCATACAAAATAATTTGTAAATCAAACATTTTCTTAAGGTGTATTTATTCCGATTAGATTATAGAATATCTAGGTTCCCAAATACATATTAATTAAGAACACTGATTAAAACATAAAATACCTATAAGAAAAATAAGTTATTTATAAAAAAAATTAAATGATATAGCTCGTCTTTAAATCAGGAATGAATGAACTAAGCATGCTCTGTCGTTTGGCTATAAAATACGTAATACGTTTGACGACACGGTTGGCGTAATGGCTGAGTGATCGACTGTTGCGCAGCGTATCGCGGGTTTGATCCCCGCACGAAACAAATACATATTTGTATGATCTGGAAGTAGTTGTTCCGGATCTGGGTGTTTGTGTGTTTCTGTGTTTGTAAACGTAATTATAAAAATAAAAATAAAGTATATTTGTAATGAGTGGGCAACTATGTTTAACAATATCATGATTATTAACCTAACTTCCTTTTATTTTTTTTCAGGTCTTCTTCAAATAAGACTGTATATAAAGAGTTTTTGAACAAACGCACACAAAGCTCTATCTGGGAACATTTCTTGAGAGCTGATAATGGACAGAGTGTTGAATGTAAACATTGCAAAAAAATATTGAAAACTCCTGGTGGCGCAACTGGAGCGTTACACACTCACATGCGTGCCAAGCATATCGGAGAGATGCCGCAAGAACAGGAGTCGCAAAGGCCGAGTACATCAACGTCTAATAGTGGTCTAATTCAAACACGAAAACGTACGAATGAACCTTCACAAAAGAAAATTAAACTCACTGATTATTTTTCAAATATGGAAGTTCGAGTGACCAGAATGGCTGCATTGGATGGGATACCATTGAGCACATTTTGTACTTCAGAAGATCTGAGATACCTTTTTAAAAACTCTTGCTACGATGTGCCAAAATCTTCTACAATTATAACACAGATAATTCTAAAACAGAGTTATAACACAAAAAACAAATTGAAAAATGAATTGAAAATAATAATTATGAAGTCTGAAAATAAAAGATTTACAATCACTTTTGATGAGTGGACGTCTACCCGTAATAAAAGGTATATGAATATAAATATCCACAATAAAGACTTTGATATGGCCAAATATAAAAATTTGGGACTTGTACGGATACAGGGATCAATGCCAGCTGAAGTAGGCACTCAATTATTACAGCAACATTTGAGTGACTTCGGTTTAAGTCTGGAAGACGACATAATTGCTTTCACAACAGATGGAGCAAGTGTAATGGTCAAAATGGGCACAAATTTTGACGGCCACCACCAATTGTGTTTGGCTCATGGAATACAATTAGCAGTCCTGGAAGTTTTATATAAAACACAAAAATCTCCAGTACCTGAAGTGCAGGAGGATGTCTCAAATACCGGCGCTGAAGAAGCAGAGGAAATTGAAGAAGATGAGGGTGCGTTTATTGTAGAATCTGCCAGAGTTCCAGAATCGGAGTTTTTATACAAAGGTACTATAAAAAAATTAAGAGATCTAATAAAATCTTTTAAAAACTCCCCATTGAAAAACGACTTGTTGCAAAAGTACATTTTAGAAGAACATGGTAAAAATATTGACCTGATACTAGACTGTAAAACGCGCTGGAATAGTTTGTCGGATATGGTAGGCCGATTTCTCAAATTAAAATCATGCGTTTTTAAGGCGTTATTAGATTTGAAATCAAATGTACAATTTACAGACGAAGAGATCCAAGACTTTCACGACATTCATTACAGCTTGGATGTAATAAAAACTACAGTTTTGTCATTATGTCGCCGTGATTCAAACTTATTGACGGCCGACGCTGCGCTTCGATTTATGCTAGAGAAACTTGATCTTCAGCCCAACGATCTCAGTGGAAAACTAGCCACATCTCTTAGAAAGAGAATAAAGGAAAGGCGAACTAACGTATTCGGTGTTTTGCAATATTTGCATAACAATGAGGATTTTTTTAAAACTGCTGCCACAGAATATTTCACGAAACCTTCGTCGGATGATATACGAATGTATATAGTGGAACTGTTCGAACGGTTGAAATATAATTCTACAGAAAAATGTACAAATTCACAACCACAACCGAGTGCATCGGACGCAATAGCCACCAGTGACGATGATGACGAGGAGTTGACAATCGCACAACAGTTAGAGAAAGAAATAAACAAAGTTACTATAAATAAACCAATTTCAACAGTAAACACAGATCTCCATTCCATTATTAGGGTGGAAATGTGCATTTACGACAGCGCTGGTGGCGGTCGCGAAGTTTTTTTGACTGCAGCGTATAATTATTTGCTTTCGATAACGCCTACAAGTGTTGAAGCCGAGCGAGCCTTTTCATCCGCCGGATATTTTTGTAGTAAATTAAGAAGTTCCTGGAGTGACAAAACCTTAAATGCCTTGTCATTTATGAGAGCACACTTCCAGGAAGAAAAATTATATTCGGGACGAAACAAAATGGTTTAACTTAAACGATGTACATACGAATACGATGGTAAGTTCTTGAATAAATATTTTTTGTTTAAATATTGTGTTCATTTTGATAATTCCTTGAATTTGAGATAGTAAAAGATAATTGTAAAAATTGTAGATCTACAATATTTACAAAAATTCATAGTCGATTAAAAAAAAATAGGAAAAATGACGTAATTACGTAATTACGGAATTGGAGAAAAAAGTTGCGTAATTAGTTACGTAATTGACATTTCCGTAATTTTGGAAGCCCTACGTGTAGGTATATAAATACATTGGATACCTGTAAAATAATAGTAATAAAAAATTAACGTAAGCGAGATTGAATCTATACAAACATTATAAAGCTGAAGACTTTGTTTGTTTGTTTAAACGCGGTAATCTCAGGAACTACTGATCCGAATTGAAAAAAAAATTTCACTATTGGATAGCCTATTTATCGAGGAAGGCTATAAGCTATATAACATCACGCCACGACCAATAGGAGCGGAGCAGCAATGAGAAATGTTGCAAAAATTGGGAAAATTTATGCAGATGAAGTTGCGCGGGACAGCTATGTAAAAAATTCAGAGTCCTGACTGACTGACTGGTTGTTCTTGGTTGCTTTCCAAACTGAGTAATTGGTCAGAGTATCCAAATATTTTATTGTCGAATCATCTTTGTAGTCTTGAATTTTTTTGGTCAGTGGCTTTGTGAGTCTTTTTATCGTTCAGTGATCTTGTCTGATGCCATTTTATTCGCTTTTGTTTTCCTTTATCACTCAATATTGATTTTCTTAGATTTTCTTGGCGATTTCGGGCGTGTTTCGCCATGCTGACGGTTGAATATCCGAAGTAAATGTTGATTCAAAATCGGGTTTTTCAGCATTTCAAATGGGTGTGTTAAGATCTATTCTTGATTTTAAATCTATCTTTCCAGCTTTCCCAATCTGTTTTGATATTCACTAGGCTAGGATTGTTTTCTTTTAGCAATATATTTTCACTGAGACTCAAGATTATGGGTGAGTGATCGGAACTCAAGTCAAAACCTTCTTTGATACTCGCATAGTTGCGTGAGATATTTTTGAAAATAAAAAAACTATTCAATCTGTTATTTTCCTTGAGTCCGTCGACAATATGCTGGTTTTCCGGTAAACAGTACGTCGCATTTAGTTTCCTTGATCGTACTTAGTACTTAGTTCTCGTCCCTTTGATGTGGTTAATCTAGAGTTCGAATGCGTGTTTCTGGCATTAAAGTCGCTTCCAAGAATAAATCGGTTTTGTGGTTTTGGAGAAAATTGATGTGTTGTTCTTTTTTAGAGAATATCTCGTGGGCAATATATTGATGAAACAGTGATTGTTGCGTAGCATTTGGTTTCAATTTGTATCGAAGCAGCTTATATTTCATGTTCTTCTTTGATATTGATTATAGCCTTTTAGCCTGATAAAAGATTGTTTTGTAAAGTCGGATTCAGAAATCAGATACACGTCGATGTTTTCTCTATCTATGACAACTTGCAACTCATGCTGATATTGAAGTAGTCTATTTGAATTCCAGTTCATAATTTTTAGAACGTTATTCATGACCGCTGTTTAGGTATAGCATATGTGGCGCTATTTTATATTTTCTTTAGGTGTTCATCAAATAACACAAACATAAGTATTTTGTTTATGTTTTGTTGCATGTCTGAGTCATTGTTTATGTTTACACATACGTTTTATCAGACTTAGTTTTGCTAAACAAGCATGGTTGCGGTGCGACAATGACCTTCCTTGTTTATGTAGTGCTTGTGTAGTCTGGTCATGTGATAGTGATTTTTTTTCTTTAAGTTTTTATTTTTAAAACTTTGCAGTTTTTTGGCTACTATACAGCCTCTGTAATTTGCTGGATGTTGTTCACCACAGTTATACTTAGGTCTGTCTGTTGTCAGTTTCTGGCAGTCTTTTGTTAGATGCTTGCCGACATGCCTTATATCATTTTTGTTGTTGAATCAATGTGGGATGTTATACTACTAATAGCAGGGGATGTACCACTGGCTATTTTGATCGAAAGTTTTTTTGTAATTTACGTATCATATAAACTAAATCATTAAATAATAACACTGTGATATGCGCTCTGCTAGGAATCAGAACACAACTGATAAATAAACAATTATTTTTCATATGTGATTTACCTTCCTTTTACAACCTTGAAAATGGTTATCTAGGCATTTTAGACTTACTGCAATTGACCTATCTACTAATTAAACTATTATGTAGGCCAAATACATGCCAAATAAACAGTGTTTTGTATCAATTTGCCACAAGTTCTTAAGTAAGTTTGTTGAACTTGACTCTGTTTGTTATCACGTTGCGGTAGTGGTCCAACGATGTTAATTTGATACCGTTTTGTCGTATTGCGCCTACATGTTAAAAAGTAACGTACCACCAGATATTACTCTCGGTCGATCGATGTTCCTTACTATTTACTTAGACTGCTCTAAATAGTTTCCTTAAGCAAGAGACTACTGTCATCGCCTATAGGTATATAGCGTAACTGATATTAGAAGATTTAAGTAAGCATTAAACAACTAAAGTTTGTGTTAAATGGGATTTTTTATCATTAATCATTTTATAAAAACGCAAACGCACATATAATTTTGTTTCGTAAAACCTAAATTAATGATTATTTGAAAATGTCAAATTAACACATACCCATCTATATCTATACTAATATTATAAAGCTGAAGAGTTTGTTTGTTTGTTTAAACGCGCTAATCTCAGCAACTACTGGTCCGATTTGAAAAATTAAACATCACGCTGCGACCAATAGGAGCGGAGCAACAATGAGAAATGTTGCAAAAACGGGGAAAATTTACGCATACGGAGTTGCGCGGGAAAGCTAGTCTATACTAATATTATAAAGCTGAAGAGTTTGTTTCTTTGTTTGAAGCGGTAATCTCAGGAACTGATCTGATTTGAAAAATTATTTCACTGTTGGATAGCCCATTTATCGAGGAAGGCTATAGGCTATATAACATCACGCTACGATTAATAGGAGCGGAGCGGCAATGAGATATGTTGCAAAAACGGGGAAAATTTATGCAGACGATGTTGCGCGCGACAGCTACTGTATTAAAAGAATAATAAAATTATGATATGTTTTAAAAAAAAAACGCAAAATGAAGTTAACCGGCAGTTCCAGATGTAAAGCTGCCAAAAAACTCATGGGCCGCTCTTTTAAAATCATCAAGTTTTTCTTTACAGAAATAGTTTTATTGAAAGAGCCATTAACTAAATACCTAATAATACTTTATGGAACTCTAAAATAGGTAAATATAAACATATTCAGCAAGCACAGATGGACCAGACACAGCTTTCCGCACGGTCTCTTGCCATCTGTCCCTGTTGTCTTGGACAGTCAGATACGTAGCTTCCTATTGATAATTTGACTTAGTCAGTCCAGCGTATAGAGGTGCCCTGCCGCGTGATCTGGTTCCCTCCACTTTTCCCCGTATGACTAGCATGGAGTCGTTATTCTGCCTAGAGACATGTCCATAGAATTTTAATATCGATAAACGCTGCGTGACTCTAAGCTCCTGAAGTATGGACACGTTGATGCGGAAATCTGCCCATGATATCCCGAGCATCTTCTTTCAGTACCACATCTCTAGAGCATCCATCTTCCCTCTTTACCGCGTAACGATAAATGGGGAATACCAGTGTTCGCACCGACCTGAATTTGGTGGCTTTGGTAATGTTGCGATTACTCCAAATTCTCTTTAACTTCTCCATGGCAGTTCTTGTTGTGGCCATACTTCGTTTTACTTCATCTACGTAGCCGCCGTTATTTGATATTAAGGCCCCAAGGTACACGATCTGGACCACGTGGCAGTTCGCAATCTGATAGGCTTCGGGGGAATTGTCGTTGGCGCGGTCCACGACCCTGGTCCACTGGCCACGATCTTGGTCGTGGACCGCGCCAACGACAGATCGATTTATCTTTAACCCAAACGTTAAGATTACGCGCTTTATTTTGATAAGTAACTCCTCCATAGGGTTCACATTACTAGCAAATAAGGTGGTGTCATCTGTGTATCGCAAGATCGCAATTTTATATCCACCAACCGCAATACCATCTGATTAGTCTTCGAGAGTGATTTGCATTACAAGCTCGGTGTAGATGTTAAACAGAAGAGGTGAAATTATGCATCTCTGTCGTTCGCCCGCACTGATGTGGAAACTGTTTGAGAGGAGGTCATCTGTCTACACTGAAGCCGTTTACCCTTCGTAGAGCTACCTGAGCAGGTGTACGAGGTGTTGTGGTGTGCCCATGTCAAGAAATGTCTTCCATAATGGTGGCTATTTCACCTAGTCGAACGCTTTGGAGAATTCAACAAAGCATATGTATGTCAGCTTATCCTGATCGCTCAGATTTTTAACTTTTGCGCCGCGTCTTTCTGTTTGAGTTCACGCTATGCTCGTCAACTCATTCAGTGAATTCCACCTTTATGCTACGCCCCACTGCTTGCAAAGTGACTAATAAGATAGCGCTACGGTTCACAGCTTGTTCGATGTTGTTTAAGTTCACGATGCGCGAGATAGCTAGCGCAGTGCTGGTGAATTCACATTTCATTTCTTTGCTTGTGGAGTGACTTATAAGGTTGCATTGTTGTAAAATAGAAAAAATTGAAGGCCATAGTCCAGCCCCACGATCCAAATTCTTCTATCCTTCTTCCACGTGAGTTGAGCTCTTGCTTGCGTCATCTAGCCACTGTTTACTAGAATTATCACGGCATTTGTTAGATAAATGGTTCGATTCCAGCGCTGGGATGGCATATGGATAAAGTCTCGGGTTCGATTCATGGGTCTGCAATTTTTCTTCTTTAAAAAATTAAATTATTATAATAATAAAGTAATTGTCAAGAAACGCCTATAAAAAGCCCCCCAGCCCCTTGTCGAGCTGTGACTGGTGTCATATATGTAAAAAAACAATTCTAAAAACCTAGGCGCGCAAACTGTTAATAGGCACTAAGAGCAAAATTCTGGTTCCCCCTTCTCCTCCCCCCCCCCCCCCCATACACATATTTAAGCTTTTCATTTGTTTAATCTATAGGTTAAGAACTATCTTTTTATTTTTTCCAAAGTGTTAGGCTTAGTAGCTTCGGACATAAGGGCGGGGGGTTGGTCTATTTTCATGGTTTTTCTTTAATAATTTTAAAAATAACGATATTAAAATTATAAAGAAAATCTATTTGATATCCTTACAACAAGCCTTTTCATTTGATTTGTTAAACGATACAGTTTGCAAACCCCTTTTACGGTTCCGTAGCCAAAATGGCAAAACGGAACCCTTATAGTTTCGCCATGTGCGTCCGTCCATTCATCCGTCCGTCCGCAGCTTAGCTCAGATAGTGTTAGTGCTAGAAGGCTGTAATTTTGCATGGATACACATATTACTTATGCCGACAAAGTGAAACAATAAAATTTTGAATTTGAAGAAAAACCTCCCTTCCTGCCCTATACCTACGTTATTTTTTTTCTTACCTACCCCATCGTGCGAGGTATCATTAGATATTATGTCTTTTACACTTTCGTTTCGATCTAATTGCACCGATCGTAGTCGACCCGTGACCACGATCGGTGCAATTCGATCGAAACGTCGGGTAAATAAAAGGTTCGTACCTTTAAGTAATTCACGCGATTAAGTCCCAAAATATATCTAATACGTATAAAAATCGCGAAAGTTTAAAAACAACACTAGAAGGTATTAGTAAGTAAGACAAGCATTACGTAGGTATCTTAATGTTTTTATAGTCTCTGCCTGCCTACAGTCTACGAGGAAACCAATTGAATTAATTGACATCAAAACCTTTTATAAAGAATATCCTATGCAGTCCGCTTACATGTTGACTAACACAACAAACCGCAGCTTATTCAATAAAAACACGTCAACATATTCCATTGTTTTTGACAACGAGGGACAGATAATGATGGTCATTATTCAAACGTAAATGGGTCATAAACTGGGCAGTATGTCACACGTTGTACATTTTTGCGGTCTGCGATATTAACACTATCACGCTTAGTCATCTACGCGTATACACGCAAGGTTTTATTACACTTGTTACCTAGTTTCTGCAACGTGCTTAGCCGTTTCATGTATTTGTTTTGATAATCTTGCTAAAGATTATTAGGAACTAGCTGTCAGGATAAAATGAAAGTAGTTCGTATAACATGTGTTATCCTTCAGAGCATTACTATCACAGATCTACATATAACTGTTTACATGTATGATAATAAACTGGTTCCTTTAGAACGGCTCTATCACAAATCTTAACTGTTTTATTTAAATAGGTACTTTGTTTTGCGAATGCTTGATCAAAGAAAAGAACCGCTATACTCAAAGCTAATCTGTATATGTAAGTACGTACTTTACATTGTGTATACCTAGTCCGCGACAGTTTGACATTGCGATGGTTTCCATTTGAGCCTGTCTCATCCTGAGCGTGTCACAAAGTCACCTCACGGCATGTAAGGGTAAGCCTAGATATATGATAAACCAGATGGTTTACCGACATGCCTCAAATCAAGGCTCAGCAGTGAAACTTTGCTGTACAGCCTAGAAGTGAAAGAGTTTCATTGGTCAGCCTCAGCCAGTATCTTCCTGATAATAACTTGTATCAGAAGTGAAGCTCATACAAATAGCTGTATTTTAAGGTTGCTAAAGATAATCTGTATAAGCCGACCATACAGATAGGGAAGTTGCGAGGACTTGCTTGAATAATGTTTTTACTTAATTTTGGTGTTAAAAGTTGGGCATTTCGAAGGTACCAAGATTTTACATCTAAGCCCAGGATTTATGTTTTGTTACATTGGTTAAAGATACTTACTGACTATGACCAGTTAAAAGTACATTTCCACAGCTTATCTGGTGATAAAATGCGATTAACGTTGTTAGCACTAACGATGTTAACGATGTATTTTATTGTTATATTTCAATTGCCACAATATGGTTTGTGGTGTTTTATCGCTGTTTTAGCTTAAGCCTTAGATATACCAAACTAGAAACTGGAACTAACGCTGGGATCAGACATGGTGGTATATAAAGTTGTCTTCAGTTTAAAAATCACTTTACACACAACTAAATACACACACAAATCATTCCTAACTTGGTATATGTACCTACCTAAGTTGAAAGTGTTATTTGATTAATTCTTTGTATCCTACAATAAATATTGTAGAATATTGTAAGTGATGAAATTATTAATCAATCTGAATCTCAACCTTTTCTACCATCCGAAACTCGGGCCGGGTTTTGAACTCGTAAACTCTACCTTTTCAGGGCCGTATCCACTGTTTCACCAGTGCTTTAAAATCACTCTTCATAAATTACGTTATCAACGGTAATTTGTCATCTTAAAATATGTATGTTTATACTTTTTAGGGTTCCGTAGTAAACAAGGAAATCTTATAGTTTTACTCTGACGTCCGTCCGTCCGTCAGTACCCTGGTTAGCTCAGTGACCCTAAGTATTAAAAAAGCTGTAATTTGGCATGGATATACATTTAATTAGGCCGACAAAGTGTTTTTTTTTTAGGGTACCTTCCATGCCTATACGAGAAGTGGGGATGTCATTCTTTTCATGTCTTTCCCATCCTGTGGGGTACCACACTTCTCGTTGGGTAGGTCTTTTAAAATATTTAGGGGTTGTGCAGACCATTTTAACCGCCTTTAAAAAAGACAGGGATCTCAGATCACAATTGTCTCGAAAGCTAGTGGTCCGATTTAGATGGAGTTTTCGCTATTCGACTGCATATTTTTCTAGGAAGGTTTTAGTGTAACATATATAAGTGAGTCAGCGAAATTTGCATTCGGCGATGGGCTTGATGTTTTTTCCTAACTTTAAACCTACATTTGACGGGTGTGCATTTTTCTAAAAATGTTATTCATATTTTTCGATTTTGGGGATCCGTTTGTAAAATATTAAGCTTAAAAGTCCTATTTTTTGTTATTAGGCACAGGCCCCAGGCGCCACGGCAAAATAAAACGTTTTTCATACTATTCGTAGACAAGGCTCAATGGGCATTTATATTACAATTTTTGACTTTACGGTCATTTTTAGAGTAATTTGATTAAAATAGGATCGACTGATATTAAAAAAAAATTGTTGAGACTTGGTATTTTTTGCTGATTGTACCTTGATAAAGAAAAGCCATTTAATAGAAAGAAAAACTGATTTATTCGTTGAGATAACGCACACTAAGTACATGATAATTATGGTACAATACAGTGTATAACAAAAGGCGTGTTAATGTATATTTATACTAATATAGGCATGAACACCTTGTTTTAGCTACTACCTACTAGTATATCACGTTGTTAGTATATGTGTAGTTTTTTTCTTCTAATTTTTTAATCTATACTTATATTATAAAGCTGAAGAGTTTGTTTGTTTGTTTGTTTGAACGCGGTAATCTTAGGACTGATCTGAATTAAAAAATTCTTTTACTGTTGGATAGCCCATTTATGGAGGAAGGCTATAGGCTATATAACATCACGCTACGACCAATTGGGGCGAAGCAGAAATGATAAATGTTGCAAAAACGGAAAAAAATTACGCAGACGAAGTTGCGCGGGACAGTTTGCTTTGACATTTGCTTCAACTATAGGACTAACAGACAAATATTGAAATACTACAAAAAATTAAAACTATCTAAACTAACTTAAAATAGTTACCTTATCACAAGAAGAGGTCAGTTTTTGTATCTTCTATTTGAAACTATTGAACGAGCCATGAAAGATGTCAATGGTATGGTCACGAGTTTGGATGGAAGCTTAATAATATTAGTATAGATACTACTATAGTATTATATTATCTGTGGTATAGATAAATATTTTTTTTAGAATCAATTCCTTAGGAATAACTAATAGCAAAATCACACACTTAGCCATCAAATCTTAAACTGAAATATATATGTATATATATCTGTATCAACAGCCTGTGTCTGTTCGCTCAGAGTTTTTTGTCCAAACATTTCGAGCATGTTCTTTTAGTGATGGATGATAGATTTCATAGGCTACTTTTAATCACAATTACCGACATTCATGCGGGCGAAGCCACGGGCAAATCTACAGGTAGCACTTTATATTATAAACTGCTAGCTGATCCGCGCAACTTCGTATGCATACATTTTCCCCGTTTTTGCAACATTTTTCACTGCTGCTCCGCTCCTTTTAATTGTAGCGTGATGTTATATAGTCTATAGCCCTCCTCGATAAATAGACTATCCAACAGTAAAATATTTTTTTTCTAAAAAAATATTTTGAGATTATGGCGTTCAAACAAACAAACTCTTGAGTTTTATAATATTAGTATAGATTCGGAAATTCAAAAATAAAGAGTCAATTAGACGATGCATGTTTCTTGCCTGTTCCATACCTACAATTTAAGTAAAGCAATAGATAAGTATAATACTTACTAAACAGCATGCTTGAGTCGTGTAAATAAAAAAGAGCCTTTAATTTCTGTTTGTTTGTCAGTTACGTTTTCACGTCTACACCGCTGAACTAATATTGACGAACTTTGGTACATACGCAGAAATATTGGACCTTGGAGAAGGATAGCTTGTTTTTAGTAGTAATAGACTATCACGTGAACGAAATCTAGTATTTTCTGGCAACGTATAGGTAGTAGGTACTAAAGCCACATACGGGTCCTAATTCACTGTTTTTTTTTTCATTTTCGCTGCAAGCCGCGCGAATTGGCGCGATGCATTTCTAAGCGCAGCTCTCCATAAACCATTATGTCAAGATTTTGACAGTTAAAAGCGCGGGCTTGACGCGAAAACGAAAAAAAAGGTAATGAATGATAGTAGGGGATCCCTAGAACAAATTTAAAAATGATACATATCAAGCTGGAATTGCCATGGTAGCTTCGTTATGACGAGACGCCCAATTTTATGTATACGACAACTTTATATTGTGGTACGTTAGTGAAAAGCAGGAGTTAAATATTACAAACTTAACTTTTCCGTTGGAAAACTGTTATCCCCATACATCAACATATTTAACACCTTTTTTTTCACTAACGTTCCACTATGTAAAGTTGTCGTATACATAAAGTTGGGCGTCTCGTCGAAACGAAGCTACCATGCCAATTCCAGCTTGATATGTCATCATCATCAGCCTATCGCAGTCCACTGCTGGACATAGGCCTCTCCAATTGCACGCCACTTTGTTCTATCTTCGGCTTCTCGCATCCAGCTCCTGCCAGCCGTTTTGCGTATATCATCACTCCACCTGGCTTGAGGGCGTCCTACACTACGTTTGCCAAGCCGCGGTCTCCACTCAAGAACTCGTTTACCCCAACGGTTGTCGGTTCTTCGGCTAATATGGCCAGCCCACTGCCACTTCAACTTGCTAATCCGGTGGGCTATGTCGATAACTTTGGTTCTCTGCCGGATCACCTCATTTCTGATTTTGTCCCTAAGAGAAACTCCGAGCATAGCCCTTTCCATAGCCCGCTGAGCGACTTTGAACTTGTGGACCAGCCGTACCGTCAGTGTCCACGTTTCGGCTCCATATGTCATGACGGGTAAGACGCACTGATTAAAGACTTTAGTCTTTAGACATTGTGGGATCGACGATGAGAAGACTTGACGTAGCTTACCAAACGCTGCCCAACCCAACCGAATTCTCCTGTTCACCTCGTCCTCGAAGTTGTTTCTACCTAACTGCAAAGACTGCCCGAGGTACACATATTTTTGAACAACTTCGAGAACGGCGCCGTGCACCGCTATCGGTTCCGGTAGTACATGTTCATTGAACATGACCTTGGTTTTATCCAAGTTCATCCGTAGGCCGATGCGTACAGAGGAGTCAGCCAGGTCATTCAGCATCCGTTGCAGGTCCTGCAGCGTTTCCGCCATTATGACAATGTCATCTGCAAATCGCAAGTGAGAAATGTATTCACCATTGATGTTGATGCCCCGCCCTTTCCAGTGCAGCGTCTTGAACATATCCTCCATTGCATTTGTGAACAGTTTCGGGGAAATAACGTCCCCTTGCCTCACTCCTCGATGCAATGGTATAGGTTTTGTTTGCTGATTCTGTACTTGGACGGACATGGTGGCGGCTTCGTAGAGACATCTCATCACTTGGATATATCGCCAATCTACTTGGCATCGCTGCAGAGACTCCAGAACGGACCAGATTTCAATCGAGTCAAAGGCCTTCTCATAGTCCACGAATGCTAGACACAGGGGCTGATTATACTCCTGGGTCTTTTGTATAATCTGCCGCACTGTGTGGATGTGGTCTATGGTGCCATATCCGCTCCGAAATCCAGCCTGTTCCGGTGGTTGGAATTCGTCAAGTCTTCGCGCAAGACGGTTCGTGATGACTCTTGAAAACAGCTTATAGACGTGGCTTAGAAGAGAAATAGGTCGGTAGTTCTTCAGCCGGGTCTTATCTCCTTTTTTGAAGAACAAGACGACTACACTTCTACTCCACGCCTCCGGAGTTCTCCCTTCAAACAGGACAGCATTAAAAAGCTTTTGGAGCTCCCTCAGTACGGGTTTACCTCCAGCTTTTAACAGCTCTGTTGTAACGCCATCCTCTCCAGGGGCTTTTCCATTTTTCAGCTGTTTAAGAGCCAGCACGATTTCGTCAATGTTGACTTCTGGCAGGTCTTCGGTGTAGTGGCGTGTTAGAGTGGCTCTAGGACCCTCATTTTCAGGATCAGGTCGAGATGCATGCGAAGCGTATAACCGGCCATAGAAGCCTTCCACTTCGGAGATGACTGCCGGCTTCGAAGAAACGACTTCTCCACTTGCTGTGGTCAACTTCGTCAGGTGACTTCTTCCAAGAGATTGTACGAACACTTTTGACCCCCGGTTCTGCTCGATCGCTCTTTTAATCAAAAGAGTGTTGGAGCACCGAAGGTCGTGTCGTATAAGCCTGTTGATCTCTTGGTTTAGAGCGCGCTTTTCCGACGAAGTGACGGGTGGGTTTTCACGTCGTTCCTTCATTAGCCCTAAAGTCTTTTCCGAAAGCTTTGACTTCTTGCCCTTACGCTGCATTTCACAAAATCTCGTACCTTCTTCCCTGAGTATCCGAGCCACATTTACGAGCTTCTGGTTTACGTCTGTTGTGGTTTCCATGGCAGCAAATCGGTTATCCAGGTTTGACTGGAACGCTTCGGATCCTATCATGGTTTGGAGCAAAGTAGGTCGGAGCCTGGACCTCATCAGACGGGCACGTTCCGCCTTGAAGTCGATATTCAGAGAGCCTCGGACAAGTCGGTGATCACTACCGGTATTAAACCTGTTGATCACGGTGACGTCTCTGAATATATGCTTTTTGTCCGTCATGATGAAGTCGATCTCGTTTTTCGTCATAGCTTGATATGTATCATTTTAAAATTTGTTCTAGGGAACCCGTACTATGAGGACCCAGATGTAAAATCTTCGCATAGTATAAACAAAATCGCCCCCGCCGTCTGTGGGCTTAGATCTTTTGAACTACGCAACGGTTTTTAATGCAATTTTCAGCAATAGATAGAGTGATTCAAGGTTTTCATAACTGCGTCAAATTTCCCCGTTTTTTGCAACATTTTTCTTTGATGCTCTGCTCCTATTGGCCATAACGTGATGTTAAATAGCCTATAGCCTTCCTCGATAAATGGGCTATCCAACAGTAAAAAAAAATCAAGTCGAACTAGTAGTTCCTGAGATTATCGAAACAAACAACTAAACTTTTCAGCTTTGTAATATTAGTATAGATTTTACATCGATCTTGACTTTAGTCGTTACCTATAGATACGTATTTTTACATAGATATAAATACTCAGTAGATACTTGTATATCCATAATGTTAAGTGCTGTTAGAATTAATTAGCGATGTGACAACACGCTGTAGTGTGCGGTGTGCAGATAACATGAACACATATGGTGAGCTCTGCTGATAAACGGAGTGAAAGCTAGTCGACAATAGATAGATGTACCTACATTTACATATAGTGGGTAGGTAAGAGCACAGTATGGTCACAATATACTAGAAAGTACAGAAGGTAACCCAGTACCGGATCTATACTACAGCCGAAATGGATATCAAATGTTTAATTCCAAACTGTTTAGCAACCAATCTTTGATACTTTTGATAGGTGCTAAACAAATTTGTTAGCAAACATTTCACATTTATTTCGGTTTTAGTAGATAGGGTCTATCCAGCGCCTTTACTTCGGGTACCACATTCAAATAGGCGCCAAATGCTATGGTTTAAGGAGGCTTGTCTATTGAAACGAAGTGAGGTTGCGGAGTGAAGAACCGGAGAAATATTAACCAATAGGATCTGACCAGTGGGTTTATGCAATTATATTTGTTAATATTTTTTCGTTTCTCTGCTCCTCAGCCTCGCTTTAGACAGACAGGCAATAAACTTCAATAGACAGGCAGCCTAAGGAGGTCATTCCCGGACTGGGAATGATCTCTTCGTAAAGGTTAGTTTCTGTGCATCGCGGCCGATCGCAGCTTACGACGTACGGCTGACGCGCGCGGATGATGCGACAATAATCAGAGTACGCGCATAGCCTAGCTCAGTCTGTCGAAGACCTCGGAAATGGCACTATACATTTTCATACTCTGACTATTGTCGCATCAGCCTCGCGCGTCAGCCGCACGCTATCGATCGCGCGCGGCTGCGATCAGCCGCGATGCACGGTAATGGATTAAGTAAGTACTCATAAAACACTAAAAGCAAATTGTCAAAATCATCAAGAGGCGGGGCCAACGCCTCGAAATAATCGTAGATCCGACACTGATGTAACCTTCGTACTTACCTTGCTCAAGAACACACACATAATCATACTTCACGAACACAGAATTACAGAATACTTTATAATGGGACATCTCACATACAGCCATATGATTCCAAACTAGGCAGAACCTGTGTGCCTGTGCTGATACATATAACCAGACAACTGATAAACATACTTATGCTATACGATACAAAACGTACCTATACACCCTGACACAGAATTTATCCTGGGTGGAGTTTAAAGCCACTGACTGTCAGTCACTGACCTAGTGGTCAGTGACTGACAGTCAGTGTTCTAGTGAACAACAGGCCTGTCAGTCAACTTCGTTCGGAAAGCGAGCCAAGACTCCGTGACCGTGAGCGATGTCTATGTTTGGGTTGCTTCAGCACACGTTGTAAGTACGAGTATAAATGTTACATTCTGTACTCTCAGTGCTTTGTGGTATGGTATTCACTAATGATGAACCTTGGATTTCCGGCGTACGATCGACGCTGTCCGTTATAAGTCTATTTATACTCGTATATTTTACCTAAACGTGAAAGTTTACTAGGTAGGATGGATGTTTGTTATTCTTTCACTCAAAATTAATGAATGGACTTTTATAAACTTACTAAACAACACATTCCAATCCCCTTACGCTCATTTTCATATATCTATCGATCGATTTGTGTGCGTAAAGTTTGCTCTCTAGCCGTGAATTCAAAACAGTAATGTTCTCTAGATTTAGAAGAAGTTGTAAAAAAATGTAGAACCAATTTAAAAATTGGTGAAATAATTATATAAAAAATGTTGCAATTTAAATAACGTTTCTCAAGCTTCACTCAAGGGTACCTACTTCTTGGTGAAACTTAGTTAAAAAACAGATAAACATTTCCCAAAATAACATCAAGACTATCGAGCATTCAAAACTTTTATAAATGTTTCAAATGTATCCCTCAAATACAATCATTGCATTTTTGAAAGATATAAAAATTTGAACTACCTTCATTTCGTTTATTTTTCAAACAATCATAATTTTATAAATTTTTTGGTATGTATTAATTTGACGTTTTCAAATAATCATGAACCTGTTATTACGAACTAGCTTTCGCCCGCGGCTCCGCCCGCGTGGATGTCGGTTATCGCGATAAAAACTATCCTATGTCCTTCCCCTGGACTCAAACTATATCCATACCAAATTTCATCTAAAGTGGTTTAGCTGTTTGAGCGTGAAAGCGTAACAGACAGACAGACAGACAGACAGAGTTACTTTCACATTTATAATATTAGTATGGATTAAAGATATTTGAGTTTGAGTTAGAAGTCCAGACCCAGGAATAGAACCCGAGGCTTCCATAGCCAAACCGGGGCCGAAATCGAACCACCTATCTGTATCCCTCAATCCTTACTCTATGGATTTAGGGTAGATCATTGACGTAGAGACCAGGACTGAGCCGTAACCTCACAAAATTGACCACTCTCTAGAAAGAGGCAACGCTACTTTGAGGACAATACCTGTCAAAGGTAAAGTGTCAAAGGGTAAGTGTTTTCTCTCTTTCATGCTTTGCAGTCAATATTTACTTTATAATTGAAAGGGATGGCACAGTGTTTTGAAATGAAAATGTGTATAATTTTATACACATTTTATAAAACTTTGTTCTCTTCGGTAATACATGAGGTATCTTTTAAGAAACTGATGTCGTTATCGAAAATTATGTCACAGCCAGCCATTTTCGTCGTCGAGTGCATAATGCTAAAACACACAAACGCGAGCATACGCACTCGACGACGTAGCGCAACTAATAATTTTGATGCTTGCCACAGAGTATTTTTATTGTAAAATATATTTTACAATAACACACAGGCTGTGGAATCAACTGCCTGCCGAGGAGTAAAAAGGTTTTTACAGGGTGGGAAGCTTTATAATATAAGCCATACTAATATTATACATGTGAAAGTAACTCTGTATGTCTGTCTGTTACGCTTTCACGCTCAAACAGCTAAACCGATTTAGATGAAATTTGGTATGCAGATAGTTTGAGTCCCGGGGAAGAACGTAGAATTTTTATCGCGATAACCGACATCTACGCGGGTGCAGCCGCGGTCAAAAGCTACTATAATAGTATAATATAATCTATACTTATATTATAAAGCTGAAGAGTTTGTTTTTTATTTGAACGCGATGAACTCAGGAACTACTGGTCTATAAGGATAAGGTAAATAGGTCAAAATATAATGTTAATACGTAATGGAAATTATTGCTAGTATTATTGTTATCTGTGGTATTCCCAAGCGCTTGCTATGGGAATACCACAGATAATAATAAGTACTGACCATTGACGTAGAGACAACCACACAAAATTGGTCACTCTCTAGAAAGAGACAACGCTACTTTGAGGACAATACCTGTTAAAAGCCGCACGATTTTTATCTCTTTCACACTTTGCAATCAAATTTACTTTTTAATTGAAAGGGATGGTCTAACTAACACTGAAATCTGTGAATGCGGTAACAACTGTCTTTTGCATAATTTGCGAATGTCATCCTACATTTGTGAAGCCAATTGTTCGTGTGAATAATACTCGTGTTTAAATAATAAACTGGCTTTCACCTGCGACTCTTCCTTAAAAATCTTTATCGTACATAAAAAAAATTACAAAAAATAAGTACAAATAAAGTCATTATGTACAAAGGAGAGCTTAACTCAAAGTTGAGTTTTCTACCAGCTAACATTTGAGCTCTAGAGTAGAATGTTATTTTATTTTAGAGTTTTAGGGAAACTTACAGCTAGGAAAAATACAGTACAAAATTTGAGTATCATGATGAAGGCCAATTATGAGTTTCCACTATTATTATTTTTTTCTTATATTTCTACTCATTATGAAATGTATAAATCACTGAGTACATTATATTTAAATGAGAATAAATATGGTATAAATAGAATAGTGATACATACTATGAAAAGTAATAGTCGCTTAAGGCTTTCCTCATCCTATATAAGCTAGGATATTTTAAAGTAATCGGGATTGTAACAATAAAAGAATAAAAAAATAGAAATTAAACCATATTTAGTAGGTAGTAGGTATACATTACAGTAAGTAGTGTAAAGGGTGAGGAAGATAATTCCAAACCCTCACCGCTTTTATGGTGAAGGAGGTAACAGCTGGAGCTGTGAGCGGGAGTACTCAATAGAAGAGAGGAGGCGGAACGACAGGGTTGTTAGCTATCGAGATAAAAAAAACTATCGTACCTATGTCCTCCAATAGGATGTCATTAATATTCTTAACAAATTTCATAAAGATCCGTTCGGCCAGGCAGGTTTACTAGGTAAACAAAATACCCAAAAGACTAATCTATATTAATATTATAAAGCGGAAGAGTTTGTTTGTTTGTTTGTTGGTGTAAACGCGCTAATCTCAGGAACTACTGGTCTGATTTGAAAAAATCTTTTTTCGTTGGATAGCCCATTTATCGAGGAAGGCTATATAACATCGCGCTATGACTAATAGGAACGGAGCAGCGACGAGAAATGTTGCAAAAACGGGGAAAATTTACGCATACGAAGTTGCACGGGACAGCTAGTTAGTAAATAAAACTAGCTACTAAAGATGAATTCCCAATAATTATTCGTGTTTTTCTCAATCATTAATCTTAAAAACGAGTGATTTGACTAGAATAAATAGCATTGACTTATAGATTTGGACCGTGTCATCCCGTTCAATTAAAAAGTAAGTATTGACTGCAAATCGTGAAAGAGAGAAACAACTCGTGCAGCCTCTGACAGGTATTGTCCACAACAAAGTTAAATGTGTGTTCTGAGGTCCACAAAGTAGCGTTGTCCCTTTCTAGAGAGTGGTCAATTTTGTGAGGTTATGGCTTAGTCCTGTTCTCTACGTCAATGATGAGGCATTTGTATGAGTCTTCCTTAAACAATCTACGTTTTGATATTTCATAAAGAGTTACTATTTTGTCTAGTTGTAAACTAGCTCATTATGTAAAAAGATCCGTTCTGCCGTTTAGTCGTGCCTAATTAAGTAACAAGACATAGTTTAACTTCCAGAATTCAGTATTAGAGTTCTAGGTTCTATGTTTTTATAGTAAGTATAAATAATATAAATCTTTGACATATTTATAACAATGGGTAGGTGCCTAGTTGTTATCAAAGAATTTAATAATATCATCACGTCATAGTACTTATGAAATGAAGTCTTTACCTTCTAATAGTTAAGTAGGAAAACCTACAATTGATTAGGTAACCTACCTGCTTGACATAATTATATTTATAATAACAAAAACCACTTGACCAAGAATTGGTTACATGAAAGTTGATTACAATCCTATCAATTTAATTTAAAATAATAACTTCTGTATTTTAGGGCTTTGCATAAATTGGGTGGAAAGTTGCCAATATTACCTATGTCCCTGTATGTTAGATTACCTACATTTAATTTTACATTATAGATATACTTTATATAAAATTTTCTTTTAGGTAGTTAGGTACATATTTCACTTACATATTGCCTAGATATATATCGGGACTTAATCGCGTGAATTATTTAAAGGTACGAACCTTTTATGTTCCTGACGTTTCGATCGAATTGCACCGGTCGACTGACACGATCGGTGCAATTCGATCAGAAAGTCGGGTACATAAAAGGTTCGTATCTTTAAAATAATTCACGCGATTTAAGTCCCGATATATATCTATACTTCTATACTAATCCTGGCCTGTTGGTCTAGTGGTTAGTGACCCAGACTGCTAAGCCGGAGGTCGTGAGTACGATCCCCACCCAGGATAAAACTTTGTGTGATGTGCACGATGGTTTATTCTGTGTCTGGGTATTATTTATCTATAATATGTATATGTTTATCAGTTTTCTGGTATCCATAGAACAAGCTCGGCTTAGTTTAGGATCAGATGGCCTTGTGTGAGTCGTCCCAAGATATTATTATTATAATATTTATATTATAAAGAGGTAAAGTTTGTCAGTTTGTGAGATTATGAGTTGAAGTTGTAGGGGTAACCTCTTGATCTACTAGACCGATTTTGAAAATTATTATACCAATAGATAGCCACGTTATTTGTGAGTGTTGACGCTACGAGTAGTAGGAGCGGAGCATAAATGTTTAAGTCCCAGGGACTAAAAAACATAAAGTTCTTAATAAAATCAGTCAGTAGTCCGACTCACACTTGGCTGATATTTAGATAGTTGTGTCCACAACCTTAAAAATGGTTTTTAAAGCCGAAAAGCCGAGGTAGGATATAAAAAGTAGGATATAAAGAATCCTTTTGACTTCTGATGAGTCAGAATCCGATTAACTCTTGCCCCCACTTAACCACAAACAATTTTACTTACTTTATTACATTTTACTTAGGTACTAAGTAAGCCAGAGCTAGGTAAGTGAGATAAGAAACTTCTTGTACTCATTAGACTGTTCCTAATTGACACATTATTAGCATAGATATGTTAAAGAATTTGTTGCCTTGCGCATTTTAAAATAACAAAAATGCCATTACTGGGAATGAGTAACAGCAACTCGTTTTTCTTAGCATTGATAACATTTTTCAAAAAGTTTTATTGCATAAAATTTTCACGCTAGCTATAAAATGAAATAAAAAGGTATGGATATGTTTGTTATAAGTTTCAGCAGGTCACAGCGTTATGTTATGTAGCCTAAAGCCTTTCTCTATAAATAGACTATCCAACAAAAAAATATTTTTTCAGTTCAACTGAACAAATAAACGAACAAACTCCTCAGCTTTATAATATACAGGTTGATTTTGAGAGTTCCGTAGCCAAAATGGCAAAAACGGAACGCTTATAGTCTCATCATATCCGACTTTTTCGTCATATCCGTATGTCACAGGCATTTTACTCAAAGACTACTCAATGGATATTGTTGAAATTTGGTGAAAAGGTGTTTTGTAGTAGCCGCTGCTTAGTTTGATAGCTAAATAATAAAGCATAATTGGTATGCTAATTACACGGTAATTTTAATCACGTCCGTCATGGCAATTCCCTACTGGTGTTAATGCGAAAGTAAATATTTTTATAACTTTGGTGGTAAGTAGTGTAACTTTATTTTTTCAGTGATTATATAGGAGAAACAAGAAGTTGTCTGAAGGGTTTAAAATAACTTACCTATTGTTAAATGTATCTTTTATTTAAGTATGGAAATAAAACCTCGGCCAATATGAATCGGACTTGCACACGAAGGGTTTTGTAGTTTCATACCACCCGTAGATGCTGTACTTTACAAACCCTAAAACTAATACGAAAAAACCCAAAAATACTTTTCTGAATGGGTATTCTGGATCCTTTCAATTCTTAACGTTATTTAAAAATTACTGCAATTTTTAATTAAAGTTAAGAATTGAATTGCACGTGATAACGCCACACTACGGTTTGTTAATAAATATTTCAAATCGTGCGCGGCTTTATAACAATATAAATAAAGACAAAAAATAACCTACACCGAAGTTTAAGTTATTTTTATCGTTATTTTTGGTCTTATGACCGTTATTAAGAGAGTTGATAACTTAAGAAAAATAAAACCGAATCTAGAAGTCTGCATAGACGTAGGATCTTACATTATTTCTCCGGGGAATCATCCACGTGTAAAAAAGGAAAGGACTTACGGCCGTTTTCAATATTCTATCTATCGATCGATTTGGCTACTAAAGATACATATGTATACAGGATGATTTTTAATATACTAATAACCTCCCGCTTTTAGTTTTTTACACTACATCAAATAACTTCGTAATATAATTTTTGAAAAAAAAAAATACAAATGAACCCTTCACTACTTATTTTTGTCACACAACCATTTGCTACACATGTAAGAGACTCCGGAGTAAAATCGATGTTTATTTGTCAGGTTGAGGGCTTAAACCTCACAACAAATAATAATTTTACTTCAGTAAAATACTCTGTAGGTGGTTAAGGTCATAACTCCAAAAACAATTGGTAGATAGTTAAGGGTTAATTTATTCAATATTTTCGAAAATTGATATTACAAAGTGATTTCAGAATAAAGTACTGAAGATCTTGAGCAATGCGCCATGGTTCATACGGAACACAGAAGTACACAAGTATCTGGAAATTCCTACAGTCAATGAGGAAATAGAAAGGTCTTCTATAGCCTATAAACAAAGACTTGAACGACACAAAAATCATTTGGCCACAAAACTCATGAGTACACATGACTGTATATTCCGGCTGAAAAGAACTCGGCTAGCCACCATTTAAAACAAAAGAAGTTTTAAAACAATAAAGTAGAGGTGACACATCAGAGGATGTGCACTCTCAAAACCTTCAAAGCGCAATATAACATCTGATTAAAGCTATGCGGCTGATTGCAGATAGAAAAAGGAAAAAAAAAAAAAACAAAAACAAAGTTATTTAGTGATAAGTAAAGAAGCCGCAAGCGAGAGTTCAAATCACCCTGTATATTCGATATAAGCTTGATACAAAATAGCTATGTCGAAATTCCAGTAGCCAAATCTATCGATAGATAGATTGAAAACGGCCGTAAAAGAGGTAAAGGAAACTATTCCGCAAGGGAAACCCTCACCTCTAACCATGGATCAATATGATGAAACGTCGTGTGATTTTTTGTGTCGATTTGAGTTCGTACATACCTACCTACTTATCTCTTTGTCGTGCTCTTGATGAGGTAGGACCAGTGAGGAACTGGGAATTTCACAAATCCATACTAATATTATAAATGTGAAAGTAACTCTGTCTGTCTGTCTGTCTGTCTGTCTGTTACGCTTTCACGCTCAAACCGCTGAACCGATTTAGATGAAATTTGGTATGGAGATAGTTTGAGTCTCGGGGAAGGACATAGGATACATTTTTATCGCGATAACCGACATCCACGCGGGCGGAGCCGCGGGCGAAAGCTAGTTTAAAATAAAATAAAAACGTAAACGATATTAAAATTATTAGAAAAATTCATCCGACCAGAACTGGTGCAGACTAAGGTGTTATTTGTGCTGGGTCCTTATTCAGTATCTTTTTTTTTTGTTTTCGCGTCAATCTCGCGCTTTTAATTATCAAAACTTGTCATAATGGTATATAGAAATGCATCGCGCGTGCTAGCGGACATCTTTGAGCGCACCGCGCATGCGAAAATTTGCGCGGCCTTGCCGCGAAAACGAAAAAAAACATAGTGAATATGGACCCTGCTCGGGTATAACAAGGAGTCAAGTACGCATATCGCCTTCCTACAACAAAAAGCTATGCTTTTGACTAAGTTGAAAAAGCCTATTTTTAAGTATACGTAGATTCGATTTTTTTTTTAAATTAACGGTGACTAGCAATATAACCCCTACAGCTAGGCTTAATGGTTTGTGTCAGGAGTCGGTTCACGTCGGTATTATAATGGGAGGATTCGGACCCGCGACCTCACGATTGCGAGTCCGATGCCTTAGCCATTAGACTACCACCGCTTATTTAACATCGACAAACAGCCAGCAACCTTTCCTAAAAACAGTGCCTTAAATTCTACAGCACCAATAGTAGTTGCATAAGGTAAGCACCGCCTAGTTGCGGCACTGACCCAGACTTCACAAAGATGCTTAATCGATTACTGTAGATGCCTATGTTGCCTGCCTATGTAGCCGTACATAATCTATTTCGATACGTTGCATTTTGTAAAGTTTGGCGCGCAGTTAGGTTAATTTTATGGTAAACATAATATCTATATACAGCTTTTGATTGTTTGTGAAAGTAATCCGAAATAACTTTTGCTTTTACAATTGAAAAACAAGTTTACCGTATCATAACAAGAGTATTATATGCCGCTGAATAAAGTGTATTAAGGTGCGTCTTGACCAAGCGCTTGACATTTAGGAACGATATTTCGAGATTTTACACGGGTCGACCCGTGACCACGATCGGTGCAATTCCATCTAAACGTCGAGTAAAAAAAAGTCCAAATAATTCGGGACTTTTTTTACCCGACGTTTCGAACGAATTGCATCAATATCTAATATGTATAAAAATCGCGAAAGTTTAAAAACAATAAAAAACATTTAGCTACAAGTTTTTAACAGTTTAGTATGTACTTTTATTTCACACAGTTTACTTTAAGCACAGTTTATTACGCTTCTTATACCGTGCTATATGCATTACTAGCTGTCCCGCGCAACTTCGTATGCGTAAATTTTCCCCGTTTTTGCAACATTTCACGTCGCTACTCCGCTCCTATTAGTCGCAGCGATGTTATATAGCCTATAGCCTTCCTCGATAAATGGGCTATCCAACAAATAAATAATTTTTCAAATCGGACCAGTAGTTCCTGAGATTAGCGCGTTTAAACAAACAAACAAACAAACTCTTCCGCTTTATAATATAAGTATAGATTAAATACCGGTACCGCGTTAATTAATTAAAACTTTTCATTTTCATTGCACACATTAGGTACTGCCTGCTCTGATCATCGAGACTCAGAATTTTATAAGCATTTGATTGCTTATAAATTATATTATAGTCTATATACAATCAAACGCTTTTTAATTATTGCCTAATGGCTAAGGTATAGGACTCGGATCCTGCCCATTATACTACCGACATGAACCCACTCCTAACACAAGCCTAAATGAGCTTAGCTGGAGGGGTTAACAGGATTATTAGTGATGTGGGACCACAATTCCACATTGCTAGTTATCTTAAACAATAAGAAAAATATACATCAGTAATACACATTTTTTGTAGATGATTCCTCGCGATGTAGATGCACCTTTATTTATATTTTGAACATTGCGAAAAGAAAAAGTAGGATAAAATTGTTAAATATTAACCAATTGAATCTTTTCGGTTCGTTGATAATTTGTAATGGTTTTTAGTACATAGGTAATATATTTATAAATATATCATATTTTTATTAAATGTGTCACCACATTAAAAAGTATAATTCACTTCCGGTGCAAAATGCCGCATAATATTATTTAAATTCAACATGCCGCATTATGCACGGTAATTCAGTGATTTGTTGATTTAACGAGCAATTATTGCGATTGTCGCGAATGACCGTGTTTTATGTATTGTTGTATTTCGCAAGAGTTATTGCGGCAACATTTTTTATAGAAAAGTTTTTAAGTACATAAAATGACATTATGACTACAACAGATGAGATTCATTATTGACATTGTCTATGGTTGAAAGTGAGACCCATAGTGAAACAAAGAACAGTTTTTATTGACGATAGAGTTTGTAATTGATGAAAGTGAGGTCGATGAGAAAAATGAAATCCATCTCTACTAATATTATAAATGCGAAAGTTTGGATGTAGGGATATGTGTATGGATGGATGTTTGTTATTCAATCACGCCACAGCGGGTAAACGGATCTGGATGAAATTTGGAACAGCGATAGATTATTGTCGGGAATAGAACATAGGCTAGGCTTTTTATCCCAAAAAAAAATCCCGTAGGATAAATTTGCTTTTCAAAATTTTCACGCATACGAAATTGCGGCAACAGCTGGTGGATAATAAGTTTTTCATTAAGTTAATTAATATCTTTACTTTTTTTTTAAATGTAGGTAAAGCACTCGTAGCATGT
The DNA here is from genome assembly GCA_945859575.2 of Herminia tarsipennalis. NCBI lineage: Eukaryota > Metazoa > Arthropoda > Insecta > Lepidoptera > Erebidae > Herminia > Herminia tarsipennalis. Next base: position 9,897,662 of record OX243852.2, read on the forward strand.
GGTACGTTTACGTGTCTTTTTGTAGATGATTTTCGGAAGTTTTACATATCATATACATATCAACCCATATGATGGCCCACTGCTGGGCACGGGTCTCCCCAGTAGAACCTACTAGTATGAAGATCCTGGGGGTAATTGCCATAATCGCCACGCTTGGCGAGCGGGTTGGCGATCGCAGTAAGACTTTAAATACGCAGAGGACGCTGCAGCCCGTCCTCCGGGGTGAAATCCCTTAGTCGACTTGACGACACCCACGGGTAGAGATGGGGTGTACTATTCTTAAGCCGGCACCACACGGCACCACTTCGGAAGTTTTAACCGTGAACTACTCTCGTTGTTCTATGGTTGAACGCATGGGGTATTCAAGAATCTACCTACAGAAAATGTCACAATGTTATTGAAATTAGAAACACTAATTAATGTTTTTGGTGACGCGTTTTTCTTAATTAGTTGTTAGTTCGCACTGACAAGCTATATTTATGTTATGTAATTGATATAGTATCTAATTAAAATTAAAATCATGTCATTGTATACCGTTCAGAGGCATTACTACTACACCAGTTTTTAGGGTTCTGTAGCCAAAATGTCAAACTCAGAGACTGTTAGTGCTAGAAGGCTTTAATTTTGCATGAATACATATTTTACTTACGCGTACCTCCCTATATATAAAGTGGGAAAGTGATTTTTTTTTCCACCTACCCCATCGGGTGGGATATCATTAGATAGGTCTTTTAAAAACGTTTAGGGGTTGTGAAGATCATTTTTATATTTAGGGATGCATTTGTGAAGTATTAAGCTTTAAAGTGTGAATTTTGCTAGAGTCGAGTGCCCCCCGCCCCCCTCTCCCCTGCCAGGTAAATTACTGATATTGGGTACGTGAAAAAAAATACGGTAATAGTACATTAAAAGTATTGAAATCAAAAGGAAAACTGTCACATCTAAGTGGAGTTAACGAGTAACAGCTGATCCAATGAGAAGTAAAAAAAAATAATATTAACTACTTCGGAAAGGGGGTTTTCTTCCTAATACTTACTTAGTAGCCATACTAAGTACTTACCTAAGAATTAAAAAGAAAAAAAAAGACCTAAAAATTAAAACTGTAGTCTGCAATGTGTGCATAGTGTTATAAAACTCTATCGATCTACTTTTGTTATCATAATTGAATCGATGTATGAAATGTGTCGAACCGGATAGTACCTATGTTTACATTCTTTAGTTTGGTGTATTAAATACCTAATACTGTGTTGGTTTTAGTCACAGATAATATAATACTAGTGCAAATGCTTAGAAGATGAGGTACAATTGTCTCAACGTACCTCATCTTCTTCCTTGAACTTGGTGACAAGTGATTGCGCAGATGCATTTTTTGGAAGTAAATGGTGACAGAAAGAAGGTTGGACGACCCCCAGCCAGATGGAGCGACGACCTAAAGAAGGTCGCCGGAATGAATTGGATACGGAAGGCGGAGGACTGGATGTTGTGGCGTAAGTTAGAAGAGGCCTATGTGCAGCAGTGGACCGATAAAGGCTAATTGATTCATTTATTGAAAAAGACAATTCCCGCAGTAGAGCACAAGCCCTGAGTCGCGGGGGATTTAACAAAATTCTATTCACCGACTCAAAGTACACCCAGTCTCGGTACAACAATTTATGGATCACACAAAGTGTTAATCGAACCCTTGCGCAGCAGTTGTATACACTCCCACCGGGCCAACGAGGCAGTCAATTACCGATTATTACTTGGAAGTTTATTCCATAAGATTCAATTTAACATGATCAAATTAATAAGTAGGTAACTTTTTGTATCAATTATTGTTTTTAAAATTTCGTGATTTTTATATACATATCTATACTAATATTATAAAGCGGAAGAGTTTGTTTGCTTAAACGCGCTAATCTCAGGAACTACTGGTCCAATTTGAAAAAAAAATTGTTGGATAGCCCATTTATCGAGGAAGGCTATAGGCTTTAAAACATCGTACTACGACTAATAGGAGCGAAGCAGCGACGAGAAATGTTGCAAAAACGGGGAAAATTTACGCATACGAAGTTTCGCGGGACAGCTAGTTAGATATATTTCGGCACTAAATCGCGTGAAATAATTAAAGGTACGAACCTTTTATTTACCCGACGTTTTCTCTCACCATCTTGGAACCCTGTTATCAGCAAATGCAATCGTAGCCGTAACGACACCGCGCCTCAGTGTAAAGACGTTGTAAGTGTAGTGTGTAGAAGTACCGACAGTACAAATTATCAAAATTATCAAGACCAGGCAAGGGTAGTTGAAAAACCCCGCGCCTCACGGAGACATCGATAAGCTGCCATCAGTCGACCCGTGACCACGATCGGTGCAATTCGATCGAAACGTCGTTTAAAAAGGTTCGTTTTAATAATTACCTTTAAATAATTCACGCGATAAATCCCTAAATATATCTAATTTTTCTATCAAACTTTTCTAAATTAGGAAGACATTTTGATACTTTTAGTAGTAATTAGTAATCCTAATCACTATTGAAAATTGAGAACACTTGACAAAGTTTAGCAGTTAAATTATGGTCTGAGTACTGTTCATGGTAACAAGTTATGTTTATGCAGTTACCGTTGATTACATATGCCTTATTTAAAATGCAAACGGTTTGCGACAGTGGCAATGACACTTCTGTAGAAGTAGGTATATGGGTCGGTTTGACGGACAGATCTCGGCCTAGGTTCTCTACGTTTTTTAGTAACGAGACAAAGCGTACGCTGCGGGTTGGGTAGGGCTGCTACAAGCAACTTTGTTTCAACTGTTATCGAAATATATGACGATTAGCTGGTGGCCAGTGAGTATGGCGGGATTCGGCGACCAGTGGAGAATCTAGAGATGAGTGGATTCAAGGTCCTCTCAAAAGTAGCCTAGCCGAGTTCTCCCGTCTATGTGATATGTGGTTTTTAGTAATTGCATTTTGCCGTCACAAATTACTACCAAATCCAAGTCTTGATTTCACTATTTTTTTTACAAATGTGAAGTCAGTTTCTCACTTCGTATAATATGATGCTCATGACCACCACCTACCACATGACTACATGATGCACCGTCTAGAAAATGTATCTGTAACCATTTACTAGTAGATGAACGTGAAAAAGGAGGGGTATTAGTGAAAAATGGTCAATGCTTGAGCTCACGGCTCAGTAGGCACTGTAGGACTCTGGATATGACCATAGTACGTGTCTATGTATAAGCGACTACGACTGGCAATCCTAGCCGGAGACAAGCTGGAGCAAGTCCGTATGGATGTTACACGCGCGGCATTGCCAAGGGGGGCAACTTAACAACCCCCCTCCTTGGCAATGCCGCGCGTGTTACACATAATAACCCTCCAGACGCATGAAATTTCAAGTCTTCGCCATACAATTGGTCCACGTTGACAGGCAGTTACCCCCCTCACCCGTTACGCTAGCGACTCAAACTTGATTGGTGTTACGTCAAATGCACCCTCCTGTGCCCACCACCTCCCCTCCTAGATAATGATCTAGGGCGCGCCTGATTATATGACTGTGCAAGAGGTAGACAACTACGACGGGACAAAACTTTGTGTGCCCCATTCAGGTGCAGATACAAGGGGGGCAAACCCCTTTAAATTACCTTTTTTTGGGAAATTTGAGAATTTTGACTCGGTGGTGAATGGTGTGTCTGTTTTATGTTTATATTATGTTTGTAAAGTTACCCGCGACATAGAGCTTGTGCTTTAGCGCTGCAGTTGTCTTTAAAAAAGCACAATGGAATTGACTACCACGGTTACGAACAAGATGCTAAGATTGACAACCCTAGCCGGAGGCAAACTGGAGCAAATCCGTCTGTAAGGTGCACGCGTTCTATTGTCTTTGGTACGGTGCTTTAAAATACCATCACGTTGAATATTGTTGTGTTACGAAGATGAATATCTGTTTGTTTGTGATCTTGTTTGTCTATAATTCAATAGGTGTTATGCGCATGTTATGTTGTTGTATACTTAGTGAATCTATTAGTAGGTTAGCTATTGTTTGGTACAGCATATTCATGACGGAAGGTTGATTATTTTTTATGGGTTTTAAAAAGCCAGAAAATTTGCACTAGTTTTTATCTGAAGTTTTGGTCTTGTGGCAGAGTTGTCTACAGAGGGTACCTATATATAACTCAAGCGTCATGAAACCGCAATTTCAAATTTCATATAAATGGACTCGGTATCTTCGGAGATGAATGCGTCCATACAAACACATGCTTTACTTATAACAGTAATTTAAATTGTAATTTGTATTGTAATTTTATTTTAATTCCGCAATTATTCAATCGAATGTAATTTGTTTCTTAATAAATAACTCTGAACTAATTCAAACAAACAAATTCTTTAGCTGAACTAAATTTGTAGGTATAGATTTTATGTTTTTGATTAAAGATAAAGAAAGAAAAAGATGGATTACTGCCGTACTCACAGTCGTTTAATGCTTACTTAAAACATTCCTTTTTAAAATTTTGTCAGAGAAAATCTTTAATGAATGTGATTAATACGCTTTTAAATGACTCTGAGTGATTGTTTTACATAAGTGCGATAGGTAATACGTACGTGCAATGTAGATCTATATCATATCTAAGTACCTATTCTCTCTCCCTAATCTGTACTTAAATAGGCATGTATAACCAATAAGATAAGAAAGTAGAAATTTTAGCGGTACCTAGATATCTTTGGCGTTAATGATTATTTATTTATTTTTGTTTAATATTAATTTTCATATCTCAAACAATCTATATGATGTCCCACTGCTGGGCACAGGTCTCCTCAGTAGAACCTACTTATTATAGATCCTGGGGGTAATTATGACTTGGGTAGGGTTAACAAGATTGCTAGTAATGTGAGACTCAATCCCACATTGCTAGTTATCTTTTAAAAAATAAAAAAAAACGCTAATGAACGACCGACAGCTGAACACAGGCCCTAATTCGCGAATGTTAATAATATTGCAACAGTCCGACATATTGTCCCTGGACAGGAGACAGATGGAAGTAAGAAAATGAAAAAAAAAGTCCTTTCCCGGGATTCAACCTATCGCCATACCAAATCGGTTCAGCACTTTAAGCGTGAAAAGGTAACAGACAGACAGAGTCACTTTCACATTTATACTATTAGTGAAGTAAGGTAAATAAGTATTACGTACCCACCTTCTCAAAATTATGACAGTTCATTATTAATTACTGCAGATATTCCACCTAATTACACAATGGATACATCCGCACAACAACTGAGCACCGTTAATATTTTGCAGCAATACAAATAAATATGAATAACAGGTATGTTGCATATAAATTAATGTAACTAATACCTTTAAACGAGCAATTTTATACATGTAGTTATTTATCACTACCTATATGCCTATGTATGCTTAAATCTTTAAAACTACGCAACGGATTTTGATGCGGTTTTTTTTTAATAGAGAGGTTGATTGAAGAGGAAGGTTTATATGTATAATAACATCCATTAAATGGTGGAGAAATAAGGAGCGGAGCAGCAATAAGTAATGTTGCAAAAACGGGGAAAATTTACGCATACGAAGTTGCGCGGGTCAGCTAGTATAGTATTATATAATCTGAATCTCGGCAACGGCTCCAACGAGTTTCATGACATTTATGTAATGTATGCATATTTACGGTTTCGGGGGCGATAAATCGATTTAACTAGGTTTCATTTATTAAAAATACCGAAATAAATAAAAAGCGAAGCTCGGTCATCCAGGTACTCAAATTAACACTGCTAACTCAGACGTTTTAATACGAAATTATAGTATTTCATCCAATCAACGCCTCATTAGGCGTTAAGACACAATTTATGGATCTTTCGGAGCGATTATTTCCAAAAATATTCAATTCAATCAAAAAAGTTTATTAGAAACCTTAAAATGTTTTAAAACCTGTCGAATGATGTGCCACTCGTTAATGCTTGCTCAAAAAAAAATCAGCTTCCGTTACGTTATACATGTATGGAGTGCCCCCCCTAAAATATTTATTTTTATTATCTAACTATCAAACTGAGTATCGGCTACTACAAGACACCTTTTCACAAATTTTTTCAATATTCATTGTGTAGTCTTTGAATAACATGCCTGTGAAATATGGACGGACAGACAGCTAAACTCTAGGGATTCCATTTTTTTTATTTTGGCTACGGAACCGTAACAAGACATGGTCGACCCCCCTTAAGTCTGGCCGATAGCGTTTACGTAGTGCGTAAACACGTCTGTTTGAAAACATCCTATCGCTAATTCCATGAGAGGAATGTAAACAAATTGAGATATATTTGAACTGTGAAAGGTCGTTTAGTAATGATTCAGTTTTCATGAAACAAATAAACTGTGTGAATTGTCCAGGTAAGGACAGTAATGAATTCATACTAATTTTATAAAGCTGAAGAGTTTATTTGTTTGTTTGAACGCGATAATCTCAGGAACTACTGGTGCGAATTAAAAAAATATTTTACTGTTGGATAGCCCATTTATCGAGGAAGGCTATAGGCTATATAGCATCACGCTATGACCGATATAGGATCGGAGCAGAAATGAAAAATGTTGCATAAACGGCAAAAAAATACGCATACGAAATTGTGTGGGACAGCTAGTTGTGTCTTATATCGTTTTAATTAAATTGTCTAACGGGCCTATACGTGTTGGCTTCGGCTCCTCACACGCCTCGAAAATGACCTGGGGGCTTAGACAAATACCACACACTTCTCTTTCCAAACACGCTAACGTGAAAAAATGTATGCATTTGACTTAAGGTTGACAAAACGTCACGCGACTTTGGCTGAATTTGTAAACAAAAACCAACCGTAGCGTGTGCGGAAAAGAAGCGTGTGGCATTTGTCTACGCCCCCTGTACTCTATAGACCCGTAATATGAAATGACAAACATAATAACAATTACCTTTAATACCTTTACCTTGATAGCCTCTGTGACGCGGTGGGAGTGTATCCGACTGCTATTTAAAAATATATAAGTATGTTTATCAGTTGTCTAGTTCCCATAGCGCAAGCTCTGCTTAGTTTGGGATCAGATAGCGTTGTGTGAGCTGTCTCAAGATATTATTATTATTTCAGGTTACTAAAAAAACCTATATTATGAGACAGTTGACCAGTTTTTGAAACTGACCAGTTATCGAAGTTTTAAAAACTTGGGAAACGGAAACTGACGATCTAGGCAAACTGTCGAATTAAGAAAAAATGGCGCGTGATGCTTATTTGCAATCTTTGTGATATAAAAACAACCGGTCTTACCTAAAAAGCCCGGCCAGGCCAATGGCCTTGCCTGGTAAACCATGCTCAGTGTGGGACCCTACACTGAGCATGGTTCGACATGCTCATACAGCCGTTGTTACAAATTAAATGGACTACATGCGAAAAAATACGATGTGAAAAATTTCACTAGCCAAAAAGCGTATATTCATGGCACTAACGCCCTTTTGTTGAGAAGCTCAGTTTTTTAGCAATAACTCAAAAAGGTCATCTGATCATGTTGAAAGTAATTATTGCAACTTTCGAAGCGATAATTTCCGAAAAATATCACTTATACATAAAAGTATGCTGGATACCTTAAAATGTCATTTTTAAAAGACCTGTGACATGAAGATAAACATATTTTCAGCTTCTGATACATATATGGATTGATCCCCCTTATTTAACTATCGAACTAAGTAGCGGCTCATACAAGACACCTCTATATACTTGTTATATACTCTAAGTTTCATCCAAATAGTGTAATGTGATGTGTTTTTGAGTAAAATGCCTGTGCCATACAAACAGACAGATGGACAGGACGAAACTATATGAGTTCCATTTTGCTATAGAACCCTAACAAGCGATTCAGTTTAGCTGGACGGATTAACAATATTGAACAACGTGGGTCGCTTAAAAGACAATAAACACAAAAAAAAAAAATATATATATATATATAGTTGCAAGTAGGGTAGTATATTTATGTTGTAGTTAATTTTCATAAGCTTATTATTGTTCGATGTTTTATCGCAACGTGAATAATACTCGATTACGTGCAGCCAACCAACTTTACTGATAACAGCCGTTTATAAGTAATTGATTTCAAGAGCTAACTACCAAGTGGGAAATATAGAAAATGCCGTCAACCCACAAGTGTTTATATTAAATATAAAAGACATTATTTTAGTAGGTAAGAGAATGAGATCCGTAGGGAACTTGCACACGTTTAAAAAAATAAAAAAAAAGGTATGAGTAAATGGTAAGCTATAAAGGGCCTAATTTGGTGCCCTGGAGGACCCTAGTGTTTGCTAAGACGACATTTAGAAGGCCTACTGCGACGATAGAGAACATTTTTTATTTCTTTTATACAACGATGGTGGCCTACAGACATACGGCCCATGGGCGTACCAGGGGGTTGGGGGGGATTTTGAAAACCCCCCGAAATTGCAAAATAGTAGGATCACAGTGAGGAAAAAAAATATGTGGCCAGTGTTTAGTGAATTGTACCACCTAACGCCCCACCCCCCCTTTTAGGAACCTCCCCCCTCCGAAAACTAATGCTGGGTATGCTCGTGCATGGACGGATCCAGGATTTTATTCTGGGGGGGGGGGAACGATAGGCAAATGGCAGTGCCGGATCTAACATGTTTACAGGGGGTTGCATTTTGATTTGGCCAAGCTGGCCAAATATAAGTTACACACACGACGGGTTGGGGTCCCCCAAATTAAACTTACTGGAGGGAGGGAGCACGTGTCCCCGTCCCAAGGTCCTACTTAGTTTGTTTACAAAGTAATGTTTCTTGAGCTTCATACTAAAAATACTCGTGTTGAAACAAACATTTTTCTGACTCTAGAAGGTCTTTCCTGTGTCAGACAAATATTTGCTCTTACAGTTTGATATTCTCAAATATTTTATTTAGCAAACGTGTCTTGATAACAAGTAAACAAACGTCATCTTTATAAGACAGGTAGTTGCCTATTCTTTGATATTTATTTCAATACTACCGAATATCTTAGTATAAAAAAATATAAATTTAAAAAATTAAAAAACCCGCCTGCTCAAAACAGATGGAAACAAGATCCTCTACGTATATAATATCATGCAGTCAGAGGCATTTTACTAATAATCGAGATTCATTAACGGCTCCAACTGCATGATTATTATACACGTGGTAGATCTTGTTTCCATCTTTATTGAGCAGGGGGGTTTTTGACATTTTAAATCTATTTTTTTATATTTATGTTGACCCAACTACAAAGAAGGGTTGGTTATGCGTATTATTATCCCGCTTATCTTGTATGTATGTATGTAATATTCTTTATCACCTCATCTTTTAAACCATTGGACGAATTAAAACAATTAAGATGTCGTTAGATTTGTCTTGACCCCATAAGTGTTCTGACATTAGTGACGTTTAAAAAAAACAAACATGGCGGATGTTAGATGTCAAAAACAAGAGGTGTAAAATAAAAGTTTTATCGAATACTATATTTTTGGTATCAAAAATAAACATTTCAAAAAAGTATAACATTATTATGACTGGAATTCTAAAAAAGTCAGTTGGCAACCATTCTTTTTTCAACAGTGAAGATTAAATATTTACATTATTGTTTTTTTTAAGAATTCTATGTAAAATGTAAAATTAAATTATAAAACACGCCTGCAAAAAGATGGAAACAAGATACCCTTCACATTTATAAATATGCAGTCAAAGGCATTAATGAATCCAATTAAACTTAAAAAATGTGGCACCGACTGCATGCTATTAATGGCATGCAGTCGGTGCCACATTTTTTAAGTTTAATTGGATTCATTAATGCCTTTGACTGCATATTTATAAATGTGAAGGGTATCTTGTTTCCATCTTTTTGCTGGCCTGCGGGTTTTTTTTATAAGGAATTATTTGTAAATTGTCAATTATTTTCAAAACTGTTTCTAAGAGCAGTAGTTTGTATTTAAGCAATATTATGTCAAGATAACCGTGCATATTATGAAACTGCAATAACGTATACTTTATTGGTTGATAAAGTTCAAATTAATTAATTGATAAAACCCTTTGAGCAAACCGTGAAGGCGTTCCTTCCCCGAATACTGACATCATATCAAGATAATATTTTCTTCAATTAGATTTCAATCTAGTTTAGGTAATATATAATTAGTTTATATAATCTAGTTTAGGCTTTCTTTATTATTAGATTATCTTTCGTCCGCGGCTCCGCCCGTGAGGATGTCGGTTATCATGATTAAATCTATCCTATATCCTTTCCCGTTTAACTCAAACTATCTCCATACCTATATCCTCCTTCATCTAAATCGGTTCAGCGTTGCGTCAAAATATAACAGATGGACAAATAGAGTTACTTTCACATTTTAACCTAGTAACGTAAAAATATGACGTCACAGCTCACATTATGTACTCGTTGCTAAGTAACGCGAATGGCGATTTCGCCTGCTGATAGGCTGAAGTATTGTAGCCATCGGGCGTATGCGCGGGCATACGCTAAATGTCATCAATGTTTTAGCGATTGAAGCGACATGCGATACATTTGGAAATAAAAAAAAGATGTCACAGGCATTTTGGCTGCCTCTGTGGCGCGGTGGGAGTGTGTCCGACTGCTACGCAAAAGGTCGTGGGTTCGATTCCCACACGGAACACCACTTTGTGTGATCCACAAATTGTTGTTCCGAGTCTGGGTGTAATTTGTGTCCGTGACTTGTATGTTTGTAAAGTCCCCCGTGACACAGGGCTTGTACCCTACTGCGGGAGTTGTCTATAAAAAAAAAAAAAAAAAAAATATCACGTAAAATTATCGTCCGTAAACCGTACAGACAACAATTTTTTGAATATTGATTTGGATTATCAGAAATGCACAGGGTTTCTCTACTGAGTAAAGTGTCTTATAAAATTTAAAAGTTTTATTTCAATACCACAGATAATAAAATAATATACCAGTAACGACACTAATCTCTGAGTCGTCCTCAAAGTATTTCTTTCGCTTCAATTCGCCTTTTATTGACAGTGACAGTATGATATACCTAACAGCGTCTCGAAAATAAATCTTATTTTATTCGTTTGAATATTCAACTGGTTCCTTATTCACTATATTTACTTCGTTATCGTGAAATGGCCGTGCGAACCCGCGCATGCGCGGTGCCCTCAAAAATGTCCACCGCGCAGGCGCGATGATGTATAGTATATCTAAGCGCAGCTCTCTACCGCGCATGCGCGGTGGACATATTTAATCGCACCGCGCATGCGCCAGTTCGCACGGCCTTTTCACGACAACGAAATAAAGATAGTGAATAAGGACCCTGGTATTACTTAAGAGCAGGCATGCACCGTGGCTTTGAAGAAAACTAACATAAAAAACTCTTTGAAAAATAAAAAACCCGCCTGCACAAAAAAGATAGAAACAAGATTCCCTACATAATTGTATAATTTCATGTCGGAGGCATTAATGAATCTCGATGACCTTAGTAAAGTGCCTTTATCTTTTTTGTGCAGGCAGATTGTTTTACGTTTTAAGTTTTTTATTTTATTTAATATTTTTCAGTAGTTGTAGGATGTAACAACTAACTTTTATCACAGCTATTGTGAAGTATTAAACATTGAAGATATTATTAAGATACCCATATTGCAGTATTCGAAACAACTTTTTTTCACACCTCTTGATTTTAACATCTCACAGCCGCCATGTTTGTTTTTTTTTCAAATGTCACATTATAAGAACACTTGGGCGGTCAAGACGAATCTAAGGACGTCCTAATTGTATCTAACCGTTCACTACGACCAATAGGATCGGAGCAGCAATGAGAAATGTTGCAAAAACGGTGAAAATTTACGCAGACGAAGTTGCGCGAGTCAGCTAGTATTAGATACTAGCTGTCCCGCGCAACTTCGTCTGCGTCAATATGCTCCGCTCCTATTGGTCGTAACGTGATGTTTCTTTGCTACATAAATGGGCTATCCAACATTTTTTTTTTTTTAATTCGGGTCAGTAGTTCCTGATATTACCGCGTTTAAACAAACAAACTTTGATTTTACTCCTACTTACTGTTTCCGACTGTGACTAACTAGCATCTAATTTTAGCTGATATTATGAGCTATTGTGCTCAAATTATCACTACGTGACAGGGTTCAGAACGATTATATCAGTAGAAGAATTAGTAATAGGTATATCTACGTTATAAGATTACTTCCATATTATTAGAATTGACATTTAGTTATATTATTCTTCTTCGCCTTCCAGGGGCAAAGAATCGATTCTAGCAGGCAATCACGCGATCCTGAATTTTTGATGTTGTTAAAAATTAATTACCGCTTGCTACTGTGCAGGTAGATAAAGTTACATTTAATAGTAGCTTAAAATAAATAGAAAGGCATTTGTGGCGGTACCCACGTAAAATAATATAAACAAACTGACACTTGACAGCTTGCGTCAAATCCTGAATCGCGATATAGAAGTTTTCACAGCTGCTAACTATAAATACAAGTTCCCAACGTTAACCTTTCGGCCGCGGCCCGCCAGGCGTGATCACCTCGCCTGGTCGGAGGATCCTCCCTTTGTGTTGGAGGGACTTAACACCTTGCCCTCCACACATTCAAAATGTTAAATATGTAAAATCCACTGTAGATACAATCTACTTATTTCGCTTAAATGTCGTAATTTTAACAGTAGTATTAAAGGAGTACTGTAAACATTGTCTAAATCAACAAAGTACGCTTCTATTCCACCGTCTTGCTAAGTAAAAATAAAAGTTTAAGTAAGTTGCGAGGGTTACGCTAACTGGATTTTTCTCATGCCCTTTCATCCAAACATATACCTATCTAGTTGTAGATGTTTGAAACGTGAGTGGTTTGTACAACTCGCCAGCCTAAGTAGGAGAAATAGTTAAATCTTTTCCTTTTTTCTAAATGTAGCTAGAGAGAGCCCAGGAGGCCAACTCACGTATTTAGAGCAGTGCAGTTGCAGATAAGTTTCGATTAAAACGGCCATTTTTGTTTTCTCGTTACTTTGAGATCGGTCTCAAACACGCTTGCGCAATCGACGCACCGTACTAAAATGCAGCTATTGCGCTCTTAAGACGCATACTTGACGCAAGTGTATTTGAGATCGATCCTAAAGTTACAACAATATGAAGATGGCCTTTTAATCGAAACTTAACTGTAACTGCACTGCTTTAAATACGTGAATTGGCCCGCTGGTTATTAACTGATTGGTGGCAAAATGTTTAAAACCTTTTTTCAACATATATAAGTAGCTATATCAAACCCAGCTCACTATAGTGGAGGAGACGTGGAACATCGACTTTCACCTATCGACTGCCTCTGTGGCGTGGTGGGAGTGTGTCCGACTGCTACGCAAGAGGTCGTGGGTTTGATTCCCACACGGGACACCACTTTGTGTGATCCACAAATTGTTGTTCCGAGTCTGGGTGTACTTTGTGTCCGTAACTTGTATGTTTGTAAAGTTCCCCGCGACACAGGGCTTGTACCCTACTGCGGGAGTAGTCTTTAAAAAAAAAAAACAAAAACAAAAAACAAAACCTATCTGATAACCACAAGAGACATATTTTTATAAAATTTTATTGATTTATAAACACGACTAGGATAGCTTCTCAATCGAAAAATGTTCTTTTCAACTTGAATCTTTTCTATCTTTAAAAATGCATGTTTTGGTATTAATTAAATTTACTGTTGGTTCAAACTTATACCAAAACTTGCAGGCGCTAATACAAGGGGAGGGACAACAGACGCAATTGCCCCCCCCCCCCCCCCCTCAGACTCGACTGAATGACCTTTTTTTGGGAAATTTGAGAATTTTGACACGGGACAGGAGTGTTTTGGCAAACAATTGCCCTCTTCGGTGGTGGTGGATATGGTGCACCTACCTACTAATATGCTTTACGACATTTGTTGTTGTTACTGAGTAACGCGTTACATAGTATGTACAGTCCTTCAAATAATATTTGCTATCAGCGATAGCGTCGCAGTTATTACGATTATTAAGAGCAGTTAAATACTTCATTACTCAAACACTTGTATTGATTATAAATAAACCGATGAAGTAAGATATAGAATAAATAAGTGATCAGATAGATTACTGGAAGTATTTTATATCATACTAGCTGACCCGCGCAACTTCGTCTGCGTAAATTTTCCCTGTTTTTGCAACATTTCTTATTGCTGCTCCGCTCCTTATTTCTCCACTATTTAATGGATGTTATTATACATATAAACCTTCCTCTTCAATCACTCTACCTATTAAAAAAAACTCCGTTGCGTAGTTTTAAAGATTTAAGCATACATAGGGATATAGGGACAGAGAAAGCGACTTTGTTTTATACTATGTAGTGATGTACATGGAGAAACGAATATTGATACCTACTATCCAATTTGATAATGAAAACTGTCAACGGTGTCCCAACGATCCAAACCCAAGCAAAAGCGAATCTGTAATTACGCGATTACTGTGACATAGGAATTTAGACTTTATCACTGGTTTTTTAAGATGATATCCATTTAACAGACCAAATTGTGCTTAACGAATCATTTGGAAATTGATTTGACTGAGAGCTTCTTGTTTTTTAAGAGTGCTTTGAACCGATATCCTTTTTTAACGCTATGAGCACGTCATGTAGGTTATATCTTTTTTGTGAATTCCCCTCTACGATATTGCGAAATAATAAACAGGGGTTCCACAGCCTTAAATAATTGCATCAGCAGAAGAGCGCATGTTTACTTACGCCCTTTTGTTGAGAAACGCTGTTTTTTGGCAATAACTCAATGACAGTATATCCGATCATGTCCGAAGTAATATTAGTTTAAAGTATTTGTTAAGCGCTACCTTTATGATTTTTTCATATCTTTTGGTCACACGGTTCAAACGATAAGGGGGGTCACAATTATGCAACTTTCGGAGCATTTTTTTAAAACTACGAGGGTGGATTGAAAAGTTCGCGGCCTCAGCAAGAAAACAATATAAAATATAAACAAAAGTAATTTTATTTTTCCACGTAATCTCCACTTAACTCAATGCACTTCTTCCATCTGGTTTCCAACGCCTGTATGCCGATCATAAAAAAAGTTTCTTCAAGGCCTTCAAAAAAGTCACCCACCGCGGTTTCAACCTCCTCATTTGATGAAAATTTTTGACCTCCAAGGTGTTTTTTAAGGTTTGGGAATAAATGAAAGTCCGAAGGTGCCAAATCAGGGGAATAGGCGGGATGGGGCAGTAATTCAAAGCCACAATCACGAATTTGAGCCATTGATTCAACAGACGTGTGAACGCGTGCATTATCCTGATGGAACAACACTTTCTTGCTGAGTAGTCCTGGCCTTTTCTCTTTGATCGTTTCACGCAAATGACGTAAAAGGGTGCAGTAATAAGCAGAGTTTATAGTCTCACCTTTTGCAAGGTAGTCCACCATGATGACACCCTTAGCATCCCAAAAAACTGACGCCATCACCTTGCCAGCTGACAAAATTGTTTTGGCTTTTTTTGGAGTCGGTTCATCAGGTTTTTTCCACTGCTTGGATTGCTGTTTTGACTCTGGGGTGTAGTGGTGTACCCAGGTTTCATCCATTGTAACAAATCTGTCCAAAAAATCTTGTGGATCAGTCTCAAACATTTCCAAACTGTCGCGAGAAATCGTGAGCCGTATTCGTTTTTGTTCAACTGAAAGCAATCTGGGGACCCACCGCGCAGAAACCTTAGAAAATCCAAGTTCATTGACTATGATATTTCGTGTTCGTTCATATGAGATGCCAATAGTGTCAGCAATCTCCCTGATGGTCAATCTCCGATCTGCCAATATCAGATCACAGATTTTCCCAATGTTTTCTTCAGTCGTAGACGTCGTAGGCCGGCCGGAGCGAGGGTCATCTTCAATACTCTCTCGTCCGCGTTTAAATTCTGCAACCCACTTTTTCACAGTCGTATACGATGGAGCAGATTCCCCCAATGTTGTTGACATATCTTCGTGAATCTCTTTTGGAGTCAGTTTTTTTTTAAACAGGTATTTGATGACCGCACGTTGCTCAATTTTCTCCATTCTTTAAAAACGCTGCACTTAGGCTCACAAAATTCAGTCTAATTATAAAAACAGATAATGCTATTGTGACAGAATTTTACAATGTGACAACCAGAGAGTAAACAAATCGAATGAGGTCAGTTACATTAAAATAAGTCAAGTATTTATGTGGTAGGCCGCGAATATTTCGATCCACCCTCGTATTCACTTATCAAAAAAGTTTATTTAAAACCTTAACTTTTTAAAGAACTGTCGAATGATGTGCCACACGTTGATCTATCTGAAAATAAAAAAATCCGCTTCTGTTACATGTATGCCCCCCCTAAAAATATTTTTTTTTATTATTTAGCTATCAAACTAAGTAGCGGCTACTACAAGACATATTTCACCAAATTTTATCAATATTCATTGTGTAGTCTTTGAGTAAAATGCGTCTGACATACGGACAAACAGTATGTCTCTTTGTCCGTATGTCATGTTGTGGACACGACGAAACTAAACGAAGGGTTCCGTTTTTGCCATTTTGGCTAAGGAACCCTAAAAAGGCAATTTTTCTACACTATTGGATTGGACCAGTCCTGCAGATTAAGCTACAAATTGTTGTTAAATATGTTTGAAAGTGTATTCAATACGTTCAGTTTCGACTTATCCATGCAATGTCGTGTTGTTTCTGTTTAAAGATTTTATCACATAGTGGTCTAGTATAAATCTAACCTAGTATAAGCCCACTCAGACTGCGACATTTTTTTAAAGACGACTCCCGTAGTAGGGTACAAGCCCTGTATCACGGGGGACTTTACAAAGTCACGGACACAAAGAACACCCAGACGCGGAACAACAATTTGTGGATCACACAAAGTGGTGTCCCGTGTGGGAATCGAACGCACGACCTCTTGCGTTGCAGTCGGACACACTCCCACCGCGCCACAGAGAGAGTCATATATATTTACAACCACTTAAATACAAAAGGATTTTTTGGTTGAAAAATAATTTAGGTTAAGAATTTATGAATGTCAAAAATTATCAGGCGTGTAAGTACGTGGAAAACCTCTTTGAATATAAGAACAAATGATGCGAGGTCACTGGTTTTTTGTCAATTATGAAGTACTTTACAAATTCTTTCAGCTATGTGGAAAATCTTGTCCATGTTATTATGAATTTCTAGCTTTCGCCCGCGGCTCCGCTCACGTGGATATCGATTATTGCGATAAAACTATCCTATGTCCTTTCCTGAAACTTAAACTAGCTTTTTACTAAATTTCATATAAATCGGTTCAGCGATTAAAACGTAATAGGCACACAAATAATTACTTTCACATTTGTAATATTAGTGCACAATATGATTATGACCACCTCTGTGGCGCGGTGGGAGTGTGTCCGACTGTTATGTAAGGGGTCATGGGTTCGATTCCCACACGGGACACCACTTTGTGTGATCCACAAATTGTTGTTCCAAGTCTGGGTGTACTTTGTGTCTGTGTTAAAGCCCCCCGCGACGCAGGGCTTGTAACCTACTGCGAGAGTCGACTTTAAAAAAAAAATGTTTATCATTTTGGCGTATGGAGAATACCTACATCGAAATAAATAGAAGGAAAACATAATCATAAATGTATTTGGAAACAAAAAGAAAATAAAAATTGTAATGAAAGTTAATTCCAATAAATAAAGTTGGTACATAAACAGTCCAAATTAAATAACATCTAGGCAAATTCTTATGATATACTAGCGTAGGTATATATCTTAAGTCTATGCATCGTAGCAATGGTAGAAATTGAAATAATTACATTAGTTAATAAAAACATGAAGTAGGATAACTGGCGATACAGGAAAATGGTAGCCGTGACGAAAACCAGTATAAAATATTATTTTTATAAGTATTGTTCTAAAAATAGTTGAATAACTGGCGAAACAGGAAAATGGTTGTGACGAAAATCCGTTATAAAATATTATTCTTACAAGTATTGTTCTATAAATTAGAAAATAATATAATTAATTATCACATTTCTTCTTCCAACCGATATCACACTATACCATTGTGGAGTGCAAAGTGTGGATTTATTGTTACCTAGCTGGCATAAGTGCTTGTTGTCTACCCACATGGCGTACCCAGGAGTGGGATTTAGGGGGTCCAAACCTTCCTAGAAATAGCACCAACCAGCCAACCTTCTCCCCTCCCGAAAGTAAGAAAACCCTGCCCGAAAAATGATCATGGGTTCTATGCCTACCCAGTGTTCAAGCGATAATAGCATAACTGTGTTACAAATAGTACATTTAATAATAATAAGAAAAATCACGTGTCGCGCGTTTACCCAAATTATGTTCGATTTTTAACGCCTATGTGCTATTATGCCCTTCATCTTCAAGGACCCACTAAGCAGACCCACCGGTGGGTCTCAGAATACTAACATGTCTTCAAAGGCCCACTGGTGGATCCCCTGAGATTTTATTGTCTTCGAAGACCCACTAATGAAAATAGCGTATAACCTTCTTAAATTAGTACTGGTTGGATGAGAATAATTATTGATATAATTATCCTTTTTGTCACTGTCATTGTCATGTTGCATCCGTAAAACATTTATATAAGTGGTGTATTTTAATAAGTGTAAATGATGAGTTGCAATGCAATTGAGAGCTGCTCTTCAGAGTCATCCAATTCGGATATACAATTTTTAAACAGAAGGGGTGGCAAAGTACTTCTTCATGGAGGATATCAATATCATAAAAAAAAAGTTTATAAGAATGGATCCAGTATATGGCAGTGTAGTACGAGGAAAAAGTATAAATGTACCGGCTCAATAACGATACAGGTACGATATCGAGTTTATATATCGAGTTTATAAAGTACTAATCGCATTTATTTTTTTGAAGTTGATATTTTAAGTCTTATAGTCTTAAGTTTGCCCTTTTCCAGTGTCCTCTTCGTATTCTAAAGACTGCTATGCATACCACGCCAGACCCACAAAAGCCATGCAATCCTGATTTTGGCAAAAATATAGTGGCTGAAACAATAGAGGCTGCTAAGGAATATGTAAAAGTTTCGACAAGTCCCATTCCGAAAATTTTTAAAGACAAAATACAAGTTCCTTTAAAAGACAAGGGCTTACATTTGGTAGGTAGCACACCCTTATATGGAAACAAAAAAACGCTTTTGTATAATACGAGAAAACAATCACTGGGAGTTAGCAAATGTGTTTTCAGTGACGTCAGGGAAGTAGAGATTCCTGTTAAATTTACTTCTTTTTTATTAGCTGACTACTGTTACAATGACAACCGGATTCTTATATTTTCCACTAAAGGAATTAATGCCATCAATTAAAGAGGTATTTTGCGATGGAACATTTTCAAGTTGTCCTCCACCATTCTTACAATTGTTTACAATATTTGGTAATTTGGATGAATCTTTATTTAATGTAAATATGGTTCCGCTATGTTACGCTTTATTAAAGAACAAAAAGGAAGAAACATACTTTGCGCTTTTTGAGATTCTAAAATCACGATTTCCGGACTGGAAGCCGACCAAATTTCATATAGATTTCGAAGTATCATCCTCAAATGCAATACTCAAAGCATATCCCGATGCAACTATAAAGAAATGTTATTATCACATGACACGTAGTATTTGGAGGCGAGCTAAGAAAATAGGGATAAAACAAAAACTAGAAAAACGCATTGTCGAACTCTGTGCAGTCCTACCGTTACTACCAGAAAGGATGATATGCGATGGATGGAAATACATAGTGGCACAATTTCCGACTTCAGATAAATTAAAGAAATTTCAAAAGTATATGGAGTCATACTGGCTAAAAGAAGGAACATTTATAAGTCAATGGTGTGTTTATAACGAACGCCATAGAACGACTAACGTTCTGGAAGCTTGGCATTCTAAGCTTAATAAAAATATAAACAAAAATTATGTTACAATGCTAAAGCTATTAAGTTTTATACAAAATGAAACCACAACATTTTCTAAAAGACTTCAGTGCTACATAGAAAGAGACCAATTTATAATAGAATCTCAGTTACAGTTGATACATGATGAAATAACAGTAGGACACTTTCTGGAGAAGTTAAGATAGTAGTGTAGTAGTCGTTTATAGAATACCTATTTAGTGAATTTGCCATTAGGAGATTTTTCATTTTTATTTAAACATCTTGGAAAAATATTTTAATTTTATTTTTAGCAGTAAACAGTTTTATACATAACAAATATTTTTTCTCTCTTTCATTTTCTATTAATATAGGGAGTTTCTTTTGATTATAATAATAACTATACTATTGATCTATCTATCAATATTAGACTTTACGTATTGTTCGCGCCACTCAAAAATAATAATAGGTATAAGGATGTTTTAGTTAAAATGTAAAGAGTAAATTTATGCTATTTTGATATTGTTTTTTTTTAGAATAGAATATTCTTTATTAGAAACCTCAGATACATTTAAAATATATTATGGAAATTACCATTTAAGAGTACAATGGGCGGTTTTATCGCAGACTGCGATCTGTTCCATACAACTTCATGGTGGGTATAAGGAGACATAAAATTTAAAAAATCAATGGAGTCTACCTGTTAGTGGGCCTTTAGAGACATGTTAGTATTCTGAGACCCACCGTTGGGTCTGTTTTATGAACCTTGACAACGAAGGGGTCATTAGTGGGTCTTCGAAGATAATAAAATCTCAGTGGACCCACTAGTGGGCCTTTGGAGACATGTCAGTATTCTGAGACCCACCGGTGGGTCTGCTTAGTGGGTCCTTGAAGATGAAGGGCTATTATGATGCTTAAATTGCTTTACTGTAAAGTTTCTGCGTTAAAGAACAACAAACATCGATGCATTCATTCTTAAAAAAACGGATTTATATAGGTACCAAAAAAAATCACACAATCATCCAGTTCACACCACGTGCTATTGTAAACCAAACCATTCCGAGGGGTTTTTCCTTACCACAGGCTATCCTGTAGCCTATCTGGGAGAACAGTACTCAACCACATCACTATTGTAGATTATAAAATAGTAGCATAAGCCTAACATAATTAAGAACATTGTGTAAAGCTACAATCTCATTTAAGTGCCTAAATAAATACTTATTATTATTATTATTATTATATATTGTCATGAAACAACTCCGCAACGTGGCTGCGACAGACTTGCTGTGTATGGTTTACACAACGCTTTGTCAACCTATTCTTGAATTCTGCATCCTTGCCCGGGGCGGCATTCCCTGTTCTCACCTTCTCATGCTAGAGCGAGCTCAAGGAGCAGTATTAAAGACGATGCTGAGGAAACCTCTGCGTTATCCAACTGTGGAATTCTTCCACATCTCCCAGGTTCTCAGCATCAGGAGATTGTATTTTAGGAAAGTCACGCTCTTATGTCACAAAGAGGTGCTTGCTGCTGGCGACTACGAGAACATGATTGGGAAACGCGTATTTACCCACACCCTCCGGTCAAAACCATTTTCGTGAAAAGATTCAGCTCCTATCTAAAGTCGTATGTATACAACAAAATAAATAATACTCTGAAACTGTATATTTTAACTTTCCGTGATGCTAAAGTTAAGCTAAATTAAGAACTTCTGAACTTTTTTTTTTTTTTTTTTTTTTTTTTTTTTTTTTTATAGATGTGAAATCATCAAATGACTTCTCCCGCTGTGGGCACGAGCGGGAGGGCGTGTCAGACTCTTACTGACTAAAACCCATCTGTGTTCCTTCTTTCGCCCTGGTGTTCCGGGAGCACGGTAACTCTTTCGAACGATCCCGCACTCCCGGTGGGCGCCGGCCCAATGGGGCCCCGTCACTTGCTGACACCTGACACCTCTTTGAGGCGCGCGTGGAACACTAGCGCGCCGTCGACCCGGGCCTGGTCCTAAGCTGGACGGCAAGCTACCCACTGCTCGTCGTCCGCAGGCCTGCGCCTAGGGTGGCCGGATGTCGTCCCTTGGCACCCGTGCCGCGCGGCGGCCGGGGCGTGAGGACCGTCTGTCTCTCACGCGTTCCGCCGTCTCCTTCTGCAGCATCACCTCCTCGCAGAAGGAGACGACTGCCTCCCATTCCCTCTCGCTTCGCAGCATGGCTCGAATGAGGCCCGGACGCGAGAGGTCACCGCCGCCGATCGCTGCCACGAGGGCAAGCCGCTGCTCGGCCCAAGCGGGGCATACCTCCACCGTGTGTTCTACTGTGTCTTCCGGCCGGTCACTTCTGAACTGGATTTATGACGAGACCGAAAACCTTTTAAAGAAAATGGTATAGCGCTCTAAAAGAGTATTTGCAATCACTAGTTTAAATATAATCTTAGTGAAATTTGTTAATTATCTGATATATTATTGTAATTTTATTATTATATAATTAAATCATTGTAAACCTTGATAACTCTTGTTAACAGTACATAGTCTGTTTTGTTTATTACCGCAATGTACAATATAATATTATAATTAATACTGGTCATCTAAGCTCCCTACAGGATAGGCTTAGCCTAGTGTGGGGAGTTTCGCTATGCATTACATGCTCAAAGATTTTTGTTACTATATATTTTTGTACTCATAGGTGTTCAATATTTTATGGTAAATAAAACTTGTTTTTTTTTGTTCAAATTACCATCATCATCATCATCATCAGGCCGTATCGGTCCACTCCTGGACATAAGCCTCTTCTAATTATAACCGCAACATCCGGTCCTCTGCCCTCCGCAGTACCAGCAGGCCTACGCTCTTTAAAACGAAATT
Source organism: Herminia tarsipennalis (assembly GCA_945859575.2). Classification (NCBI taxonomy): domain Eukaryota; kingdom Metazoa; phylum Arthropoda; class Insecta; order Lepidoptera; family Erebidae; genus Herminia; species Herminia tarsipennalis. The sequence continues at coordinate 9,920,415 of OX243852.2, forward strand.
AATTAATTTTTGTTTCTTTAAAGTTGTTAAATTTACGGGGACTATTCTAATTAATTTTTGAATAAGCACAAGAAGTTCAAACCAATGGACGATTTTCTGGAACGAGTGGATTAAATAGATGTTCCTGGCTATGTATATTACCTCCTCATCTTTAAACGAAACTTCGTTTTCATTGAATTTAATGATAACGAAGTTTACCTTGGTAAAATAGTGCAGAAGGCCTCCTGTACTGTTTTACCAAGAGCCGAAAGGCCCTTAACTGTAGCAGCGGATTGCAGCCATTGATCGGTTTTGAAATTCCTACAACGTTGTAAGAATTTCAAAGCTCTACTAAGAGTACTGTGTTCATCAAAATCATACATGATGTAAAATCATACATGATCTAAGTGTTTACGTAATACTATAGTACTTTTTAATAGTTACCGTAGGTTGCAACGCAATATAGCATGTTGATAAGCAGTCAGATACCTACTCTGTGCATAGATAAATGAAAAATAAAATAGTACCTACATACCTATTTTTATGTTTCACCTAGGTAATATGTCGACTATATGTGTACCTAACCATGTTGTAATATTAAGGACGGGTATATTTAAAATATCGTTTAAGTACTGTAAATAATAATAAATTCAATATTTTTAAAATTTGGGTTGGGTTTATTTTTTCAACAAATTGTAGTAACAGAACGCAGATTTTGTAGACTTAAAATATAGTATTTTTTTTTATTCTTCCTCAAAAACAAATTCAGATTAAATCGATCGATTGTGACGATATATTAACAGCATAGGCTTTAAACTAGCACACCTGTTTTATTTGCATCGGGATTAAATTTTAGGTAACGTATCTACTACTATCAATTGTAAATACTAGACTGCGGTAGTGACTATTTAAATTAATATTTTATTTAAAGTGTCGGCATAAATTCAGTAACAATAGAGATGAATTCATACAACGAAAGAATTACGACATCCGAACATCTGGTACGCGTTTGTTAATATTGTGACTATCTACTTATTTATACAAATTTGTGAATAAAAGCATTCCTACAAATACTTTTAACATTAATGGCATTAATTAACGTGTCCGTGAAATATGTACACAGATGTATATTTTATACCCATATTTTATTATCTACATCGTAAGTACTCACATGAAATTTATATTTTGTGTTCACTGTTTTTCTGATAAAGTCACTGGTAGCACTTATCGACCGGTTTCATCAGATTCGCTATAAAATTTAAAACACAATATCAAATAAGCACTGATAACTATGGCACAATTTTTCAGTGTGGCTCAACGGGGAAGCCTTTACGTTTCTCGTGTACGCGTCAATATTTCGTTCAGGAGCGAGTGGCGCGCGTTCCACGGCTTCTAGCGAGTTATTGGCAGTTGCGGGTCGTGGCTGCGTGCGCAACTCGCGTCACGCCGTTGTGCCGCATATTCACACCGCATTGACAGCCAAAGACTGTATACACGTACACACCCACACTCTTGTTCCAGTCACTCCATGTTATCTTTTCACGCCTCCCTTGTTAACGCTCCAGGTATTTAAAAACATAATTGGATGTGAGGTTTTTACATATTTTAGAGGTTGGTGACATTGGCTGAAGGTTTACTTCGCAGTTGACACGGTGATGTATTACTTCTGTGATACGGTATTAAATAAAAGCGTGACATTTTACATCTTTCCGGCACACTAATCAACTCTCTAGGTATGTAAGTTAGGTATATTAATAAAAGCAGGGATGTGCCATCTATAAGTTTTCTTTTTTAATAGAGTTTTAATGTGAAAATGTATTTGATGATTTCATAATGTATTTAATTCGGTTCTCTATTTTTATTCCTACGATTTTATGTCATAATTTAACATTGCATAATGTTTATACTCCTAATATTAGTTACGCATAATTCTCATGCGTCATAACTTTTTTAATCATAATTTTTTAATCCTAATCACTATAAGCATAATATTTAAAACGCATACTATGCCAAAGCATAACTTTACTTACGCATAACGACGCATAACCATAACTATTATAAGCATACAAACTATATGCCGAAAAATTAACTACAAAAGTTTTAATAACAATATTACACTATTTTATACATTGCTATCGTCAAACATGTAGGCGCATAAAATTGTACTATCGTCGACGGAGCCCCGCTTCGCGGGGCTCCTACTTTTGGGTGGTTTAAAAAAAAAAACCTAACACGAAGACTAAGGCGGGAGCTCCGCTTCGCTTCGCTCCCGCCTTAGTCTTCTAACCTAACCTATCCGAGTCGGATTGCTCTGAGTCGGGGTGTTAAAGATAATTAATTTCGACCTAACAATATTATGTATTATTTTCATAATTATATCAAATTTTGATTATGTCAAGAGTCGATTATGCTTTACAACTTTATGCATATCAAAGTTATGAATAAATATAATAGGATATATAATATTTATGCTTAATAACACAGTATGCTAAAAACCAGTTATGGCACACTATTTTTATGACAAAGAAAATTATGCCTAATTTATTATGACAATTTTAAATAGGACAAAAATCATTATGAGTAAAAAAGGTATCCCATTTAATTCAGCTACAGAACCACAGAATCGCGTGATCTTTTTGCCAACGTGATTTGCGACGTGTTTTTAGGGGTGATTAGTTAGAATTTGAAAATAGAATGGTACGCATTATAATACGTGGGACTCTACATTTTACTTTACTAAAAAGAGTAGGTAGTCACGGGGAAGGAGAAGGCCATATCGTACGCTTGCACGATTTCTTAAAACATCCTTCTGCTTACTATTACATCACACTTATTTACCTATCATATTAACGACTAGTTATGCCCGCGGTTTCACCCGCGTGGATGCCAGATTGTTACCAAAATATTTTAACGGCAGTGTCATAACTAACTTAACTAACTTTGAACCCGCATTTTAACCCCTTAGGGGGTGAATTTTCAAAAATCCTTTCTTAGTGCTCCCTACGTTAAAAAGGAACCCCTGAGGAAAATTTCAAGTTTCTAACCCTATAGTTTAGACTCTGCGATAAGTCAGTCAGTCAGTCAGCTTCTACTTTTATATTATAGACTAGCTGTCTAACTTCGTATGCGTCATTTTTCCCCGTTTTTGCAACATTTTTTAATGCTGCTCCGCTCCTATTGGTCGTAGCGTGATGTTATATAGCCTATAGCCTTTCTCGATAAATGGGCTGTCCAACAGTGAAAGAATGATTGAATTTTTTTTTTTTTTATTGTATTGAAATTTAATTGATTGAAATTTTAAATTCGGATCAGTAGTTCCTGAGATTACCGCGTTCAAACAAACAAACAAACTCTTCAGCTTTATAATATTAGTATAGATAGAAAGCGTTTCGTTCCTGTTTTTAATGACAGGTTAAGGACACACAAAAATTATGACATGCTCTTTTCGTTAGTGTAAATTTGTTTTGCTATGCCTACTAACGATTGCATTTTAATGATATATTTTATTGCTCTCCATTAATTAATTAATTGTGAATGTCTTACGCAAAACTCAATACACTGAAAAGTTTATTTTACGTATCTAAATCGGTACACCTAAGCATTGTTTATTTTGTGAGATAAGCGGATCATTGCTACTTAAATTTATTGTAAATAGCAGGCACGCGGTGATAAGGACCTAAGACAATGTTATATATTGTTGGGGAAATTATCGCACACGATACTCAATTAGTACCCAATTAGTATTAGTTTTAAGAGCATGATTTGACTTTGTAAGTAAAGATTCTGCGTGAATAATTGCCATTCTTTTCTTTCTTTTGATATCAGAACTAATATTTAATATTTAATCATTCGTTACCATTTTTCCCCCTTTATTGGAATATAAAACAGTTGTTATACGTTACAGTAAATTTTAATAATAGATACTATTTTAGCTTGATGAATGTATAACCCACACCAATGTCCGCAGATTATTTATTATCTATGCAGTAGAATAAAAACCCATGCGCTGTCCAGGATTTGATTTATCAAATGGGAAAACAAAGACAAATGAGATTACAGAAGTACCTACGTACAGAAAGGATATATGACTCACTAGTGTGCTACTGAATAAACAGATAAATAAGTGCCTCAGTTATTATTCTTATACACATTAATATATTTAGAATAAAATACAATTAAATATATATACAAGATATTTACAGAATTAAAATAAAAAAGGAGTACAAAACCGTTTAGGCGTCAAAGAATTCTTCCCCATCGATGTCAACTTTTTTAATGGTTTCGTGATAATACAAAGATGTCGAGTACTACATAAAAACTTTTTAACAAAAAAATATTACCGACTTCAAAACTAAATACCTACAAGGCAACTAAAAAGCAAAAAATATTACACCTAGAATAACAAAAACAAATTAAACATTTTGAAGTTATAATAGTCTTTATGTTTTGTTCGGCACCAACTGCCTTTAATATTTTAAGAGTTACCTCGATTTCTCCAGGATCCCATCATCAAATCGTGAGCTGATGACAATGGGACCAACTTGGAAGTATACCCTTTCAAACACAAGAAGAATTTTTCAAATCGGTTTAGCCGTCTTTGCGTAATCGGTGAACAAACATACAAAAAAAAAAAAAAAAAAAATACAGTTGAATTGAGAAACTCCTCCTTTTTGAAGTCGGTTGAAAATATGTGTTTTACGTTTCTAAGAGGCGGCGCAGAGGTGCCCGTACTCCGGCGTTTGTTCTACACCTCACAGTGTGAAACAGTTGGGGCTCGCGCCGCCGCGCCGTAATATAGGGTCCTTATTCACTATGTTTTTTTCGTTTTCGCGGCAAGCCCGCGCGAACTGGCGCATGCGCGGTGCGCTCAAAGATGTCCGCGCGCATGCGCGATATTGACCATTATGACAAGATTTTGACAGTTAAAAGCGCGGGCTTGGACAACGAAAAAAAAAATATAGGACCCAGTTCACTTGACATTGGCAGAATTAGCCAACACATTGGCTACATTGCCAAAAGAAGAAGAAGAAGAAGTAGAAGAAGGACCCAGTCTTAGGTACAACATAACATAATTGATTAGTGATATCTATGCAGTCAGTTAAGTACCTAATTTGACCAATATTCAAGCACATATAGTATTTTTCATTGTTGTAAATAGAAATCTAAAGGAGCAAAAGTTACCAACATCTGATAGTATGCACCAATTTTCGTCTGGTATCTGGGAGAACCCTGTTCAACACAACGCAAGTTCAGAATGGACACACACCATCAGCTGTTGTTTTTGTTTCATTCTTACAACGTTATACCTACTTAATAATAATTTTCAATGGAATTTGTACGAAATTTTGTTACTTTCCATTTAATAAACTGATACTCGTTAACTAGTAAAGCCTTCTTAGCTGTGATAGTTATTCTTTTAATTTCACTATATATAAAGATATATATTTATACATATTACATGTAGGGGATGTACCTACCTACCCCAAAAAATGTTTTTTTTAATTTTATTCTTTCACTTTGTCGGAGTAGGTAATATATGTGTATCCATGCAAATTTACAGCCTTCTAACAGTCTCTGAGCAAAGCTGCGGACGGACGGACATGGCGAAACTATAAGGTTTCATTTTCCCATTTTGTCTACGGAACCCTAAAAAGACATTCACGCTATGTTTATGCATTCTGTCGGAATCGGAAGGCTTTCGATTCTGTCAATCATAGTTGGCTGCACCATACACTCCGGCTCTATAAATTTAACCCAACAAAATATTTTTTTTTAGAATCTTATATACAAAACTGTAAAACTGTACTTAAACTAAAATAAATGTTGATAAACTTTCGCGATTTGTACACATTATGAAAATATATATATTACGGGTCTTAATCGCGTGAATAATTTAAGGTAAAATACCTTGTTTATTGCCCGATGTTTCGACCGTATTGCAACGCGATTAAGACCCGTAATATATATATTTTTATAAAACTAAAATTACATTCATCAACAACAAATACTGAGCGGATCCGTATATTGCGAGGCATTTTACAAGGAGATGCACTCAGCCCACTGTGGTTTTGCTTAGCGCTCAATCCACTTTCTTACCTTCTCAACAACAGTAGGTTAACTGAATAAAATTTAACCACTACTGACAACCGATTCATACTTACACATTGGATGACATAAAACTGTATGTTAGTAATAAAGAAGATCTCTTTCAACTCGCAGATATTAGAACAACAGTTTTCTAAAGATATTTGTATGGAATTTGGCGTATATAAGTGTAAAACTTTATCGGTTACTAAGAGGCAGAATAGAAAACAATAGATACGCGCTAGATATTGGGGATAACTCTGAACTACTAAATCACAGCACTCCTCGCTCCACAAACAGATCATAGATATAAACCAAAAATCTGACTCCTCTTAACTTATAAGACACCAACACAACACAACGCAAATCTTTATACAATAGTACTAAAACGAACAGATGGATTGGAAAATCCCTTCACGGAAGACGTCGACAAAGAAATGTCGAACGAATGGCTTAAAAAATGGGAACTGTTTCCGGAGACAGAAGGGCTTATACTTGCTATTCAAAATCAGATTATTATAACTAGAAACTACAAAAAAAAACATAATAAAATTCCAAAACCAAACAACAGATTTATGCAGACACTGCAACTCAAGATCAGAAACCATCCAACAATCTTGTGCAATCAGACTAAAACATCGTCATGACCAAGTTGCATCAATAGTCTACCAACACTTAGACACTTCTATAACTTTTTACATAAAAATAATTTATGTTACAAGGATAAGCCGGACACAATTTTAGAAAACAGGTACTGTAAAATTTACTAAGATCGCACAATCATTCCAGACAAAACAATTCATTAAAATAGACCAGATATAACAGTGCATGACAAAATCGATGAGCTGATGAGGCGATGAGGTTACTTTATTGATTAATTGCTAAGCAACGGTCACGTTATTGATTGGTTGCTAAGCAACAGCGAATGGCGATTGCAACGACATGACATGCGATACAATTGGAACTAACGTTATTGACTGCTTGCTAAGCAACGCCAATGGCGGCGATATGGCATCAATGTTTTCTTTCAGTTTAATTGCAGTTAAGTTTCGATAAAAACGGCCAAGCGTTTTTAAGATCGATCCCTAAGTTACAAGAAGACGAATATGGCCGTCTTAATCGAAACTTAACTGCAACTGAACTGCAACTGCGCTGCTTTAAAAACGTGAGTTGACCCGCTGTTCGTAGTTTAATCATTATAAAGATCGCCTTTTTTAAGTATCTGTAAAAATATAACAAAGTTTACCCCGATATTGAAACAATAGTTGTTCATGTTCACTTTACAGGTTGTGTTTAGCAGACTCAAGTTCAGATATTCCACAGTCAGCTGGAAGTAGCAAATGTTTGATAGTCTTTGAGTACTTTTAATATATAAAATTCTCGTGTCACAGTTTTCGTTGCCATACTCCTCCGAAACGGCTTGACCGATTTTGATGAAATTTTTTGTGCTTATCCGGTATCTATGAGAATCGGCCAACATCTATTTTTCATACCCCTAAGAGTTTGTTTGTTTGTTTGAACGCGATAATCTCAGGAACTACTGGGCCGCATTGAAAATATATTTTATTGTTGGATAGCCCATTTATAGAGGCAAAATATAAGGCTATAGGTTATAACATCACGCTACGACCAATAGGAGCGGAGCAGCAATGAAAAATGTTATAAAAAAAAAGGAAGAAAAAAGAAAAAAGGGAAAATTACTATCTATTATTCATGCCCCTAAGTGATAAGGGTTGTCCACCCCTAACATTTATAACTATACTATAATATTAGAAGAGAGAGAAGAGTTTGTTTGTTTGTTTGTTTGAACGCGATAATCTCAGAAACTACGGGTCCAAATTGAAAAAAAAAAAATTACTTTTAGATAGCCCATTTATCGAGGAATGCTATAGGCTATAAAACATCGCGCTACAACTAATGGGAGCGGAGCAGCAAGGAAAAATGTTGCAAAAATGGGGAAAATTTACGCAGACGAAGTTGCGTGGGTCAGCTAGTATTCATATATAAATCAATGCCATCTCTAGTGTGTTGGAGTTTCGTCCCAGTCATCTAAAACATTGTTATAGTTTACGTACAACTTTAACATTTAATTTTTTAAACTTCTTCGCCCCCTCCGCCACCTGAACTTCGATGAGCTGGGCCCTGATCTTTGAGCGGCGGAAGCTCACCTCCGCGCCCCCAGCAGCTAAAAGAGCGACCCTTGTCCCGCTGAAGAAGCTGGCGTACGTAACGCCTCTACTCTACGCCCCCGGCGACACCGTCCCCAGGACGAAGAAGAACGAACGACAGAAGCTAAAATTTTTTTTTTTCGGCTAACATCAACGTGTGGCACATCATTCGACAGGTCTTTTAAAAACATTTTAAGGTTTCTAATAAACTTTTTTGATTGAGTAAATATTTTTGGAAATAATCGCTCCGAAAGTTGCATAAACTGTGTCCTTCCCCCCTTAACTATTGAACATTATGACCAAAAAATATGAAAAAAATCACAAACGTAGCGCTTAATAGATATATCGTCACTCTTCTGCTGATGCAATTATTTAAGACTACGGAACCTCACATTGTGCGTGGCCCGACATGCACTAAACTACTAAACCGGCCATATTTTTAGGTCATTGAGATAATTAGATACTATGAATGCGATTTAGTTTACAAATCTTACCGGATATTTGGTAAATTGCCTGTAGCTATACTATAATAGATACTAGAACAAGTATTTGAAGTATTTGTTACGGACGGATGCCGTCATTTGAGATGGAATTTCAAACATTTATTTGTTGAAGTGTCTATTATTTTATTCTCAGCCTATCTGATGCGGTTCCTATATACCAACCTATTCATGTAGTAGGTACATAGCATAGCTAATTACATTCTAGGTACGTAATAGTCGTCTTTTAATAAAGCAGATATTTGTATTAGTGCGCTGTTTAGATATCTACACAATTTTTAGGGTTTGGTACCTCAAAAGGAAAAGACGCAACCCATAAAGGATCACTTTTTTGTCTGCTCACCCGTCCATCCATCCGTCCAAATGTCTGTCAAGACCCTCTACCTCGGGAACGCGTAGAGGTATCGACTTGAAATTATACCTAACCATTTATTTACCTATTCATATCTGCAGTCCCTTGAACCTGTGAAAAAAACAAAAGATACGCCGTTTATTTCAAAAACTGCATGACTCGACTCCTGAACTATTCATAATATACTAGCTTTCGCCCGCGGCTCCGCCCGCGTGGATGTCGGTTTTATATATTTTTTTTCCTAATAAAAAGTATCCTATGTTACTTCTAATACCTCCAAGAATATGTGTACAAAGTTTCATGATGATCGGTTGAGTAGTTTTCGCGTGAAAGCGTAACAAACAAACTTACATTCACATTTATATATTAGTAGGGATATTAGTAGGGATAGGGATATACCTACTTTGTACGGAACCCTCAGTTAGCGAGTTCGACTGGCATTTGTCCAATTGTTTTTTGTAACTCTCACCACCCTAAGATAATATAACTACTTACGTTAAGTACTTATCTACCTACATTAACCCGTCTACTCGAGGATGAGGATCTGTCAAAAAAAGTAGTGTAGCAGCCAGAGGCGAAGGGTTAAAATTTTCCTGAGGTAACCCGATACGAAAATGTATCTTGTCAGAGCCGGTTTTTGTACGTATGTACAATATTAACTAAATACTATTTAAAGGAAAACCGAAAATAATGGTTTTCTAAGGACCCTACGTAATTGCTACCAGCGTGGCGTGTAAGACGCCACAAGTACCTATGTAAGTTCTACAAATGGACGTTCATCTCCTCCACCTACACCATCTTACAGATTCAAGATACCGGGGTACCCGAATCACGAATTGAACCAATTGCGCCTAAAGGGAACATTTTTAACCAACAACGAATTGGGCAAACTGCGAATGGACCGACCGCGAATTGGACCAACCGCGAATTGGACCAATCGCGAATGGGCCCAACCGCGAATAGGACATTTTTTTGAACATTAGGCCCATATCGAATTGCACTAGCGCCTTAAGGCCTGTCTCGTGTTCCTACGCTCTAGGAGCGTATCTAAATCCTGGTAGAGTCTTTATCTTGGCTTCAGCTGCCCGTTGATTGAAATGGCATTTACGTTTACGCATTGAAAATAGCTATTTCATAAGACTGCACCGGTATGTATTCTGTCGCAATGATATTGTAACGCTCAATTTATTTTTAACTGAAAAATATGGGACTGCTTTAGTTACTGTCATTCATTAAGAGAAGACATTAAAAAATAGAACATTCATTTTACTACTTCAAATAATTTATATCACATTTGGATTGTGATTTGTAGTTAGAGGATCTTTGGGAAGTGAGCCACGCGTATCTTATAGTTAAACTAGTTGACCCACGCAACTTCGTCGGCGTTAATTTCCCCCGTTTTTGCAACAATTTTTATTGGTGCTCCGCTCCTGTTGTTGGTAGCCAACTCTAAAAAATATATTTGATTCGAACCAGTTGTTCTTGAGATTATCGCGTTCAACCAAACAAACTCTTCAGCTTTATAATATTAGTATAGATGTGACGGGATGAAAAATATTAATACAATCAGCGTCAGATTGAGGCCACAGAAACTGAAATAAGACATGACTATTTTGATTGCCACAACACTATCAATCTCGCAAAGTTGTTTATATTCGTTGTTCTGTTGTTAAACAAACGCAAAACAATCGACAAATTAATTTATCGTGGGCACAGTAACAACAGCATCAATGCTGGTTTCGTAGTTCAGGATCGAGTTTTCCTTGGTGAGAAATCAAACTATAATTCCCCGTTGAACTAGATGTATTTGAATGCATAACTTTCAGTCTTAAAAGAATTAATTTATCTCATTTATCAACCGACTTCAAAAAGGAGTAGGTTCTTAATTCGGCTATTTATTTTTTTTGTATTTTTTGTATTTGAAAGGGTATACTTCCAGATTGGTCCCTTTATCATCAAAGTTCGAATCTGATGATGAAATCGAGGGGACTCTTCGAATATTAAAGGCACACCCATAGTAGTTTGGGTATATTTTGTTGTAATTCATGCATTTACTCTTAAAAAGCACCATTGTGTGCAGCGCTGTAAAACCATAACTAATAATTAGTTATGGTTTTACAGCGCTGCGAATCAAATACTATTCTTCAGTATTCATAACTATATATAAATATTAATGATTTGCCATAATTTTTAATCATCTGACAAACATGATAATGTTCGTCAGATAAACCAAAAAAACCCCTTTTTTCAAGATGGTGGCCGTGGGACAAGGGTTGCAACCCATTGCAAACACACAAACATTCGCTCCAGGAGGACTATAGCTCGCACATTCTGTGCATCTGCCAGTTTCAAGTTTTATTTTGTTTCTAGTTTTGTTAATGAAAATAAATAAAGCTTGAAAAACGTAGACCGTAGTAATTAATTTATCTGATAAAGCTTGATTCATTGTAGAATAGGATAGAGGATTATAGGTAGGAGTTTATTAAAGTTAAGGAAACGAATTACATTTCAAAATGAAGATTATATGTACCGGAATTTAGTAAATAGATCAAAAAAGTATGATTATGACAATAGAATAATAATAGAATGTGGGTACAAACAATAAACATGTACAGATTTACCCACTACTTTTAGTATATTAGATTTTACAGGAATAAAGAAGATAGAATACAGAAGTTGGAAAAGGGATACGGATGGATATTAGGTAATTTATGAAGGAACATCGGTCATATGGCCGTGTGGTGCCGGCTTAAGAATAGTACCACCCCATCTCTTCCCGTGGGTGTCGTCAAGGCGACTAAGGGATTTCACTCCGGAGGACGGGCAGCAGCGTCCTCTGCGTAACTAAAGCCTTACTGCGATCGCCAACCCGCTCGCCAAGCGTGGCGATTATGGCAATTACCCCCAGGATCTACATACCAGTAGGTTCTACTGGGGAGACCCGTGCCCAGCAGTGGGCCATCATATGGGTTGATATGTATGTATGTATATGTATCAGTCATATTTCGGGCAGAATACAGAATAAATGATAGAAGAAAATGTGGTCCAAATCCCTAAAGTAATAACCACATTCACACTATGGGCTATCTATTATATGAAACCTAGCAAGGTGAACCGGACAAGTGGTATGTCCAAGCCGCATTCTTATTAAAATTTAAGTAACAATTTTATCGAGTTTTATAACAGCAAACCATGCTTTATGACAAGTTTGTTGCTGAATGCTAGAGTAATATTTACCCTTTACTTGATTAATATGTGTCCAAATTTTGTTCCAGGAATCCCGAAACTGAAATTTAGGAAGACGCGTTTGCCTACGCACAGCAATGAGTAGCCACGCGCGTCTCACGCAAACATTCATAGTTGTTTTTGTTTATTGATACACTCGCTTGTATTCTACGAGCTTCTCGAACATTCGAGTCGTTCGTTCGTAACACTAGTTTTACGAATTAAAGTTTGAGTTTCATACATACAATAGGTGAAAAAAGAAACCTAATAAATTTAATAAAATAGTGAACGCCTGCAAGGTTTGAATAGCACGCTGTCGCAAAACCATCTATTGCCTTACCAAATTATTATGCACTTCTTAGTACAATTTTTTTTATTAGGTAGGCCAGTTTGTGCACAATGGTGTCAAAATAAGGATTAACATTTTGTTTTGTGTTTTTTGGAGGATTGTTCACGCTCCTAATCGAGCCGGTTACTCGATTTAGTGTAGGCACTGGTCTAGAAGTCAGCGGTAACAGATGCACCTGCTGACCCAGGAGCGGTGGCAGTGACGACCGAGGTAACTCTGCGGTTGATTTGTTTCAGCGTCTGAACGACGCGTATTTCGGAGAAGGAAGAAAGTTTGGACTGAACAATATACCAATATTGTTCAGTTTGTGAAAAAAATAGATAAAAACTGTAAGTACATGTTAGGTATATGTAAAAGTGCAAGTCAAGATTCAAGACACAAAATGGGCTTAGATTTAGAAATTAGGCATAATTCTGTACTTAGTTGGTTTTAGGCTTAGAATAATTTATGAAAAAACGTTCAGACTTTACATAGCGTTTATATAGTCAAACACTTGTAATATTACCACCATGGAGTCTGACAATGCAGTCAAATTACCCAAAATTCAAATTGAGAAATTTTCTGGTAATTATTCGGTGTGGCCCAATTTGAATGAATTGTTTACTTGTTTGATTCATAATAATAGCAATTTTGAAGATGGACATAAGATGCAATATTTAAAGAGTTTATTGACGGACGAAGCAGAACAACTGATTCGACACATTCCTATCACGTCTAATAATTATAAAAAGTGTTGTTTCAATAATAATAAGAAGTTTTTGTCAAACTGTTTGTTAAAGAGGCTCATGAATCAATCCTATGGAAAGTTCCAGTGGTATAAAAAGTCTTGGCTACCAGCACTTTAGCACTTGGGATATTTTAATTATTTATATTGTAAGTTCCAAACTTGATCTTGAGTCTCGAAAGCAATGGGACACCAAGGTTAGTACTGAAGCAGAACTGCCAACACTAATGGAATTTAGATATTTTTTAGAACTTGAGTTTTTGGTTAAGTCTGTTGTAAATAGACCTAATGTTTTTAAACCTAAGGTTCACCACATTGTCAGCACTGCCAACAATTGTATTATTAAAGTTTTATGGAGCATTTTATGGAGCATCTCATAAAATAATTACAATTGTAAGCAGTTTGCTAAAGAAACCTATGAGTCTCGTCATAACTTGGCACGAACCAGGCGCATAAGTTTTAATTGTTTGAATCCTAGTCATTCTATCAAGTTCTCTTAATGCGATATATGCAAACGGAGACATCATTTATTGTTGCATCGCAAATCGTCCATCACCTCAAACACAATTAATGATAGTTATATTTCAGTAGTTGACGTTAAATCAGCGTTGTCTCACTTTCAGGCATCCTCATCAGCAGGCAAACCATCATGCGTTTCATGAATGTTGGATCACTTGGATCGGAATTTAGTCGTTCTAGCATGTCCTCAGCGACTCTTAAACGATTGAGTTTTTAGAGCAAATTCAGGCCTTTTGGGACTAGCCCAGCGGCAACATGTTTCATGCCCAATTGATTATATAAAATGGTACGGATGGACTCATAATATATATAATAATAATAATAATATATTGGGACAACTCACACAACGTCATCTGATCCCAAACTAAGCAGAGCTTGTACTATGGCAACCAGACAACTGATAAACATACTTATATATTTCTAAATACATACATATTATAGATAAATTACACCCAGACACAGAATAAACCATCGTGCACATCACACAAAGTTTTATCCTGGGTGGGGATCGAACCCACGACCTCTTGCGTAGCAGTCGGAGACATTCCCACCGCGCCACAGAGGCAGTCATAGAAAGTTCAGCGGCTAACTCTATCAAACTTGAATGAGGATTTTTGCGATGTTAGCTTCAGTTGAAAACGTTGATGGCCTACCCTACCAGAACGAGACAAATCTTCCATCACGTCTCGACCGCTTTTGAACGCCTTGTACCACTCATAAGCACGTGTTTTTTTGATAAAGTCGATAAACCTTAAGCCTTCTGTAACATCAATGCAAAATGTAAGACAAACTCTTTGTTCGATGTTTTTGTTCATTATGAAATTCGCAATACACATTAAATAAGATGTAGGTAATTAAAAACAGTACCTACTGTATTGGTTTGTGTCTGGCGGTACGGCGCATCTGCTCACGGTATTTTTTTTGTATGTTTGTTCACCGATTATGCAAAAACGACTGCACCGATGTGAAAAATTATTTTTGTGTTTGAACGGGTATACTTCCAAGTTGGTCCCATTGTCATCAGTTTACGATCTGGTGATGGGATCCTGGAGAAATCGAGGGAACTCTTAAAATATTAAAGGCAAACCTACAGTGATTTGGGTATATTTCATAGTGATTCGTGCATTTACTATATTAAAAAACACCAATTGGTAAAGTGGGACAGGTATTCAATAGTTCACAGTTTGCGATTTAGTTAATTTAATTTGGTATTGACACAGATAATATAATACTAAACTAGTAGTATTGAATAGAACTTTATTCTCGTCATAGTTTTATTACACAATGTAATAGAGCTGATAGTGAACTCCTCAACAATTAACGGCCCTGCATTGGGTCAAGCAATATTTTGTAAAAGGATTTGAGCAGTTGACTTAAATTTACATATGTGAATTACAAATTTAACATTTTGAAGTTGGTGCCATGAAATAGTAGTGTTTATGTTTTATTCGGCACCAACTTCAAAATGTTTAATTTGTTTTTGTTATTCTAGGTGTATTATTTTTTGCTTTTTAGTTGAAATGTTTGAAGTCGGTAGCTAACATTTTCTTCGATTTCAGCGGCCTTGGTGAAATATCAGAACTGTTCTCAGTATCTCTCATGTATGTCTATTGTTTCCCTATATAGTCTGTGGATATTTATTACGTAGTACATATTAATAATCTGTGAAATTTATTTTATCTATGGTAAATTGTAAAGCACGAGACGCCATCTTGAATTTTCCTGTTTCAATGCGTGTGGGATTATTCATTTCATATTACTGAAAATTTAATAGTAGTTATAATTAGAAACGCTCTTAAAATAACATTGGGCAATGTCGGACAAAAAGCGTTTACTCAACGATCTCAGAGTAATTGATTTACGCGCAGAGTTAGAGAAGCGAAACCTAGATAAAAGCGGCGTTCGCGGTGTGCTCATACAACGTTTATCAAAGGTATGACGTGTATTTTAACTATTTATTTAGTTAAATTACAAATTAACGTGCACAAATTAATAGTATTACATTAATATTTCATGTTTTTAGCATTTAGAAGAGGAGGGGCACGACCCCGCAGAATATAAATTTGACTTGGCAACTGTGGAACCTAAAACGCCTGCTAAAAGAGGGACAAGGCGGTCTGGAAGTACGAATGAATTAGCTGAGGAGACTCCGGCTATGGAAGATATGATCGTTCAGGACGACGCTGGAGAAGAAGAAGAATCTGAACCAGCTGTAAAGAAGGAAAAACTTAGTGTTAAAACTCCTTCTGAAGTCAACATGGAAGTTGATGAAGCTGAAAAAATGAACAGAAAAAGGGAGTTAAAAGATGACACTGAAGCAACAGAGTCTAAAAAACCGTGTCTTGATAAAGAAATAAAAAATGAAGATGACCCTAAGATTGAAAACAATACAGATGCAGAGGATAGTATCAACTTGGATATTGGTGATGATGAACTACTCAATGAGGAGGTACGTTTCTATTTCTTCAGTGTTACAGTAAAACTGCCTTCGGGTAAATCAAAAGTCTCCAATGGCTTCATGATGGAAGTAGACTAGAAGAAGCAATCACAAAAAAATCACCAATTTTGTCTCTCCTATTTATTACACTATTATGTTTTCAAAATATAGATATATTATATTATGTATTTTATTCTATTTAATTGTCAAAATAATCTAACAATGACCGACTACTGTCTATGTTATTCTTTTAGTCTTAAATCTATTAGTAAAAACTATGTCAAAACGTCGAGTCTAGTGTCAATATTATAAATAGTGGCATACTGGAATGACGCCAAGTATGCAACATAACTAAAGTTACCGTAAATTGTCTAATACTAACCTCTATCTTTTCCAGGCTGACAACAATACTAAAGTGAATAAGAAAGGTAAGCTTATCAATATAATCCATAAATATAAATATAAACTGTCTGGAAATACATGTAATAACATTAATATAATGTATGAAAAAAATGTGCCTATAAAATAAAAATATTAATCTTTATGTGAACTCAATTGAATAAAAATATTGATTAGTTGAAATATTTCCTTCTTGATGGTGTTACTAATAGCACAGAGGCTGATTATAGTGCAGGTGTTGGGCTGCATTCCATGACAATAAAAATGAGACAATGTTTGCGGGTTGGTGCCACAATGCTTGATACACCAAAACATTGAAATTGTTGTGCTTTACAAGGAAGGAGAATTATATATTCACCAGAAGAAAAATAGCTGAGACCTGCAAGCACCCCATTAGAAAAAGCTGCAACAACCTGAGTTAAAAAAAGCTTGCAGAAAGATTAAAGCAGACATTGCTAACCTGGATCACCTTTGAAACAAGCTCACAATGAGGTGCCTTTTATGGTGTTTGTGTATTTTAAGTCACAGGGCATATCCAGTCACTACAGCACTTCAATGTCCTACAGTTATGTTTGCTTTACTATGGATGTAGCAGCTCATAGCTGCTATGCCACTCCATATCCTGATGGTGGTGCTAATGTCGAATCAAGTTTTCAGGTCAGGATTTTTTGTATAAACAAGATTCAAGCACGAAAAATCACGTGAAATCTAGCATCACAACCTGGCAAGACTCTGAAGAGGCAGGGTGGGCCGCTCCCGTGTATCGGCGAGCGACCTGCGCTGACTCAGCTGATAATGCGACTGACGTAGATGAGGCGGTTGGGGAGGACGACGAGGCAGCCGAGCCAGCGAGCGACAAGTCCGCGCCGGCAGACCCTGCGGCCAACGGAGACGACGAGCCTGCCGATGATCAACATCAAGTAAACTCCGAAGCCCCCGCCACTAGGTTGGTGACCGTCGAACGGCGACGACGACGCGCGCGCGCATCTATATCTACTCCGATTATTTCGACATTCGATAGTCTCTTTCGTTATCGCTACAAAGTTTTGCACCAAATGTTTTGGACTTCATGGCGGCGTTATGGATTAAGCGGTCGCCTTGCGTCGAGGTGTGCAGATGCACTCCATCACACCTGATCATCACCATCTCTATTTGCAACGCGCCACCCACAACTGCGAGCTCCTTGAAGATTGGTTTTCATCACGTTTTGTACACTACACATCTACTAGACGTCGTGGGTCTGCTACTCGTCCAACGCTACGTCGTGTCGCTAGCTGCCCTTCCAGTCCTGATGAACTGCAGTGGAGTACTGGTGCAAAACTTTGTAGATGATTGAGTGATACTACGACATTTTTAAAATTCTTCTGTCATCAAAACTCGCACAATTTACGGAACTTGTGCTCATATATCTTGTTAAAATTTTGTTCTAACATTACATTTTCGATTGCACTCCTTTTTAAATGCTTTTCAAATAATGTCACTTTTATTTTTGCAGCAATGAGACTGAGAAAACTGATAAGGAACAAAAAGGTAAGCATTACTCTCACTTGAATTGTGTGAAATCTGGAATATTTTAATAATTATCTATGTCCTGATCCACTTATTTCTTATGTAGATGAGAAAGAAAAGGAAGGTGATGGGGATAAAAAGGAAAAGAAAGATGAGAATAAGGAAGGCGGCGCAAGAAACTTGTGGGTCAGTGGTTTATCTGGTGACACTCGCGCCAAGGATCTTAAACAGCTGTGCAGCAAGCATGGAAAGGTAAGATAATCAACCCATTAACGGCCGGTCTCTAAAATCTCACTATCAATGGATTTGGCTGCTAGAGGTAGAATTTTGACATCTTTAGTAGCCAAATTCATCAATAGATAGATTATTGAGACTGGCTGTTAGTGTTGATGGTTAGAATAATTGTATAACCCAAACTGGAATGGGGAGTGTTCTAAGTTTAATGTGTGTGTCTTAAACAGACAGATAGATATGTATGTGACTTTTTTTTATAAGATAGCTGGTTTATCAAAATTGTTCTAGCCCTTTTGAAGATATTCTACATTTGTCACACAAATGTCGGAGGTTTTTTTGATATGTACACGTTTTTATTCATAAACATGGCTACTAAAATGTTTTTTTTATTTAGGTAATTGGAGCAAAGGTTGTAACCAATGCTAGAACACCAGGATCCCGTTGCTATGGCTATGTTACTATGGCAAGTGCTCTAGATGCTGAAAACTGTATCAAGAATTTACACAGAACAGGTTAATTTTGAATATTTACTATTTTCCTTACCACAGTTCAAGCTGTCTAAATATTAAGCTGTAACTTTTTTTTTTTATTTATTTAGAACTGCATGGGCGTATGATATCTGTGGAAAAGGCAAAGTCAGAGTCGGAATCGTCGTCTCGCCGACAACCTTCAGTTAGACCTGAACGGCGCCCAAGTAAAGAACGCAAGGAGGAACCTAAAGAGGGCGAGGTAAGAGAGAACTAATGCTTTAGCCGAAATGTTTGTGAAATCTATACTAATATTATAAAGCTGAAGAGTTTGTTTGTTTGAACGTGATAATCTTAGGAACTACGGGTCCAAATTGAAAAATGGTTTTACTGTTAGATAACCCATTTATTCTACGAGCTTTATAACATCACGCTACGATTAATAGGATCGGAGCAGCAATGAAAAATGTTTCAAAAATGGGGTACATTAACACATACAAAGTTATGCAGGAACCATTGACAAAAGTAATTATCAAATTTTATTGAACATTTCACATCCATTTCGGCTTTAGTGAAACTAGTAAGCTTCACACAACATGCATGACCAACATACACATAGTCATTGCTCTACAGACATAGAAACGTGTGTATTGCTCGAGCAAGGTTATTATCTATACTCCTTGTATTTTGTGTAAATCCTCACAAATATTAGGAGTCGTAATAATTTTAATACCTCTAAATTATTTTATAGGAGAACAAAGAAGGTGGTGATAAATCTGTGGAACCTAAACCGAAAAAGGATGGTGAAGTATCTGGTGAAGAGAGCAATAGGTCTACGTCACGTACACGTGAAAAGTCGCATCGTTCTGATAAGGTAACGTTTGGTTAATTTATAAACAATTATATATGTATTATACAAGCTCTTGTATTGATGATTATGTTATGATTTTAGGATCGGACAAGACGCAGCACTAGAAGCCGTGAGCCGAGGCGATCACCTCGTGAAGTTCTTTCGTTTTCTAAAATTTGGGTGAGTATTTAACATTGATTTAGGAAAAAAACAAATTTCGTCTTAACAACTGGCCTGTTGGTCTTGTGGTTAGTGACCCTGACTGCTCAGCTAGAGGTCGTGGATTCGATCCCCACAAAAGATAAAACTTTGTGTGACAAGCACAATTGTTTATTCTATAATATGTATGTATTTAGATATATATATATATATATATATATATAAGTATGTTTATCAGTTGTCTGGTTTCCATAGTACAAGCTCTGCTTAGTTTCTGATCAGATAGCGTTTTGTGACTTGTCCCAGGATATTGTTATTATTCAATACATTAATTGAGCAGCTGTGAAAATCTGACTTCATAATTTTCACAGCTCCGCAATTAATGTGTCCATTTCACAACAGCAAGGCAATTATGTTCTGAATATTGTTACGTGTTTATCGACGAGTTCGCGAGCGTACTCGCGCATATTATACGAGCTTCTCGAACGTTCGAGGTCTTTCGTTCGTATATAATAAGTTGTGTTATAGAAGGAGCGTGACGCGGCGCGAGCACGCGACCGCTCGCGGGCGGCGCGCGAGGAGGAGCGGCGGCGGCGCGCGGCCGAGGACGCGCTGCGCGACCGGGAGCGGCGCCAGCGCCAGGAGAAACATCGCCTTGCACTTGAGAGGGAGAAGCTGCGCGCTGAGAGGTATGGAAACCTTAACATCCAACCTCTTTTCGCTGATGAATGTTTTTTCTTCTTATAATGACTAGCTGCCTGTTCTGGCTTTGCATGGGTGTCATATCGTAGTTTTTAATGAATAAAGGCTATTATTATTATGTAACGAATAATAATTTAGGGTCAAAAATATTAGAGATCCCTACGAAAATTACAATAATGTAACTCAAGGTACAGGTAAATTAGCTTGAAGAAATTTTTGCGTTTGTAGTAGTGTATGGTCAGCAAATAAAAAAACAACATTTTATTTTTAGTTTTTATTGTTTTAAAGGTAATATACGTTTGTGGCTGGAGCACACCAAATGCGTGCACGTCTACGCATACGCACTACGTACTAATACGGTCGTGAAAATGTGTATCCACCGCATTGTAATCTATGGAACTGTATGAGGCAGACAAGCCAGTTCCAAACATTACAAGCATTGAATGCCGGTTTTCACTTCAGTGAAGACGTGTATGAATTAGGTGTTCTCTGGCCATAAATGTTTTATTCTAATAATTCATCAACCCCAGGCATATCACAATCATCCCCATCCTCGCTTTCATCAGATGAATTATTTAAATTAATTATGATTCGTTCTGATATTGTGTCTAAAGCTGCGTCTCTACCCTGATATTTGCTTTCCTCCTCAATAGCATGCAAACAAACTTTTCTCCATTCCTCTACAGTTATGGCGTTCATTTTTTCTTCAGCTAATGACATTATAACCTTCATATTCATTGCGACATTCTTTTTTGCGACATATGTTTTCACTATCCCCCATATATTTTCTATAGGATTAAACTCCGGATGGTATGGTGGTAAACGCAGCACAGTATGACCGTGCTGTCGTAATATTTCGTCTATCTTGTACTCTATAAATCTCGCCTTGTTTTGCAGAATCAGTTCATATAATTGAGGCTTAAGCAACGTGGATGAATGCTCAATGTTTCGAAATGTCAGCCAGTCTATCATTTGCTGTTTTCTAGAATTACTATTCGGTGCAGGATTTTGTATTGAGTTATGATATGGTGCGTTGTCAACAACAACAACACTATTTGGTTGTAAGTTGGGTATTAATTGAGTTTGAATCCACCTTGAATAGTTGTCATAGTTCATATTGTTGTGGTAATCTCCACTTTTTTGGTCGGCTTTAAACATAAGCAATGCATTTGGTATAAAGCCATCGATACCACCGGCATGAACAATGATTAAGCGGTTGCCTTTCGATATATGTTGCTTCAAACCTGAAGTGCTTCCATCTGACCAAGATTTCGAGAGGGTATGTGATGTATGTATATATGTTTCGTCGGTGTAAACAATTGGTCGGCGTTGTTCACGATATTCAGCAATTTTCATCAAATAATTAATTCGCAAGTATCTAATTTCGTGTTTTTCCATAAGAAGTTTCCGGTTATCTTCTGTTTGCTTCCAATTAAAACCTAATGACATGACGTGTTTTCGTAACGTGCTGACACAACCTTTATAATCGATATCTTCTTTCAATTTTGAGTGCAAAGTTTTAAAGTGGGAACTTCTTTATTTGTGATGTGGAAGTCATGAATTGTTCTTCTGATAACTTGCTGATCAAAGTTATCGATTACTATTGTAGGTTTACGATTCGGTTTCTTTTTAGGAGATTTAAATGTTACTTCCTGATCTGAAGGACGACATTTGCTTTCTGATACTACCTTTCTGACGGATGCTATTGAAATTCCTGTTGATTTAGCAACTAATTGAGTGGGGGTCATAATACTGCTCGGGTTGTTATTACACTCATTTTCGAAATATTTGTACAAACAGTACAAAACTTCCTTAGTTTGAGAAGTCAAAGGCTTGCCTCGACCATGTTTTAACACTGGAGCCATTTTGAATTATCAATATAAAGTTACAACACTTACACACTTGAAATTAAACACTTCAACAAATATTTTAACAATAATAACAAACAATAACAACAATCAACAAATACAAAATTTCACAATGAAACTACTACGTATCTAATAATTATAATTTTTTAATGAAATGCGTGCTTTATGTTCTAACGGTATCAAGCGACTGACGTCAGACTGCACGTGGCACCTGCGGACAGAGTAAACTGGTTTATTCTGGTTTTGTGCGTGTTTCCACTTTCCACTATCAAGTGACGATTTATTTATTTGTTTTGTTTCGTAATTATTATGGTCAAAACTTTTTACCTATAGCTAAACTACTATCATCTAAAGAACGACACGATATTTTATTGTTTCACGGTAGTCGCCTTGTCGTTTGCTCAAGGACGTGAAATTGAATGACATATTTTTTTTAATAAAGTCAAAACCTTTTTCTTTAAAATAAAAACTTGTTTTTATTGAAAACAAAAATCAGAGTGTTGCTAGGGATAAGTATTAAATTAAATAGTAATGTTAGGATATTGAAACATTTTTGTAAGGGCCAGAACGATATAGTGGAAACGCGCTCTAATATCTAAGTAACATACACACCACTACATATGCAAAAATTTCTCGAGACTAATTTCACTGTATAAACCTTGAGTTAATTAAAGATCTCTAATATTTTTGACCATAAATTATTATTCGTTACATAATAATAATAATAGCCTTTATTTATTAATAGTACGGGTCCCCTAGAACAAATTTTAAAATGATACATATCAAGCTGGAATTGCCATGGTAGCTTCGTTTTGACGAGACGCCCAACTTTATGTATACGACAACTTTACTATTATAATGGTATGTTAGAGAATCCTCATTATCCCCATACATCAACATAGACCGCAGTTAGTTTACCAACCGCAAATAAAATCCTAAGTGCATAAAGTACCTACTTTGACTTTTCACTGTGATGTGAAAAAATGTTGTCATACATTTTTTCAGGCAGTTTTTATTATTAATAATGTATATTTCCGTAACTACATTTATTTTTGAAGTTTTGACTATTATTTGTAATGATAACGGTTTTTGTTCTGTAAAAAATCGTTCATTGTTTTCGAATTAAAATGATTAATAAACTACAAGTTTATTATCAGTAACACACAAAGCTTTGACAGATTCTGCTACTATACAAAACTTTTGCGGTATCCTTTTTTTTTAATCAATCGCGCCAATATCGCGCGCGACCTTTAGAAGCAATGGCACTTTCTATTTTAAACATAAAATTAAAAACAAAGACAAAACATGAATTTACAACAAAGTTTTCGGCCGACTAGTTTGCACATAATTTGTACTAATTGGTTCTGGTAAAGGACTGCCTCGGTGACGCGGTGGGAGTGTGTACGACTGACAAGAGGCCGTGGGTTCGATTCCCACACTTGACACCACTTTGTGTAATCCACAAATTGTTTGTTCCTAGTCTGGGTGCACTTTGTGTCCGTGTGACTTGTATGTTTTTAAAGGCCCCCGCGACACGGCTTGTACCAACCGAGAGTGGTCTTTTTAATTAAAAAATATGCCTTATTTGTGATTTTTTCTACTAACTACACATTATATCTTTGCCTTTCCAGGGAGAAGATCGAACGCGAGAAGAATGACTTGCTTCGATTAGAACGCGAACGTCATAGACTGGAGAGAGAGAAGTTGGAATTGGAGAGACTGGAACTGAAACGCGCACAATTGAGGTATATATTAATGACACTATAACTAATAAAGTAAATACTACATCTCCTGTTAATTAACAGAAGTAAATAAATGTTTCAATATGTATCGTATAGACTTGAGGAAGAGCGCCGTAAGCGCGGCTACGAAGGCAGCACATATCGCAAGGCGGGCAGCCCGCCGCCCGAGCCCGCGTACGAGCGCGACCAACGACACAAGCGTCCGCCTCCACCACCCATGGTAATTCTAAAGCTCTTTATCTTGCTTCTATACTAGCGGACGCCTCGCGGTTCCACCCGCGTAGTTTCCGTTCCCGTGAGAATACAGGGATAAAAAATAGCCTATGTCACCCGGGGTTAGTGTAGCTACCCAACGGTGAAAGAATTTTTGAAATTGGTCCAGTAGTTTTTAAGTTTATTCATTACAAACATACACAGATACAAATCTTTCCTCTTTATAATATTAGTATAGATGTAGCAAAATACTACACTTGGGAAAAGACATGATTCTACTTGTGAAAAGCTCATGAATATGCACTGGAGCACTGCAAGGTGTGACGTCAATTTAGTATACTGCGAAGCTGTTCTTTTATAGTTAGCTATAGAGAGCACCTTACTTCGAAAACGCCGGTGCTCACAGTATAAAAATGACGACGATTTAGAACGTCACAGAATACTGAGGCAGTATACTGTCAGTAAAACGGAACGAATTTCTACCCAGTAAAGCACAACATTGCTTGCAGTGTATAATGGAACTTACCCACTTATGCGTAGTATATTTAGATGTAGTGGTGAATTAACAGTTAACATTAACACTCATAGCATGTAAGTTTAAATAGTACAAACGTGTGTTGTCGCAGTCGTCCAGCCGCGGGCAGTTCGAGGCGCCTCCCCCGCCGCGCTTCGAGCTGGCGGCGAGCTACGAGCGCGGCCCGGACAAGCGCGATCGCGACCGGGACTACAAGCGGGACTACCCGAGACATGTTTCTTGTAACTTGATTGGATTTACTACCTACTAATCGCCTTATTCTAATTAACCGTTGGTCTAGGGGTTAGTGACCCTGGCTGCTAAGCCGGAATGGGGTTCGATCCCCACCCAGGATAAAACTTTTTGTGATGAGCACGATGGTTTATTCTGTACTAGCTTTCGACCGCGGCTCCGCCCGCGTGTATGTCGGTTGTCGTGATAAAAACTATCCTATGTCCTTCCCCGGGACTCTACTATTTCCATACCAAATTTCATCTAAATCGGTTTAGCTGTTTGAGCGTGAAAACGCAACAGACAGACTTACTTTCATATTTATAATATTAGTATGGATTAGTAACGATCTGGGTGTAATTTAGAAATATATTAGTATGTATATCAGTAGTCTGGTAGCCATAGTACAAGCTCGGCTTAGTTTGGGATCAGATGACGTTGTGTGAGTTGTCTCAAGATTTTTAGAATTTTAAAGTAATTTTTATAGGCATTTCTTGCCAATTACTTTACTAATACAATAATTGCCAAACTCGCGAGCATCAAGGGATAGAGAAATTTGAGGTCTAGTAACATAGTCCAGATAGGTGGTTCGCTTCTGGCCCCGGTATGGGTACGGAAGTCTCGGGTTCGATTCCTGGGTCTGGACTACAAACTTCTTTAATTATTGTATTTTAGAATTTTATTGTGCCGATTAGTTAACACTACGAAGTACAGAATCATAATCGTTCTAATCTTATTTGTTTCCTTTTTTAGCTGGAAACATGAAGTACTCCAGTAATGGTGGTGCAAATGAAGATTCAAGGCAGCCAATGCCGCCAGGCACTAGGCCCAAAGAGCCAAGGTATACAAAAATCTATTGAATTTAAAAATTGTATTCTAATTTTAACACAATTTAATCAGGAATATGTTTATAATGCGGTATCTTATGCATTTCAGTCGCTCGTACGAATCCCGGGATAACCGTTCGTATCGGCCATCCCCGCCGGGGAAACCAGAGCCACGCAATTGGAATGCGTCTAGCCGATACCCGGATGCCACAGCACCTTCCAAAGGTACATCTTTCATGTTAGTCAACCTTTAACAGACATAAAATGACAAATTATTGAAAACAAAAACGGGAGTATACATTGTTCTTCATATAGTTGAAATCTGTAAGTTGTTTACTGAGAATTCAAATTCAATGATTTGGGTTTCTTCTGTTGCAACCTTTGAATGTCTAGATTCCTAATCTGGCATCTAAAATATTGAAGAAAAGAACTGTCAAAAAGTATGGTCAAATGGACGTACTTTTGATGCTGTGCTTTAATAGAATACTAGCTGACCCGCGCAACTTCGTCTGCGTAAATTTTCCCTGTTTTTGCAACATTTCTTATTGCTGCTCCGCTCCTTATTTCTCTACTATTTAATGGATGTTATTATACATATAAACCTTCCTCTTCAATCACTATCTATTTAAAAAAAACCGCATCAAAATCCGTTGCGTAGTTTTAAAGATTTAAGCATACATAGGGATATAGGGACAGAGAAAGCGACTTTGTTTTAAACTATGTAGTGATATCACGATAGAGATCACAATAGTGCTTGCCCTTATAATGAACCACAAGGTTCATTTGGGTGCAGTATATGTTATCCACCTCTGGCGGGTCCAAAGATTTTTCTCAGTACTTTTCATTGAATAAATGACAAGTCTTTAAGTCATAGCCCACATTTCACATGATTAATTCACGACAGGCGTCATGATCGTATGCTAGATGGTTAATTTCGACAGTATGCTTAAATATACCTTTTCACAGTCTCATGGACCAATTTATTGTAGTCAATTCATTGAGTTTATATAATTTTTAAAAGTATATCGTGACTTGTAAAAGTTTTGCACTATACGAAGAATATGGTTGTAGTGACTTATGCTCGATTTCCTCTGACGTTGACTATTAGGCACCGCGCTACGATGCTGACGGCTAAGTATCTCATTGCAGTGTCTAATACAATTTAGGGTATGTTCCGAACTACAGTATACTGCCGCAGTATCCTTGAGAAATATGTGACGTCATAAATTGTCGCCACTTTTGTACTGTGAGCACTGGTATTTTCGAGGTAAGGTGCTCCTAGTACTTTGATGATGTGATCAACAGCAACCAGAAATTTAAATTTATTCCATTGATTCACACATTATGCCATTAATTCAATCGATAATTACCAAAAATATTTAATTATTTTTTATTCCATTGATTCACACATTATGCCATTAAATCAATTGATAATTACCAAAAATATTTAATTATTTTTTTCTTATTAACCTTATAGTAATACATGGTACATATGAATATTTATATACGTGAATGACGGTATACTGGATTGCATTCCATTTTATACAGTAACTAATAAACGAAATTTACGTCACATCTTAGCTCCAGTGCACATCGGAACATACCCCTAATGTTAGAGCCTTATCAAAAGCATGTCGTAACAGTCGCTATGTTGTCGTGGCGTAGGTAGCAACAACGCAGGCGGCGGCAACGAGACTTGGTCGGGCGGCGAGGCGCGCTACGGCTACGAGCAGCGCTACGCGCCGCAGTACCAGCCGCCGCCGCCCGGCGCGCCCTACCCCGACCGCTACGCGCCGCCGCCCCGCGACTACCCGCGCAAGTACTAGCGCGCGTGGTGCGTGCTGCATGGTGAGTACACGCGCACTACTATTCATATACTTATACTAGATGACCCGCGCAACTTCGTCTGCCTTAATATTTTTCCTTCCGCTATAAATGGGCTATCAAACAGTAAAAGAAAAGAATTTTTCAATTTGACCCAGTTGTTCTTGAGATTATCGCGTTCAAACAAATAAACTCTTCAGCTTTATAATATTAGTATAGATACGATTTCCACGAAGCGGGGACGCAGGAGCTCTATCGCATGCTCGTGTTTCTGTCGGCATGCTCTCAACGACTAGAATAAAACATGAGCGCGCGCGATGACAGCCGAGCGGAGCCGGCCGGACGCGTGCGCGCGGATGTAACAGAGTTCCAAGCTGTGTAAATTCCATGCAAATATGAAACTTATCGCTAAGTGTAAAGTTTGTATTTCCTCTGGCACAGGCTGCGTCGTCCGTTTGGTGAACATCGTACATTACACTACGGCATAGAGTAACACTACGAGATGCAGTACCACAGAGTACATTTACAGTCATGTAACAGCAATTTCTTTGCCGAACGAACTGCAAAAATCACACACACAAACGCACATCCCAAATGTGTGTTTGTGTGTTTTTTTTTTTTTGTTTTACGTTAACGCGATCGACACGTTATTCGTGACGCCGGCCGTAAAGAGGGGTTAAGTTTAGCGCTTCGATTGGCCCGCTCTAAGCTCTCTAAAACAATCAGAGAGCTAAACTGGTAACCGTTTCGATCGCGTTAAACGTAAAACAAACTCGCGCTATAATGTTAATTTCCACATATTTACATTTCACTTGCGCTTGTTTCAGATTTTCAAAATGGCGCAGTGGGTAACTGTTAGTTCTTGTGTTTATTTTGTATGTTCAAGTGGTGAATGCAATTATTTTAGACTGCTGTATAACTCACTGGGATAGTATCTACAAATAATAGAGCGTAATGCATGTGACATTCAATTTGTGAAAATTGCTCACTCTAATTTATAGACTACAAGGACTGAAAATTCTGTAAAACTGTATTTGCACACAATTAGTTTCTTAGTTGGCACAGTGTGAAGTTTTGATGATTTTCAGTAATGTGATCATTTTTATTGTATTCAATATTTTATTCTAAATATGTACAATTTCGGATTATACATTTTGACTCAGATCTGAATTGCTGTGACTTTTAAAAGCATGAGTAGATGAATTGAAAGAAATTTTCTTTCAATTCTTCTACCTGTACTTTCAAGGCCTTATGCAATCCAATCTGAGGTAAAAAGTTAGTTTGTTACTTTATCATGTACTAGACCAAATTAAGATAGTTGAATATGTACAGTCTGAAATATATCAATCCTAATGTTTGTACAAAGTTACAATAGATGTGGGATTATTTTTTATGTAAAATATAGCCTATGATATATTAATAAGTTTTAAAATAAATGATTTCAAACCTATTCCTCTCTTTAAGTGGTACCTATTAAATCACAAAAAGACATCTTCATCCTACATTCATAATTATCAATTAATATGATAATTATGAACGTATTATGGTAGTGACAACCCTGTCGCTATTTACCCACTAGGTACCGTCCCTGATATTCCACAAGATCGTCACTAATAATCAATAATGGCGTCTCACATTCATCCCTATGCACCAGTGTCACCTCAAATTTTCATACAATTACAACTACCATTTAACAATTTTATTCACTTTTTGAAACAAAAAGATTTTAAATGTGGAAACATACTATCAAAACGCGACGCCACACCACCATCCGACGCATGTCAGTACTAATCAATCCCATTGATGATGACATTGACATGAAGCGCTTTATAAAATGCTTTACATCTGCATCAAGCACCTGATTTAATACTAGATAAACAATTATTTAAACTTGTGAAACGGTACCCAGTCAGCGTTGCCAACTTCGTAGTTTTTCCACTAAATTTAATAGTTTTTAATTTTAAACAGTAAAAAAAAAAGATATTTTTAGTAGTTAGTAGATTTTGTCAGTAGCATGGTTGGTCATCAGTATAAACAAATTTTAATTTCTCATCACATGTCAGCATAAACAGTTAAATATTTTACTTACTTTTCTCATGAATGTTAAAATTAAATATACAAACAGAGACATACAGTTATGCATTTACAGCGACATCTAGTATAAATTGTGCTATAGGAGAGATTTTTTTTTTCTGGAAATATACGATTACGCATTACATTACATTGTGATAATTAGTATTACTAACTCATGTTTTTTTGTGATTATTTTCTTAAAGTTATTAGTATTTTTACGGTTTGAGGTTATTAAATAGAAAAAATTTACAGTAAAAAGAAACCAAAATCTGTATCATGACAGAAGCTCTATATCACTATTATAGATGTTCACATACAATTAATATATAAAATAAGATAATCATTTTCAAGCAGATATTCGCGCCTAAAATTAAAATAAAGATTTTATTATAATCCACCAGAGCGAGATAGTGGTTTTTTAGTGGAATGGATTGGTCGTCTTAGTTGGAGAGAATTCAGAATGCTGGCAACACTATACCCAGTATATTATTAAGATATGAGTTCAGGCCATTATATTAGAAATTACGCTTGAGAAGAAAAAATTTCTTTCAATTGTTTCTGTATAAAATATATCTCCAAAATCTACAATAAATCTTACTCAACATTTTAATCCAGCTCGTCTTCTAATAGTAAATCCAAGGCTACTTCTATACTCTTTCGCATTTCACAAAGCTATGACACTGGCAAAGCGTATTGTAGCGTCGTGTGGCGTAGTGCACGAATCGCATCTGGTGTCGACACGTCACATCGCGTGGCGTTTTAGTAGTATGTTTCTCCCTTTAATCTTTACACCACGAAGGTTCTCTAGCAATTTAAGCGTGGCGTCGGGTGTTAACTATATAGAAACACACTGCACATGTCAGGTAGCTTGATTCGCTCTCCTGGCAACACGCCGATCTACCTCGACTATAACTTAACGCATGGGGTTGAGTGTGATCATATGGCAGATGGTGTGGTGTGGCATCGCGTTTTGATAGTATGTTTCCACCTTCTACTTACGTGCTTTTTTATCAAGATCGTAATATAGCGGCAATACTCACTAATAAAAAAAAAATTGACTAAAGTTTCGGAGCACTCAAAATCACTGTTTTCCCAGCATCAACTTCAGTATGTATATTATCATGATCTTAATATTCTACAATTTTCTTTCAAAAAATTAAAGAATTGCTAGTGGGTAGCATATTTTTTCCCCATTTATATATCAATATAATTGACTGCCTCTGTGGCGCGGTGGGAGTGTATCCGACTGCTACATCTTGTGTATATGGTCGTGGGTTCGATCCCCACCCAGGATAAAACTTTGTGTAATGAGCATGATGGTTTATTCTGTGTCTGGGTGTTATTTATCTATAATATGTATGTATTTAGAAATATATATTAGTATGTTTATCAGTTGTCTGGTTGCCATAGTACAAGCTCTGCTTAGTTTGGGATCAGATAGCTTTGTGTGAGTTGTCCCAAGATTATATTATTATTATTATATTATTAATATTCACCCCGTTTTACGGTACGGAATCTACAATATTGTCCGTGTAAACAAGAGATGCAGTATAGAGGCTACTCGCGGGCAGTACTAAGTCAGCGATCACGTAGGGCGTTTCTTAAGCGATTAAATCACTACTCGCTAAGCAGTGATGTAGACCAAAGCCGCCAGGCCGGCGTGAGCTTATTTTGCCGAAGTTTGTTTTAAAATATGGTCACCGGCCTTACCCGGCGGCTTTGGTACAAAACTTAGCTACATAAATAAAAAAACACTTTCACAGTATATTTTAATAATAATACATTAAACAGACGTCACCGTTAATAGCTTTCGCTTCCTGTTTCTGTTATTTACATATGAATGAGATTATGAAATAAGCTACAAAATGTAAAAAACTTAAAAAAAATTGTAGCAACTCAAAAGTTTTATTCATATAAATCTGAAACATCGGTATTTTATTCTGATTCTAAACTTATTATCTATTGACTTAATCAGAGACTAGTTATATATAAGTAGAGGAAGACCCCAATCAGGATTTTGCTGTTTTTAAATGTAAATATTAGATTGTTTTAACAACCTGATTCACATTGAAGTACTGGTGAAATTTTCCATCCTCCAGTAAGTACCTCAAAATAACTAGTGCGGACGCCGACATTATGTAAGTTCGTTTCTCGCACCACAAAAATTTGCAGATACTAATCGTAGACTTAAGTTAGTTTACATACAGGCTTGTAAGCAATCGTATGTAAACTAAGGCTAATCGATCATCTATTATGAATCGATCTAACAGCTCAAAAAAAAACATAAAAAATGTACCATTCTATTCATCAAAAATAGAATGGTATAGTCCCTTCGCGACAGAGTCATGTTTCGAGACATATCTTATTTATTTCTACAACACAAATTATTTTCTATTAGGAATTATGATATATGTTGCTATGTAATGTAGGTCGTTTTAAAACATTCCAAAAACATAACAATCAATACACAGCCTTAAAAACGATTGTGCTTCAAAATCCCTTCTATCATATTTGCAAATTAAAACTAACATACATGGAATTTGGTACATTAGTCGCAAACAAAATGAATGTTCCAACATTCCGTTTAATTTATTTTTTTGTGTACATTATAGATAGTATAAGGTCGTATTATTGTCCCACGCTTTCCGTGTTCCCTTATTTCGAATTCAACTTAATCTATTAATTTGCAAAACATAAGCACCATCCACCACCCTTTATAATTAAAAGCAACATAACTAAAAGGCAGCTTAACACCTCTGTGCTTGCATAAAGTTTAAATTTTCGACAAACAGTCTAGTTGGTGTTGGTACAATGTTGTCATTCTTTTGAAATGGTGAATGCTGATAATTCCAGGTGTTTAGCTCATTGGTGGGAGGTTCAGAAATGGGTGTTTCAAGTGCTTTAAGGGCCTCTATGGCATCCTGTTGACCTTGCACAGCTGCAAGTCTTAATAAACGCGTTGCAGTTTCGTGATCGCTTTTGAGGCCGCCTCGACCCTGTCCGTAAAATATACCCAAATTATACAAGGCTCCTGGGTGTTTTAGGGTCGCAGCTGATTTGTAAAACTCCATTGCCTACAAGGAAAAAAGGTAAGCAAGTTAGTTATATAAATACATACATGATTTTATAAAATTTCCACTAGGCGTAGAGGCTGGCCTTGTCTCCGTGAAAGGGTACGGGCCGAAATCCACCACGCGACCCCAATGCGGACAAACTAGTTTCATAATGTTTTTTTTTATCTTTAAAACGCAAGACCACATTAAGTGCGCTCTTGCTTGCCCGAGTTATGAAACTATTATATTATTATTATAAGTTAGGGGTCGTTGCTACTAGGGCCGCCATTGTTATAACTGGAACAGATATTTATATTACCAATTAGGCGACTTACTATTTTGTCGTTAGTGGAGACTCCTAAACCATTCTCATAGCAGAGTCCCAAATTGTACATAGCTGGAGCATGGTTGCGATTTGCTGCAGACCTAAAACAATAAAACGTAACTATTTAAAAAATAAACCTAATGTAACAGCACTACAGCAGTACTCAATAACAACTTTCGATCGTACTATGTAGACCAGAGTTTCCCAAACTAGGCGTCGCTCCGGCCTAGGGCATCGGGACATCGCGAAGCTATCCAGGTAGATTGCCTGTCTGCAGCAACGTGACCGTGAGTTGTGTAAACGCTGCGCGCCTTTTGACTATCCAAACGTTAACCCCGTTTTTTCTCGTAGTTTCTGGCTGGCAGCATTGCCACATTGGATGGCAACGCTAATTCTTTGTGCAAAGATAAGGCCAACATGAAGATCATTGCTATTACTTTTAATCAAACTTTAGATTTAAGCAATAATAATGACCGTGTAAGGTAGACTTTATTATTGTGTCAATATTTATTAGTATTATTGAGTTATGAAAATATATATATTACGGGTCTTAATCGCGTGAATAATTTAAGGTAAAATACCTTGTTTATTGCCCGAAGTTTCAACCGCATTGCAACGGCCGTGGTCACGGGTAGCTGACCACGGCCGGTGTTGATAAGTTATTATGACGTGAGACATACTCACACACGACACGTCATATTTTTTTTTTCTTTAAAAATAGATATATAGCAATGTGGGATTGAGTCCCATATTAATAACAATCTTGTTAACCCCTCTAGCTAAGCTCAAAGGCTTGTGTTAGGAGTGGGTTCACGTCAGTAGTATAATGGGTAGGATTCGAACCCGCGACCTCACGATTGCGAGACCGATGCCTTAGCCATTAGGCTACTGCCGCTTATATTAAATTTCTGATATCATAGCTAACAAATTAATAATGATTTGATTTGTTACTCAATCACAACAGAACGGCGGCACGGATTTTGATATAATTTGGCACAGATACAGATAGTCTGTAATACATCTTACTTTTTACCCCAAATTAAAATAAAATTTCCATACGAAAGAAGTCCTAAGCAACAGTAGTTACATAAATATGATGTGATTTTTTAGTGATATAATACACATTCACATGAACAATAAATGCATTATCTTTATGATTAAATTAGGTTCATAATGATAAGATTAACGCAAGTAGTAGATTTATCGTAAACAGCGACATCACATTAGTGATAGTACAATGACTAATGCTTTATTTTGCATTATTATCATTTAAATCCATAAATGTCCTTTAATTATGGGGATCCTCCACAAAACACATTTGTATGAATCATTGAATGGAAGTCAGAGGAGGGTGCAAATCAATTTCGCGCCCTTTTGCAAATTAATTTACCGCCCATTGATAGTTGTAACGCCCTAGATTCTTTAGGCTTTTTCCTTTGGCGCCACCTGACGTACAGTTGGATCAACGTAACTAGGCCGGACTGAAGTAGGCGACAAGTGGTTGCGCAGATGCATTTTTTGGAAGTAAATGGTGACAGGAAGCGGAGGGCGGGGGCGGTAACTAAACCAAGAGGATTAGACATGCGATTACGCATTACATTGTCTTAATTAATTAGTATTACTAATTCATGTTTTTTTGTGATTATTTTGGTAAAGAAATTGTTTTTCAAAGTTTCTTTATTATTTACTGTAACTGTTCTAAATTTAAACTTTTATGAACTCATTTAAATAGTGTTTTTATATTGTTGAATTAAAATATTGTTAGTATTTTCCGTTCCGTTCGCCGTCTATAGGCTCCGTTCGCCCTATAGACGGGCCAGCCCTGGGTTCTACATAGAAGTATAGAGCAAGACATTTTTGTATCAAGTTACCTAAGGAAAATGTTAACCCTTCTTGTACGCTAGAGATGGCCGCCATTAATAGGCAGAACTGTGCTGCAAATAGGGGACGGTGGGAGGCATAACGGCTCAAGCTTAATTATTTACTAATCAGGCAACAGTTTGTCTTTAGAAGCTCTGAACTAATATGATGTCTACTATTTAATAAATGTGTTTAATAATTTATAATCATCAAAACTAATATTGACAGAAATTGATTTGACAACCCCCAATTATGACGTCACATCTACGTCTTTTCAATGTCTTTAAAATTGACTTGACTATTTAAAGGTGTAGCTATAGAAACTTACACGGCAACATAAAAGGCGAGATGACTCTACAGTTATTACAATAAACAGTATTCTAAACCAAGGCCACACAACAATTAGCATGTCGACCACAAAAATATGCAAATTATATGTTTAGAGCTACATTTGTATGTTGC
This sequence comes from Herminia tarsipennalis, assembly GCA_945859575.2. Lineage (NCBI taxonomy): Eukaryota > Metazoa > Arthropoda > Insecta > Lepidoptera > Erebidae > Herminia > Herminia tarsipennalis. The sequence continues at coordinate 9,956,064 of OX243852.2, forward strand.
AAATCTTCTAAAATTTAAAATTTCAAAATCTTCAAAGCACCACCAAATTAGATTAGATTTAAATTTTTAGACTATCAGTCAGAAATATTAGTGTTTTGGTACAAGTATTTACAAATACAGACTGCATCAGTAATGTATTGAGGACCTAGACGGAACGGCGAAGAACGACGAGGAGAGCTGACCACAAATGATATGGGATAAGGATAGGCAAATAAAGAGACACTGTACCTACTGTACAGTAAACAGAAGATAATTAAATCAATACTAATTATAAAGCTGAAGAGTTTGTTAGTTTCAACACGATAATCCCAGGAACTACAGGACCTAATCGAAAAATTCTTTTACTGTTGGATAGGCCATTTATCGAGGAAGGCTATAGGATATATAAACATCAGGCTACGAACATTAGGAGCGGGTCAGCAATGATAAATGTTGCAAAAACGAGGAAAATGTACCCAGATGAAGTTGCATGGGTCAGCTAGTAATTGTTTCATTACAAACTACTTGCTCTACATTCCAATGAGGAATGTTTTTATTTATATTATTAGTTACATAAAGAATTTCATATTATTTTCCTCAAATGAGGAATGAGTACCTATACTTAGAACTATCATAACAACAAATAAGTAGTTAAATTAATGTTTTAAGAGATCCATGAACATCTATAAATGCCCACTGTGAAAGAGGAAGTAACTAAATATAGAAACTGCCTGATAAGCCATCCAAACCGGTTAGCTCAGAATCTCAATGCATTGGATTGCATGAGGCACCTTGGGAGACAAAACATCCTAGAAAGGATTTAAGAAAAGAGGAAGAGTCTCGGTGGAGACTTGACTTGACATCACCCATTCTCACCACACATCTTCTCATAGTAAGGACTGATCGGAAGATAACATTACAAAAAAAAGACATGTTTATGATTTTCTTATAATCCAAATTATTTAAAATTTTAGAAATAAACTAAAAAAAAGCTACTTATCTACTCAAATGTTAGGTATAAAGCTGTAATTAAAGCTTGTTTGTTAGAATGCGCTAATGGGGATGTTGACTGTCAAGTCAAATCAGTCTCTTTTTATGAAATGTTAAAACGACAAGCTCTATAGAAATATGTATGGAATAGGAACCTATGACATCATAAGTTCCTATCGTCAAATCATTACTTTTAGTATTCGGTTTCATGCTTTTAAATTCAAAAACATGTTTAAATGTAAAAGAACAGATATTTTCAGAGTATTTTAAGATCTACTATTACCTGATTAGTATAAAACAATTTACTTTTATTGTAGTCAACTACCCAATTTGACATGTGACTAAAGAAAACACAAAGACTACTTTATTTTAATTTGATGACCAACATTCATGAGGGTGGTTATATAAAGCAAAACGTAAATGTTAACGGTAAATGTAGGGTAACGAAATAGTCTCTTACCTCAGTAAATTAAGTCCGTCTTGATACTGGCCATTTTCAATGGCAGCAAGTCCAAGTTTGTTTTCAATTGAGTTCAGAACCTCTCCCAAGTCATCGCCAGAACTGTCCTGACTTGTACTGCTCCCAGAATGAGCAGACTTCTCATTTGTACTTCCACTGTGATCATTTGTCACCAAATGTACAGCTGGAGAGAATTCAGACACTACTGATGTGATTTTTGGTGCAGAAGTTAAATAGTATTGATTTTTCTTTCCACATCTTATGAATGGATGCAAGGAGGAAAATAAATCATACACAGCAAGTCTGTTGTTAGGGTTTGATCTCAAGTGGTGCTTCAACTTTAAGTTGATCAGCTGTGTGGTGTACCATCCCAGAACTAGGACTCCACTCTAAAACAAAAATAAATGAATTTGTTGAAGTTAATAAAATTTAAAGGTATTTTTATAATTTTAAAATTGTTGTCTAATTGTTCTAGCAAATATCCAATTAGACTAGACAGATTTTGACGAGACTTTCACTGTCAGATAGCTGATATCATAAGAAATTTTGGACTACTTTAAATTTCATAACTTTTTTTTTATTCAATTTATACAAAAGATCAATCATATCTTTTGTTATTTAAATGATTTACATCATGGCTAAATTTAACTTAAAAATATTGTTTATCTATGTAAACATAGATAAATGGTTTATGCACGATTCCGTACAGCAAATATTCAAAAACAACCTACAAATTGTTATCTATGAATGCGATAAAAATAAACTAGCCGTCTACATAATACAAACATACCCATGTGATGGCATCTATCCAATTTTTGTTGAGATGTTCGAAACTCCATTTCTTGCTGTTGGGACCACTATCATTTTGTTTCGAATTACCGCAGTTTCTCGAAAACCAAACGCAACAAGGTTGCTTATTTTTCTCATCGCCGAAACTGCCAGGGCTTGGAGCATTGTTTACAACTGTAGTACTGCGCCGATCAAAATGGCCCGCACTTCGCTCGAAGGTATCCCTGATACGTCGCGTGACATATTTCCACATGATTGAAGTCCTTCTTGATGTTATAGCATTGAATATTACGAATTCACTAAAGTATTCCCATGGTTGAAATAACACGGAACAAATGAATTAAAACATTCAGCACACAATTTCTAATTTTGTCCATAAAATTTGATATCCAATTAGAAAATTTTTGGTAATTGCGAAATTAAAGCAGCCTTGACAGTGCTGAAGTTTGGCAGCAATCAGCATTTGTGACAGGTGACAGCCAGTGACAGCAAACAAGACGACAAGACAGATAATTAAATAAGCACAGAGTAAATTTTTCAGATACATACATATCAACCCATAAGATGGCCCACTGCTGGGCACGGGTCTCCCCAGTAGAACCTACTAGTATGTAGATCCTGGGGGTAATTGCCATAATCGCCACGCTTGGCGAGCGGGTTGGCGATCGCAGTAAGGCTTTAAGTACGCAGAGGACGCTGCTGCCCGTCCTCCGGGGTAAAATCCCTTAGTCGCCTTGACGACACCCACGGGTAGACGGGTAATTTTTCAGATAACCTCAGATTAAAAACTACTAGATATGAACTATGTGACGTCATCAAGAAGATAGACAAGGATAGTTAATTACGTTTCCAATGAAAAAGAAAAGGATAAAAACTTTTTTCTGTCCTTAATTGACAGTAAATGCAATATTACTAATCTGTGGATAGAGATAGATACAAAAAAAAATAGATACAGTGATACAGTACAGATACAAAATGGTACATTGTAATTGTACTGTTATTGACGGTCTGTGACGGTAATTGAAAGTCAAAAAGGTGGGAAAATAAAAAATATTTGTAAATAAATAAACAATATAAAGTAACTTTCTTTGTATTGGTTTGGTTGGGGGAAATTAATCAAGTTATTACTATCATCAGTACCTACTTTGTAATGTGCGGCCGCACCGGATTGTAAGTGCCATAAGTACAATTATAAGAATGATTTTGGCAATTGAAATGTACAAGTAATATGTTTTTTTATGATGTTTTCCAGGACATTAGGAAAAAATCAAGTGCAGTGCGCTTGTAGTTATAAGCCGAAGAATAAAAACTCTTACACAAAACCGCAATGGCTCCCGGAATATAATGCAGGGAAAGACTATGTTCCATCTTACAACATAGCTCCAACGGATGTTACACCTATTTTAGTGTCTTCCAGCAGGTATAAAAATGTTGCTGAAAGTACCAGAGTGCTTAAACCGATGATGTGGGGGATTATACCACCATGGCATAAGGTTAGGCAATAAAAACTTTAAAAAGGTAGTTTACTTTACTACTATTAATTGAAAAACTGTAGCGTATTTTCTTACCCTTTTCAGGGCGATTACAAAACACACAACTTAAGTACTAATAATTGTCGTATAGAGAACATAAAGAGCTCAAAATTATATAGTCCAATATTGCAAAATGGAGGTAGATGTATAATAGTTGCCGAAGGATTCTATGAGTGGAAGACCACTGATAAATCGTCTAAAGTGAAACAACCATATTACATTTATGCACCACAGGATGATAATGTTAAGGTAGATGTACATTATAGTCAGTACCAGGGATGTTATGGAGCTTCGACTCCGACTCTGAAAGGTTGGAACTTCCAATTGATTTTACACCTCCAACTCAGACTTGGTCAGTTGCTAAGTTGGTCTGAATAAAGGGCTTTATTATTATTATTGTTATAACTCAGACTTGGATACTTTTAAATTGGACATTTTAATCAAAGGTACCTGGCGTACAGTGGCAGCTGCTTCAAGTTAATATATATATATATACTTTGTGTGATGAGCACGATGGTTTATTCTGTGTCTGGGTGTTATTTATCTATAATATGTATGTATTTAGCAATATATAAGTATTTTTTTCAGTTGTCTGGTTTCCATAGTACAAGCTCTGCTTAGTTTGGGATCAGATAGCGTTGTGTGAGTTGTCCCAGTGAGTTGTTGATATTATATTATATATATATATGTTCTCGCAGATTTACAAAAAAATGTTACAGATTCTCTATTGCCTAGCGAATTGTTCCTTTACACATTTATATAATATGACTGAATAATGTTTCTTTGTACTGTTCTGTTTTATTATATCTTAATTTTGTGCCATAATTCAACATGTTTGTCTTCTCCCACCACCTCCGACTCTGACAAACCGACTTTGGTTCCAATAAAACCACCTCTGTAACACCCCTAGTCATTGTCAAGGTGGATGTACAATAGAGTAGAAAGGGTAAAAGTCAGGACATCACAATTGTATATTATAATGATGTTTTGATGATTATAATAATGTTTTGGGGATAGCTGTCGTAAATTGAGATGTTCTGAGCTAAAATTCTGGGAGCTAAGAGGCTCCACTCCCCCTCCAAAATTATCTGAGTCCTCTGTAAATGTTAATGGCTCAGGTCACTTAATTCACCGGGGCTAATTAAATCTAGGAAATGGTATACTTATTTCAACCAAGACCCTGCTTTTCCATGATTAAAACTACCGTCAGCAAAGTCAAGCCCCAAAACCAAAATTCTGGATCGTCGCTACTCTCTCTGCCTTGTTTCTATGTTAGTTGTCCTTGTTTCTTTGGAGTGCGGAAATTGATCTAAATTTGAATTATATAAACACTTTGATGAAATATTATTCACTTGGCATAATGTTCAAATGTGGGACTTTAGATATTAAATAGCTGACCCTCGCAACTTTGACTGCGAAATTTTTCCTCAATAAATGGGTTATCCAACAGTAAAAGAATTTCAATTCAGGCAAGTAATTTCTGAGATTATCCCTTGCAAACAAACAAACAAACTCAGTTCAGCTTTATAATATTAGTATAGATTATATTTATTCCAATCCATTTAAATTGGGATGGATGATTTTGTATTAGGACTAAACTCATTCTGTATTAACAAAATTATTTATTATCACTTTATCAGGTTGATGAACCAGACACATGGAACAACAATTTTGATGAGGAACAGGGCTGGAAAGGAGTACACCTACTTTATATGGCAGGGTTATATAATGTGTGGCAGGATGAAGGAACCATAATATATTCTTACAGTGTTGTTACAATGGAATCTAATGATACATTTAATTGGCTTCATCACAGAATGCCAGCTATTTTAGATACTGAAGAACAAATTGAAGTGAGTATAAAGAAAAACAGTTATTCTATACCGCTATAAATAATTAATTATACCATGGGACAAATTTTACCTAAATTAAATAGACACACACTGGCAAACATACTCATATTTCTACTGGAAAATATGGTATAATTATGCCTCTGCCTCATCTTACAGGTAAATTAAACCCAGGCACAAAACTGATAGGAGCATGATTGGTAATCATGCTCCTATCAGTGGCGAACAGGTGGTTTGAATCAATCCCAAATAGGCAAAGTTGGGTGTTATTCGAATAAATTGTTATTCAGATAATTATTGGAATAAAGAGTTATTCACAATATATTGCACACACACACACACACACACACACACACACACACACACATACACACACGCTCACATACACGCATACGTACACGTTCGTTACGTCCCATTGGGTTCCAGTTGAAAACCAGCGCCAGGTCCTGCCAACTTGGCATAATGCTGAACTGGACACCCATTTGTTGCAACCGCTAGGCACAACAAACATTTTATTTTATTTTTTTATTTTAATTATAAATAATTCATAATTTTAAGTATATATAAATGGTAATCATTCATTTTTTTTATACTTGATTATATTTTATTATTATTATTATTATTTTAAATTATTCTAATTGTATTTTTAATATTAATCTGTAAAGTTGTGACGCATGGTGCAACAAATAAATGCTTCTTTTCTTTTCTTTTTTTTCTTTCTTATTGATTCGCGAATAATTCATTCACGAATTAATTATTACTAATAATTTATTTACGTATTAATCATTCGAATGAATTATTCGTGGATAAGTTGTTTACAAATAAATAATTCGTAAGTTTATTCCATATGCACACTCCGTTCACCCAGGCCGGCCATCCGGCTACCCAGTGGGTGAGTGGCGGCGCGAAGTGTATGTCGACGTACGGTACGCACAGTGTGTTATTTCCCTTCAGTTGCGGTCACCCTCTTTTTATAGTTGATTTCGATGGATATCATCGTAATACAGATTAATATGAAACAATATATTAAATATATTTCTTAATTTTAAAGTTACGATTTTTTTCTTGTAAGGTCAATGAACTTGGTCGAAATGTTTTTTATAAATATTTCCCGAATTAACCAACACTGAACTTTGTTAAAATTACAAATAAAGTGATGATTATTTATTTAATTGCGTGTAACATTTACAAGTCTTAATTTGACCTGGCAAGTGAGAAAAAAAATATTTTTCAAATTTTAGAAAAAAAATTATATAAAATTTTCTATGTGACGGTCGCATTTTTTTTTAACAACAAAATACACTCGAGTAATGTATCTTCCCATTGAGAAAAAATTGATTATCCTTCATGCAGGACTTCAGAGATATAACGTTTCTAAGTTTTTTTAATATTTCTATGGAAATAGGGTTGTCACAAAAAGTGTTTGTATTCTATAAGTAGTTGATTAGATACCATATACCTACCAAGTTAGTCCAATAGGGTACCTTTCTGTATTATTTAGGTATGTTCAAAATTCAAAATTCTATACACACTTTTACTTTCTTAAAACAACGCTTTCGTCGTCTACGTCAACGTCGTTTTAACTTCAGGATTCTACATATACATGTAATGCCAAGTTCGCAAACAATAGGTAAAGCTGGAGAAAAGCAATAAAAGTCACGGGCACTCTTATCAAATCGCCAATTTTTAAAATGTTTGTTTGTTTATAAACTTAATATGGGGTTAAGGTGCAGCCACTAACATATTATACACCATGTTAGAGGACTGATGCAAATTATATTACATATTTAGAATAAAAATTGGAATATGAGAAAAAATATAATCAGTTTGAGGAAGTCGAGCCTTCCTCAAACTGAGTATTTGACTCAAATGGGTAGAAATTTACGTTTTCTGTTGTCACTTTTAAGAGAGGAAGGACTTCCGGGGGTGAAGGTTTTTTTGGTTTGCCACGTTTATTATGGCTCCATGAACACAAACAAATTCTGCTTAAAAAAACAAACTGCTAAATGGCGGCTGCTCCCCTGCGTTACCGTGCCGCCAAATAGATTTACACAAAAAAACAACGAAACCACATAAGCTCGAAGGCATTTAAGCATAGAGAAGTATGCAGGTCATTTAATACATATTATTGGGAGTTTTAGCCAGTAAAAACTGTTACCGCCTTCACCACGTGGAGGTACTCCCAGCTTATGTTAATATTATTTCGTTATATAATTTTCATGTCACGTAAACATACAAACGGGCCAGTTGCATCCATCATTCCTAACCCTTATTTTTTTTTATGGCCGCAACAAAAGTGAAACCAAAGACTTGACGGATAACGCGACAACCCTAACACAATATTTAAAAAATTATTATCTCTGAAGTCCTATGTTTGTAGCATCTAGTTTTTTTTGTGGTAGTAATAGTCACTGCAACTAACAATCAGGCAATAAAATAAAATGCGACCGGTATAGGATGCCTAAGAAAAAAAATAAACATCAAATAATAGAAAATAAATATTCTCGCTCAAAGTAGACGAGATTATTAACTTTTTTTTTTATCAATTGGTGCGTTAAATATATCTCAATCATAATAAAAAAATAAAATAAAAAAAACATTATTGAAAATGGAGTTATAGTACTTCTATGGTTTCTATGGACATTTCTCGATTTTTTAAATTTCTCTAAAACTATGCGAGGTAAAATTTTGGGAGTTTTAATATAAATTTAGTTTGGCTATTATCCATCCTAAAACATAAAAAAAACAGGATGTCCGCTACCGAAGTAAAATAACATACTGTGGGTACTTATCACACGTTCCAGCTGACTGTTCCAGCTCACTTGAGCCGGTCGCCGGGTGTACACCGGACGCACCGACCGTTTAGCCATTTTTAAATGTCTGATTTTTGCCGAAAATATTTTTTCGCCGGATGCCATAGAACACTGCAAGTGTTGTATGGCATCCGATTTTTGTCTTACAATGAGGCCGCTTTCGGAGATCCTGGTTATTCACCGAACTTCTTCGAACATTTATCGCCGGTCAGATGTCCGTTCCAGTCTTGCAGTGTTGTATATCTTACAATGAGGACGCCTTCTGACATCCGGGTTTTTCACCGGACGCCTTCGAACATTTATGGCCGGTTAGATGTCCAAACCGGACTTGCAGTTACACTCACGATACTTAACGACGGACACGTTTCTACTGAAGATTCGTGAACTGAGTTCTGACTGATATGTGTGAATTGAATCACTGACGCAACAATGTAGCACTGATACTGAACTGTGCCTGTACTTATTAGATATAATTCGGGACTTAATCGCGTGAATTATCTAAATCCGTAATCGTATGTGCCTGTACTGTGGCTTCACTAATATGTGTGAATCGGCCTTAACTGATGTTGTGTTTTTGAACGATGTTTAAATTGTCGAGTGTCGGATGTGACATACGACAAGTGGGAACAGGCCTTTACAATGAAGCGCTTTCAGACATCCGGGTTTTTCACCGGACGCGTTCGAACATTTGTACTGCTGCTGCTAAGCTACGGTCGGTGTACGGTGCGTGTAAGCCATACAACTCTGCCACCGCTGAAAAAAAGCGTGTTAGCGTAACGTTATTCGGCGTTTACAAATGTTCGAAAGACGTCCGGCGACCGGGGAAAATACCGAACGTATAAAAACGTCCCGGTCCCGAAAAGACCATCGGGCGTTCGTCCGTTCTGGTTTCATACGTTGGTTACCTATGAAGTTAATAGTTTGTTATAAAACCAAATTCCTTAATCGAATAACAAATATTTTTTTTTCTTGGAATAAAGAAAATTATTTATTCGTGAATAAAATCATTTATTTATTCGATAAACGATTTTTTTAAATTTTGCCCTAGTGTGTTACTATTTTTATTTGGAATGTTTGCTCATTTATACTTGGTACATAATTATGTAGGTATATAAAGTTGAAAGCTATGTTCATATTACAGCTGATGTACCTAATGATCCCACAGCTTTATGTACCTACCTATAAATACCAAAGTATCATTATTTCAAAACAAAGCTCATGTTTCATTATGAGAACTGGTTAAAGTTATGCAGAAAGAAATAATATGAAAATACTTTATGAACCTGATCTTGTATCATCATAAGTAAATATTCGCAGCTTTACAAGAAATGGCATATCATTTTTTTTTTCTTGTTAAAAGATAACATAGGATTGTTGGTCCCACATTACTAGCAATCCTGATAACCCCTCCAGCTAAGCTCAATGGCTTGTGTTAGGAGTGGGTTCACGTTGGTAGTATATTGCTATTTTGAAAGTATTGAATATAGTAACTATTTATTTTTGAAGGGCAATCATCTATGGTGGTTATTTCCCTTAGCTCAGTCCATCACTGTAATGAAATTAATCTAATACTTTCAGGCTTGGCTTGATATAGACAATGTGGAACCAAACATGGCACTCTCCTACCTCATGCCCGTCAAGATCCTATCATGGCACCTAGTTTCAACTGGCGTAAATAATTCTAGAAACAAATCTGCTGATTGTAACAAAAGAGTATCTGAAGTGAAGAATAAATCTAAACAAAAAACATTAAATTCCTTTTTCACAAAAGTCGAAAAGAGGAAATCATCAGATGAAAATAATCCAGAATCTAAAAAAAGTAAGAAATAAAACAATGTTTTTAATCAAATAGTGTGTTTTATTTCTAGTACAAGTAGCATTCAAAATAACACTGTTATGTTAATAGGAAATATTTGTCATGATGATAAATCACGAATTAGCTATTCCTAGCTGGTATTTTAAACACTGGACAAAATAACTCAAATATTTTCGATCCGAAATTCTTTGAAATCGGCTTCGCACTTTATAGTCTTATGATTTTTCAAGAAATCCGAAACAAAACTGGTCACTTCATACTCCACTGAAACAAAAACATGTTTTACATTTTATTATATGTTCCCAAGTAAGTCTTCCTATGTTAAGCTCCAGGACTCCAGGATTTTGTTTGCCACTCAAGTCTTAATAATCCAGTAATAAAATGACTAAGAACTCACCAGGATATTTGCTGCACTGGTATATAAGCCTTATCAAATGTTTGGCTAAGCTTTTGAACACACCTTTCCCTTTGATATGCCCTTTAATGTAATAAGGAGTGAGTATCTTCACCACCCAGGGTGCTATCCGCTCTTTACAGCTCACAATAAACTCTGGAGTCTCATCTAGAGGTGAGATAATACCTTCATCATCACTGTCATATCCAAAATAGTAGGCAAACCGTTCCTTTATCTGAAAAAAAAATACATTAAGCAGATCACTTATCTGACAGTTGCATTGTGTTACATTTGCAAGACCTGATCTATTTTTTTATCAGGTTCAAGGTGAACTTGACTATACTAAAAAAATAATATTTTATACTGATCCAGCAATAGTGTTTTATAATACTTACTTTGAAAATTAATGTTTGTTCACAATTAGACATGTATTTGAATTTATAATCCTCACGCTTTTAGTCCTTGTGCCCTAGGCTTCGACCCAATTAGTCCAAATCTATACTAATACTAAAATGCTGAAGAGTTTGTTTGTTTGTTTAAATGTGTTTATCTCGGGAACTACTGATCCAAATTGAAAAATTATATTACTGTTGGATAGCCCATTTAACATGGAAGGCTATAAGCTATATAATATCACGCTACAACTAATAAGAGCAGAGCAGCAATTAAAAATGTTGTAAAAACGGGTAAAATTTACGCCGACCGAATTGCGCAGTTCAGCTAGTGGTAGATATATAACAATAGATATACAACCTTTTCAAGATTTTTTCTATTATTATCTCCAATTTCATCCAGCAACTCATATAGCTTTAATTTTAAATGGTATTCCTCACACAACCATTTACTTGAACCAGTTCTTTTAATAGTCTTATGGTTTTCAGTCTTTTGATTTACTGGTGCATTTTCATTACCAACTAAAAGCCCAGTTAAGGAAGCAAGCCTCTCATCTAGAGACTTAATTTGTGCTGCATGATTCTCAATCACAGCCTCATGTGCAGCATTCATATGACTAGTTTCCATAGTGACATTTGTAATCTTTTTTGTATGATCGTCTAGTGTGGTATCTAACCTTTCACACAGACCTCCTTCAAATATATCATCATCATTCTGGTCGCCCTGAAATAGTTTTTCTAGTTGCATCATTAAATCATCTGGGTCTGATTCAACTGATGCTCTATGTATCGGTCTGGCTGGTGATGAGCTGTTTGTCTGGTTAATTATATTTGTCACTGGTTGTACTTGAATATATGGCACTTGTGCTTGAACATTAGGTAATGTGGGGTGTGCTTGAATATTCTGTAATATGGGGTGCGCTTGAATATTCTGTAATGTGTGTGGAGTATTAAATGCCACTCTATTGTAATTATCATTGTAATTGTATAAATTGTCTGTAATGGGCAACTCGGGTGGATGGTTTTCAATCAATAAATGTTTAGGTGATATAGGATTACTATGTCTCTTTTTCCTCTTGTTCAGTCCACACTGACAGTTATTGTCTTTGGTTGTGGTTTGTGTTTGCGTTTTCTTGTCATTGGGGGGTTGTTTATTCAAACATTCATATAATTTTCTGTTTAATTTTCCTTTTTTGGTGTCATTTTTTAACTCATTAACCTGAAATATATACAATACACCTATTTTTATGTACCTATATATTATAGTATAGAACATGGGCAGATGAGATAAAATTCATTGCAGGAAATACATGGTCCCGAACTTCAAACAGCAGGGTGCTTTGATAGAGTGCAATAGCAGAGTGCGTTTGTTTTATCAGGACAAAGAACAAAATACGTAGTTATAAAAATCTATTGTGTGTGTACAAAATATTGGTATGAAATAAAGGCAATAATTACTAGCTTGTGCCTGTGACTTCACCAACATTAGATTTATTCACTCCTGAAGTGCTCAGTGTCCAGAAATCCTTTATTACATGTTGTTTAGAATCACAATAGAAATCTGTGAAATTTTAGCTCTCTAGATTTAAGGGTTTTTTCTTTTTTTATTATTTAAAAAAAGACAACTCCCGCATTAGGGTACTTGCCCTGTATCATGGGGGACTTTAGAAACATTCAATTCAGACACAAAGTACACCCAGACTCTAAACAACAATGTGTGGATCACACAAAGTGGTGTTCTGTGTGGGAATCGAACCCACAACCTCTTGCATGGCAGTTGGACACACTCCCACTGCACCACAGCGGCCGCCATGAACACCAAACAAATTTTAATGTTATTGTTTTTTAACTTTTGTTATTTTTATACATATTAGATATATTTCGGGACTTAATCGCGTGAATTAACCTTTTACCTTTGAATAATTCATGTGATTGAGTCCCAAAATATATTTAGAATTTTAATATTGATGTGTGATGTAATTTATACATCAGAATAGCACAAAGGCTATAAAAATCTGAATAAAGCAAGCAAAGGCTAGTTTATTTTAAGATTATAAACAAAATTGAACATGATTTTTATTACTTACCACAGAAATTATGTTCTTTCTATAAAGCTGAGCTACCATACAAGCCTGCGCTGCTTTGGTTTCAATACTTTTAGCACATCTCCAGATAGCGCTAGGAAGATATATATTCTTATTGATAAGTTTTTGATTCGTTTCGTAGTTAATCGACAAAAGTTTTATTACATACTCCATATAATGTTTACGAACCTGAAATCAAATATGCGTATGATAAATTAACAAAACAATTTAAAGTTCATGATTATTGTTTGTTTTGTGTGCAACAGCGATAAGAAATTACCTTCGAAATAAGAAGATGGGGTTCTAATCCAATATCCGGCAATGCCATAAACGTTTCATCGTTTTCTCGCAATAATTTATCTATAGGATCCTGTTCCAAGACTTCTACAGCCATTATTTATCAATTAAATGAAATGGTTTTAACTTCTACAAACGTTATATGAATTATTTTCTTTGCAAGACGCCGGCTAACATTGTTATTATAAAACATACAAACTCGTTTGATTTTAGTGTTCATCGAGAGTTGACATTTGAGTTTGAGTTGACAATACAACAATACCCTCTCTTCAGCCCTCGCCCTCCTGGGAGCGTTGCCAACTTCAAATTTTTTCCCCATAAACACATAAAACGTGGTGTGGCTGTGTCACGGCACGGGTAATATTTTTGAGGTGTCTTGAGGTGAGTAGAAGTTATAATCGTGCTACTAACTATCGCTAGTTTTTGTACGGAAATAGCACGGCCGTAGCTTTCACATAGAGGGGGAGGACCCGCTGGTAAAAGCTAAAAACCTAAACGCTCAAATCTAAGTCATTTAGTTACCTATTTCAACATAAAATGGGTACTCGCTAGTTATGCTGCATACCAACAATACTTTCTTTAGAGCGAAGAAATATTAACCAAAAGGATTGCTTATTCCATGTCCCCAGTGGACATGGAATAAGCGGAGCGCAGATTTCATGTAATCCTATTGGTTTATATTTCTCCGCTGTAATCCTATTGGTTAAAATTTTGTGTTTTTAAACGTATGTTGAAAAAATTAAAAAGTAATGAATATTAAATTTATAAAGTATAGTTCTAGTATTCGTCATCAATATTCCACGATTTTTAAATAAGTCGTATGCTAAGTGGGGTCCGGACCGACTGAACCCTCAGCCCCCCGTAACTAATACACTAAACCCATTCGTGAATCCAATGACTTCCAAATGGACGTTTGTTAAAAAAATGGTTACATAATCCTTCATCCACTTGCCTGAGATGGGCTGCCTCAACTGCAAATGTACTCGCGCCGGCGCCGTCGCCGTCGTTGATCCGTTCGGACGCCGATCATTGGTTTACTTCAACTATTTTTTTTACAGTTATGTTTTATAAACTCAGTCGATAAATCTTGACAAGAGCTAACGTCTGAAACTCAGACCACCTTTCCAGAGTCAAAATATAAGTAGATAAATAAACTAAATGCAAATTCTATACCTCTGCCTCATCTTAATGCCTCTACATAATAAATTCTTGATTATGTAGATTATAAGGGAGGGATCCCACCACCCACCCTTGATCTGTGAATCATCACGATTGAAGTAGTAAGGAAATGCCTTTATTACAACAGGGATCGAGGGTGGGTGGTGAGATCCAGTGGCATTCTATCTACTTATGATGAATTTCCGCCATGTTACGCCTGATTCAATCGGTTATCTAAATTCTTGATTTTATGTTACCGAGTCGAGTGATGTAATTATATTTTTGACTAGCTTTCGTTAAGTTTGGACTGCCATTTGGAAAGGATTTGCTTTAGGCTTTGTAGTGGATAAGCCCTATAAATACACAAATAGGTAGCTGATCCTCGCAACTCCGTCCGCGTCACATGGGAGGGCTAGAGAGAGAAAGCACCTATATTACAATCCTAAAGGAGCTGAAACTTTCTTTGTTTTATTCACGAGGCACTTGAGAACAATTAAATAAAATTTAGTACCTTCAATGCTTATTAAAATCACGCGGAAGAAAGCAGGGTCATTGTCTGTAACGGGTAATATTTATTTTGTATTATTATCGATATAAGTTTAACATAGGCACAGTTATTAAAGGTTATTTAAGGGCACACTATGCTTTGATCAGTGAGAGTGAAATAGGATAGAGTAACGCTGAGTGGCTACGATACGATTCTTTAGTCTTTTAAAAATAAAATGTAGGCATTTAATGATATTAAATAGGCGTGTCGTACTTTGTATTTTAAAGTAACATAATAATACATATATTTTTTAAATCAGATTCAGCCCGCGGCTTCGCCCGCGTTTAGTTTGGACTGCCATTTTACCCATTTCATAGATTTACTTTAGACTTTCTAGTGGATGGTGTTTAACCACGAACCACTTGAGAACAATTGAACCAAATTTCATAAAATTTGGTACCTGCTTTTTTATTAACGTTAAATGTTTATCATAGGTTATTTTAGGGTACGACACGCTATGATCGGTAAGAGTGTAACAAGATTATTAAAGGAACGCTGGGTGGCTACGATACGATACTGTGGCCTAAAAATAAAATATAGGCATATTATTAATATTATTTGTGAGGCGCCATATTCCTCCCCCGCCCTCCCCTCGGCGGTGGTGGTTGATGTATCGGTATTAAATCTAATGCCCCCCCTTTCCAGTCATGCGAACAACTTACACTTGGCCAGTTGAGCCAACAGTTTTCCTCATGAACTGAAGTTCTGGATCCGCGCCTGATTTTGTTCCGTAATATTTTGCGCAACAAAATCATTGCGTTTATTTTTTTTATTTTTATTTAATTAGGAGCTTTTGACTACAAATGACAGCTACATCGTACCCTAAACTTAAAACTTTTTTTAAATACTTATTTATTGTTACTTAAATTAACCTTATCTCCTATTTCAAAAATCAAGGTAGCTATTTCAGATAACGGCTTAGCTAAGATACCTTTAAATGCCCCAACATCCATCATAGTCAAATTATCAATATAATAGGTATTCTAAAAGTACTTAACATAGTATCTTATATCAGCTTTGTTCTAACACATTCTACCAATACCTAGGTGATGCCCATCCTCTGGAGTGCCGCACTACTGCACATGGGATATGAGAAAGCTCACTTTGTAATGTTCTGATAGATAACGACAGTTCATTAAAGTATTGTTTCCTTACCCTTTTATATTTAGTCTTATTTTTAGATAATAGGTCAAAATGACTTAAAACTACTTTGTAATTCTGTCATTATTTAAATAGCATTGTCGATTAGGGGAGTTCCCGCGTTTTATCTGCCCGAAGCCAGTCAACTAGAATGGCTCAAATAAAACATAAAACTGTTATCCCACATAAAGTTCCTAAAAAATCTTGGAAAAGAATACTTAAAACCCTCTATCCCTCTTAATTCCCCCTAAATTTAGGGGGAAAACACTCAAGTTGGCACCCTCGAATCTATGGAGAACCAAGACCAGGAGGATGATCTTACATGGGAAATTAGGAATAGTAAAAGGACGTTTACTATTACCAATTTCCCTTGTAAGATCATTCCCCTGGCCTTTGGCCATCCAATTTTCCAATCAGCGCACTTCAATTCGTCTAGTTCCCCTTTGGGAAGTAGACGAATTAAAGTGCGCTGCTTGGAGAATTGAATGTTTGGTATGAATGTGGACGAAATGAGCCTATTGCAGGAATATATTTTTTAGCTTATAGTATACAGAAGCAAGCTTGCATTTATGTATACACTAAGATTTTTTACCCTGTTGCTACTGTAGCGCCCGCGCCATGGTTTCAACAGACATTTATCATACAGAGCATAGAGATCATCCTCCTGGTCTTTGTTCTCCATGGTTTCACAAAAAATCTGACATTGACAATATCTTTTTTTGTGTCATGTCTGTGGTTTGCCGCCGTGGGACAGAAGTGAATTATTATTTTCCAAAATAATACATTGGATACAAGCAAATCATTCAATAATCCTCCTCACACTATGGCAGATTCTACAGTGATGGATATAACTAAGATGAAAGTGGTTGATTTACGTAAAGAACTCAAAACGCGTGGGCTCTCGTATACCGGCGATAAGGCGGAGTTAGTAGCTAGACTTCAAGCAGCTACATCTCATGATGACCACGGCGACATCAACTTAGATTCGGATGAAATAGACTCGGACGGGGTTTTGGAAGATGAGGATGATAAGAGTCAAACGGATATACTCGATGATCCTGCAGTGGATACATTGAACGAAGAGTTGTCGCTTTCCGAACAACCTGCACCGAAACCCGCCACAGAAACAAAACCACAGCGAATACTTAAAAGAAAAATAACAGCAGAAACCTCAAAGGAAAACTCTGAAGATTCCAAGTCGGCGGAAAACAAGGATACCTCAGCTAAGAAAATAGTATTACACAGGGCTATATCAGTCACTTCAGCTCCTTCAGAGAAAGCGAACGACACTACTGTTCAAGCAGAGGAGAGTATTTCATCAAGTAACAAAGTAAAGATTACAGCTGATGTAGATTCTAAAACCAAACTGGAATTGAGGGCTAAGAGATTTGGCTTACCAGTTAAATTGAGTGAAGATGAAAGGAAAGAGGCAAGGAAACAAAGGTTTGGACAAAGTGACTCAAATCCTGTCAAAAGTGTAACAACAACTTCTTCATCTGGTTCTCTTACTGAGAATATGGAGAAACTCAGAAAGCGTGCGGAGAGGTTTGGACAATCAGTCTCGCAAATTATGACTGATATTGAAAAGAAAGAAAAGTTGGAAAAACGAAAAGCCAAGTTTGGGACAGTAGCATAAACCAGCTAACACACTAAATTCATTGTAAATAAATTACAAAATTTATGTTAGCAACTTCTGCAGCTTCCACCTGCTGTGGAATTCGTTCTGACAAACAAGTTATTATATCATTATTGTTTGCTTTGCTAAATTTAATGTAAGACATAAAATAAGATTCTTTTAAGGTTAAACTTGACTGTAGTTTTATTTAAATGAGAAAATAAAACATTTGATTATTATTGTCATAATTGATTTTATTTATGTAGGTATCATGTAAACTCTGCTTCTGGTTGGCAGAAAGGCAATTCCTGAAAGTCATCTGCCGTAGCACTAATGTCGTTAGATGATGAAATATCTTCATTTAAATTGTTGAAATCCTGTGGTATATGGATTGCATACTCCATATAAGGTTCCTTGTATAACTTTGCCCACCTTACTGCTACCTCTTTGTTTAATGTTTTCCTAAACACCATACAATGCATAAATCTCTCTTTTTCATATTTAATTCTATTGAAACCTATCTGGGCTAATGTGTATCGCCAGCATTTGATGATTTTGCTATTAGCTCCTACATGTTTCGAATCTGGAGTGGTGATTATCAATAATCCACCAGGTTTTAATAACTTATAGGCTTTCTCACAAGCTATAATTCTTAAATCAGATGAAGGTATATATTCTAAAAGGAAACAGAATGTAACAACATCAAAGGAATTTTCTTCCAATTCTATTACAGTTGAGTTATTTATTAGGCTTTCTTGACCAATATTAACATTTAAAAAGTCACATTGTAGAACAGAAGTATTAGCAGGACAAAGATCAATCGCAAATACATCAAAAATATCAAATAACCTAAATGGATTGTAGCAACTACCAACATCAATCAATTTTAATGGAATGACAAATTCTTCTTCTACACTTGTTTCTGCTCCTATTTTCTGTGCAATGATAGATTCTCTTTCAGTAGATTTCAAATAACCTTTATTGATAAAATATACATAACAAAAGTCAACCACCCATTTAATTCTGGAAGTGGCTTCACTAGTTTCACTGTTACAATTACTCTCCCAATGAGTAGTCGCTAATTTCTCCATGCATTTAGCATATTTTGTTAATGTATCTCCACTTCCACAATGTATCTGCCATGCAGTTTCGGCTCCTAATTTCAAGGTCGATTTTCGTAATGATAAATGAACATCTTTTATATATTGAGATAGGAGCTTATGTTCTTGGCTTGCCATTGTGATATTTACTGTAGTTAACGCATGCCGTACAGTCGGAAAGAGTACACTTGAACTGTTTATAAATGGCCAAATTGGAAATAATTTTCTTGTTTACATTGGATGACATTAAGTATTTAGTGTTGCCAGATGTATTTTGAACAAATCAGTACAAAATTAGCAGTACATGCGACTCACACCACACTTGGACGGTGTTGAGTCTAAATATGTTCCTGAGCCTGATCCTTCCAGGTGTAGGAATTTCATCTTATCGAACTATGAGTGGACACACTTTTAGGTTTGGTATTGATATTAAAGAGTCTCATAACCGATGTCGTCGATTACAGCAGCCGAACTCATTACGAGACTAGCCGACTACGTAGGAGATATTATAGTGCACAAGTGTTTATGCAGACACAACAAGTACACTCTATTTCCTACCTCTCATAGCTCAACGGGACGGAAATCCGACACGACCGGAGAGATATCAGGCGTTCTAACGATAGTTTAGCGTGCTCTCCGAGGCACGGAAGGGTGTGACAGTGTTGAAAAACGGTCCCCATCTATGGACCGTCAATGGTAACATTGCTTAACCTCGCAGCCGCGGCCACTAATTTAGGCATGGGCATACCCAGGGCAGCTGCCCCCCCCCCCCCCCCTGGAATCTAAATGCCTAGTAAATACCAAATATTGTCGATAAAATTTATTCGTCAGTCTCGGTACAACATATAAGGTCTTGTAAAATAGTGTAATTAACTGAATTCATGTATGAAATACAGAAAAGGAAGGGTGCCGTAACCCCGATTCTACATTTTTTCTAGGTGGCCCAATGCATCCTCTTAAAAATCCACTAAGTGAGTGGGAGACAAAATTTTTAGAAAAATGTATCTCTGCTAGCGGAGGGTGTGAACTTTGACTACATAGGGGTGATAATGTAGGGCACCGGCTGTCGAGGCAATGACTGGAGGCGTCTAACGCGCAGCTACAGTTGGATCAACTTAACTAGGCCTGATTGAAGTTAGGTTCATATCACTTTCATACATACATACATACATATCAACCCATATGATGTCCCACTGCTGGGCACGGGTCTCCCCAGTAGAACTTACTAGTATGTAGATCCTGGGGGTAATTGCCATAATCGCCACGCTTGGCGAGCGGGTTGGCGATCGCAGTAAGGCTTTAAGTACGCAGAGGACGCTGCTGCCCGTCCTCCAGTGTGACATCCCTTAGTCGCCTTGACGACACCCACGGGAAGAGATGGGGTGGTACTATTCTTAAGCCGGTACCACACGGCATTTCACTTTCGCGCATGTCATATAGATGCGACCCTAAAAATACTTACGAAAACGATTAATTATGATAAACCATTAAAAATACAAACAAAATTTTAATTCAACATTATAAAAATACTATATAACAAGTTCATAAAAGTTTAAATTTAGAACTGTAGAGGATTTTTTAAACAATAAGATCTCTATATATCAACGCCATTCGAGCAGTAGTTACGCACCAACCTGCAATGGCGGTTGGGCCACCTCCACTGGTGTAATTTGTTGTGTCGTCCGTTTGTGTTTATTCGCCTATGTTTCCTCAATGACTTCTAAGTTCACGCTGTATCTCTCAGCCCGAGCAGTGACTTAGTTTACGTTGCGATCCTATGTTCGTGCAGGGAATTTTAAGATCGCGCTGCTGCCCTCTGCTCGAGCAATGGATTCTATGTTTGGGCAGGAAATCGTTGTCCACGCAGAAACATAATTTCTTAACCAGAGTTGTATCCTCTCGCTGTGCGGCACCTGCTCGCTCATATGTTTCTAAGTTCACGTTGTGTTCACTAGCTCTAGGGCTCGCCCCCTGTCAGTTGGCAGACTGTCTGGCGCAGTCAGATACGCGGCTTCCTATTGCAAATATTACTTGGTCAGTCCAGCGCATAGGTCTGGTTCCGTCCACTTTTCCCTGAATAACCAGCCGCTCTTTGGAGTCGTTATCTCACTTAGAGACATGTCCAAAAAAAATTAATATTCGCGATTGTACCATGATTCTGAGCTCCTGAAGTACGGACACGTTGGTATGAAAATTAGTCCACGATATCCCGAGCATCTTCGAGCCACATCTTTAGAGCGTCTATCTGGTGGTGTTTTCCACAACGTTGACCGTTTCACCTAGTCGAACGTTTTGGAGAAATCAACAAAGCATATTTATATCGGCTTATCCTGATCGCTTTTTCTGTTGCACCGCGTCTATCTGTCCGAGCTGTGAATTTTAAGCTTACACTGTGCCCGTCAACACTGTGTCCTTTTCGTCGCGCACTGACTTAAGGCTTAAGACAACGCTTTGGTTCCAGCTTGCTCTTTTATTATCTTTCGCTTCTTTATTCGTTTCCTCATGCACTTAAGGCCCCCGTGACACTTAAAGCCCCAGCTTGCTCAATGTTCGAAAGTTTGCGCTGCGCTTGACTTTTAAGTTCGCGCTGCGTCGCTCTGTTTGTGCAGTGAATTTTACAACCCCGACCCTGAGACCTCGGAACTCCGAGAGTCCACCATCGCGCAGTAACTTTTATGATTGCGTTGCGACCCCCTGCTTGCTCAATAGTTCGAAAGTCGCTGCGCTCGCCAGCGCTCGCAGTGACTTTTACGTTCGGGCTACGCCTCTTTTCCCTTATAACGTTGCTTCGGCCACCAACATACCTTGTGGATTTTAAATACACGCTACGCTTCTCTCCGCTCGCATTGACTTAAGATCACACTGCGGCATCCAGCTTGTTCGGTTGCATAAAAGTTCACTCTGTGCTCGTCAATTCATTTAGTTAATTCCACCTTCGTGCTACGTCCCACTGCTTGCAAAGTGACTATTAAGATCGCGCTGCGGTCCCCAGCTCGTTAGATGTTGTTTATGGTCACGCTGCGCGTGTTAGCTAGCGCAGGCTAGCGCTGTGCTTCTAAATTCGCGTTGCATCTCTTTGGTTGTGGAACGGCTTATAAGATTGACTTAAGCCACTAACTTGTACAGTTACTTTTCAATTCGCGATAAGCCCGCGAGCACGATGATTTATTCTGTGTGTGTATGGGTGTAAATTATTTAAAATAACTAAGCAGAGCTTGTACTATGGCAACCAGACAACTGATAAACATACCTATAATATACGCGTGTATTTATGTATTATATATAAATTGGCTGGTTGCCATAGAACAAGTTTTCTATGGCGACGTTGAAAGAGTTGTCCCAAGATAATATTTTTTCATGATTTCCCCATTTTTTATCAGATTTTGGTACACCAAAGCAGGTAGATATTTCCATTTTTGGCAATAAAATCAGTAGAATTTTCAAAATCAGATAGATCTTCTAATAAATCAGTAGATCTGGCAATACTAAGTATTTGACATCATTTAATGTTGCCGGGGTTGCGGCTGGTCAATCATGTCAAGCCCGGGTGTAAACATTTTACCATCGGTGTTGCCAGACAATTCTAATTAAAAGCTTGTAGTACCTATTTTGTATAATAAGATAGTAAGAAAATGATACCTACCTAAGGGTTTTTGTTATTATTATCTCGGAACGACTTACTTACTTACAATTGATAATCATACTTGCTTATATTTTTAAATACATAATAAACTTATGTAAGTTTTTTTTAAAGAATAGACAGTGCTATTTGATACACCAGCAGGAACTAGGAACTGAACCAATGACCTCTGGTTTAGCAGTCACGATCACTAACCACTAGACCCTGAGTTTCCAACCTGTGGGTGAATAGCTGTTTTAATCCTGTGGGGATTATGAAATGTGGTACCTAACACCCACCTCCCACCATCTAATCAACCCACGGTCGTGCGATGATTGCTTTCTGGAGAAGGTTCTGTTCTTCATCCCCTATCACGGCATGTACCGACCAATCGGTCAGAGTAGCGAGAGCTTCATGTTTGTTTTATTAATCAACAATAGGTAACGCCGAAAAACAAGGTAATAAACTCTAGAGGCTATTCTTTTCCTATTGCGTAGTTGACTACAGTATGTAAAAGTAATTTATTTTATACCAATCAGGTAAAAGTAGATCTTAAAATGCTCTGAAAATAACTTATTTTACAATTTAACATGTTTTTGAATTTAAAAATATCAAAACGAATCCTAAAAGTAATGATTTGACGATAGGAACTTATGACGTCATAGGTTGTTATTCCATACACTAATCTATAGAGCTTGTAGTTTTGATATTTCATAAAAAGAGACTGATTTGACTTGACAGTCAACATCCCTATTGGCGACATTTACAATGTTTGTAATATCTGAAGTAATTTTTATAGGCATTTCTTGCCAATGAAGTACTTTTACAAATACAATAATTGCATTTTTGAAAAATAGAAAAATTTGAAGTCCAGACCCAGGAATCGAACCAGAGATTGGCAACACTGGTTTTGTTTACATCACCCGCAAATATAAAATTATTTAATTATCTTAATACTGGTTTAAATCGTGTAAATTGTGGTAAATAATAAAGCAGTGACTGTTCTTTACAAGTGATATCGTTTGTAATAACGTACTTTAAGGACGGGAAAAGCAACATCAATAAATGTGATTCAGTGAACTTCAAGTGAAATAAAGTGTAAATAAACTTTGCATGATCAATAAACTGTACTTTTATAATTGATATGTAATAATTACTTAAATCCATCAATATAACTGCATTTTCTGAAAGTATAGTGTGAATTTAGCGAAAAGTCAAAAACAGAAACGGTTAAAAAATAAAATTAAATGTTTGAACTATGGACTCTTGACATTTATCGACAGCTAGCGCCGTTATCATATATGCGCAGTACAAGTGGTGAATAGATTAACCATAAGTTTCGCTACTGGCCACCAGAGAGCGTTGTTAGTGATACCACAACAAAAATAATAAATTATTTGTTTTTCGACAACTACCGCCATATCCACAGTACAAATAGTAGATAGATAAACTATAAGTTACGCTACTGGCCACCAGGGAGCGTTGTTAGTGATACCATCACAAAAATAATAAATTATTTTAGGGAAAAATTCTACCATGGAGACTGAAAATATCACATTCAGAAAACACCAGATACCACATAACAGTACATTTACACACTCATTAAATACAACAAATGAGACTGCCTCGAATTAGATGTATCTAAACACAGCGCTCCAGATTTGTCCCCAAAAACAGGAAACTTACAAATCTCAGTCGAGAAATACATAATTTAAAAGAGGAATTAAAGAGTGCGCATCTGGAAATAGAAAATTTAATTTTAGAAAACGGAGAACTTAAAATTAATATTCAAAACCTTGAGAAGAAATCTGGGCGTTACAAAAATTTATATGTAGACGCTCTGAGTACACCCAGGAAAAAACAAAACAAAATGAACTTAAATAAAATAAATAAGCACCCAGGCCAACGAACCCTGTTTCCAAAAAATACACCGTTCGACCAACAGGAAATTAATGTTAAAAATAACATGAATCAGCCAGATTTGCAGAATGCAGAACTTTCAAACAATATTAATATTCCTGATCAAAAATTTCAATATCAATCGCAGAATGAACCATGTTTTCAAATAAACAAAACAGAAGAATTTCTCAAGCCCAAGAAAATCACAATAATTGGAGGCACACAATGTCGAGGACTAGCATCAAACTTACACAAGTCTCGAATAAACACAGCGTATGAAAAATACGACGTATTTGGGTTCACAATACCAGACGCACCTTCGGATGTTCTTCTAGATCTATGCAAAAATCAATCATTTAACACAGCAGATATATTAGTTCTATGTGTAGGAGAAGCAGAAAAAGACCCAATTAGACTATCACACGAACTATATGTAACTTTAAATTTATTACATATTCCTACAGTTGTTGTATTAAGCGTATCCAAGAATAAATATATTAATGAAGGCAAACTAAATGAAATGTTAAAATTTATCACAAAGCAATCGTTACATAAAGATTGTCATTTTCTTGAACTGTGTACCTATAAAGGAAAATATGTATGTGAAGCAATTAGCACATTTATAGATACATTAGACTATAAAAAGAAATACCTGACATTTAACAATAACCATATTAACCATGCTAAAAAAATTGTACCACATGTTAATCCTAAGATGCACCGAATCCAACAATACCCGAAAGGCACTATCCCTTACTATTTTCCACAGGCACATCAGAATAGTAAGGCGAATGGCAATCCGATTAATAACGTTAGGGCGAAAAATAAAATAACTATTCTAGATTACTTCCCAGTGGCTAGTGTAGTTAAAAATAAAAATAATCTGAAGGATAACATTCAGCAATCTCAATTTAATAATAGTATAGAGCCAACCAGTCAAAAGAGTGTCGAGTTCAAGGATAACGGGTTTTTTCGTGTTTAGACACATCTACATTATGCACCAAAATATTGCAGGCCTCATTAACAAGTTAGATTCATTGATCGTTCATATATCGGAATTGCAAGAGTCAGGCAAGTCCGTCGATGTAATCTGTGTTACTGAACACAATATGAAAAAAGGTGATGAAATTTGTCTACCAATAACAAACTATAGTTTAGCAGCATGTTATTATAGAAAAAAAAGGAAAGGTGGATCTTGCATCCTTGTGAAAAATATACATAAATATAAAGAACTTCCTAGAATATCCGATATGTCAATAGAAAATCTGATCGAAATTTGTGCAATTGAACTAATAGAACATAATTTATTAGTTATAGTTATTTATAGAGTACCGAATCAAAAGTATTTAAACGAGTTTTTTGATATCCTAGAAAAAATATTACTTAAAGTTTCATACAGAACAAACAAAAAAATAATACTGTGTGGTGACTTTAATATTGACATAATGAAAAAAAATAGTTTGACATTGAGATTTGAAAATTTGTTAATGCACTATAATTTAAAATTTACTCTTAGAGAGCCGACAAGGTTATTAAGTATGACCTGCATTGATAATATAATAACAAATGTGAAAGGAGGTAACTGCGAAGTCATTGAAGCGGCCCTTTCTGACCACGCTTCGCAACTATATAGATGCCCTGTAAAATTAACATGTAAATTTAGTTCATGGTTTATTGTAATACGTGATTTAAGCAAAGAACATAATGAAAAATTTAGAGAATGTTTGTTTAGTCTATCCTTTAGTGATGTTTATAGCCAGGACGACCCCAACATAGCATTTAACATATTTCTAGACATTTTTCTAATGTTTTATAATCTTTGTTTCCCTTTTTGTAGAAAAAGCATTCGATGCAACAACAAAACGAGATGGATTTCAAAGGGAATCAGAAAGTGCAGTTCTAATAAAAGACACCTACTTTGGAAATATCGCCTCTGTCCTACACAAGTTAATAAAATAAAATTGAAAAATTACTCTAAACTTTATAGGAAAATCATAAGGCATACAAAAAAAGCTCAGAATGATAACTATATCAAACTTGCTAGTAATAAATCAAAAGCTACATGGAGTGTTATAGGTAAAAATAAAACAAATTTGGTAAAAGATTACATAACACAAATAAATATTAACGATAATATCATATCCGACCCTACGGGGATTGCGAATACATTTAATGATTATTTCATTGACTTAGACCCTGATACAGCCAAACGAATTCTAAGTAAACCACCGCAAAAGACGATGTGTTCTAGTCATAAAAAATCTTCATCCATGTTTCTATCACCAATAACTCCACAAGATGTGTTTAATATAATCAAAAACTTAAAAAATAAAAAAAGCACAGGTTATGATGGCATAACAACTCAAGTACTAAAAAGCGTTGGGGATATAATTTGCTTTCCTCTGAGCTATATTTTTAATCTGTGCAATGAAAAAGGTATTTTTCCTGATTCATTAAAAATTTCTGTCATAAAGCCACTATTTAAAAAGGGGGAAAAATACTTAATGTGTAACTATAGACCTATTGCTCTAATTCCACTGTTCTCAAAAGTGTACGAAAGGTTTATCTATGACCACCTATATGACTATTTGGAAAAACATTCCATACTTACTGATGAACAAAAGGGGTTTAGAAAAGGAAAATCAATTAACTTAGCTATATATGACTTTTTATATAAGATTATGATATCGATGGATCGTAGAATTCCTATTAGTGCCATGTATATGGACATGTCCAAGGCTTTCGACTTTGTTAAACACGAAATACTTCTACTTAAATTAGAGCAATATGGAATACGGGGAAATGTCTTAAACTTAATAAAATCATATCTCTCAGATAGAAAACAGTATACACAGATTAGCAGGATAAATATAAAAACTCGATTAGAAGAGCATTTTAATTCAAAGTGTAAAATAAATAAATATGGAGTACCACAGGGCAGTGTATTAGGCCCTCTATTGTTTCTGTGTTATATCAATGATTTACCAAATTACATTAAATATCCTATGGTACTATTTGCCGATGATAGCACGGTAATAATAAAAAAAGAAAAGGATCTTGATTTTTCCAGCGAAATAAACAATACCCTTGGCGCTGTTATTGCTTGGTTGGATTCAAACAATCTTCGCGTCAATGTAAATAAAACTAAAATTATGCAATTCAGGCAACGTACAGTAAATACTAATTTAAATATTATATACAATAATGAAACTGTTACAGAATCCGATACGGCTAAGTTTTTAGGTTTATGGATCGATAGTAATCTAACATGGAGCACTCATACGGAACAATTAATCAACAGGGTTAATAGCTTCGCATTTGCTTTACATCAACTATCAAAAGTTTCTAGTCGTGAAACTACACTGATGGCCTATCATGGATATGTGGTCTCTGTGTTAAGGTATGGGATAGTGTTTTGGGGGAACTCAAGTAACCAGTTACATGTGCTAATTGCGCAAAAACGCTGCATACGAGCAATCTGTAAACTGCTACCTACTGAAAGTTGTCAGCCACACTTCAAATCTTTGAAATTATTGACGGTACCCAGTTTATACATCTACGAGGTTGCCCTTTTTGTTAGATGTAACTTAGATAAGTTTGAAACACTGAACCACAAATATACCTTCAACACCAGAAACAAAGACAAACTATGTGTGTTACCAGCAAATACTGCCCTATTACATAAAAGTGTATTTTGTATGGCACCTAAAATTTATAATAAAATTCCAAAAGCAATTAGAGAAAATACAACAGTACAACAATTTAAGAGACAATTGAAATTATTATTAATCAGTAAATGTTATTATTCTATTTCAGAATTTTTCAATGACCGTCAATTATAAACTATTATGGACTTTGCCAAGTTATTTATTTACTGCTAAGTGGACATGAAAAATTATAAATCTATTACATTTTGACAATTAATGTACTGATTATTTTGACATTTTACATTTCTTTTTAATTATATTATTTGAATGCATATAATAATATTATGGTGTGTCTTAATTAATAACAATTTATTTAATTATTTAAAAAAAAATGATATCTTTGTTTTAGCTTAAGTTATAAAAAATTTGCATGCCTTACCAAGGCGAAATATGACTGTACCTACCTAATTTATACCACCTTGTAAACCATATTTCGTGCAAATAAATTTCATTTCATTTCATTTCATTTCATTTCATTTCATTTCATTTCATTTCAGACTTCTGTAGCCAAACCGGGGCCGGAATGGAACCTATATAGACCATGTTACTAGACCTCAATTTTTCTATCCTTTGATGCTCGCGAGTTGGCATTATTGTTTGTAATAACTGCTGTAGGTACCTATTGTGTGTAGGTATGGTGCTGTCACTTATATACACATCAACAAAGTCTAGGGATATTCCGTATTATGTAATAAATGTTGGCAAACCCAAACAATCCTCCTTCCGCGATTGCCACGCCGTAAAGCTGGAACTCGAAGCGGTCTGCGGACATAATGACCGACTTCATGCAACCTATCTCCTTATAGTTTGGTCACTTACTAACAGCTGGTGGTCTGACGGATCGCCGTAATGCTGGTTTGCCTCCTCGCGGTGTTTTGTAGATAACGGTCTTGCCGAGAGGTGGTAACACGATTGCTCCCATTATGCCACTGTGCTACACTCCCAGTTAGGTACACATTAACGTGACCACAAAATACTTAGTTTTTTATAATCAACTAAATACGGAATAAAAATGTGTGTATATCACACACCATGTCAGAAGACCTATGGAAGTAACTACTTCTTAAAATAAGAACTGGAAGTCGAGATAATCTATATTAATATTAAAAAGCTGAAGAGTTTGTTTGAACGCGGTTATTTTAGGAACTACTAACCCGAATTGAAAAATTCTTTCACTGTTGGATAACCTATTTATTGAAGAAGACTATAGGCTACAGCAATGAGAAATGTTGCAAACACGGGAAAAATTTACGCAGACGAAGTTGTGCGGGACTGCTATTGGTCATAGCGTGATGTTATGTAGCCTATAGGCTACATAACATCACGCTATGACCAATAGGAGCGGAGCAGCAATGAAAAATGTTGCAAAAACGGGGAAAATTTACGCAGATGAAGTTGCACAAGCCAGCTAGTATTATATAATATGGTGAAAGGACACGTGATACTAGATCCTCAGAGAGCGCGTAATCATCGCTCGTATGAAGTGCAGGGGTACGACCGCCTCACAATAATCCATTAACCGATTGGGCCTTCGGATTCCTGGCATCTCAACTAATTTTGTTACAGGGCCCATCTGCGGCAATCTACGCCCTGGTCTTTCTCTGCTCCCCCACTCCAATCCCTATGCTCTAATAAAACTGTTGTCGAAAACTTGCATTCTAATTACTTTCGAAATACCATTGTCCTGTCTCATAATGTACGATTTCCACCAACTGGACGACGCAGAGGAAATATGCACGCGGACGACGGCGCTCGGCTGCCGTCGCAGCCGGTCGGCTCCGCTCGGCTGCCGCCGCGCGCGCTCGTGTGTTGTATTTTTAGTTGCTGAGAGCATGCTAACAGACACGCGCGCGCCACAATCTGCTGGAACCAGACATGGGTCTGGTTCCAGCAGATTGTGGCCGTCGGGTAGACGCGGTTGGCTGCTCGCGCATCCGCTTAGTGGAAATCGTACATAAGTTGAGCACATTAAATGAATTTAGGTCAGTGGTAGAAGTTAAAAATACCATTGGATGAGCCTGAAGGAGGCCTTCGCCCCCATATATAGAAATACAATTATAACACTATTCTCTTTATAGTGTTATAATTGTATTGTATAAAAAATATACCTGTGAATTGTTTTCAGTTTACACACGACATTTAAACTCATTAAATAAACAGTCACAAAAATTAAATTATTTTATTACATATATTTAATAATAATGCATTTAATCTATATTGTAATAATTATGTTATTACGTGTTTGACGTGTATGTACCTATGTATATGTGTTCCTTTGTGGCACTATATAGACCAAACGCGTTGCCCCGCCTCCAAATAACCCTAGATCGGGCACACTTATACCCAAATGTTAACTAGATGAGATCAATTTTGTATCAAATTTTATTGATTTATAAACGCGCCTATGATAGCTCTATCAAAAACTGTTAATGTCTATTTTTTTTATAACCTTTATTTTAATAACCGAACCATTTAGTTTTAACTGATAGTTTTTAACACGGAGTTTATGTTTTGGTAGGTTTGCCAACTTATTTATGTTCATAGCTACCTTGCAAGGTTCATACCTTGCAAGGTAGCCATGAATATAAATTTGACTTGAATTTAACACAAATTTGACTTTAACTTTAAATTGACTTACCTGTTCACAAGTCAAAAGAGGTAACTAAAATTGGTATCGAAAATAATCGAATATGCTTGCCTGCAAAAATCCATTCGTGGTAGTTACCACGAATGAATTTTTGCAGGCAAACCTATTGCTACACTGCTACACGGCCTATAAGCTTGACAATAATATAGGTATTATTGCCAAGCTATGAAATTTTAAAATCGAAAAAAACTATGAACACTTTTCGATTGGCAAGCTATCATAGTCGTGTTTATAAATTAATATGTCTCATCTGGTTGGGTGAAAGTCGATGTTCCACGTCTACTCTCCTATATAAGGCATTCTCTAATCTTAACATCTTCTCGTTTCAACGAGTCTATTTCTAGACAATTGTTATATTCCAGTAATCCCCAAACCAATTACCACTGACAACAGACTTTTTCATGTCTTTGTTTTCAATTTGTCAGTGTAATGACTCCTTTACAACCACTATTATATTTTTGCTTTCATAATGACTCTTAAAGGACTTGTTCAGGATATAGGTACTAAAAAACATTATGTTCCCAACGAACTGTTCTTTATTTTAATTATTGCTTAGATTAAGATTGCGTTTGGATACTGCAAGGAGACAAAGATCCATAAGGTATTAGTATAAACTATAAAAATTAAAGGTTAAATTTAGAAAATGAAATGCAATCGTAATATTATAGAATTTAATTAGGGTACATACAAACATTTTGTAATGTTGGAGTATAATAATCAAACTAATAAGCACTTTGTTTGAGTAGCTAGTGATAATTTGTGGGTAAGTATATTTCACAACTGTTTTATAAAAATAACTTTAGAGAGGAGTCAGTGTTTACCGTGAAATATGTTAACTTGAATAAATTAAAATAATATCTACACTTATATATAATATTTCATACAATTTAAAAAATATACTAACCAAAACATATATAACTAAACTACCTCTTATTACAATTTTGAGAAATCGGTGAATTTCGAATTATTAAAAATTTACCTAATTTTAATGCAAATGCGATCGATAGGACTCCTCTCACGCGACAATTTAACAACGACGCCCCATTCGTATCGTTATTTTTAAATTTAATCGTAGTCAAATCGATTAAAACATTCCATCACTATCGTTCTCTACTAAAAAGGAAAATCACACGGATATTTCGAAAGCCAACAAAACAAACAAAAGCGTCCACTAATAAGTGTTAGCGTTAAAACAAAGAGACGAGTCCAGGTGGCGGTGCGCCCACGACTCCATATGTACAACGGATAAACACTAACAACGTCGGCGGCCTCGGAGCGGGCCCCTCACGAGCGGGCGGCTGCGGGCGCGGGGCCGCGCGCGCCGCTCCTACCTGCCCTCCGGCAGCTGCCGCGCCGCCGCCAGCGCGCGCGCCGCGCTCTCCTGCGGGGGACAGCTGGTGTGCTGAACTCTCTTGTGTGTCATGTTTCATAACCAACTGGCTTAGCGACCAATGACGTGGGCGCCGGCAGCGGGGTACACTTGTGTGTGTGTACGTATAATGTATAGATGCTGTTGCTACCCCCTGTGTATAGTACTTTTAGTGTGTATATACTGTTACACCCCCGTGTGTATAGTATATATAGTGTATAGATGCCGCTGCACCCCCCTGTGTATAGTACTTTTAGTGTATAGATACTGTTACACAACGTGTTTATAGTATCAATAGTGTATAGATGCCGTTGCACCCCCGTGTGTATAGTATCTATAGTGTATAAATGCCGTTGCAACCCCTGTATATAGTACTTTTAGTGTATAGATACTGTTACATCCCCGTGTGTATAGTATCAATAGTGTTTAGATGCCGTTGCACCCCTCATGTATATAGTACTTTTAGTGTATAGATACTGTTACACCCCCTGTGTTTAGTACTTTAAGTGTATACATACTGTTACACCCCCGTGTTTATAGTATCAATAGTGTTTAGATGCCGTTGCACCCCTCATGTATATAGTACTTTTAGTGTATAGATACTGTTACACCCCTTGTGTTTAGTACTTTAAGTGTATACATACTGTTACACCCCCGTGTGTATAGTGTCTATAGTATATAGATGCCGTTGCACCCCCCTGTGTATGGTACTTTTAGTGTTATACTGTTACACGCCCTGTGTTTAGTACTTTAAGTGTATACATACTGTTACACCCCCGTGTGTATAGTGTCTATAGTATATAGATGCCGTTGCACCCCCCTGTGTATGGTACTTTTAGTGTTATACTGTTACACGCCCTGTGTTTAGTACTTTAAGTGTATACATACTGTTACACCCCCGTGTGTATAGTGTCTATAGTATATAGATGCCGTTGCACCCCCCTGTGTATAGTACTTTAAGTGTATAGATACTGTTACACCCCGTGTGTTTAGTATCTATAGTGTATAGTTGCCGTTGCACCCCCGTGAAATTAATCCTGGCGGCGCCCATGACCATTGATAACAGTGTTAAAGATTGAATGGTTGCTAAACCACTTTGTTATTAAACATTTCACATCCATTTCAGGTTTAGTATACTATACTAAACCCGAAAGCATACAAAGCTCGGTTGCAGCTTAACTAAACACACTCACACATACACCCTCACGTACGCTAGGTAACTAAAGCTATTTCAGTTGAGTTTTATCTACATACATATAAACTAAAATAATTTCATACGTATGAACGACTTCAACTTGTACTGTTTCGGTTGAAATAAATAATTACGTACTAACATACTAGAGAAGCTATCTGGAATAAAAATCTTCATCTTTATTGACTAAATTAAAACTAAAATCAACTGTACTGCTACTCAACCTAACGATGAAACCATGTAGCGCTAGGGATAATTTTCTCGATGCCAAAAGGCCAAAGCGTCATGTCATATTATATTTTTTTGTACAAGGCAGAAATAATGATGAATGAAGCACAATTCCATACAATCGGTCTTCTTAGCTGAAAAAAAATACTCGATATCTCCTCTATACATAGTAGTAATTATCTCAATGTTAACAACATTTTTACTTAATAATTACTTTAACCGAATTCTCCATACGTGCGCGTGAACTTGTGCGTCAGTTCACAGATCAAGAAAAAAACCGCGATCTCGGTTAACAATTCGACCGAGATAATTTTTTGTCGAGCAGGTCGTGCAGTATCAGTGCCACCCAAATCCTTGTTTGGCAAAGATCGGAATGTCACTCACAGTACCGCGTACTTCATTCCATTATTCCTCTGTCCCATAAATTAAGCACAATTGGGTATTTGACTACTATCAAAATAAAATATTTTATATAAACCATGCAATAATATGTCAAGTGTTCTGAATTTTACCATCTATAATTTAACGTTTTAAACAAATGATTTGGCCATAGTAAACACAACAAACTTGTAAGGAACGAGTCGTTTTTGATGTTTCCTAAAAAGATTCTGATTTGACTTCAGTCAGATACCCTCAATTGCACAAATCCCTCACCTCATTTGAAATATCACTACATAGTATAAAACAAAGTCGCTTTCTCTGTCCCTATATCCCTATGTATGCTTAAATCTTTAAAACTACGGAACGGATTTTGATGCGGTTGTTTTTAATAGATAGAGTGATTGAAGAGGAAGGTTTATATGTATAATATTTCTTTATATCCATATATTTTATACCCGTGCGAAGCCGCCGCTAGTTACTTCATAAGTCTCATTTGACCAGTAATTACACTTGCTACAATGCCTTTCAACCGAAACACAGTCAAGTTAACATCGCTATTTCACGGAAGAATTAATGTGTATGTGTGCGTGAGTCTGTTTTCGCCACGATGTAGGGAGCTGGTCATCTATAACTACAATAGACAGAGACTGGAATATGCCTTCCTTTTTAGGTGAAGTGAATATAGGCTGGAAAGCATGAGATACAAAACACTCGTGCGGCCAGTAGTTGTCTCTTTCTAGACATCTTATTCGTCTACGTGACAATCTGATGTGTATGTCATGTCATTTTGATATTACAGAAAAGAGACAAGTATTGGCCAAACATTCGTGTTGTCTCTTTCTAGAGAGTGGTCAATTTTATGAGGTTATGGCGCAGTCCAGTCTTTGAAGATGCGATTCTATTAGGCAAGTTACTTGTATGGAAGTAGCAAATGGTATACAACTGGAACAAACCTGCATACAAGCTACAACTTGAAAATTAAAATAAAATTTGGTAATGGTTTTTAAACTTTTGCGATTTTTACACATATTACTATATTATCAAGACTCAATCGCGTGAAATATTTAGAGATACAAACCTTTTATTTACCCGACGTTCCGATCGAATTGAAACCGACCACGATTGGTGTAATTTGATCGAAACGTCAGGTAAAAAGAGGTCTTACTTAATCGGGTGAAATATTTAAAAAGAAACGAAGCTTTTATTTACCCGACGTTTCGATCGAATTGAAACTGACTACGATCGGTGCAATTCGATCGAAACGTCAGGTAAATAAAATGTTCGTACCTTTGAATATTTCACGCGATTAAGTCCCGTATTCTAATATTGTATAAGGTGGTTTGAACTTGTATATTTTTTATTCAAGTGACGTGCAAATTGAACGCGCAAACGTTATGCACGTTTCAAATTTCGAAATAACTTCCACCCATGATGTCCTACTCAATAGGGAATATGCATGTATTTTTTTTTGTTTTAATACAATGGCTTACTACGAGATATCATTGAAAAAAATATATGCACCGCCAAAAAACTACTCTTAATAATATTTTGATAAAAGCATTTTCAAAAGCACGCTATCTTGGCGTGTAAATAGTCATGGATTGTGACGTCACAGCAAACGTGACAGCCCTAGAGGGCACAGCATGTCTTAACAATATGAACTGTTACGTCATAATTTGATCAGACCAACAGCATTCGTTGCAACTATCTTAAACTTCCCGCCCGATTTTTGATATATTTAATAATTATTTTCACAATTTTAGATGCATTTTATTAAAATATATCGATGTAGACACAATTCTAAACCAATAAAATATATATAAAAAAATATTTAACCTTAATTTGCGTCTTATGCATATTCCTTATTGTTGAGCATCTTCACTTGTACGCAAGTAAAACCTGCATACAATTTGCACTCTCGAAAACATGTTTCCAATGCAAGGAACTTGTGCGCAAATGTGACGTCATACTTGCATGCAAGACTTACCTAATGGAATCGCGCCTTACGTCTATGGTATCTATATAAGCTTTAAAAAAAAAGTGACGTCATAGACCGCTCTTTGTACAAGATCTTCATATTTCTAAAAGAATTGTTATAGTATTTTTGTTTTCGCGATTTTTATACATATTAGATATATTTCGGGACTTAATCGCGTGAATTATTTAAAGGTACGACGTACCTTTTATTTACCCGACGTTGCGATCGAATTGCTCTGATCGTGGTCAGTCGACCCGTGAACGATCGAAACGTCGGGTAAATAAAAGGTTCGTACCTTCCTTTTATTTACCCGACGTTTATTTAAAATAATTCACGCGATTAAGTCCCGACTTCTATCTAATAGCTGTTATTTTAGCTAGTTGAAAACTTGCATTAAATGTTTGAACACCTTGTATAACGAGTGTACCCACCTTGGTGCGCGGCTGCGGCTTGACGCGCAGCGTGGCGGCGGGCGGCGCGGGCGCGGGCGCCTCGCGCGGCGCGGGGGGCGCCGGCGGCGCGGGCGCGGGCGCCGCGCGGGGGGCCGGCGGCGCCGCGCGCCCTAGCGACGCCAGCACCAGCCCTCGGAGTAGCCCCGCGCGACTCTCCACTTCGGGACCCGCTTGGGTATCGCTCGATCCTATACGTGACGAATAAAGTGTTAAGTAGGTGGCGATCGAGCGAATCGAGAGATGACCGAGGTTAAGCAAGGTTAATGCAATGAAGCGGCAGTAGCCTAATGGGTAAGGTATTATACTACCGACGTGAATCCAGTCCTAATACAAGCCATTGAGCATAGCTAGAGGGATTAACATGATGGCTAATCTCATAAATAAATCTTAAAAAAAATGCAATAGTTCCTTAGACGGATAAACGGTTTTGGAAAATATCACACAGAAATCATTCAATCATTTTCTATCGTACATTGCAAGTTGGTTGTAGTTGTACGAATTCGTCGTCATCTAGCAACTTTAAGATTGACGTTTCGCTGCGCTTCAATTTTGCTATAATATGAATCGACCTCTAATATTATCATTACAAATTGCCTTTGTATAGAGAATCACTCATAAGTTACTTTGTCACTTGAGCCTACATGATGTATTCTTACAAAACCAAATAGAAAAAATACTGAAAAGTCTAAATTTATGCTAATATTATATTTATTGCCTGTTCTTTTCTCGGGCTTTTGTTTGTGAACAGGCGTTACAAGTAAATGTAGAATCGACTTTTCACAAGTGTAGTATTTTGCTTCCTAAGTGAATAAATCATTATTATTATTATAGAGGTAAAGTTTGTGAGTTTGTCACGTTGTAGGGAGTAAATTCTTTTACGAATAGAAGCAAAGCATCAATGGAAAATGTTGCAAAAACGGGGGAAAATAACGCAAACGAAGTTGCGCGGGTCAGCTAGTAGAGAATAAGTACGTCAAGAGCGTTACCAAGAAATCCGGATAATAAGAACTGCGAGTCGGTATGTTCGGGGGGCGGCTGCGGCTGCGCGGCGGCGGGCTGCGGGGGGTTGGGGGGCGGCGCCGAGCCCGAGCCGCCCGCCGCCGCGCCGCCGCGCCGCGGGAGCCGCTCCAGCTGCTGCCGCGCCGCCTGCGGCACATACCACTACATTATACACACATCGTTTATACACGGTTATTGATAACTCCGCCGAATATTTACAGGGGCCGTACCATGAACTTTTATAGCCAGACGAAAAATAGACTGTTCTGTAGGCCTCCTGCTCTTTTTCTCTTAAACGAAATTCATAAATTATATATCGTATTTTAATTTTTTTAGAGTTTACGGGGACTATTCTAACTAATTTTTGGATAAGCAAAAGAAGTCCGAAACCGACGATTTTCAGACACGAGTAGATTAAATTGATGTTGCTGACTCTATATCACCATCTCATTTTTAAACGAAACTTCGTTTTCATTGAATTAGAGTTGGCATTCTGCTAACTCACGTCATCGATGACGTCACCAAACCGGTGAGTGACCTATTGCCTATTTGTCACTTTACGGCAGCGATTCTTGCAGCAGGTTCTTGGCAAATGATTTAGATGTTCACTTGGCAAATAATTTAGATGTTTATGGTACGGCCCCAGGACGTCATAGTAGTAGGGTTAAAATCATAGACATAGTGACTGGACTGAGCCCTAACTTCACAAAATTGACCACTCTCTCGAAAGAGACAACACGACTTTGAAGCCAGTTTTTTGTAATGTCAAAGTGACATGGCATACACATAGGCATGTTACGTGAATCAATCAGATTTTTAGAGAGACAACTACTGGCCGCTCTATTGTTTTGTCTTTTTCACGCTTTGAGGACTGTATTTCCTTCATACCTGAAAAGGAACACGCAGTCCAGTCTCTATGTCTATGGTTAAAATGCAAAAAAAATAGGTCTTGACTTTTTTCGAAATGTTAATTTTGGTAGAAAATTTGGTGCGTTAATTTATTGTATTATACGTCTACTATGACCTTCTGTAAGAATACGTCGAGTTATCAGTTAACAGTAACCCTGTATATTGATCACCTTTACAGATAGAATAAACACAATTAAAAACTTAAAATATATAATTATATATATATATAAACTGATCCTAACTGAAAATAAGTAGTTACCTTAATTCAAGGTACACACAAGAAAACCGATCAAGATCAATTTTTATTTATTTCCCATTGTATCGTTGCAATCGCCAAAACATTCATGACATTGTAATAAACAACCATGCCTGTGACAGCTTTAGTGACGGCCACAATACTTCAGCCCATCAGCAGGCGTAACGTGACGGACCGTGACACTTTTTCGTGCGTGCACCTGGTCATCAATTTATAAGACGTTATCACGTCAAAAAATAATTTGCTAATATGAATACTAGTAATTATCTTCTTTTAAAATATTACCTATATTATCAAGTAAAATCACAAAATGTTAAATGACAGATAGAACAATAACAAAGTATGCTTACGGTAGCCTGTTGCCGCTCCAACTGCAGTTGCATCTGCAGCTGCTGCAGCTGGCTGGGCGTGCCGGGCTGGCCGGCGCCGCGCCGCACGCCCGACAGCTGCGACAGCAGCTCGGCGATGGGGTCCACCACCGCGTCGCGCGACGACGGCGACAGCGACGAGATGCCGCCGCCCGTGCTGATACAACTTACATTTATTTATTTCTAACACTACTGCCATTACACTAAGAAAGACAATCCTCCAATGGAATCAGTGCCGTAATTATGGCGGTGCCAACGGTGTCCAGGCACAGGGCGTAGACCATAGAGTGGTGCAGACAGAAATGACCATCAGGACCAATACCAAGGGCATAAAAGGCTAGTTACGGCACTGAATATAATGCCAGCCACGTAGTTAAAGCAGGCTAGATACCACAAGCCATCTTTGCGACCATCATTTATGTTCTGGCGCTTAAATATTCAAATTATGTTCAGCCGTGCTGATTACAAATTGTGCGAATAAAAAAAGGCGTAAATATTTAATTTGAAGGCCAAATACCTTTGTTTTACAAATAAATAATTCTTATTCTTTTATTATCCGACGTTTCGACCGTTTTGCAATGGCCGTGATCACGGATAGACTACGACCCGTGACCGTTGCAATACAGTCATAAAACAAAGGTATTGTACACATTTTAGAATTTTATAAGCCCGTATACGAACATAAACTATCGGTTTAATTTTGAGGCATCATAATCATTGTTAAGACAGAATCAATTAAATTGAAACGATAGAAATAACAACTAAATATTACAATTTTATCATTCCTCTGTGAAATTTAAGAAGAAAAAATTACATCAATAGTAAAATGTGTGTTTTACTAGTGATCTAAATTTTAACCGATTCGTTCAATTTGCTCTAGCTTTTCCTTCGTCATGGAGCAATCAAGTCCACTATTTCCGAAAAGTTCGCCACAAGTTGTTCTTCAGGATATTTTTTTCTCCTTCCTGTGTCTGAATTCAAGATTAATTAAAGTAGTATCGAATCGATTTTAAATCGATGAATAATTGGACTGACGTGGTGCGATAAAATTATGTTTACGGTGCGCACATCTCTAATTTAGTCGCATGATGTCGTAGTGGTTTTTACTTTCTTAAGTATATGCGGTATATAGCCTACTCAAAATACGTCGTCCAGTCGCGGGGGGGGGGGGCTTATCAAATGGGAGTACCTAATAGGCTTTGAAATCCATTTATGGATTAATTGTATGAACTCCAGATCCATTAGTTGGAATTTGCATAGTTCTCCGGGTCACAGCTCAAATGGAAATCGAACCCACAACCACTTATAGTTGCATGCACTCCCACTTTAACACGAGGACACTATATCACACTCAATATTTTTATTATAATGACTCAACAACAAAAATAAAATTTATACTCGTTCTGTAGCTGAGTCATTGTACAAAAAATGATGTCGAAATAGCCGTGAAACATGACTAATGGTCTCCGCCCAGTGTGCTTAGTGCGAGTTTGTTTTACGTTAACGCAATCGACACGTATAGGATGTCTGCAAGCTCTAAGAACGTGAGAAGGCTGTGGGGCGGACGGGGGTTCTGTTCTAGAAGTGGTGATAGGAGTTGGACTCTAACAATAAAACTGGTGATAAATAATTTGGGAGGGGGTTCCAATTCAAATGTCCCCCCTGCGGCAACATTTTATCGGCGCTGGGTACACCTATACAATAATAGTTATATAATTTTATTGGTTAATAATATCAAATTGAATCTTTTGTTAGAGGTGTTAGCCCTAGATAACAAAGTATTAGATGTAATTCTTACCTAAACTGCATATTGGTGCGTCTCGCACGACTCACGCCGCGACCCGAATGCGGCATGCGTCTGACTCCGCCGTGTCGAATGCCACTTGGTTCATCGTGCACAGTCGTTAAGGAGTTACAATATAAATAAACATTTTCTCCCTTAATCAAATTACGTTAATGATCGCATTTTATGGGTGTTCCGATATGCACTGGAGCACTGTGAGATGTGACGTCAATGTAGTATACTACAAAGCCGTTCCTTTATAGTTAGCTATACTGGTTACTGTTTTAAACATAACGCAGACCAGTATACCATCAGTCATCCACTTTTAAATAATTATAAATGTGCAACTTATATGATCAACAAGATTTTTTTTAAATGTAATTGACGTTTCATAGCAATGTATGGAGGCAAATTACATATTACGCCGATTCCAGGCAGGAAGATGTGATGATAAAAAATGTGTAGGTCACTAAATATAATAGATAGGTCACTAATAGTAAATGTTTGAAAAGGATATCAGAAAAGAAATGAGATCTCTGGGTCCCGTCCTATGCTCCAGGGTAAGATGGCCGGCGAAGTCATCGGTCACGAAGTTCGGTTCCCCACCTGGCATCGAAGCGCACACTGGACATACCACCTGAAAACAAAAAATACAGTTTCATAGAAATAATTTAAAAAATGAACGGTTATTAATTTGGTGGGATTTTAGAGCTGTTTCGTTGATTTCTGTGTTATATGGTTCGTCTTAGACAGTGCCGTAACTAGGGCGGTGCCAGCGGTGCCCAGAAATACCAGGCATTGGGACCAATACTAAAGGCGCAGTTCGCACCAAAGGTACCAAGCTAGCATCGGGCGCATAAAGGCTAGTTACGGCACTGGTCTTAGATAAGAACAATTTTAACCAGCGACGAAAAAACGGAGTGACATTAGTTTGATTTCTATGTCTGTAGTATTGAAGCACAGATTTGAATTATAAAATAACACGCAAAAATATTAGCGGGTAGCGACGGGACATCAATATTGGAACGCGAACGCTCATCCCGTTTATCCGTATGTATAATATATTCTAATTCTTACTTTTCCAAGTATAATATACTGTATGTACAGTGGTACCTACAGTACATTCCTTAGGCACTTGTCCCACCGACGGCAAGAAAGCGAGTAGCGATTTAATCGCTCAAGAAACGTACATAAGTATTTAAATCCTGTGCAAACAAGAAGTACATATTTTAATAGTTGATCGCTGACCGTTCACACTACCGGCGAGTCCTCGATACATACTGCATCTCTATTGTTTACACAGCCCGTCCGTGTAAACAAAAGAGATGAGAGATCTGCAATATACATCTATTGTACGTTTCTTGAGCGATAAAATTGCTATGGGACACCAAGTACCATAAACTATGCAATGAAAATTTAAAGCAGTTGGAAGGCACGGTAAAAATGCCGTGAGCCGTGTCGATATTGATCTGTTATCAACCAAGCTTTGGCTTTGACTTTCCAAGCATGCAATGTCATAACAATAAAACTGAGGGATGGTGAGGCAATCGGAAAATAGCATTTGATTGTATATTTGTCTTTTACTGCGGCATTAATATTAGGCCGCAGTGGATAAAATGGTATAGTTTGATGATAAATCCAGATTTAACTATTAAACCACAAAATTTGCAGTCTTCAAATATATTTTAATATAATAAATGAATATGAATATAAAAACAATTTATTAAGACTAAAAAATAATAGAGGTAGGTATTTCAAAGGATTGAAATATACATTTAGTATCAATATCGAATGTTAGAACGAGGAGCGGTTAATGCGCTTTTACATTTTTGTGTATTTTTCGAGGTGATTCAATAAAATTATATAAAAAGCGTGTCGTTAACAAGCGCTCCTTATTTAGACAAAGTATTAATCTCTGGAGGTATATACCTACAGATATGAATATAGCTTACAGGTTGGGAAATTCCCAAAAGCTATGAATATATCACCATAACCAAGATACAGCCGGCCGCACTAGGACTTTTAGAGGTGGAGGTAGTTCAGTCCAAAATTAATAATACTGACTAAGTGTAAGCCCTCATTCGCACGAGCGCTATTTTTACGCGCGCTAAAAACCTGGCGACCCGCCCTCTCGATGTGATTATGTGAACTATTCCCAACGCACAACGTTGAAAATACAACACTGCGCGATAAAAATACGTTGCCGTGTGAACGTGTAAGTACTTGGCATTTGTTCTATTTGAGCATTAAAAATACGATCGTGTGAATGAGGCCTTGAGAAGCCTTGCAAATGACTCTTGCATGACTTGAGCAATTGACTCACCATTGGAACATTGGTCAAGTTAAGTCACTTGCACGTCGAGATGGGGGGAGGGGTGTGTCAAGTATACCTATACTTGTTATTCCAGAGTCTGGGGGAGGGGTTTCAATTCCCAAATCTTCCCCAGGTATACCCATGCACTAACAAATAAAATGATGATAAAATACTCACAGCCAGTGTCGTATCCGCATGCTCAGCTGTGACATGCTCCATGAGTGCTGTATCTGTAAAGCCCATCCTATTGCAGAATGGACATGTGTATGCCTGAGGCTGTTCCAAGGTTAGTGCCTCTCCACCATAGTACAGATCTGAAGATGGTAATGAAATTGTATGTTATTATCCAATGTTGAAAATGTTTCATGCTATCTCTTTTTTGGATGTCCAGAAAGAATATCAATATATAACCATTTATATATTGGTATTCTTTCTACATGTCTAATTAGAATTTATAATACAGTCAAATATTCTTATTTACCATACACATCCCACTCTTATTATAAAATATAATGTGAAGGTTTGTAAGCATACATATATCAACCCATATGATGTCCCACTGCTGGGCACGGGTCTCCCCATTAGAACCTACTTGTTATAGATCCTGGGGGTAATTGACATAATCGCCACGCTTGGCGATCGGGTTGGCGATCGTAGTAAGACTTTAAAATACGCAAAGGTTGCGGCTGCCCGTAATCCTTCATACTACAACTACTGAATGAATGAATCTTTATGGTATTAAACTTATAGAGAAAAAAACAATATTTCAAACCATCATAGCTCCAAAACAAAACTTTGGACTTTAGTGACTGTACACTAAGAATATGCTGATTCAGTTAAAATAATTGCAAATATTAACCAACATCTGTACCTGACTTATGTATGCTTTCTGCTTGATGAAGAC
Organism: Herminia tarsipennalis; assembly: GCA_945859575.2. Classification (NCBI taxonomy): domain Eukaryota; kingdom Metazoa; phylum Arthropoda; class Insecta; order Lepidoptera; family Erebidae; genus Herminia; species Herminia tarsipennalis. The sequence goes on from OX243852.2 coordinate 10,000,025, forward strand.
TTAAAACTATTTATGAACAAAAAATGTTAATTTATAGATTAGTTTTAGGTGATCTTAACTTTAAAATCTGTCAATATTCAAAGCATTAATAGGTAAATTAGAACATTTACTGAAATGTACAACCAGTATTTATGCATATTTATGCAAACCCCTATCTTAAATTAAAATGTTATGGTACCAGATGCATGCAATGTATTGGTATAATATTAATTCTTACAACATAATATGATTTGTAAGCACCTATTAATAGTGGCAGACTCAGGCTTTAGTTTTGGGACAGGCTTCAACCCGTTGATAAACTCCAGATTTTAATTTGGAGGTTTGACTCCACTGATGGTAGGTTTTATCAAGAAGACTGGTGTCATTCCTGATAAAACCTATGGGAAGGCTCAAATACTTTTTAGAAAGCTTGAGCTCCTCACACCTGGGATCTATTACAGCCTATTAATATGATGAAATTCTATGGAAATTGGAATGGGAACTTGTCATGTAGTAGTCTAATAAATGTAATGTTTGTATTCTATTAACATAAGTAGTTAACAGTACTTTGAGAAAGTATTATATTTTGAATTTTTAGTTCCTGCATGTTGTATGACAGTAAATTAGTGCATATTTTTTTAATTGGAGTAGTATAATATGCACAATAAATGGCCAAAACACAAAAATATTTTTTTCAATTAATTGGAATGAGTAGTTCCTGAGATTATGGCATTTAAACAAACTCTTCAGCTTTATAATATTAGTATAGATTATTTCATTCATCAACCCCCACTCCTTGGACCTTGCAAGCTAGAATTTAGCAGAGAGGATCCATTGGTGACATGAATACAGGATATGAATGAAACAAAAAAACTCAACCTCTAAAAGGATGAATAAATGAACTTAAGCAAAGGGTATAAGTTAGTATTATTAGTAATATAAAAAAGATCTGATTTCTAGCCAAATCAAAAACAAATCTTGAAAACTACTTCAACTAAGAACTGATCTTAGGAAATTCCACCCCTATGAGGGCACATAATGGATATAAATTTGTACAGTCATGAGAAATCCTCTGTGTCTATATTTAAACTTCTATGGGCAATAAAGCATAATGGCAAAACTAATCCTAGAAGCGTTGTCTACCAGTCTATCATAGGCAGCCTCTCCCATACACTGTCATACATTCAATTGGCTTGCTTAGTGGGTGCCTAGCCTTAGAGTGCCATATATCAACCATAGATGTACAGAGTGTAATTAAAATAATCAGTGTTACTATCCCATAAGTATGCTAATTTCAAATTGTAATTGACAATAAACTCAAACAGCTTCAAGACAATGGCTTGTTGGATATAAATGGTTTATAATGAACCGCCATGATGATTACTTCATTGTGACGAATAAATTAGGAATGAGAGGCGTTTGAGTAAATACATAGAGCACTATGACTATTTATTTTGTATATTTTTCTTTGTTTTCAAACAACAAGATTGTTTAATGAAACCAGTTTTATGAGATTATAACATTTTTTATATATGACACATTATCTATACATATAATAAATCTGTAGAGAGGTCAATTCTGTACATGAAATATATTTCCAAAATAACTATCAGGGGGTGATTAGGGATCGATACTGATGCCAAAAATGCAATCAGTAAAATTTTTGTCTGTCTGTCTGTCTGTCTGTATAACCGTTATAGAAACAAAAACTACTCGAAGGATTTTAACGAAACTTGGTACAATTATTTTTCATACTCCTGAGTTGGTTATAGTATACTTTTCATCACGCTACAATCAATAGGAGCAGAGCAGTGAAGGGAAAACGGGAGAAGTTACTCCATTTTTTAAGCTTCCGTCGCGTGTGTAACCTTAATGGTTAAAGCTACACAGAAATCATGTATGACGAAAATGTTCTCCTTAAAATTATATAAAAAATATCCCACAACAGCATATGTCTATCTTTTATGGTTGACTCACAATGTCACGTGTAACTCCCGATAGCTTAGCAGTTCGAAGCTTTCTGATTATATTTGTCTACTCTTACGTTTATAACACTCTCAGTCATCCCTAATTTAAAAAGTTAACATAATTAACTATTCCATAAAAAAGAATCATAGAAATCGGTATATAAACACCAAAGTTATACATGAAATACGCCAATAATAAGCCATCGCGCGTGAATACTGAATCATGCTATCTATCTATATCTATACATATAATAAAATTGAATATTTCACGTGTCTGTACATGGCCAAACTTAGTGAAAAAAAAATTAGGAAATGTTCGAAAAGAGTATTTAAACACTTTGCTGCATTTTTAGAAATGTCTGTCTGTCTGTTTGTTTGAACACGCATCACGCAAAAACTACCGGACAGATTCGGTTGAAATTTTGCACATGCAATCTAATAGATACGGATTAACATTTAGGCTATAAATTATCACACTTTTTCCCATAGGAGCTAAGCAGTAAGGGATAATGTCTGTAGCTATTTTTCGTTATAAAACATTACGCTAACGTCTATGGAGAACGAGTAGCAACGTATTTTTTGTCGCACCGTAATGGTTTATCACAATTGTTTCCACAATTAGACATTATTTTCAATTGTAACCCATGGAATACATAACTTCACGCTAAAACTATAAGGAGCTATACACAACATTTTGAAGTTTCACAAGAACAGTTATTTTGACGTGGTAAGTAGCGAACAGTATAGCCTCGAAGCTATGCTAGCGGTCTTTGACGACGAAGTCTCAGGCTCGAATATGATATCTGATTATGTTCTTTTTGTATTTTTTAAAAATTGTTTTTGTCCTTTTTTTATATTTTTCTCAATGTTTTATGTAGTTTTTTTTACGACCATTGGTAACTTATTTGCTTTGGTTAATATTTTTTTATATTAAAAATCAAGTGAAATATACACTTATGTAAGATATTTATAGGTATTGCATGCACTGCTGAGAGTAATTAATTAATCGTAGTAGAAATGAAAAACAATATTACATTACAATTTAACAAGTATTCGATATTTTCCAGAAGTGATGTGTTCGTGCTCAAAAAAAAGACATTACACACGTAAAAAAAAACATGTAGCGCCATCTATGAAATCAAATTGGTCACCATGATCAAACAATTCCTTAATTGTCAAAACATTTATTAGGGTATAGGTGCTTGCGATGACGGATTCGTTTTCGTAATTAAATTGCTTAAATTAATAAAAAAACATTAAGTATTAGAAGAAACTTCACTGGTTTTGAAAGTAGATGGCGTTGTATTCAATAATGTTCTATACTTAGTAAAAGAAGTTTTAAAATAGTATTAAAAAGAAACATATTGCTATAATTTTTAGAAATGTTTGTCTGTCTGTCCGTTTGTTTGACCACGCATCACACAGGTGTATCGAGGATCATGTTTTGGGGTTATGGTTGGATATCAAGTGTTCATCAATTCAACAATAATGAATGACTCATCGGCCAAGTGTGAGTAGTTCGAGTGACGGGAGGAGGGGGGTGGGGGGTCATTGTCTGTCAACGCGGAGTCTGGGGGAGGGGTAGTTCATGTCTTTTTTTCTTACTTGCATCATTGTAACATATAAGAGAGGTAATATGTAAAGTGGGGATGAGATTTTTTCTCACCTACCCCATCGTGTGGGGTATCATTAGATAGGTCTTTTAAAAAGCGTTTAGGGTTTGTGTAGACTATTTTTAGATTTAAGGATTCCTTTGTGTAATATTAGGCTTTATAGTGAACATTTTTGTTAGAGTCAAGTATTCCCCTGCCAACTAAATGGTTGATGTTGGGTATGTGAAAAAATTCACGGTAGTAGTATAAATACTAAAATTATAAGGAAAACTGTCACAGTTAAGTACTTAGGCTTTACAAGTTTACGAGAAACATTTGATCAAATGGGAAGTACCAAAATTTTAGTACAAATTCTATTGACAATTATTAGGTATTAAGTAGGTATAACGTTGAAAGAATGAAACAAAAACAACAGAAAACCCACTTCTTAAGCCGCATTTGCCAAACTTCTTGGCAGTATATGATTAGGTATAAATGAGACAAAAGATGTAGTATAGTCTGGTTATAATTATCTAAAGGTGCATCTTATATACTAACGACTTCGTGTTGATAACAGATAGTAAAAACATTTAATAGATACTGAACGTGCGATAAGGAACATAAGATTGTGATGTAGATTGTAGAGATTGTAGATACAGCACAAAGATATTGTACTGTAACAGTACACCCCCCTTTAAAAAATTTATGGTAATAGTGTGTAAACACTATTACCATATAATTAATTTATATTGTAAAATATAAATTTGACCTAGACCTTACTAGTTATTTGCTGATGTATATAAATAATAATGCTATTGTACGCGGTGGAATTTGATGACGCCTGTTGTGGTGTGATTTGCTGACGTCTGTAATTTTGACTCAGCTGTTGCACGAGTGTTTATTATTTTTTTTTTTTTCGTTAAACTCTTCATTCTTCTGTCCAGTGTTTTCATTATGCCGTAAATTAGGTTCACGCCGATTGTTAAAATAATCTGTCCCATTGCAACATTTCTTGTCCACCGTAAGTCCTCCTGGATCAGGTTACGGAGTTGGTTCGCTTAGTTGTAAATTAATGGTATATGTTAAGATCTATGTTAATATATATACGAATAGCTTGCTTATATCAGCGATTTTTTATAGACGTACTACTGGCTTTACTTTACGTCCCGATCGTGTAGTGTACGTGTGTGAATGCCTGTCGCAATCCTTTGAATCTGGCACGTAGTTTGATTCGTCATTGATCATGAAAGCTGGTTTCAATCTATCAATTGATATCACTGTCTCTTTATCCCTAATTCTAATGCAAAATGTTTTATCTGTTTTACTAATTACTGGGTAGGGTCCTTCATACGGCGGTGTCAGGGCTTTCTTAATTCTATCACACCGAACAAATACGTGTGAGCATTCTTTGAGTTCGGGATGCACAAATATAGCTTGATTGTGTTTTTTTCTTTTCGGAATTGATGTCATTTGTGTGATGTCCTTTTGAATTTGTTTTACAAACTCTTCGTACGTTGATAACTGTGCTGCTGATGACTCAAAAAATCCTCCAGGGAGTCGTATTGGCGTTCCATATGTCATCTCTGCTGAACTATAACCTGTGTCTTCTCGCAAGCTACTCCGCAACCCGAGTAAAACTGTTGGAATTTCTTTTAACCAATTTTCGTTGGATTCTCTTGTCATTAACGCCGCCTTTAAAGTTCTATGAAATCTCTCTATCATTCCATTGGATTGTGGATGATAAGGTGTTGTCCTAATTTTATGTATTCCCAAAAATTGTGAGAGTGACTCAAATATTCTTGATTCAAACTGTCGGCCTTGATCCGTAGTAATGCGCAATGGACATCCAAAACGAGTAATCCATCCTTCGAAAAGTGTCTTGGCTACTGTTTCTGCAGTTATATCTTCTACCGGAAATATTTCGGGCCATGACGTACAACGATCTATGATTGTGATTAAATATCTCTTCCCTTGTGAAATCGGAAGTGGTCCGACGATGTCAATATGTAAATGTTCAAAACGTTGCGCTGTCATAAATGTACCAGGAGGTGATATCGTATGTCGTTGTATTTTTGATTTTTGGCAGGCTATACATGATCTACACCAATTATTGATATCTTTGTTCATATACGGCCATAAATACCTTTGGGTTATCATTTTTCTCGTAGTTCTTTTTCCTGGATGGCTCATACCATGAATGGTATCGAAAATTTGTTTGCGAAAATGCTTTGGTAAGTAGGGGCGGCTTTTTCCAGTAGATGTGTCGCAGGTGATGTTTATTGTGGAACCCGGAAGCGTAATATTTTTGAATTTTAATCTTTTATTGTCATGTAATTTACTTAGTTCATTATCTGTTGATTGACATTTTTCCAATTCAGCGTAATCGATAGGTGATGGCACGTATATTTCCTCTATTCGAGATAAGGCATCGGCGGTAATATTGTCACGTCCGCTTATGTGTTGAATGTTGGTACTGTATTGTGAAATGAAATCTAACTGCCGGACCCGTCGCGGTGTATCGTTTGATGATGGTTTTTGGGAGAATGCGTATGTCAAAGGTCGGTGATCCGTAAATATTGTAAATTCTCTTCCCTCGATTAATCTGTGAAAATGTTTGACGGCCATGTATATTCCTAACAGCTCTCTGTCAAACGTAGAATATTTTTGTTGAGTTTCGCTCAATTTTTGTGAAAAAAAATCCTAATGGTTCCCAATTGCGTCCGGATTTTTGTTGTAAAACTCCACCAACGCAAGTAGCACTAGCGTCGGTCATGAGCGCTAGTGATGCGTTGCGGGAAGGATGCGCTGTTAACACTGCGTTTTTCATGCTTTCCTTGCATTTTTCGTAAGCTTTGTCTGCTTCCGTTGTCCAAGGAACAGGTGAATTATCGTTCTTTTTTGAACCATGTAGATATTCGTTTAAAATTCTTTGATTTTCCGCTGCGCGTGGAATATTACTTCTGTAGAAATTGACCATGCCCAAAAATCTTCTTAATTCTTGAATTGTTTTCGGTTTGGGAAATTCCATGATTGCTTTGTAATTTTCTTCGGTAGGGTGTATTCCTTGGCTCGTTATATGATAACCTAAGAAATCTATTTCCCTTCTGAGAAATTCGCATTTTTCGTGATTAATGGTTATTCCATTCTCGTGTAAACGTTTGAAAACCGTTTCTAAATGCTGATAATGCAAATCTTCGTTGTCCGATGCAATGAGACAGTCGTCTACAAATATAAATACGTAGTTTAAATCTCTAAATAAGGAATCCATGAATCGTTGAAATGTTTGTGCCGCATTGCGTAATCCGAAAGGCATTCTTAAGTACTCAAAAAGTCCAAAAGGTGTGATGATGGCTGTTTTTTCTATATCTTTAACAGGAATACAATGGTATGCTTTACGTATATCTATCTTGCTTAGTATCTTCTTATTTTCTAATATGTATGTAAAGTCAGTTAATCTTGGTAGTGGGTATTTGTCCGGTACTGTCGTGCTATTGAGCATTCGATAGTCTCCGCACGGCCTCCACTCGCCATTTTTCTTTTTTACCATATGTAATGGGCTTGCCCATGGGCTATCTGACGGTCGGCAAATTCCGAGTTCTATCATATTTTGAAATTCCTTTTTGGCTATGTCGTATTTTTCTGGAGGTAATGGTCTTGCCCGAGCTGCGACGGGTGGTCCTGTAGTGATAATGTGATGTTCAATCTTATGTTTGGGCGCATTGCGGAGAGAGGACTCTTTCGAGATGTCTTCGTATTTGTTTAAAAGTTGCGTAATACGTGGATTCGTTCCCACTGCGATAGTACGAATTGTTTGTTGTGTCGCTTTTTCCGAAATTACATGCGTTGTCAGCTCTGTAACTTTGTCGATAAGTTTGCGACCTGCTATGTCGACTAATAGTTTATAGTGCTCTAGAAAATCTGCTCCAATTATTGGTTGTGTAACATCGGCGATTACAAAATTCCATTTATAACATCGTTGTAGTCCTAAATTCAAGGTAAGCGTCTTCTCGCCGTAAGTCCTAATTTTAGTCCCATTTGCAGCGTATAGTGTGTATTGTTCATTTTGTAAAATTGAATGTCTCTGTTGCTTGCTAATGACTGAAATATTTGCGCCCGTGTCAATCAAAAACTTCATACCACTTTTTCGGTCGGTAATGGTGAGGCGATTGGATGGGTGGATTGCACAGAGTTTCGCCGTTGTCTGTGCTCTTATTCGTTTCCCTGGTTCCGTACGTAAGTCATTGGTTTCCAACCGCATGGTTTAATGCAGTTCTTTGCATATTTTCCGAATCTTTCGTGGTAGTAACAAAATTGATTTGCTCCTCTATAGTTTGTTCTCGGCCTCATAATCGGGAATTGTTGACGTTTCTTGAAATGATTGTGCGTGTTGGGTCGATAGCCATATTGACCTTGCTGAATTGCGTCAATATCTATCTGTAATTTTGCTAGCTGGGCTAAAATGCATGCTGTATTGTTGTCGTTTGAAGTGTCGTTGCTAACAGCTGATATTTCGGTTACTTTTGAATTCATTATTATTTTGTCTGCAATTTGGCTCAGTTTGTCAATTTCCATGTCTTCCGTAACTGCTAGAACCGTAGTAACTGATGTTGGTAAAAGCCTGAACCATAGTAGTTTAATTGTTTCGTCACTGATTTTTCCTCTCCCGAGGACTCGCATTTGACGTAATAACTGCGAAGGTTTTTGATCACCGAGTTCTGTCTCTGATATTAATTTTTGAAACTGTCGCTGTTCTGTTTCTTCGTAACAATCAATTAAACGTTCCTTGATGTTTTTGTATTTATCTGTAGTCGGTGGTGAAGTGATTAGGTCACTAACCTGTAGTATTTCTTCCTTGGATAACTTTGCTATTACTGTACAGTATTTGTATTCGTCTCCTTGCTTCTGTGGTGCTAATATGGCTTCTAGTTGCGTGAACCATAATCTTGGTTGGTCTTTCCAAAATTCCGGAATGCGGGATAAAACCGAGGTGCCAGCAGCTACTTCAAGTGTTCCTTGCTGATTTATGTTCGCCTTGCACGGTGATTGTGCCATGTTTCTTGCTGCGTATTCGTTCGTCGGGGTCACCAATTTGCCAAACTTCTTGGCAGTATATGATTAGGTATAAATGAGACAAAAGATGTAGTATAGTCTGGTTATAATTATCTAAAGGTGCATCTTATATACTAACGACTTCGTGTTGATAACAGATAGTAAAAACATTTAATAGATACTGAACGTGCGATAAGGAACATAAGATTGTGATGTAGATTGTAGAGATTGTAGATACAGCACAAAGATATTGTACTGTAACACCGCACACCAAATTAACTATATAAAATAATAGAATTAACATTAACTATATAAAACGATTTTTATTTAGTACACAGAAGACACATGTAACTAACAGGAAAATGTAAATTAACAGGAAAAGTCATGCAGAAGATAAAAAAGCAATAAATAAAACAGTAAAATTATAAAAATAACAATAGACAAAAAGAAAAGAGACACAAATAACACACATTAATGACAGAAAAACACAGTAAACGAATACCTAAAGAGTCTGTATTTGGTACTAATTTATTTTCACAAAGCTTTTGGGTGTTGACGCTATCAATAGATGACTATATGATGATTCTCCGCTGCTGAATCATATCGCGGCTCACCCGACAGGACTGTTTACAACATATTTACACAGAAGTTATTTCGTAACATAAACTACCTTATTTTAAACCCGACTTTAACGCGAACGAAGTCGCGGGCACAGCTAGTTGATAATATTTTTCTAAAAAATAGTATAAATTATTTTTTTCTACACTTTCTTTATTTTTTATGTGGAATAAAAAAGTTGATTATTCAATTTGAAGTATTCATATTTCGATTTGATTATTATTTTAATTTTATAGAAAAATGTATTTATTTATATCTGGTATACAGGTTTGTTGCTTTCATTTGTGATGTATTTAAGTATGTCAAAGCCATAAAAGTAACAAATGTTTTGTATTTATGCATTTTTTGGCAATAAATGACTGTTGAATAGATCACTTCTGTTGAATAACCTTGTACAGGTATTAGGTATGTGCATTTGACACATTTAAATTAATAGTTTAGTACATATAGCATAACAAATAGATCTTACCAAAGTCACTTCTAGATAGGATGCATTGCATAGGATGCTCTGTAGTGTGTTGGTTTGTGGTAGCGCCGGATTCATAGCAGGCTGCGCACAAGTCATAGTCGATGCAAATCAAACATTTGTATCGTCGTCCTCTGAAGTTATTTTTCAAACAAGAATCACAGCTGACTCCTGAAAATATGTCAATACACACAATACAACAACAATTCGTAATTTCCTTTGTCCTAATGACAATAACATGAAAATTAATAGCGTAAAACAAAGAATGGCATTATGATGACAATATTTTCACAATTTTTTGCAGTGATATTCGCAGTGACAATAGCATCGAACAAATTTTGATTATCATTACCCACCTTCATGGCGATTCATTTTCGCCAGAAAATGTCGTCGAAACAGACACTCCTTGGCACCAGGATTACCGGTACTATATGAGGTATTTATATTACTAATCTAAAATAAGTAGCACAACATATAATATATTAAAATACAAGATTGTTAACAAAAATTTCCAAGCAAACCTAACCCAACCAGGCCATAATGACGTCACATAAATGAATGAACCATCGATATAGCTAGCTTTCTTTTAAAAATATTGCGCAAAGGTATGAAGCATTCAGCTAAGTATGTCAAACTGAGATTTAGCATGTTATTATTATTTTTTTTAATTACTTTAGCACTAATTTCACATTTTCTGCTGCCGTTTTTTTTACTTATTAGGATCTACTTCATAGTTTTTAGTTTAATTAGTTTTCTTGGAAGAAATGCGCTTAACACTCCAAAGGACACAGTTCAATACAGGAATGTCGGCAATGGATCAAATGATGAAACAAGATAAATTTGTACTTCACCATTAATATATAATCTATTTACAAATTGGAATATTAATCATGAACAATATTTCAATTAAAAAAATAAATTTAGTAGTTTTATTGAGAGTATTCAATGTGATTTATGCAATGACTTCAAAAGTCGATTGTATGAAGTGACAACATTGTGCAAACCACAGAGTACAGTGAAAACTACATTACCAAACCAAAACTCCATTTTTGTGATGCACATGTGCACATCACTGGGCAGGGCATCACTAGGGACACGGTATCATAAAGATAGTATCGTACTCGTAAAAGTATCGAACCAAACGTATCGATCCGAAGTATTAACTTAAAATAAAAATAAGAATAATAAAAATATAATCTGTGGATATATCGCGCACATAACCGTTAACAATCACTCCCAGAATGATGGTGTGGTAATATATACCAAATTAAGTCTCAATGTGTCTGTGGAAGTACAACCATAGTAGATGCAAACTGTCTGCAGATTAAAGATAATAGAAATACAATCATTTTAGCAGTTTATCGGTCACCGGAGTAAACAAGCATAAATACAACTTTCTAAATTCGCTAAATCAATAACATTACAATTACAGGAGATCTCAATATTAACATAATGGAACACTCACAAGATCCTAATAAGTATAATTATTTGACATTGCTATCTTCCTATGGTCTACTTCCAGCGCATACACTTCTTACCCGACAATATAGCTGTCTGGATCACTTCATGGGTAAGATAAAATTTATAGTCAATGTATCAGTAGCCCATTCAGTTCTAACAGACCATGAAACTATAATACTGTTTGTCGTCTACTACTACTAATACTCCTACAAATAAGGTTTCCCCAGTCACTTTTTGCACATTTCACGCTCAAATAACCCACGATGTAAATGTAAAAGACTTTAGCCCGATATTTGAGATGTGTGACCCAAATGTAGCAGTGGAGTTCCTGGTGACCTCACTGAGAATCAAATACAAAAATAGTTAAGCTTCCAAATCGACAAAAAATCCTGAAGTCATGAATAACTGCAGTGCTTCCTCGGTGTAAAAAACACACAGAAACTTTTGCAACAATCTATATTAATATTATAAAGATAAGAGTTTATTTGTTTGAACGCAGTAATCTCAGGAACTACTGGTCCGAATTGAAAAAATACTTTTTTGTCGGGAGCCCATTTATAGAGAAAGCTATAAAACATCACGCTACGACCAATAGGAACGGAGCAGCAATTAAAAATGTTGCAAAAACGGGGACAATTGACGTATACGAAGTTGCGCGGGACAGCTAGTCTATTAAAAAATGATAAACAGGACTTCGATAAACTTAGGCTAAAAGTGGCAGGAAAAAACAACAACAAATTGTGGCAGGCAATCAATAATGTTACCAGTAGAGATAAAAACAGAAACACGTCCTGTCATCTCTTGTCACTCTCACCACCACCGAATCAAACGGTCGAAATGGCTAGGCAAAAATTTAGCAGATAAAACCCTGGATGCATAGCCGAAGTCTGGTAATAATAGAGACTGTATTACCAAATTTAATTCAATGGGACTGTTTCCCACTGATGAAACGAAAATCAGCAGAATTTATGTCTCTGCGTAATGACTGTGCATTCGGCTGGGACAAAATACCAGTCAAACTCATTAAAGACAACTTTAGATCTATTTGACATATGATATTTTTGCGAGACCATCTTTCTCTTTCGTGACTATGGTTGGGTAACCTTGATTAGATACTATTCTTATAAACTGAAGAAGCAGCAAAGCGAGACGACACGATAAGCCCTAGGCACAGTTACGTTCGTTTTGAGTTCGGTCTCCAATCTTTACTTTATGTTCCTTGGTTATGTCATGTCATGGCATACATGCGGTCAATGTCAGAAACGTCAACGTAAAAACAAATGGTAAATGAATTTAGCACAATAGTAAAAAAAATGGAGTCGATTAAAACAACTGGAAGTTTACAAAATAAAAAAAAACCCGGGCAACAGATGTCAGATCATGCTCGGTGCAGAAGAAATCCGATTTGAATAATTACACCAGCAGAAGAGCGCATGTTCATGGCACTTACGCCCTTTTGTTGAGAAAGGTGGCGAATTATATGAACGGTGTCGGACGCATAGTACTGTTTTAGAAAGTTTAAAATAATAAAATTAGATGGCATTGCTGTAAATATGAATCGTAAAAGCTAAATTTTGAGTAGAATATTTTTAGGATTAATTCGATACGGTACCTGCCAAAAAGTACTCAATAAGTGAAAGTATCTACAACAAAAGTATCGGTATCGAAATGTACCTGATACCAAAAAGTATCGATACGTTTTTCGTGTCTCTCCCTAGGCATCACTCAAAGTTTGACAGCTGTTTCAAAAAGTAACTTTCGTTTCCCTCATTTTTGTAATTTTATCGTGTCCTAGTCGGTATTATATTTTTAACGTATTTTATGCTCTACATAGCCAATATTACATGATTAATATATTGTAACACGCAAGCAACCAATATATTTCTCGTTTTATTTTTATCACTATCATTTTGCGCGGGAATCTGCGGTCATTGTTTGTCATGAAATTGTATTTTTTGAAAAAAATATAGAAAATGACTGACGAAATGTGCCATTTAGTTGTAGACGGGAACGAGGTTCTGGAATTTAAGTTGGGTAAGTGATAATAAACTTATAAGTTGTTTTCTTGATAAACAAATTTTCATGTTTTGCACCGAATATCTCATCAAAAGGCATTTTGTGCCATATAACCTGATCATAAAATTCTAAAAATATGTATATTACCTAGTCTTTTTAACTTCGTACAGGAATATTGTGCACTAAGACTTACATTTTGTTTATATTTTAGTCAGATCAGTTGATGATCTCGAAAATGACGAATCAAGTTTCGGTCCCGAAATGTGTCACCAGGTATTTGGCGAGAACGAAAATATATTTGGTTATACAGACTTACACATTAGGTTATACTACAGCGCAGGCAGTCTTCAAACATATCTTGGAATTGAGTACACTGAAAAGGTAGTAATTAATCCTTATGTTATTTGTATCTTTTTCATATATTGCTTTTGTCTTTTCTTGTTTTAAGATATTATAGAGGGTAGTGATAAAAGAGTAACATCTTTATGTATGAAAAGTGTCTGTTGAAGTGTGTGAAATAACTGCTGCTACAGTAGCAAGAGCCTACAATCCCAATTGTGACATTTTATTGCATTTACAACTGATACAATCATAACAATCACTTCCCAATTCTATAATCAGCCTACTTCAGTCTCCCTACAACTGCTTCATTCATACCATTTTGATCTGTTATTAATGGCTGGAGACTCTTCCTTACTAAAATTATGTTATTCCTTAATCTCTACCTTGTTTATGGTATGAAGAGCATGCATATAATAAAATAAGTTATTTTACAACAGATTGAACCAAATAAATCAGAAGGAATGAAACCAGATGATGTGGAGGGTGCTCTGAAAAAGGTATTAGCACCAGGATATGTGACTAACTTAGATCATTTTGTGTCTATTCTAAAGAAAGATGAATCATTTACACCTCATGGGAAGTTGATACATGCATTCACAGTTAAGCCTTGTAAGTACATTTATGATAATTTGTTAACAAATACCATTTAAGAAACAACATGCATAAGTTTCATGAAAATAACTTAGTTTTATTGGCTTTGGGTAGATAGACACTGGAACAGAAAGATGGGTAGAATATTGTAGTTATCATAAATCAATGAATTAATAGAGTGCTATAAAATTGCATTTGCAAATTATTAAAATATATTTAAATACATACTTTGAGGTCAGTTGCTTCTGTTTAAATTGTTATTGGTAATTATACCTAACCTCATTCCATTTACTTGCATGTAGTGACAGATTTTCCCATAAAGATTTTGAGTTCCACCTTAGTAAATATTGTACCTACATAATGAAAAAAGCTTTCATATATTTATTACTTATTGAAATTGGTCAATAGGCTTAACATTTTTTCCATTTTACAAAGGAAAATTGACATCAGATGCCAATTTTCTTTTGCAAAAGTGGAAAAATTTACAGAGAAGCTAAAGTCTATAGTAATACCATTATGCTGAAGAGTTTGTTTCATGGAACGGGACCTATTGGTTCAAGAAAGGCTATAGGATATACATATAATACCACGCTGCTACCAATAGGAGTGTAGCATGAATGAAAAATGTTGCATACACTGAGAAAAATGACACAGAAAAAAGTTGTTGGGGTCAGCTATAATATTATCGTTATCTTTACATGTTATAAAATAAAGCTGTCCCACTGTCTGTGCCCTTAGATCTTTTGAACTATGCAATGGATTTTAATGCAGTTTTCAGCAATAGATACAGTGATTCAAGAGAAAGGTTTATATGTATATTACATCATCCTGTGCAGGTGTCTGTTAGTCGAGCATAAATTTGAAGGTCTAACATAATGTGATGAATTGCATTACTAACTAGTATTAAATATAATGTCTGAAAATTTTATTTTTTTGTAATAATTATGCCAATTATTTTTTATTTTATAAAAAATTACAGTTGATGGTGAAGAACAGAGGTCATTTGAAGTGTACTATTCCGAGACATCTACACCAGGGTTTGTTAAATATCATGAAAGATTGCAAACCTTCCTCTTGTGGTATGTTGATGCAGCATCATTCATAGATGTTGATGACGACCAGTGGACTTTCTTTACTGTGTGAGTGTTACCAATTTTTCTTCAAGTAATTTTTTTTTTTATATTTTGATTTTATCTTTGAAGAAACATAATTTTCACATATGTGAACATGGAGTATAATGGTTAATTCTGTTGAATGTTTCATAAGAAGTTGCTATTGCGCCCTAAAAGAATTTGGTACATCAGGTGTTACTTCAAATAAAAAAAAAACTTTGCAAGATTTCTAAAAATTTATGTATTTCCTTTTCAGATTTGAAAAATACCAATCAAGTGAAGGAAGTGTGAGATATGCAACAGCAGCATATGCAACAGTGTACCGTTACTATGCATACCCAAACCATTTGCGCCCACGGATCTCACAAGTGCTCACTTTACCACCATTTAGGAAGGTTGGGATTTGTGCAGAATTATTACAGGTAAACTAAATTTTTGTAAAAGGAAGTCTGTTTCTGCCTAATTATTTGTAGTTGGTTTACCATCTGACTTACAAATGGAACTGTGTGGGTGTAATTGAAATCTGTCATAATGTGTGTGATTGATAATTATAAATAATAGATAGTTAATCACTTACAAACCTGAAAATGTTAAGAAGCGGCGGTAGCCTAATGGGTAAGGCATCGGTCTTGCAATCGTGAGGTCTCGGGTACGAATCCTAACCATTATACTACCGACGTAAACCCACTCTTTACACAAGCCTTTGAGCTTAGTTGGAGGGATTAACAGGATTCCTAGTAATGTGGGAACACCCATGTTGATAATTATATTTTTGATATAAAAAAAAGTGTGAAACATCCAATGGAAAAGTTGGATATTTTGTTTTCATACAAACATTGGTTGGTCACTAGATAATAGACTCCCAACTGATATCGGTTACGGCAGCCAATATCATTAGCCAACTATGCAAACTTAGCAGACACAAGTGCACCCTCTACTCTCTCACGCTCATAGTCCTCCTGAAAGGAAATCAGACACGACCGGAGAGATTGGGCCCAGGACCGACGGCTTAACCTGCTCTCCGAGGCACGGAGGCCGTGTGACAATTTTTCGAAAACGGTCACCAATCTATGGACCGAGTGTGGTAACGTTACTTAATCTCTCAGATATCTCGATCTGCTGTTATGCAGGTTGCCAGAGTGAGGGACCCCGAATAATAATACATACTTATATATATACTATATGCCGTGTGGTGCCGGCTTAAGAATAGCACCACCCCATCTCTTCCCGTGGGTGTCGTCAAGGCGACTCAGGGATTTCACTCCGGAGGACGGGCAGCAGCGTCCTCTGCGTACTTAAAGCCTTACTGCGATCGCCAACGCGCTCGCCAAGCGTGGCGATTATGGTAATTACCCTAAGGATCTACATACCAGTAGGTTCTACTGGGGAGACCCGTGCCCAGCAGTGGGCCATCATATGGGTTGATATGTATATATACTAGCTGTCCCTGCGAACTTCGTACCGCCTAATTTTTTTTATTGAATCGGTTTCAATTGTGAATCTAAACCATCCTCGAATCCCCTTGAACTCACACAAAAAAAATCATCAAATCGGTCCAGCCGTTTAAGAAGAGTTCAGTGACATACACACGCACACAAGAAATATATATATATATAAAGATATTGGACAAATAGTCGAAAATATACATATCCAAAGATAAATCAAAAGAACATTCTCATTTTTTAGAAACCATTTACTAAAAAATTATTTCTCTTCATTCCAGGCGGTATACTCTCACTTTATAATTCAGTCCGAGGTTGTTGATATAACTGTAGAGGATCCTTCACAAGACTTCCAGAGAATCAGAGACTATGTTGACGCTAAAAACTGTAGTACATTACCTGCCTACCAACCTGCCAAGCTTTTACTAGGGTAAGTTGCCGTCTTCAAAGTAATTATTAATTTAATAATAAATTAAATATTTTGCTAATTATCTTCTTTTTTCAATATGAAATACTGGTTCAAGATTACCGATTACTTTGTTATGGGAGGACAAACTAAGATAGTTGTATAAACTAATTTGTACCATTTTATATACGACTAGCGGACCCGCTCAACTTTGTCTGCGTAAATTTACCCGTTTTTGAAACATTTTTTATTGCTGCTCCGCTCCTATTAGTCGTAGCGTGATGTTATATAGCCTATAGCCTTCCTTGATAAATGGGCTACCCAACTGAAATATAATTTTTCAATTCGGGCATTTGTTCCTGAGATTACCGCGTTCAAACAAATAAACAAACTCTTTAGCTTTATAATATTATAGATTACTGACCCGCGCAATTTCGTCTGCGTAAATTTTCCCCGTTTTTGAAACATTTTTCATTACTGCTCTGCTCCTATTGCTCGTAGCGTGATGTTAAATAGCCTATAGCCTTCCTCGATAAATGGGCTATCCAACAGTAAAAGATTTTTTCAATTCGGACTAAGAGTTAAGATTACCGCGTTCAAACAAACAAACAAACTCTTCAGCTTTAATATATATCAAGTAAAAAATTAACTTTATAATTTCCAACCCTGGTAAGTTAGGCTAGTCAGGACCAATTACCTTCATATTTTTACAAACATGGACATTTTACTTTCAGGTTCACTCCAGAAATGGCAGAACAAGCTTGCAATAAGTTCAAAATTAACAAGAAACAATCGCGACGTGTGTATGAGATACTGCGTCTAAAGACAACCAACACTTCCGATAAGACTGCTTACTTGGACTATAGGCTTGAAGTCAAAAATAGACTAAACGCACCTTTCCAGGTTTGTAACAATTTATTTATGTAAGTATGATGTTGTTGTGTCCTGCCTGTGACGTCGCTAGGGCGAGTGGTACACAGCAGGGATGTGGCGGATGCAGATTTTTCCGCGGATACAAATGCGGATTTTTTACGGCAGGCAACGCGGATGCGGATGCAGATGATCCTAATCGATGCGGGAGCTCCGCAATTGCGGACGCGAGTGCGAATATTCGCAATAATACCGCAGCTTCCCCACGTGAATGTCCATTATTGTGACAACTTAATTGGGCTCTCTAATGTTTTACTCTATGAATAGTCCACCATTTAACATCTGCATCAGCATGAAAATTTGCCGCCTCTGTGGCGCGGTGGGAGTGTATCCGACTGCTACGCAAGAGGTTGTGAGTTCGATCAACACCCTGGATAAAACTTTGAGCACGATGGTTTAGGTGTTATTCATCTATAATATGTATGTATTTAGAAATATATAAGTATGTTTATCAGTTGTCTGGTTTCCATAGTACAAGCTATGCTTAGTTTGGGATTAGATAGCGTTGTGTGAGTTGTCCCAAGATATTATTATTATTATAAAATTCGCATTAATTATTATAATATTGCGGATGCAGATGTCCAGATCGATGCGGAAGCTTCGCAATTGCGGATGCGGATGCGAATATTGGCAACATCCCTGGTACACAGAAGCAAACGATTATATTGATGATCATGAAATTCTCACTTAGGGGCTATTAATTAACGTAAGAATTGTTGACCTCCTTCTAAAATCATGTAAGGGTACACAAGATTTTACGAACCCTCTAATGTAAGATTCATACGCGGGAAGAATGGGCTACATATAATTATTATTAATAACATTTGAACATTTTAATGAACGATACAAATTCGAAAAATAAGATTTAAATCGAAGTCGAAATCCAACATTTAGATTTACATTTTAATTATAGAACGAAAAAACCATTCAGCATCCGAAATGGGAATAAATTTCTATTTCGACTCACAAAATATTACGTAAGAATGGGTTTTACCCGTCCTCCGCCAAGATAAGTACAATATATTGAGTTTGAAATAAAATTTTGTTTAATTTATTTTTAATCTGTAATAATCTGTATCTAATGAGTCTTGAAATTTGAATATAATAATTATTATTATAAGGTCATTTTAACCTCCCTATCTCTTCGGGACCAATACGTAATTAATTTAAATTTAAATTAACTTATAGCCTCCCTTGGCTATGTTACTATGCGCGCGTTTTTAGGCAATGGTAAAATTAACAGCGTAAAAATCCTCCAATCGGCACACTTCAATCTACAACTGCTACATTTATAGTATACGCTTCATCACACATGGTCTAGATCAGTGGTTCTCAAACTTTTTAAATGACGGAACCCTTTTGGGAAGCAAAATACTTGATGGAACCCTACAATAAAACAATTATTTTTATAAGTGTATTCTTTATTAATCAGCATAATAAAAGTACAATGTATCAGTTACTAATTATTATTTACTTCACCACTTGGTAAGGACAATAATAGAAAACATTAAAAAAGAAAAAATCTAACTAGTGGGAGGTATGAAACTGTTTTTTATTTTTCATCAATTGCTTGATATCAGGTTTGATGGAAGAAAGTTGGAGTCTCATATCAGCTTCGGCGTCCAGTCTATTGCGATATTTTGTTTTCGTGGCTGCGTAGGTAGAGAATCCTGTTTCGCACAAATATGTAGTTGGGAACGGGAGAAGAATATCCAGAGCCATTTGGCCAAGCATTGCATATTCATCTTGGATTCTGCACCAAAAATCATTAAGAGGCGTCGTTTTGAACAATGACTCCATACTTGTGTCTGATGACATTTCTAAAAGAGATTCATATATCTCATTTGACATGTTTTCAGGCTTTTCCAAGTTGGGTAAAAAAGGATTATGAATCCAGGAGTTCACTTTAATTTTTGTATTGTGTTCTTCGGGAAAATACTTTTCAAAAGATGCGCGCATCGAACTGAGATATTGGACCAATTCTTCAAACACATTATCTTCAAACATTTCTGAGTCGTTTTCGCTAACAAACTCACTGAGTAACGTAAAACTTTCTATTTCTTTCTTACCAATGCAAATGATCCAAAAATCTAATTTTCTTTTAAAAGCAGTTATTTTATTATAGGCCTGAAACACTGTTGTCTGTTTACCTTGCAACGATAAATTTAATTCGTTAAGTTTTTGAAAGATATCCGCCATAAAAGACAATCGGAACAACCAAGTTTTATCATACAAACGGTCCTTCAAATTAAAAGAAGTATCTGCTGAAAGAAACATTTGTAACTCGGCTCTAAGTTCAAATAGCCTTGTTAAAGTTTTTCCCCGAGACAGCCATCGCACTTCTGTATGGAGCAGCAGTGTTTTATGTTTGCTGCCATAATCTTCACACAATAATGAGAACAATCGGGATTGTAGTGGTCGTGATTTGATAAAATTAATTATTTTTACCGCTTCATCCATAACTAATTTTAGATTAGACGGCATTTGCTTCATCGCAAGTGCTTGTCTATGCAGAATACAATGACTGGAACTACAATTAGGCGCTTTATTTTTCATTCGTGACACTGCTCCTGCTGTTTTACCTGTCATCGCCTTGGCCCCATCTGTACAAATGTCAATGCAATTGTTCCAACTGAGATTATGTTAGTTATATTTCGGGACTTAATCGCGTGAATTATTTAAAGGTACGAACCTTTTATTTACCCGACGTTTCGATCGAATTGCACCGATCGTGGTCACGGGTCGACTGATGACTGATGCGGGATGAGATTATGTTCTTCAAAAAATATATTTATTTTATTAAAAATTTCTTCCCCGGTAGTGTTTGTAAGCAGCGATGAACACATAAGCATGTCTTCTTCAAAAGAACTTTTATATGGATATCTCACAATAACCAGCAGGATAGCCAAACCAGCGACATCAGTCGACTCGTCCATTTGCAAAGCGAATCGTGTATTTTGTAGACGTGTAACTAGTTCTTGTTTGACGTAGCTTGCCAGATCATGGATTCGTCGTGAAACAGTATCGTTTGATAGCGGAACAGTAGAAAGATGCTTTGCAGATTTTTCATCAAGCATACATTTTGTTATGTCTAATACACATGGTTTTATTAATTTCTCAGCGATAGTGTGCGCTTCACCTGGTTGTGCAATGCGATAGCTAACTAAATATGATGCCTCCGTGGCCTTTTTGTTGGTAGTTTGTGTTACATGCATCATATTTTTTTGACTTTCTAATAACTGATCTTTTTTGCGAACAAAAAATTCTTTATTCTTGTCTTTAGTCTCGGGGTGTACGGTTTCTAAATGTCGACGCAATTTGGCAGGTGCCATGGAACTATTAGGAAGCAGTTTACTACAGAGCATGCAGAGAGGTGAGCCGTTGGAATCAACAAATCCGAAACTGATATAAGATTCATCATACTTCCTTTTTTTCGTCTTTGAAACCGTCGAGCTTGACGTCGTGGCACTCGTGGCATCATCTTCTGGATCGGTGATTGCTAAATTCTCCGCGCGCATTGCTTTTGAACATTCAGCGTCATTAGAAGATGTTGTTGGAACACGTTTAACACCTTTAAGCCAACGTTCCATTCTTCTTTATTTATAATGTTACAAGTCAGGATAGTGGGGTTTAAATAATGCACAATCGTTACTGCGTATAAGAGACTAAATTTAGAACTTTTTTTTTTTCGCTAGATGGCGCTGTTTAACTAAAGACGTACTTTACGAACTCTGTGTTATTTTAATTACAATAAAATATATTAACACGTTATAATTATAAAATTACAAGTAAAATTGGTAAACAGTGGTGTGATAAGCGTGTGTGAGTGTTATCAAGTGAATCAAACCAACAAATTTATGACAATTAAGTAAAATATAGTGAACATTAAAAAGTGTTAAATTAAACTAAATCACAACTAAAACAATACAATTACAACATAATCTTTACATAAACAATCAAAACCGTGTTCCTATTTCCTTACAAGTATTATAAACTGTCGTTTTTAAGAAAATAAGTCTTGTAAAATTACTCAGCAAAGTGTCAAGAATGTGGTAAAAATTCCAAAACGATGTGTCACTATAACTGACTTTACTGATTTCAAAATTCTAATTACTACAATACCGATGCTTTATTTCAACAATATTCATTAAGAATACCGCAGCCGAGTGGCAAAACGTTGTACCTGTCTGCACCGTAGGTACACAAAGTCGACGGTTCGAATCCCAGAACTGGAAACTCTTTTTGTGATTAAAACGAACTCAATATATCTACGAAATGTCAGATATAGAGGTAAATAACGTGACGATTCGTAAACCACAACGAACAAGTTCTTTGAATGATATTACTTCCATTCTAGATAATAGTTCGTTATTCGATTCAACTCTGGCCAGCCTTCCCGACGATTCACAGTACAACAAAATTGTAAAAGAACTAAATGACAAAATTATCGAACTCAAAAATAATTTACTGAGCGCACACAATGAGATTGATAACTTGAATGGCGAGAACAGTCGCTTAAAAGAAGATCTACACAAATCGATGCAGCTTATCAATACATATAAAAACCTTAACTCGCCGATAGAACAGATTATTAGAACACCTAGATCGCGTCGGATAAGAAGTAAAAAAGTACAGAGATTAATTCCGATTTCGTCGAAACAACAAATTAGTCCTTTGTCAAACAGTTCCCTTGTGGAGAGCAGTCGTCCAAGTACGAACCAAACTAGTTCACCGACTGTAGTACTAGATGGCGCTCCTAGTACTGAGACTCAGAAAAATACCTCACAAAAATCATGCACCAATTTAAAGAAAAATAAAATATGTATCATAAGTACAGATAAACATAATAAAATACTGTCACTTGCCCAGAACGTTATGCCTAAATATGACCTATGTCATTATATATATCCCAGTTGTGGAATAAAAATTTTACTGAATGGCTTAAAATCCAAACTAGTTGATTACACAATGGATGATTACTGTGCCATCCTTATAGGTTCTGAAGATTTCACTATGACAAGGGACTATGTACAAATGGTCATCTGTTTAAGAAATATGATAAAAGATATAACTAACACCAACTTAATAATATGCCTGCCTACCTATAGATGCAGTGTCCATGCAAATAGTATTTACAACTGGAGAATTGAAAACTTCAATAATTTAATATACATGGATTTAATGACTCATGAGCATGTCTACTATGGATTGGATTCGAACCTTAATCTCAAATATGACGAGACGATGTTTAATAAATGGTCTGGTTTGATTACAAAAAGTGGAATGCGAACCCTACTTAATGATCTAAATGACCTGATAGAAGACATACGCATAAGTAATAAGACGGCGGGATTTGTTACCTCATGTGACGTTGTCCATAATGAAAATACAGTTAAAAATCTAGAAGAAAACACGTTTTTTCTGTAATAAATACTTACACATAATACATCAAAACATTGCAGGGTTATTAAATAAATGTGACTACCTTGCCGTATCTCTAGAAGAACTGTCAGAAAGAAAAATCTATGTTGATGTGCTTTGTATAACCGAGCACTTTATGATGTCTGGAATGGAAATAAACCTCACATTACCGAATTATCATTTAGCGGGAACATTTTGCAGAAAAGATAGAAAGAGGGGAGGTGTATGTATCCTAGTAAAAAGAGGACTACAATATTGTGAATTACCTGAAATTGCAAAACTGACAGTTTCTGGTATTTTCGAATGCTGTGCCGTAGAAATAATAAATTGTAACCTCATTATAATATGCGTATACAGAGTTCCAAATACCAGTAACATAAATTTATTTTTTGATAAGATGACTATGTTATTAAATATCATGTGTAATAAACGTAATAAAAAGATTGTCATTGCTGGCGACTTCAATGTCGACATATTGAACAAAAATAAAATAACTTTAGATTTTGAATGTCTACTATGTCAATTTAACTTACAATTTGCTATCTATGCGCCTACTAGAATAATAAGTAACACTTGCCTTGATAATTTTCTGCATAATTTTGTAAAACCATGCAAAACCAAAATAATTGAACTGTCTTTGTCTGACCACACCGCACAAATTATTGAATGCCCAATAAAAAAAGAAAAAGAAATGGAAATGAAATCTTGGAAAGTAACAAAACGTGACTATAATCGAGAAAATCTTGATAAATTTGCATTATGTATGAAAAGTCTCTCATTTAATGATGTTTATTTAACTGACGATCCTAATGAAGCCTACAACTCGTTTATAGACACCTTTACATTGTTCTATAACCTATGTTTTCCCTTTAAATATGTTACTATAAAATCACAAAGTAAACCTAAATGGATATCGCGTGGAATCAAACAATGTAGCACAAATAAAAGAAAACTTCTGTGGAAGTGTAGGTTACAACCTAATTATACCAATAAAATAAACTATAAAACATATTCTGCGCGATATAAGAAGATCATTAGACTGACCCAACGTGCTCAAAACATGCATAAAATAAAAACCTCTAAGAATGTATCCAAAACTTCCTGGAGCATAATAAATAAGTCAATTCAGACTAAACACGAGGAGACTATCACTAAAATAAAAACATGTGAAAATAAAATCATCTCACACCCGCAAGATATAGCAAATGCTTTTAATGATTATTTTGTCGACAAGGTTGTTCCCGTTGCTAACTATGGGGTCAATGTTGCACAACACATTGACAAAAAAACAAAATCAATGTTCATGCAACCCTGTCTACCCACGGAGATTGAAGTAGTTATAAAAGCGTTAAAAAATACTGATAGCGTTGGGTATGATGGCATATCTACTCGAGTCATTAAGTCTGCGGGTCATTATCTATCTAAACATGTAAGTCATATTATTAATTTAAGTATATGTGCAGGAGTTTACCCGGAAAGACTAAAAATGTCCGTTGTCAAACCACTTTTTAAAAAGAATGATAGAGAATCCATGACTTGTTATAGACCAATCACACTAATACCTATAATGTCAAAAATTTTTGAAAAATATATTTACAGTCAACTCTATGGCTACTTAGAAAAAAACAATATCTTGGCTGAGGAACAAAAAGGTTTCCGTCAGAATAAAAGCATCAATCGAGCAATTTTCGATTTTTTAAAAATAATAACTTCAAAAGTTGATAGCAAAATACCCGTGTGCGCTATATTCTGTGATATGACCCAGGCATTCGACTATGTGGATCATAATATATTACTTACTAAACTCGACGCGTATGGCATTCGTGGCAATGTCCAGAATTTAATTAAATCATATCTAACGAATAGAAAACAATACGTTCAACTAAAGAATATAAACCACGATACAAGAGAAGAACAACTATACAGTTCTCATGTACGTACAGTGAACTATGGTGTGGGACAGGGCAGTGTGCTCGGACCTTTAATTTTTATTCTGTATATTAATGACATGCCTAAAGTAACACCATACCCTTTAACATTATTTGCCGATGACAGCACAGTTGCAATAGATTGTAGAAACAGAGATTTGTATGAAACGGACATTAATAACACATTGACAACAATAATAGAATGGATGGATAATAATAATTTAAAGATTAATATCAATAAAACAAATATAATTCAATTTTCACAAAGAATGCCTCGAATAGTTGACTTAGATGTAAACTATAAAAATGATAAAGTAAATGTAGTTGATTCTAATAAATTTTTGGGCTTGACAATCGATAGTAAAATCAATTGGAAAACTCACATTGAAGAGTTATGTAAAAAGATTAGCTCTACAGCGTACGCTTTATATAAACTCGCTCCTATTCTCAACACGGATGCTCTGTTAATGGCATATCATGGTATAACTGCTTCAAAATTGAGATACGGAATCATATTCTGGGGTAATGCAATAGACAAAGATATTATTTTCAAGGCTCAAAAGCGATGTATAAGGGCCATGTTTAAACTTAAGACTACGGATAGCTGTGCGCCATATTTTGTACAATATAAAATTTTGTCGTTACCTTGCCTATACATATACGAGTCAGCCGTTTTTGTAAAGACGAATCCGGAGCTCTTCGAAAAACTCGCAGACACTGTTAATCGTAACAGACGTTTTATCACATGTGACAGACTGCGTATATGTAAAAGCAAAACGGCTCTGATGCATAAAAGCATATTCTGTATGGCGCCTGTGATATATAATAAAGTTCCTAGAGAAATAAGAGATCTCAAGGTGAATATGTTTAAAAAACATCTGAAGGAATATTTAATAAATAAATGTTACTACAATGTTAAGAATTTCTTAGACGGTGAATAATATTATTATTGTAATTAAAAAAAATGTAATTCTCTTATTTCGGATGTCCAATGATTATTAAAATTAATTTAATTGTTTGACATGTCACTATTTTTAATCTTTTATTATTATCACATAAATTTAATTTTTTTTGACATAAATACGAAATAATATTACTCAATAGCAATGTATAATTTTAATATAATAATTTTGCATGCCGATTGGTGGAATATGGAGATACCTACTATATATTTCATAAGAGCTTACTGTACCCATGTTCGCAAATAAAATATTTGATTGATTGATTGATCAATCATTAATTAAAAAAAAAAAAAAAAAAAAAAAAAAAAAAGAACCTACAGGGAAGAAATGTATAAAACTGAGACAACAGAATACAGCAGGCAGTAAAACAATGAACACTAGTTTCTCGCTAGCGAGCTTGTAAGTAGGTAGTAACTTATCGCTCCGAACGCTAATCATCAACTGACGACGCCAACGCGCGATCGCCGCTTTTATACTTAGTCCTAGACTCGATCTCAAATATTCTCGAAAATACTCGAGTCGGCACCTTTGATAAACAAAAAGCAAAAATAAAAACAGAAATTTAAAAATAGCGTTGTAAACAATATCGACTTTATCCTTTGAAGTTAGAGACGAAAGTCGCTTGTTGACAACTATAGCGTCTAATTCAGAGGCGGCTTTTATCAAAGAGACTGAGCGCTTACAAGTATACTACCCGCTCGTTTTAAGTTTGCCGCTGGCGATAGGTATGAGTGTATGACGTTCGAAATTTTTTATTTAATTGTAACAATAAAAATTGTGTACGGTAGATATTTGGGTAAAACTATGACACATTATAAGTTTTGTTGTCACGTGGGGGAGGGTACGCGCATTCCACAGACCGGCAAACTTAGAGCGAACGCGTTGTACAAGTATAAAATTGTTGAGACCAAACTTATAAGATATTGTACCAGCTAATGTAACACAAGCTTATACAAATACAAATAAATAAATAAATAACATTCATAGCGTTTTGTCTCCGCGCGGCCGCGGAGTCCGCACAGCCGCGGAGCGACCAGAGAGAGGTGTTTTGATTTTTTTATTTCTAAATTCTTGCGGAACCCCGACAGAGGTATCACGGAACCCTAGGGTTCCGCGGAACACACTTAGAGTATAGCTGGTCTAGATCGATATCACAACAGTGACAGTTATTTTTCCGTGAAATAGTAATGTTAACGCATCACTGTTTCGGTTGAAGGTGTAGACTGTAGCAAGTGTAATTACTGGTTAAATGAGATTTACGAACTAATGTCTCATCATTAAAATATATATATTACGGGTCTTAATCGCGTGAATAATTTAAGGTAAAATACCTTGTTTATTGCCCGACGTTTCGACCGTATTGCAACGGCCGTGGTCACGGGTAGGTTTAGAGTCTACCCGTGACCACGGCCGTTTACCTTAAATTTATTCACGCGATTAAGACCCGTAATATATATATTTTAGTAATGTCTCATCTTTGCCAAACATGGATTTGGGTGGCACTGCTACTGTTATGGTATAGCGTGACGCGCGACCATCAGGCGCACGACCTAGAGGCCTACTCTAATTCAATGAAAACGAGGTTTCGATCAAAAATGAGCTGGGATAAAACAAATCCGGGACATCTATTTAATTCACTCGTTCCAGAAAATCGTGCATGAGTTTGAACTTCTTGTGGTTACCCAAAAATAATTGGAATAGTCCCCGTAAACTTAAAATAATATCATAATAATAATATCTTAGGAGAACTCACACAATGCTATCTGATCCCAAAGTAAGCAGAGCTTGTACTATGGAACCAGACAACTGATAAACATACAAATATTTTACACACATACATATTATAGATAAACAAAACCAACACACACCCAGACACAGAATTAACCATCGTGCTCATCACACAAAGTTTTATCCTGGGTGGGGATCGAACCTCTGGCTTAACCAGGGTCACTAGAGTCTAGTGAACTTTTGACTTGCTTGTTGGTCTAATGACTAGACCAACAAGCAAGTCAAAAGTTAAGAAATTTAAGTAAACTAAAATTCATTAATTTCGTTTTAAAGAGAGCATGAAGAGACCAGCAGTAGTCTGCTTGTCTCTTAATTTCGTTTTTTAAAAAATAAGTTCAAAACCGTATGGTTGGTTGCAGAAAAAGAAATTAGAAATGAAGAAACTACAGAAGGTATTGAAACCTGAAGAGTACGCAGCTACCGTGAGTGCGACCGGACTGAGCGAGACTCACGGCCGCCTCGCCTCACAGTACCTCGCGCTCGAACAGGAGTACCGCCGCGTTATACACAGGATGGAACAATACTAGACGTGCCCACACCGGTTTTATATAACCCTAATCATGATTGATGAACAAAGGGAAGTTGGTATATTTATCATTAAATAAAAAATCAGAGTTGGAAGTGATAAACTTTGATAATTATCGATATTATGATGAGACACTTTCATCATTCTCATAATTATCAATAATTATGATGATACACTTTCAACATTCTCATAATTATCAACAATTATGATGATAAACTTTGATAATTATCAAGGTAAACCTCAATAATTATCATGCTAAACTTTAATGATTATCAAGATAAATTTTGATAATTATCATGATATGGTAATAATGAAAAACAGACATTATTATCAGAATAATTTCGTACTCTGATGTCACAGCTCCATTGTTTGTATTATACCAATTCCTCTTTGTTTATACTCCCATATACCATTGCATATAGCACATCTCATTTTTTTTATTACTGGTAGTAGTGTTTTAATTAAAATAATACAATGTTTCATGAGACTAAGTCTTGATGTAACCTTCGATTTTATTTTGTGATTGGTAAAACACAGTCATTATATTTTTGTTTATTTTCAATAGCTGTTTGATCTCAGGTTGAATTTTAATTTGATTAAAATAAAAGGTGAGATTGTTATAATTTTACAATTAATTCAGTGATTAAAAAAGTATTAGTTTAATAAGGAAATGTTCTCAAAAAATTTGCAGGTCAGTAAGTGGTTCAAAACCAGTGGGTAGAATGTTATATTAAAACAGTTCAAATTGTTTTTTCAAGAACTATTTTAATGTTTAGTGCGTGCCTTAAACACGATGTCTTAAGAATGTAATATTTTTGTTATTAAGGTGAATTCACATAGTTTTTAGCTTGCGAACAAAAGGTGAAATTCACAGTCCGTAGATGCTCGGAATAATTCAACGTGGTATGCCAGTAGTAACGACGAAGTCCTCACGACTTACAGATCGCGGGTGTATAAACTCTAAAAGACGCGCACTTTTTTTATTAGTGCTCAAAATAAAATAAAAGAATAACATTCGAAGAGATGACTTTATTTGCTTTAGGCCCACATGGGAGATTGTAGCACCTACTTTCTCTTGAAAAGGAGTATAGCAACAAGAAAATAGTGATATTGATTATTTCATGCATTTGCGCTTTATATATTCGAATCAATCGAGCTTAGTTTTTGAATTATTTCGAGTATCTGTAGCAGGTTAAATATTACCTACTTTTAACTGTTATGTTGTGGAGATGGATTGATTGTAATTTTTTATAATAAAACGCTAATTCTGAAGTAAACTTTATTTTCCTTTAATAATTACCCTTACACAATAAAAGCTGATTTTTCATTGTAGTTATATTGTACGTTGCATCATTCATCCAAATGTTAGATTTAAATATCTTTAGTTTGATGTACTCACTTGATGCCAATATGATTGAATTGACTTGGCTATGGTTACTATGGATGTGAGTTCTGACCAATTCGTACGAACAAACACCTGTTTTATGTTGTGACGTATACGTCGCTGCCACTGTAAACACTTCACTGTCCTCTATAGTACCTAGTACGCTGGACTGGCTAAACCGTACAAAGTCACGGCAATTTCTAATGCCGTATCGAATTACCGTCCTGTTAACTTTTTTGACACATAAGATAAATGGTCATTCTTGTTACCCTTGTTACCCAAGTATAGAATTGGGATGATGACCACAGTAAAAATAAATTAAATTTCAGTAATCAGGCAATAGTACCTACGTCTTATCAAGATCTGAATAAATGTGTTATAACTATTACACAATTTAATGTCGGTCAGAATTTATATATTTAAACAAATACTAAAAGAAATGATTGGACGATCCGAGTTGGGACGTCACTCCTCAGTATTCCATACAATTTACTATAGAGCGTATCGTTTTGACGTTTCATAAAAAGATACTGATTTGACTTGACTTGACAGCCATCATCCCCATTCTTGTAGTCGGCGGTAGCCTGCCTGTATTACTTAAATGAGTGAAAGTTTCGCATAAAATTAGCATCCATAGTAACCGTAGCCTTAGTGAGTGCGATCGTGCACGATATTGGAATACTGATCTCTTAATATCGTCCACAATAATATAACTTTTCAGGCCGTATTTTTATAAAACTAAACTGTATGTAAGCTATATCAACTTTAGAATGCAACAACTTATTTGGTAATTTGAAAGTAGTAAGAATCGCTAGTCGATTTCCTATACGGCTTATTTGCCATCTGAACATGTTATAACAGGTCTATTTACAGCCGGCCTCAATATCTTATCTATCGTTAACTGTCTGTTAAAATAGCTAACTTTAGTAGCGAAACTGACGTTTCGATAACCGTCGATAGATAGTCACCAATCGACATTGGTGCAGTTATCCCCGTCTACCCCCCTCCCCCATGGATCCGCCTATGCAAATGTCAGTTTCACTACTAGAGTTAGCTAATATAACAGACAGTTATCGGTAGATACGTTATTGAGACCGGCAGTTAGCCAAACACATTGTTGCGAAAGAGCAGTGGAGTTCAAAAAGCCCTTGACATTGAGGTTTCTTTTCCGCAACAACGTGATTAATACTATGGTAAAATAATGTAATGAGATACTAAAGTACTTAGTACAATATGTAGTATAATCTATTGCTAGGGATGTAGGGGTAATTCAGGGATGAACTAAATCTAAGTTTAGCTATAAGGCTGACTGCACACGGGCCACTTGCGACAGCCTAGCATAGACCAAAAAAAAATGACTGAGTGGTGGGTTTCAGGTTTTATTTAATACTTTTACCCCTGTGTATTAAAAGGATATTCTTTGAGACGAAATTGTGAATGTGAAAATATGCGAGTTAACGGCGTCTTAAAACTGAGTGGCGTTTGAGTATTTGGCCGTTGTTCGTTGTTCACATACTTACATGATTATATCTTATCTATCTATACTAATATTATAAAGCTGAAGAGTTTGTTTGTTTGAACGCGATGATCTCAGGAACTACTGGTCCGATGGTCTGGCTATATAACATCACGCTACGACCAATAGGAGCGGAGCAGTAATGAAAAATGTTGCAAAAACGAGGGAAATTAACGCATACGAAGTTGCGCGGGTCAGCTAGTGTTTTAATAAAGCTGAAGGCTTTTTTTGAGGAGAAGGTGTATTTTTATTATTCTTAATATGCATTAATTTGACGTTTTCAAACAATCATTCATTTGGTTTTACGAAATAAGTATATTTGAGTTGGAGATAGTTTGAATGCGTTCCTGAATAAACAGTATATATTAGCGTTTTAAAACAATTTCTTCAACTTATATTTTTTTAGTACATGATATGTTAAACAGGGACTCTAAATGTACAAACCCGCGTCAAACTTGACCGGTGTCAACTAGTCACTGTAACAAGTCCCCCGTGTGCAATCAATGTAATGAGTATCTTTATTTTATTCTTTGCAGTTTCGCAGAATCTCTATTGTGCATCGAAAGTCCGGTGCTAACAGTCCATAAGGTCCCAAATACGAGTTACAACCGCTACATAATACTGACAAACGTTTCCTACGAGAAAATAGTACGCATTAACATGAGAATTTCGAAATACCTAATTCAACATCCGACTCCTAATGAAGGCTTTAATATAAGTCACTCGTTTACAATATGTTTATTTTATTTTCTAATAATTTTGACATAGCAAAAATGTATTTTTCTACAGTTGTTATATCATCAAAAACTTCATAAACACCTAGAAAGCGCATATACATGGATACTGCTTTGATATGTTTTATTCAGAATTTTAGAATCTGATTTTGATAAAGCAATGCGTTTCTAGTTTTCTTAACAAGACTAAGACACAAATATATCAAGAGTTCCTGTTAGGTAATACCGGTTAGAACCGTTCGCGAATTTCTGTTCGGCACACGTTAGTACATACGTCGAGTCAGCGTGCGGAGGTATTCTGAGTTAAATCCGCTCGCATATCGGTTACCGTTTCGAACGAACGTCTCGCGAATAACCAGGAGGCCTAGAAGTTTCGATCAAATATGAGGTGGTAATATAAAAAACCAGCAACATCGGTTCAATCCACTTGTTTCAGAAAATCGTCTGTGGGTTCAGACTTCGTCTTTATCCAAAAAAAAAATAACAATAGTCCTCGTGAACTTAAAAATATGAATATTTATGAATTTAGTTTTAGAGAAATAGAGTTGGACAAGAGTGCGCACAAAAAGATTGTTGACTTAAAACCGAATTTTTATTTCGCGATTTCGAAAGTCGAATAATGACCGCTGAAAGTCGCATTAGGCCACAAGCCCTGTCTTGCTGGGGACTTCACAAACATACAAGTCACGGACACAAAGTACACCCAGACTTGGAACAACAATTTGTGGATCACACAAAGTGGTGTCTCGTGTGGGAATCGAACCCACGACCTCTTGCGTAGCAGTCGGACACACTCCCACCGCGCCACAGAGGCAGTCAAAATGTAATACTTGAATGGCCCCGTATTCTGTACACTCTCAGTTTTTGTACCTAAGATAACCTGCCAAAAAGAGAATGACGACTAGGAGGATCTCTTTGTACATTTTTGAATTTCACTTCTAAAACTTTCACTTGTATTCGCTACTTTTTGATAATATAACAACTGAATTAAATACCGCTGAATTTTTACAATGCTTTTTAAATCTGGACGGTGGCGCTATAATGGTGTAGTTTAATTTTGTCTAACAATATTCAGCGTTGAAATTTTAATATTTTGGAATGTAAATTATCTCAATAGAGAGCAGATTTCATTTCCATTAAACCACAAAATACCGGAAAGTCCAGAAGGCAATGTTTATAGAAAACGCTCTTGACGCACGCACACAAACAAACATCGCTCACGCACACGGAACACTTCAAGGTATAGTCACATCGCCAGCTGACGAGCGAGCGAGCTGGCCGAGCTGCGTTTCATCTCTTCATGTTTCGGTTCACACCGCGAACAAACAGATAAGCTATGTCAACGATTCAAACGATGCGAACAAAATATCTGACGGAGTTGTAAAAATGGCGGCAAATTAGGCCATTATTTTTACAGCTCCGAGTTTAACTTGTAAAAAATGAATTAAATACGTGATAATTGATTATAAACGAGACTTTGTGCATGTTATAAGGGGAAAAATACTTGACACTGGCAGATATTAGCCGTTAAAACGGCTAGATTGCCATCAATTCAAAGAAGAAGAAGAAGAAAATATCTGACGATTCCAGCGAGGCTATTAGTCCACCTACTTAGGGTGGTGTGAATCAAAATATGAAAACGAAGTTCGCACGACTCGCCCGGCGTACTAGCTCACTTGCTCTCCCGCTCGCTCGCTTTTCCGCAGTTTTCAGTGTGAACTAACGTAGTTTAGGGAGTTGTAAAAATGGCGGCAAACTAACATGTCGCTATTTTTACAGCTCCGCGTTTAACGTGTTAAATTACAAAAGAAACATACTCTACGAGTGCAAAGTATACTTGAAATACGTGATAACTGGATAACAATGAGAATTTGTGATTCAAAGAAGAAAACTTGAAAAAATTTATACTTGAAACTGAAAGAAAATATACTTGAAACTGGCGAATGCACAGCATGTGCGAGCCATAATCCCTACCGAGTAATATCGGCGGGAAATGAAAAAAAATAAACATAATTTAGCTCGCCAAAGCTTCGCTCGCTAGCTAGCTGTCGGTGTAGCCTGTGCTTCAAACCAGTGATAGTACGTTTCGATGCTTCGTGATTCTGTGTTTGAGTGCGTTCGTCGAAAGTGTTTACTATGAAACTCAGTATTCTGTGATTAAACCTTGCCGTGTCGTTAGTGTTTTTAATGAGATCGAGACGTGCTGTCTGCCACATAGTACACCTCTCCAAACCATTCGCTATGCTCGTCTAAATACCTGTGAAAAAACAATTAAATGATTATGAGTTTTAAAAATAAATATAATAAAAATTAATACCAAATTCGAATGCTATTTTTTAGGGTTGCCATATTTGAAGATATAAAAATACTGGCTGAACTCGGCCACGCTTCGCTGTGGCTATTAAAGCCATAAGAACACTTCATAGCGCATACTGCTAAAGTTTTATCACAATTTGATCAATGGTTTCGGAACGCAAAGAGGACATACAGACAAACATTAGTCATTATATATATAGATATATGAAATGCGTTTGTTTTAGGTTATAATGACCATAGGAAGAGTATATAAACAATATTTGGGGTGATACACTCCGGTAACATTAACCTCATCCTTCGTCATAGTATGCAAATAAATATATTAAGATCAGTGATGCATATGTTGTTACTTACTGAACGAACATGTCGATATGTTTCAAGATAAGTTTCAACTTGAAATCTGGCATCTGTGTGGCATTCAAGAAGTCTGGCAATTTCACTGTGAAAGTAAAAATAAACTAAGTTAGTTATATATACCTTTTTATAAATAATACCTGTTTGAAAGTAAAATATTAATGTTATGTTACCGAAAAGTCTGGCAAGATGTATAGCGCCGTACACGCGGCATGGCAAGTGTTCTGTGCCTTCACGTGGAATTATCTGCCATTTGGCGACCTGAAAGTTTCAAAATTTTTGTTATAATAGAAAAGTTAATTACGAGTATGTATCTCCTAATCGATTTAGGTCACGGTTTAAAATGTCAGTGACAGCAGGAGACGATATCTTACAATAGGGTATTTAATTTTGACTAAATTCAAATCAGTGTCTTTTTAAGGAACATCAAAAACGGTACGTTGCGTTGTTTTGTTAAATAAAAAAATTAATAAACAAGCTAATTTGTAAACGAACATATATTTTCAGAATACTTTATAAGATATTATTGCAATAGCAGTCAAATACCCAATTGAGTCGGTTTCGAGAATAGGGATGTTGATTGTTAAGTCAAATCAGTCTCTTATGAAATGTCAAAGCACAAGCTCTTTAGAAATGTGTATGGAATAACAACCTGTGACGTCATAAGTTCCTATCGTCAAATCATTACTTTTAGTATTCGTTTTCTTGCTTTTAAATTTTAAAACATGTTAAAATGTAAAAGAACAGTTATTTTCAGAGCTTTCTACTATTACCTGATTAGTATAAAATAATTTACTTTTGCTGTAGTCAACTACCCAATTTGGCACAAGTGATAGATACTTCTTCATAGGATGCTCCAATCATCCAACGAAATCTTAAGTAGAATTAAATATATAATAATAAAGGATGGCGTTGTGTGAGTTGTTCCAAGATAATATTTAGATTGTATAACCTTGTCGAGTAGTAGCGAGAGCGGTGTCCTCGTGGTGGTGGGGGCGGCGGGCGCGGACTGCGCGGGCCGCGCCCAGCCCTCGCTCATTGAAGACCCGCTGCTGCCCACACTGGAATAAAACACTGCTGTCAGCGGCGGTTGGTTCCAATTTTCCTGAGAATTCTATACAACACCCTATTGGTCGTTTTAAAGGTATTATAATCTAAGTATTATATTATAATACCTTTAAAACGATCAATAGGGTATTTGACTGAAGTCAAAACAGCCTCTTTATAAGAAACGTCAAAATCAATCCGCTTCATACAAATGTGTATCGTCGTGTATATGTGACGTCACGTTTTCAATGGTCAAATCATTTACTTGTAGTGTTTCTTTTTATGATTAAAAATTAATAAACATGTTAAATTATAGATTAACATATTTTCTTTTAAATACCTATTTAAATATTTTGATAGTAGTCAAATACCCAATTTTTGTATGTATCATCTGAATCTCGACAATGACCCAACGATTTTTATAAAATTAAGTATGTAGGGTTTTCGGGGGCGATAAATCGATCTAGCTTGGTTTCATTTTTAGAAAACGTCGTTTAAAAAAAAGTTCAGTTACAGGTACTAGTAATAATTATACATCTGTTAATAACTCATTGGTTACACTTTTACAAAGCTCTACCTCCTGAACTAAATTATAAAGTTGTATTTCTTTATCAAATATGGTATTTATTTACCTAGTTATAATTTATTAAGTAACTATAATTCGAAGACAAGCCGAAAAGAAGGTCACTCCGTCACTATGTGAACCTCTTACGTATATCGTCCACCAATCTGTTAAGTTATAAAGTTAAAAACTTTAATATTGTATATAGCAGAGTGAGTCATATTGACGATTTTAAATCTCACTCGACTTATTTTAAAATAACGAGATTGATAACTCTCTGACAGATAATTATAAATGATCTTACCTTGATGAAAGAGTCTCAAACGTCCTCGGTTCGCCGGTGGACGTTGATGGAGCAGGCTCCTCGTTCTCCGACTGTTGTGATACCGCCGACCTGTGGGATCGAAGCCTACAGAAAAAAATAAATTAGAAAACAACCATTGTGCTTTTATAAGGTGAGCGTGCTGTGACAAAAATTTAAGGAGGCATTACGCCGAGCGCTTTAATAAAATATAATTAATTGTCGCGATACGCACGGCGCGACACGGCCGCCCGACTCGCTATCCCGCACACAACCATTACTTCCCAGTGCGTAGGAGCGCACGACAAAATAAAGTCAAATATTTGTAACATCTTTAATTTTTTTTTTATCTAT
This sequence comes from Herminia tarsipennalis, assembly GCA_945859575.2. Lineage (NCBI taxonomy): Eukaryota > Metazoa > Arthropoda > Insecta > Lepidoptera > Erebidae > Herminia > Herminia tarsipennalis. The sequence continues at coordinate 10,037,189 of OX243852.2, forward strand.
TAAAAAAACTCTTTGGATAGTCACAGATTAAAAAAAAAATGAAAGACCCGAACCGCCTGTTTCGCGTATTCTACACTTAAGGATTCTGATCACTTCTTAGGCTCAGTTATCTATAGCACTGTATCTCCAGGAGGTAGGAGCTTACCTTAGAACGAAACGCGCGGGAAAGAAGAGCGCATTCACTTATTAAACATCCAGATCCTTATAGACACTAAACCATTAAAGAGTAAGCATATTGATAAAGAAGTCTTTTTCTATCTTCAATGCACAGACATAGCTGCTTCACAGATTGTGTACCTAGTACAATGTTTATGTACCTCCTTGCAACATTGCCACTGCGTGTAGATGACCGTCCTTCTCGAGATTTGCCAGAGCCGCCAGTGTGGTTCTCGTCGGTCGTCGAATCACTCTTTGCTGTGGTTTTGTCGTTGGAATCGTTCTTTGACATGTCGTCGTGGCTATTGTAGTCATCTGTTATACAAGTATTAGGTTAATGGTGTACTGAGGTAGATTAGCTCAATGGCTGTAAATAATTAACAGTAAAATAAATAAAGAAAATTAGGTTTTGAGAAGTTTGCAAATATACCTATATATATAGACTGTGTATCTCAACATTTATCAAATTCGTTGATGTAGCCATCTCGGATTTTTTTAACATTCACAGTGGCATTACGGTGAATTTTAGATGCAATGATGTTTACTATATTTTTTTTGGTTATTAAAACAATTCGATGTTTCTGGCACTCGGCGGCCACAGTTGTAACCAAACCTAACAGAATCAATTTTCGTTTTTTATCTCTATTTAATCTATTGTGAAATGCATAAACGGTTTTAGAACCTACTTTACATTTTGATATCAATCTAGAAATTATAATTTTACCCATTATTTTGCTCATAATCAACATTCACCCAGTCGTGGTGGTGTATGTTAACATTCACCGGTGAATGACCGAAATCTTCACGAATAGAATAAATTTCAAACATTCACCATAACTCTTGGTGATTGTCAACATACACCAGTGTATGTATTATTAGATATACTACACTTCGGACACTCAAGGTATCTTTGGAGCAGCAAAATCTTTAAGTTCCTTGAGTGAGACTTTATAGTTTTTAATCAACTTTACTACAACAGTATTCATTTCGTTACGTTTTTCCCGAAAAAATATTTAAATAATTTTTATAAAATTTGGTTTGAGAAAAAATTTCTTATATTTCCTTTAGATGGAAGTTGCATATAAAAGTTCAATTAGATTTCAGTGTAAGGTAAGGTAGGGTAGGTAAGGTCCATGTTCAGTGTAAGGTTCCGCAGCCTTGAATATTAGCCCTTTTGTTGAGAAATGTAGTTTTTGGCAATAACTCAATGACGGTATATCCGATTATGTCCGAAATAATTTTAGTTCAAAGTATTTATTAAGCGCTACTTTTGTGATTTTTGACATATTTTTTTGGTCACGCGGTTCAAAAGATAGGGGGGCACAATTATGCAACTTCCGGAACGATTATTTAAAAAAATATTCACTTAATCAGTTTATTAACACAAAAATGTTTTTGAAATACGAATGATGTACCACACATTGATATTTGCTGAAAAATTGTATTTTCAGCTTCTGTTACATATATGGAGTGACCCCCATATATATTATTATTATTTAGCTATCAAACTAAGTAGCGGCTACTACAAGACACTTTTTCACTTTCGTCAAGATTCATTGAGTAGTCTTTGAGAAAAAGCCTATGACATACGGACGGACAGACAGACGGTCATGACGGCACTATAAGGGTTCCGTTTTTGGCTACGGAACCCTAAAAAAGTAAGATGATACTTACTGTTGTTGTTGTTGTTATTGTTGGTCATATCGTCATTATTCTCGGTCCTCTCCCCGTCAGAGGGGTCGGGAGGCAAATGTGAGTATTCTGGAATCTTTGGACTCTTCAGGTCCTCTTCAATAGAAGCGACTGTCACTTCTTCCGCACATTGTTCCATTTCTTCTTCGGCTTCAGCTTCCAATTCCATTTTATTATTTGCCTCCTGTCTACCGTTGGGAAACCATACATAAATATATATATTATTCGATGTTAGCTTATGGTCATCAATATAAAACCATGCTCAAAATATATGAACAAAAACCCAAAGCAAACCATTTTATGAATATACTAGCTGTCCCGCGCAACTTCGTCTGCGTAAACTTTCCTCGTTTTTGCAACATTTCTCATTGTTGCTTTGCTCCTATTAGTCGTAGCGTGTTGTTATATAGCCTATAGCCTTCCTCGAAAATAGGGCTATCCAACAGTGAAATATTTTTTCAATTCTGATTAGTAGTTCCTGTGATTACCGCGTTCAAACAAACAAACAAACTCTTCAGCTTTAAGAAGAATATTAGTATAGATTTAAGAAGAAACAGACGTCCATGCATTGTTTTGATTATTACCAGTATAAAATATTGTTAAATAAGTAATAGTTTTACATAACCTGACCAGAGACATTTCATAATAAGAAAAAACAACTCCTTAAGAAAAAGAAATAGCAAAATCACACACTTAGCCATCAAAACTAAACTGATATATTTACAAAATAATATCACTATATCTATAACATTCTTAGCTGCATCCTGTCTGTTCGCTCTGGGTTATTGTTTCTTGTGTGTACTACTTACTCATCAATGAATTTGCCGCATATTTCATGATATTGATTGAGTTCTTGCTTGTAAAGCAAATGTCCTCGCAAGATGAAGTCAAAATACACACGTAGCCCGTCAGCTACTTCTCGAACTAAGTTCAGCCTGAAACGAAAAAAATGATTAAAAATTGACAAGTATTAAGTTCACTAGAAGTATTTTCAGCCAATGACTGGTCCAGGATTTTGGTGGGCTTTACCACTCTGAAGAATAGATTTTGGGTTGAGAGGGTTGACTCTGCTGAGAGTAAGTTTTGTCAAGAAAAAACATATATAAAAGGGACGAATCAAATACATTTCCATTGATGTGTAGCGCCAGAGTGCTTCATTTAGTCAGTTAGCATACAGAAAAATCAGCAGCTGCTAAATGGCAATAATGACCGAATACTATAACATCGTGGAATGTGGCTGGCGACATCCCGCTCTGAGCAGTGGCGGCTTAAAGAACTTTGTAAGGAGAGGTTTAACTTCGTTGAGCAATACAGGATTTTGTTATTTGCACGATTTTGTTTTTGGAGCTTGAATCCGATGAGTTTTATCATTGTAAATGCTAAAAACACGTACAATCTTCATTTGTACGTGTTTAATATCTCGAATACTTTTGGGTCTTTTAACAGAAAATAAGGGGATATATTCGATGATGGTGTTTTAAAAAGAGTTTGTATTTCTTTCTATTGTCAATATTACGACTAACTTACCTGCAAGAAACATCAAGTAGGTCAGGTTTCTGAGGAGGATCATGTCGGGCCCGCGTGGGATGCCAGGCTCCTGCCCGCGCGAACCACTTGACGAACGACTCCAAGATTTGAGCCGCGCAGGGCGAAGCGGGTAGTCGTGATAAACGACCTCGCTTCACTACCAAGTGGTAGTCGAACGTTAGACGATCTCTACAAACGGTACATGGGTTAAATCTTCAGAATAATTGACGAAGCATGAATTACGTCACACAAATATCATGTTATTTTTTCGTCACGGTGGTCACAATAATTGTAACCGGTGCTAGGCTAATACGCGCGCGAACCATTTGAAGAGTGTCTACAAATGGTATCTACATGAGCTTAAGTTTTGGGAATAACATCAGGGCCTATTCATAAATACGTTTACCCATGGATGTGACGTCACAAAGATTAGACTCTGTACAAAGCGTTGACCTCCTCCCGCCCTCTAACTTGTCACGTATTTTATGAATCCCTTAATCAATTAATAAAGTTTTAACATAGAATTTGAAGGCAAGTTCAAAATTGAAAGATTATCTTTGATCTTTTTTATTTCTGAAACCAATTCCGATACCGCCGGGAAATAAATGATGCTTCCGCTTTCATTTCCCAGTGGATTCGGAAATGTAATAAATGTAGTCATTAAAATCTAATAGAAAGCCCATCTATCATTATCGATATTGATGGCGCGTGCGGAAGACGGTAAATTTATTTTTATTATACGACGTATAATCAGAGTCAAAATATCTAGAGTACATAACTATAAGAGAGCACCAATTAATAACTGAACTACTGAGACTATGAATTTCAGACCACTTTGTTCCAAAGGTGTTCCGAGATCGCAGGAGAAGCAACTGCTACGGGCCCCGCGTAAAACGGGACCTCCTTAACCTGAGCGTAATTTTTTAGACCATGCCCCGTGGTTGCTTAATCCGACACTGTTCGTGAACAATGTTTGTGTGCGTTGCTAAAGCGTTTGTATGAAGCTTAACTTCTGTACTTTCGGTATTTTGTGTATCGTGGTTAAAATTGCACGCCGATAACAAAGTAACGTCTTAATTAAACGACCAACTATATCTAAGATACCTATTAAAGCTTTCAAGCGTAATATCTCGTTAAGCAGAATGGAATTGAGTACTAGACTGGAAAAGTTAAACAATTAATTAAAGTAGATAGAATAGTAAGTATCGCTTTGGTATTTTGTTTTCTAAAAAGATGACTTCCGCAGTAGGTACAAGTCCTGTGTCGCGGGGGACTTTACATACAAGTCACGGACACAAAGTACACCCAGACACGGAACAACAATTTGTGGATCACACAAAGTGGTGTCCCGCATGGAAATCGAACTCACGACCTTTTGCGTAGCAGTCGGACACACTCCCACATAATTTATGTAAAGTACCTACCCATGGGCGTATCCAGAGGGGGGAATAGGGGGTTAGGGTCGTCAGACTATTACTTTTCGGAAACTAGACTGACTTGCCGGCACTCACCGGTGACCATAGGCGGATCCCACCCAGGATAAAATTTTGCGTGATGAGCACGATGGTTTATTCTGTGTCTGGGTGTTATGTATCTATAATATGTATGCATGTCTTTAGGAATATTTAAGTATGTTTATCAGTTGTCTGGTTTCCATAGTACAAGCTCTGCTTAGTTTGGAATCAGATAGCGTTGTGTGAATTGTCCCAAGATATTACTATTATTATAAAGTGATGAAGATGCCTGTCTGTGAGCGATGTTTATATGTGCGTTGCCCGAGCGTGCGTTGTAATAAGCTGCTTTCCGTACGCAATGTTTTGTGAGTTTGTAACTTTGTCGGATGAAAAATCCTTTATTCAAACACGCGTATAAATTCATAGTTATGACGTCACACTTCAAGACGTTTGGCGCCATTAATTTATTACGTAAGACGATTTTAAACAGTTTTGAACCCCACCCTCCTTCCCAAGTAAGAAAAAATAAGAATTGGCCGAGACCCTTCCTGTGTTTAATATTTATTAGGTAAGAATCTAAAGGAAAAAGGGAACTTTTTTTTGTGTATCACACATATACTATGTATTACAAAAAATATAGGTATTTCTATTTTTTGTAATACATAGTATGTACCTACATAACGTATAGTAGGTACCTACTTAATTTTGGTTCTATTTTTAAGTTTTTCTTCTCTCGCACCTCCGCAGTCGCGAATTTCTAATTTGGGCATTGTGCGCGCTTTTTCAAAGGGTAATCTTTCTTTTTGTCACCTATACCACAGATAATATAATACTATATGTACTAGTATCTTTACTAATATTATAAAGCTGAAGAGTTTGTTTTTTTGAACGCGGTAATCTCAGGAACTTCTGATCCGAATTGAAAAATTATTTCACTGTTGGATAGCCCATTTATCGAGGAAGGCTATAGGCTGTATAACATTACGCTACGACCAAGAGGAGCGGAGCAGCAATGAGAAATGTTGCAAAAAACGGGGAAAAATTACGCAGACGAAGTTGCGCGGGACAGCTAGTCTTACATAAGAATTATCAAGACTTCCCTTCACCCCGTGTAAGAAAAAAATAGATATGATCGACACCCTTCCCCGCCTAAATCGTCTTATTTATTAAATGAATGGCGCCTTTTGTGATCTAACTTGTCGCATTGCAGACTGCGTTGTTGGGGTAGCAAGGCAAATTTTGGCATTGCGGCATTTCTCTACAGTCTACACTTTCTGTGTCGATTTATTGTTCTACTCGTTTTTATTTTAACGCCCTTTTTAGCTGACTATAAGGAAGGGTTATGTTTTTCTCGTGTATCTTGTATGTATGTAATATTCTTTATTACCTCACATCTCACAAACCAGTGATAGGATTTACACAATTAAGACGTCGTTAGATTTGTCTTGATCGCCCAAGTGTTCTTAGTTAAGTGACGTTTGAAAAAAACAAACATGGCGGCTGTGAGATGTCAAAATAAAGAGGTGTGAATAAAAACGTTATTTGGAATACTGCAATATGGGTATCAAAATAAAGGGTTCATCTTAAGTATTTCAAAAAGGTACAAGATGATTATGACTAAACTAAACAAGTTAGTTAGCAACCATTATTTTCTCATTTTTCAATACTTGACAATAGCTGTGATAAAAGTTAGGTTTTAGGTACATCGGTTACATCCTACAACTACTAAAAAGTATTATTAAAGAAAAAACCCGCCTGCACTAACAAGATGGAAACAGGATCCCCTACATGATTATATAATTTCATGCAGTCGGAGGCTCTTCACTAAGTTCATCGAGATTCATTAATGCCTCCGACTGCATGAAATTATATAATCACTAGCTGTCCCGGCGAACTTCGTCTCGACTCTTTTTTTTTGTAAATCGGGTTCAATTGTGAATCTAAACCATCCTCGAATCCCCTTGAACTCACACCAAAAATTTCATCAAAATCGGTCCAGCCGTCTAGGAGGAGTTCAGTGACATACACACGCACACAAGAAATATATATAAAGATGTAGGGGATCTCGTTTCCATCTTTTTTGTGCAGGCGCATTTTTTTTATATATTTTTTTTTCGTGTTGTACTTACCTTAGAGCAGAAGGTAAGGCGATATGGGCCCGTCCAACATGCGCATTAGGCGGGGGTGATCGCGGCTGAGAGGTCGCTGAACCAGATCCTGATGATGAATCCGTATCGCCTGTTTCTCCCTCTATATTGCAAACGAATGCTATATAAATACCTAACAAGAAACATTTAGTATAGAAACCGTTATTAAAGAAAATCCTAGTTTGATGCGTTTGCCCTATATAAGAGCATGTCGGACCATGCTCAGTGTAGGGTTCCGCAGCCTTGAACAATTGCATCAGCAAAAGAGGATTTGTTCTGTTGCGACATACGGACATGTCATTGAGTAAAATGCATGTGACAGACGGACATGACGAAATTATAAGGGTTCCGTTTTTTTTACTTTGGCTACGAAGCCCTAAAACTCTTAACCCCTCTAGCTAAGCTCAAAGGCTTGTGTCAGGAAAGGGTTCATGTCGGTAGGGTAGGATTCGAAACCACGCTCTCACGATTGCGAGTCCGATGCCTTAGCCATTAAGTTACCGCCGCTTGTAATATCTTAATGTATCCTAATATTATTAATGCAAAAGTTTGGATGGATGCCACAAAGGGTAATTGTATTTGGATGTAATTTGCCACAGAGATAGATTATGGTCTGGAATAGCACATAAACTACTTTTTATCCCGAAAAATTGTTCCCAAAAGATACATTTTTTTTCAAAATTTCAAATTACGTCAGCAATATTTGTGTAAAATATTGTATATCGGGTGTGTGTTGAGGGGCTTCTAAACAAGTAATATTTTTCTGCAGTATGTGGCTGCAATACAGTGGCCGGCAACATTGCAAGATTGCTGCTCAGCCGGAGGTCGTGGTTCGATCCCCACCCAGGATAAAACTTTGTGTGATGTGCAGGATGGTTTATTATGTGTCTGGGTGTCATTTATCTATGATACGTATGTATTTAAATATATATAAGTATGTTTATTAGTTGTCTGGTTGTCATAGTACAAGCTCTGCTTAGTTTGGCATCAGGTGGCGTTGTGTGAGTTGTCCCAAGATATTATTATTATTATAATACCAGCCCGACTAAGCAACATTGCAGTGATGTCCTGGCTATATAGCTAAACATGTTTGTTATGGCCACGTATCTCCGATATTGTTTTGAAGGGTTGCCGGACGATCGCTGAGCGATCAATTTTACTGCAATATTGCCTGACTAGTTTTATTGTTGTTTCAGTCGCTCTCTATTGTTATGTCCAGGTTTAGTTTTTATGTTTAAGGCACCAACTTCAAAATATTTATTTCTTTTATTTAACTATATTATTTTATACTTTTTAGTTACTTTGTACTTATTTTTGAAGTCAGTTTTGATTTTTTTTATAAAAAAGTTTTTATTCTAACAATAAGATTAAGTAGTGTCGAGTATAAACGAGCTTTGATTTGCTTTATTATTTGAGTAATTTAATTACTTAATACGATAACAATACGAGTAGGTAGTTATTTACTAGTACGCACGTAATCATAACGTGGGGATGTTAATGGCGATGGCGATAGATTGCTCGGCCATCAGTTGCAATATAGTATTTTGTGATGCCCAGACAATTTTTTTTTAAAGACGACTCCCGTGTTATCGTACAAGCCCTGTGTCGCGGGGAACTTTACAAACATACAAGTCGAACACAAGTCGGAACAAAATTTTGTGGATAACACAAAGTGGTGTACCGTGTGGGAATCGAACCCACGACCTCTTGTGTAGCAGTCGGACCACCGCGCCATAGAGGCAGTCAAAGTAAAAAAATAGTAAAACATGGCCTGTTTAGAAGCCCCACGCGACAAAAAACTAATGTTTACGTCACCTGCCGGAGGGGATATGAGCATTGTTTACCTACTTTTGCAGGACAAGGGGTAGGGGGGAGCTGAAAATGAAATAAATAATTGCTTACGTAATACTTAAATGACCCCTTATGAAATCTTGAATGTTTAATTTTGACGAAATTCCATATTCATTCAGATAAAAACTACTCATAGAAAACAGAATAATAAAACAATCGTTATTATTAATAATCAATAAGAAAATAATTACAATGGTAATACGTACCGTCTGGATCGGGCTGCGTACTGCTGGAAGAGCCATCGTCGCTAAATCCGTGTCTAGCGCGCTTGGCCGGCCCCGCCCCAGCGTTCGTACTCCCGCCCTTTTTACGTTCGCGCCGGTATAGATACGCACCCCTAAGTACAACAAACTAAGTTGTAGAACACTACGTCGCATTTTAGAAATTATGATTCCGATGACTGATTGAGCTAGTGCGCGTTTACAACTTCTTCCATATTGTTCAAAGCATAAACATCGTAACGCGTTAAATGTATGAAATTGAAACATGGGCGAAGTTGTTTCCTCTTTATGTTTTATAGAAGGGCGTCATATACCTATATCAGAACAGTCCATAGAATTTTAAGTAGTTAGCAGCTATTTAAATTAATTGTAATCAAAACTATCGACAATTTCACCATTCGACTATTGACAGATTATTTATCTATAAGTTCATTCACATTGTTATCTTTTAGGGTCGTAATTGGCGCGTTCGTTTCGTGAATATTATTTTCTGTAAATAACATATTCGGAGAGATTGCGGTATACAAAGACAGGGTACAATCAACCTCAGAAATTAAGCAGTAGAAAGGCATAAAAACAGCAATGGCTAATTGTTTTTTTTTTTCACACCCAGTTTGGAGGTGGTCAATCTAGGTTGGATTGACTACCCCTAAAATATAATCCTGGGAATGTCTATGTCACAGTATAATCTTATACAGAATATAAACTTAGCGTAGACATTTAAAAAATGAAGATTAAGAACAACTCACAGTTGAAGTTGTGATTTCTCAGCAAGGTCTCTCTGTAACTGTCGATTTTCTTCGGTATCTTTTAGTACAAAGTCTTCACTGACGCATCTGTCCCAAGACGAGTTCCATCCTTGGAAATGTATCAAATACTCCACAGTGCGACGTCCCCGCTTGTCTTTACTTTCAATCACTTCTAAAACCTGTTTAAATTGTAATAAAATACTTCATATCTACAGGAACTATAAGCATCCTTTTTATTGTAATTCTATATTTTAGTAGTAAATAAACCTTTATACTAGGGTGCAATCTCAGTGTTCTTTTAAAATATTTAAATTACTGACACAAAGCACCACCACTCTCCTTTCTTTTTTGGTTTGAAACACATAAATTGGTATTAAACATTTCATAAAATATTGGTTTAAGTATTTAATCTTGTTTTAGCTTTTTGAATCAGATTATTAGAGGCATAGCTTTTGTACGCTATTGTACCACATCCCATGGATACATATGGATATACAATATAATATAATATTAAAAAAAAGATTTTATTATTACTTGGATCCATTACTGCCAGAATAGCTAGCAATAATCCATAAATTATTTTAAGAATAGAAATATAATATGAAACAAAGACAAATGCAAGTTTGCCCCGCCCGGGCTCCACCCATACTTTTATGTAATATTCCCTTTTAAATTTTGTTTTTAAAATAATACATACACTGTCTAGGTGATTATTACGACATATATTAATACAAAATATTTATATAAACTTTAAAGTATGCAGAAATTTAACTTTGAATATTTTATATTTGTATCAAAAGTAATTGCTACATAACAATTGAGGAAATAAAAGGCTATACCCATAAAGTTTATCTATAAACTTTGAAAAGCTATGGTTATTACAATTTAAAAAGTTAATATATTGCTAAAAAGTTAAACAAATATAACCTAACATTTGTTTGTTTTTATTTAGTTTTAGAGTTAGGTAATAAATAGTATTTGTTGAGAATTAATAAGTTGAGGTAGGGCGTGGTTAGGCCTACTGGCGTGGCACTTACCTTTGAGTCGTAGAGAACTTTTGCTTTGGTTGGATCCGGTTCATAACACAGAACGCGTTCACCTTCACTGAATTTATAACGCACACCTCTTGTAGACACCATTACTAAATATTTAGGCCGCTTTAATTACCGACAGCGAAAAGTAATCAATATTCGGATAATAATAAGTTATGTAATTCACCAAGAAAAACTTTAAAGTTAAATTTATTTACGTAAAACACAAAACCGCTCTTGCAATATCAGCGAACTACAACAAAATCTTCGTAGTAATGAAGTCCGGCAGATATTATTTTTATAGCGTTATTTAATTAGCTACTGCGGACACTGCAGCCGGGCGTGTAGGACACGCCTATTTTACAAAAATAATGTTTTGTTTGGGCGTCGGCCGATGTTTATTTTGATTTCAGCTGTCAAACAAGTAAATAGACGTAGTTAGCATTTTTTATCATTTTTTACTGTGGCAACTAAAGTTCAGCAATGGCGCTAGTAGTAGAAGTTATAATATTATTTTTAAATTATATTTTATCGAGTTATTTAATGTCATTAATACTTCTGTAAACAAGAGATAACTATGCCCTCAAACATAGATAAGTTTAAAATATTATGGTACCAATAATCAATATATTTTTTTGATAAAATAATTAAAATCGATATCTTCAATATTTATAAATACTATAATTGTAAATAAGGAATCCAGATAAATTCATTATATTCTAAATTAGAAAGTTACCCTAATATTAGTATTTTAATGTTGTGATCAGGGTTCTGACTTGGCTCGGGCGTTGACGAGTTCCCGCCCAATGCAGATTCTATCGCATAGATATCTAGAATACCTACAAACTATATGTTTACTTGATACGTACGTACGGTTATGAGTACGCGTGGTACTGCTGGTAAGTGAGCCACACCCTGCGTCTGATAAAATAACACTTTTTCATTGCTATATTAGATTGTGTTCTGTAAACAACGCTTAATGATGGGCACTTAGCTCATCTTCATGTTTTACTTACTTTTACGATGGACTTTGTATGATGAGATTTTTAGAGGAATTCTAGATAACTTTTTAGTAATGAACACGAGCTCCTGCTCCAATTACTTATATAAGTACCTACATTATGTAATTATTTTTGCAAATTATTGATTTTCTTCTTTTTTTATTTTAAGTATCAGCAGGTTTATACATTTATTGATTTTGACGAAATTATAAAAAAAAATATATTATGATGTTTTTGCCATGCCTTCGTAATTTATATTGTGTATTTAAAATACCTTTCCTGTGTAATTAATAACGTCCACACTGTGTCACGGCTCGTGGCGCTTTTTAGGGTTCCTTAGTCAAAATGGCTTATAGTTTCGTCATGTCCGTCTGTCTGGCTGTCTTTCTGTCCGTCCGTATGTCAATCACTCTATACCTACATGTAACAGAAGCTGAATATTTTTTTTCAGCAAACTCCAATGTATGGCTCATCATTCGACAGGTCTTTCAAAAATATTTTCGTTTTTGTAACATTTTCATTACTGCTCCGCTCCTATTGATCGTAGCGTGATGTTATACAGCCTATAGCCTTCCTCGATAAATGGGCTACCCCACAGATTTTTTTTTTCAATTCGGACCCGTAGTTCCTGAGATTGCAGCGTTCAAACAAACAAACTCTTCAGCTTTATAATATTAGTATTGATTATATTAGCGACAATGGCAATTTGTGAGGATAATGACATTAGTACCTACCGAGAAGAATGATAACCATGAACAAACAATGACGATCTCATTAAAAGTAGAATTAATTTACTATATTTATACAATAAATTGCATAATAATTTGTTGCTACCTAATTATTTTTTGAAACAAATATTTATTATACAACTTTTTTTAAATTATTTTTTTCAAAATTGTTAGACCAGTTAGACCTTGCCGATAAGGTTTTTGGCCCCTCGGTCTCTAGTCTTTAATGCCTCAAATTCGTTTTGATAAATTGTATAAAAGTGTTAATGAACCCTATTGTTATAAGGGGGTGTCTAAACGGGCCATTTTTTACAGCAATTGGTGGCGGCACTATTGGCAACTAATTGCTCGGCCAATAATGGCAATATGTTTACAATTGTATGGCGCATGTCTCCTAAACGGGCTACACAACCCGGCAACAATAAAATAGAGGGCGACTGAAACAACAACAAAATTGGCTGGGCAACATTGCGGAAAATAGATCGCTTTTAGTTGATAAAAAATGCTATGCAATAGCTTTATCGCGGCAGTCCCCGAGTGCCACACAATTTTCTTGTTTATTTTTTGTAGTTCTATATTATTTTATCCTTTTTAGTTGCCATAATTTCAATTTGAAGTCGGTTGTATTTTTTTGTAAAAAAGTTTCATTTATGTTACAATAGCTTAATGTCAACTGCTGTAATTATTTTACAAAACAGTTTTTTCCGATGCAGGGCCGTTAATTGTTGAAGAGTAGAATACCTCACCATTAGCTCTATTAAGCTAAGCAATAGTAATCGAATCTCAAACTCTGAAATTATATATAATAGTCAGTTCCACTTCACTATGAAATCACACACTTCACTATGAAATATATCTAAATCACTATACACATACATTATATACAGCCTTTCCCTCGATTTTTTCAAGATCCCATGGGACCAACTTGGAAGTAAACCCTTTGAAACACAACAATATTTTTTCCAAATCGGTACAGCGGTCTTCGCGAAACCGAGTAACAAACACACAAAAAATACAGTCGAGTTGAGAACTTCCTCCTTTTATGAAGTCGGTTAAAAATAAACAAATTTAATAAAAAAATACAACGATCAAGACTTGTTCGTCCTAGTAGGTTTAGGACTTACTTACCTTATCCTTGTGTTACCATCTCTAAATTATTATTTCCTAATTTTTCATCAGATTCTGGAACACCTACTTAAATATTAGACGTAGCCATAGGTGGATCCAGGGGTGACGGGTGTTTTGTTTACCTACTGAATTTCTTGTATTGTATTTTTTTTGGCCATTTGCATCAGTCCCCCTTCCCGTAACCCTAGATTAAAATCCTCCATCCGCCCATCGATGTAGCGATTAAGGTGCCATAGGAAATGCCAACAAATATAACTCACCCATTTCCTTTTCCTGTCTTCCAAGACCTATTTCAAGTCTTAAACTTTTCTAAGCTTTGATGCGTCACAATGATTAAAGTTTTCCCAGGCTTGTCAATAGTCAGTAGGTTAATAATAATAAGTATCTGCCTGCCTGCTCGAAAATGTCAGTAGGTTGTGTGCTTAGGTTAATAATTAATTATTTTATCACATGCTGTCTGAGCGTGAACTTTGTAACCCTATGCGGTTCGCCTTACGAAGTCATGGCCCCTAAATAACATTTAATCTCTGTATCTGTACGTTGTAGGTACATAGGCCTACTTCTATTAGGGATAAATTTTACCATTCATATGTATCAATGTAGGTAAGAGGATTTTATGGACAATGTATTGAAGGTATGATTTTATATGCTTTCTAGACATGTTGGATATAGGCACAGGGCAGGTAAGTAAGTACTAAAATCTAAAAGAGTAAAAATAGAAATATGTAATAAAATAATTTATTTATTTCATAGAATATCCTAATGAACGTAATACATAATACTATTAACGTATTTAAAATAATACGCTAAAAGTACTGTATAATTGGATTCCTAGGTTTTGGCATCAATTTAGTGGTGGTAGAGGGGAGCAGAGTAGGCGACGGGAGCCGCAGCGTATTTGGCGTAGGGAGCAGCGTGCACGACAGGGGCGGCGTGCACTACGGGGGCGGCGGAGTAAGCGACTGGCGCAGCGGCATAAGAGACGGGAGCGACCACCTTGGTGACGGGAGCGACCACCTTAGCTACGTGACCGAGAGCCTCCTTGCGTACGACGGCATTGAAACCGTTGTGGTCGTCAGCGGTGTAGTCCACGGTGCGCTTGGTACCATCGGGGTCGACCACGGAGTATGAGCCCTGTACAACATCACCATCGCGGGTTTCGTGCTGGCTCTTGGAGTCGCCGGTGAGACCGTCCTGCACGTCGTATGCGAAGCTGTATTGGGGATGAGCGTTGTATTCCTCGACCCTGGCGACGGGGGCGATCACTTTAGCGACGGGCGCGGCGTACGCTACTGGGGCGGAGTGTACGACTGGGGCGACCACTTTAGCCACGGGGGCTGTGTAAGCTACAGGGGCGGCGTGTACGACTGGGGCCGCGGCGTAGGCAGGGGCTGCGGCGTAGGCTGGGGCTGCGGCGTAGGCTGGGGCTGCGGCGTAGGCTGGGGCCGCTGCGTAGGCATGGGCTGCGTGGTATGCTGGAGCCGCGGCATATGCTACGGGAGCAGCCGGGACGTATCCAGCGCTGGCGGCAGCCACCAAGCAGGCGAAGACCACAAACTGCACAAAAATAGAACGTTTATTAGAATTTGATGAATCTAGCATTTAATGACGATCGTAGCCATTAAACAATCCGGTGTAGATACTGTAGTATGGTGTTCGTAGTACCTTGAATGCCATTGTGTTGTGTGTGAGTTGATCGAGGATGCTGAATGATGCATGACGAGGATTGAATGGAGCTTATATAGTAGTAGCACCCTTTCACTCGATGTGCGTCGTCGCGTGGCCGTGATTTAGTGCCCTGGGGCTGTAATCAAGTTCCCTAAATTTATAAAACTTCATTGATTTTATTCTAATTTTAACCATTTATTTTATATAGATACAGTTGTTTGCATATTAATTATGGTGTTTTCCTTAACATAGTCGAAATTGTGCTTAAATTAAACAACTTGTATAACTTATTATTGAAATTTATTTAACTGTTATTTATCTAAGTTTAGTTTTAAGTTCCTGATTCTTATTAGTTCCAGCATGATGTATGATAGTGTTGTGGATATTTCTAGTTGGATATTGTTATTGTTTGTATAAACTTTGTAGCTATGCCAAATAAATAATCAACAAACACATAGTTTGGTAGTTTTGCACATTTATGTTTTCGTACTTATCTCAATGTGTAAAAACATGATATAGATTAGTACATAGTAAATAAGTATACATGTTGAACTTAAGATTAAGTGAGTGCTCAGTATTCGCCAACAAACTGTTATGCAGTTTGGCGAAATAATTAATATGATAAATATGTATAACTTTGTGTTGAATAAATTATAATAATAAAAAAAAAACTTATGGCCCGATATTTTCATAGAGGTGTCTAATTAAGTAGGTGCATAGACCGTGAATTTGTAGTCGATTTGGAGCTGAAAATGTATGTATGTGTGAACCTAGTCTATAAAAAATATCAGTTTAAGAAAATATATATATTTATTCATAATATTTAAAATTAATGTCGTTTGCAAAAATAAATAAGCACTTGTGGTAACGCTACTCGATTTCACGTAATAAGAATAGGTACTACGATCTTAAGATAGATGCCATTCATAGTTTTCCATCTCCAAAAAGTGCCCCACGCGCCGCTTTATGCAATTAAAATTTATTTTTTTATAAAATAATGTTAATAGACCATAAAAAATATTAGTATACTAGGTTATTGATATGGAATTCAAAATTGACGACTCCAAAACGACTACAAGACCACGGTGTATAGTTTAAATTTAAAACCACTCCTAACACAAGCAATTGAGCTTACCAGGAGGGGTTAATAGGATTGCTAGTAATGTGGGACCACATTCCCACATTGCTAGTTATCTTTATTTAAAGAAAAAAAAAATAGGATAGCGATAACACTTACAGTTAAGGAACAAACATGAATCTTTGAAGTTATGGAAAAAATGGCCCAAACTCGCGAGCATCAAGGGATAGAAAAATTTGAGGTCTAGTAACATAGTCCAGATAGGTGGTTCGCTTCTGTCCCCGGTTTGGCTACGGAAGTCTCGGGTTCGATTCCTGGGTCTGGACTTAAAATTTTTCTATCTTTAAAAAATGCAATTAATGTATTTGTAAAGTAATTGACAAGAAATGCCTATAAAAATGACTTCAAACATGAATGGACTCTTTAGATAACCTAAGTAAGCACTTAGGTTCCATAACTTAATCATCATTGAAAACATTTTTTTAAGGGAATCTTGATTAATTTACTTACTTCCTATACCTGATAATGCTCAAAGGAGTTTCTGAGGATTTTTATACCTACTTCGATTTTGGAAAAACTACAATGTCGGTACTTTACCAGAAAACTAAAAAAAGATTCGTTCGTTTTAATAAATAGGTAATTAGTCTGATCGCACATGTAATGAGATACGTAAAAGTGCAATTTCATGTCACCATACGAGTAACACTTAGGATTAACTTAACAATGATTGACGTTACAGTGTACTTAAATACCTAACTATTTTACTTTAGTTCTTTTTTTTTTTTAGAAAAAAGATAACTAGCAATGTGGGATTGCGTCCCACATTACTAGCAATCTTGTTAACCCTTCCAGCTAAGCTTAAAGGTTTGTGTTAGGAGTGGGTTCACGTCGGTAGTATAAGGGTAGGATTCGAACCCGCGATCTCACGATTGCGATAACCAAACAACCTAAAAGTGTCAAAAAAAGAAATTTAGGGTTGCATATTAATAAAAAGGTAATGTACAAAACAGAACCAGTTCTACTGGTTGCTTGTAGTCGCATAAACCTTCATCCACAGCCATAATTTCCTGTAACATGAGACGCAAGCCCTTGGATATTCGACACAAATTCAAGGTCTTTGTAATCGGAGCAGTCGGTCGCTGCCCGCGGCTTCACTTGCACTGCTTTCCAGTTATAACTGTCATCCGCTAAAACTATGAACATCAACCTTTAAAACCTTAATACTTGTAAAACCAACCTTTCACAAACATTATAACTTTACTAGACATTTTAAATTTTACTTGTTAGGTAATACGATAAAATGGTATATATTATTTCATTTTCAGTCGGGTAGGCAGTTTACCTACACTGAAAAGGTCACTTTCTATTATCTATAACCATTATATTTAACTAAGATCTTATTGAGATGAGCAGGATAACGAAAAAGCTATTGTTTAGCATATTATGTTTACTAAAATAAACATTACTCAAGGTTAGGGCGACTAAGGGATTTCCCACCGGACGCTGCTGCCCGTCTTTCGCGGAGGACGGGCAGCGGGGCATCCTCAACGTATTTTAAAAGCCTTAATGCGATGGTCAACCCGCTCGCCAAGCGTGGCGATTATGGCAATTATCCTCAGGACCTATATAAGTAGGATCTACTGGGGAGACCCGTGCCTAGCAGACATCATATGGGTTGATTGTTAAGTACCTATGTTAATGTCTTAACTCTGTAGTTTATGTGTTGTCTCCAGATGTGAATCATGTTGTACCTAATTTGCGAGCAGACGTTACACCATAAGTAGTGCCTACTCTAATGTTGTCGTTTGCTTAAAGCCCTGTTTACACTTAAAATATACCTAGGTAAGTACGCAAAAGAGGTTTGTTATAAGTTGGGCCAGTGTGTATCTTTTTTCTTTTTTTTTTCTTGGGACATCTCACACAACGCTATCTGATCCCAAACTAAGTAGAGCTAGTACTACATACATATTATAGATAAATAACACCCAGACACAGAATAAACCATCGTGCTCATCGCACAAACTTTTATCCTGGGTCGGGGGAGCGAACCCACGACCTCTTGCGTAGCAGTCGGATACACTCCCGCCGCGCCACAGAGGCATGACACCTCATAAACGAATTGATTTTGAATCTAGTTTATTTTATTTCAAAGATGAGTTCCGGGCGGTAATTCTTAGATATGTAAAAATCCACCAAAATTCGTTTAGCTATTTTGACGAAAATCAACTTTAGGATAATTTTGCCCTATTACTTATATATGTCTTATATGGCTCACACTGAACGCTTGAATCAAGTAGAAAGACGTAGGTAGCCACTCTACCATAGAGCTCCTTTTTATGGGTTTCTCGAAAGCAGTTTGACTAAGTGAAGATAGCTTTTGGAGATTAATAAAAGCCACAAGATGTCTGGTTGAGACCATAAACCTAGCGGTTGAATGGGCTGGAGTGTGATACCTAAATGAGGATCCTACTTAAGCGAATATTTTTCCAGACAACTGACAGTAGGTAGGTAACAACTACTATCTTTCTCTAAAACGAAATTCATGATTTTTCGTTTTGTTAAATTTCTTAACTTTACATGGAAAAACTAATTAGAATATAATTATTTTTTGGATAAGCACAAGAAGTCCGAACCCATAGACGATTTTCAGACACGAATGTATTGAATTGATGTTTCTGACTCTGTATATCAACCACATAATTTTTGATCGAAACTTCGTTTTCATTGAATTAGAGTAGGCCTCTTTTTCTGTTAATAGATAAATAACTTCATATTTTTAATTAGATACCCAGTTGTAATCAACGTAGTTATCTAATGTAATTAGATTTTTGGCACCCAAACGAAGTTATACAAAATTCAATCAAATGCCTTTGCAAAATAAATCCAATTTAAAAAGATGACCACATTTATCCCGAGGCATCATAATCTTAATACAGAAAGACATAAAAAGAATTACGCATGATAAAATATCGCTATATGAAATGTAAATAAAACGATGTATTTAACTTACTAACTGGTAGTAAAAGAAGACATGAAGTAGTCATAAATAGTGGCGCGACATTTAGCGTGTACGAGTGCTCTTATTCACTAACATACAAGTTGGTATTAATGTATTGTTGCGCAAGCGACTCGGCGACTCCACCCGGTGCGCACCGCTCAAGGATGGCACGCCTACAAGTAAATACATTATAATCATCGAGTTTATTTGACAAGGCTAATTATTTGTTTTTTAAACATGCAAATGCTCTATTTTGTATACTTACATGTTTTTTTATTAATGATTGATTTACGTGAAACAGTTGCTGTGAGAGTGAGAGTAGTGACTGGGATGATGTATGATTAGGATGGTGAAGTATCATCCAAACTAATGTTATAAATGGGAAAGTAACTCTGTTTATTTATATATCTGTATGTCTGTCTTCTGTCAAACGTTTGCACGTTTAAGCAGCTTTAACCAATTTAGATGAAATTTGGTATGGAAATAGTTTGAGTTCTGGGAAAGGACATAGCTTAATATAGGTTTTAACGTGATCACCGCTTACATTGCTAGCTTTTGCCGGCGGCTAAATGGATGTCGCGGGCAGAGCCGCGAGTGGAAGCTATGGATTATAGTGTGTTATTTTGTTTAAAGAGAAATTGAAAGAGTTTTGTATATAATTATGCTTTTAAACCTGCAAAGACGTTTAAATTTTTTCTGTTTTTAAATTTAAGTAGGTACTTGCATTCCCCAGGAAATACGCAGACCAAGGTTGACAACCCTATTAAAAACTTTGGGGACCATGACCTTAGTTAATAATTAATTATCGAAATAGTAAGAGAGAGTTTAAGAATTGAATAATGTACCTACTTACTTTTAACATTCTTAATAGGACATTAGTAGCATTGAGGTGTGTGGAACACCTATATAACACCTATAAGTAGCTAGTTTTAGACAGAAAATGCGATTAAATTTTGGAATTAGGTACTGGAAATAGGAGTATCTTGTTAATAAAACAAAATCAATTACATAATTCGATAGAATATAATTATTGTTCAGAACATATTCTTAGAATTAGTGGAACACATATATAACACCTATAAGTGGTTAGTTTTAGACAGAAAATGCGACTAAGTTTTGGAATTAGGTACCCAGGAATATCTAGTTAATAAAACAAAATCAATTACATAATTCGATAGAATATAATTATTGTTCAGAACATATTCTTAGAATTAGTGGAACACATATATAACACCTATAAGTGGTTAGTTTTAGACAGAAAATGCGACTAAATTTTGGAATTAGGTACCCAGGAATATCTAGTTAATAAAACAAAATCAATTACATAATTCGATAGAATATAATTATTGTTCAGAACATATTCTTAGAATTAGTGGAACACATATATAACACCTATAACTGGTTAGTTTTAGACAGAAAATGCGACTAAATTTTGGAATTAGGTACCCAGGAGTATCTAGTTAATAAAACGAAATCAATTACATAATTCGATAGAATATAATTATTGTTCAGAACATATTCTCAGAATTAGTGGAACACCTATATAACACCTATAAGTGGTTAGTTTTAGATAGAAAATGCGACTATATTATAAAATTAGGTACCCAGGAATATCTAGTTAATAAAACAAAATCGATTATATAATTCGATAGAATATATTATTGTTCAGAACATATTCTTAGAATTGGTTTCAATGTAAGGAAAGGTCAGCATCGAATCTAACATGCACACAAGTTTCTAATGTGTAGTCGCAAGTAGGCGCTCGTTGGCCTACCTAATCGTATTAAAATACATGACTTTGTACACATATAAGTACTACTCTCGTCCTTGTTCTGAATGTGAGTGATATTACCATTTAGTTGTGGGACCACTTGTAGAAAATAACTGACAAGATTTAAAGTTCATCCGCGCAATCTCATAACACATGTTACCATTTGTACGGTCTTCGGTATTACTCGTAATTTTCGCTTATTTTTAAATATTTGGGTAAACAATGTATTAGGCTTCTTACCTTATATGCCTATTATAAATATTAGGTACCTACTAATTTATAATTTTAGTAATGTGCGGACTAGGGAAGTTGGTACCTACTTACATAGTTACCTGGTTCAATGTTGTTTTTCTTTGCCTCGGAAATGGAGCAGGATGGCGTGGTGGGAGTGTATACGACTGCTACAAGAGGTCGTGGGTTCGATCCCCACCTAGGATAAAACTTTGTGTGATGAGCATGATGGTTTATTCTGTGTCTGGGTGTTATTTATCTATTATATGTATGTTTTTAGAAATATATAAGTATGTTTATCGGTTGTCTGGTTTCCATATTACAAGCTCAGCTTAGTTTGGGATCAGATAGCTTTGTGTGAGTTGTCCCAAGACATTATTATTATATTATATAATTATATTTGTGAGAAAATGGTACAGGAGGAAATGCTATCAGGTAATTAAAAAAGACCACAGGATTGGAGAGCTTGTCAACTTTTGTAGATTCAGATGGTTTTCACATTGAACAGTCCACTTGCGGATTCCTATTTTCAACACATCCAACATCCTTAATGAAATTTATTTACTTACTTTTGAGGGATTTTATTACCGGAGTGAAAATAAAATAAAACACTGGAGCTCTATTTGCTACTGGTGTGGTCTAAGGCAGTGTCTACTTAATCTTTAAATGCTGATAAATATAACATTTACCTACATACGTACCTACATATCAAATAAGGGCAGCGTAACTTTTGGACAAGTAATTAATGTTAATTTTTCATAATCCATAAGATATCTCAAAAAAGGTAAATCTGTGATAAAAGATGGCAACACTGGGATATGTACCTACCTAACTGCGAACTGGTTTTCTTCAAAATTCAGACCAAGGTTACAATTATACAATTTCGTTGACCGTTTTTATGACAGCTACGTAAGAGAACTGTATCGTCATGACGCGTTAATGTCTTTCACTTAAATTATGATGATAGGTGCACTCAATCTTCAATGAAACGCCCAATTGTGATGATAAGTGCTTCTGAATGACAAAAAAGAAGATGGGATTCTTGATAATGAGTGTATTAATCTGTATAAGCATAAAGTAATGTGTATTATACTTACAAATATGGAAGGTAGTTGATAGGGTATTGTGATGTAGTTGTAAATCCATACTAATATTATAAATGTGAAAGTAACTCTGCCTGTCTGTTACGTTTTCACGCTCAAACAGCTAAACCGATTTAGATGACAGTTGGCATAGGATAGTTTGAGTCCCGGGGAAGGACATAGGATAGTTTTTTTGGAATAACCGACATCCACGCGGGCAGAGCCGCGGGCGAAATTCTAGTATTAAATACAAATAAACAGACTCAGAAACCTGTCCAGTAAAAACTAAATAGTAAAAATAAATAAATACTTAAAATAACATTAATCCACTCATTATCGAGAATCCCATCTTCTTTTATATCATTCAGAGGCACTTATCATCGATTGCTTATCAAGATTGAGTGCACCTGCAGATAGAGTTACTTTCACAATTATAATATTAGTATGGGTTTTATTCAACCACATTAAATCAGACTGACGGCCATGGCTGCTGTGTACCAGTGACCACCTTCCGTCCCCATCAGCAGACCCTGAACACTGTACAAGTGTAAGACTACTTGTCAAGACGAATCTAAGAAATGACTGTTGAAAACCACCGTTCCACCGGACGGTGGAACGGTGGTGTTTTGTTTTTTGGAACGGGTAGGTATATCATGAGACCCCGGGAATCATCTAGGATTAAAGTACTTGCCAAGACGAATCATATGAGCCCAAACGGGCTATGTTTTTGTTCCTTAGTTTAGGAGTTCCTATGGCCACGGAAACATTGAAATTTATATGATGCTTTTTAAAAAAGAAAATTACAAAGTACAACGTAGTACCTGTTAGACATTTATAATAATAATAAACATTTATTTCGGACTTAAATCTATATTCGTGTTAGTTACAATTACTTACGAAGCTATGTTAGTATTATCAATTATTTACATATTACGAGGGTGGATCGAAATATTCGCGGCCTACCACATAAATACTTGACTTATTTTAATGTAACTGACCTCATTCGATTTGTTTACTCTCTGGTTGTCACATTGTAAAATTCTGTCACAATAGCATTATCTGTTTTTAAATTAGACTGAATTTTGTGAGCCTAAGTGCAGCGTTTTTAAAGAATGGAGAAAATTGAGCAACGTGCGGTCATCAAATACCTGTTTAAAAAAAAACTGACTCCAAAAGAGATTCACGAAGATATGTCAACAACATTGGGGGAATCTGCTCCATCGTATACGACTGTGAAAAAGTGGGTTGCAGAATTTAAACGCGGACGAGAGAGTATTGAAGATGACCCTCGCTCCGGCCGGCCTACGACGTCTACGACTGAAGAAAACATTGGGAAAATCTGTGATCTGATATTGGCAGATCGGAGATTGACCATCAGGGAGATTGCTGACACTATTGGCATCTCATATGAACGAACACAAAACATCATAGTCAATGAACTTGGATTTTCTAAGGTTTCTGCGCGGTGGGTCCCCAGATTGCTTTCAGTTGAACAAAAACGAATACGGCTCACGATTTCTCGCGACAGTTTGGAAATGTTTGAGACTGATCCACAAGATTTTTTGGACAGATTTGTTACAATGGATGAAACCTGGGTACACCACTACACCCCAGAGTCAAAACAGCAATCCAAGCAGTGGAAAAAACCTGATGAACCGACTCCAAAAAAGCCAAAACAATTTTGTCAGCTGGCAAGGTGATGGCGTCAGTTTTTTGGGATGCTAAGGGCGTCATCATGGTGGACTACCTTGCAAAAGGTGAGACTATAAACTCTGCTTATTACTGCACCCTTTTACGTCATTTGCGTGAAACGATCAAAGAGAAAAGGCCAGGACTACTCAGCAAGAAAGTGTTGTTCCATCAGGATAATGCACGCGTTCACACGTCTGTTGAATCAATGGCTCAAATTCGTGATTGTGGCTTTGAATTACTGCCCCATCCCGCCTATTCCCCTGATTTGGCACCTTCGGACTTTCATTTATTCCCAAACCTTAAAAAACACCTTGGAGGTCAAAAATTTTCATCAAATGAGGAGGTTGAAACCGCGGTGGGTGACTTTTTTGAAGGCCTTGAAGAAACTTTTTTTATGACCGGCATACAGGCGTTGGAAACCAGATGGAAGAAGTGCATTGAGTTAAGTGGAGATTACGTGGAAAAATAAAATTACTTTTGTTTATATTTTATATTGTTTTCTTGCTGAGGCCGCGAACTTTTCAATCCACCCTCGTATTAACATTATAATTCGAATTTAACATAAAAAAACAACATCAAAATTAAATATTAAATACTTATTTATTAATTACTACTTAATTAGTACATGTATCGTCCTGCTGCACTGTCCCCGCCGCTATGCGTGCGGATCCAGTGCACCAGGAAGGGACAGTCTGGTCTATCTCTAATCACCTTTACTTTGCATCAGGGATGCTGTCCTTTTGCGCATAACAGCTTCAAAGCTGTCTATGTTCGCCTCACATACAGTACGATCAAAGTTACTTGACCGGATTGAAGTTAGGTTCATAACACTTTCGCGTATGTCATAGAAATGCGACCCTAAAATTACTTACGAAAACGATTATTTATGTTTAATCGATTAAAAATACTTACAACATTTTAATTCAACAATATAGAAACACTATCTAAATGAGTTCATAAAAGTTTAAATTTAGAACAGTTACAGTAAATACTAAAGAATATTTGAAAAACAATTTCTTTACATAAATAATCACAAAAAAACATGAGTTAGTAATACTAATTATGACAATGTAATGCGTAATCGCATCTCTAATTCTCTTGATTTAGTTACCGCCCCGCCCCCGCTTCCTGTCACCATTTACTTCCAAAAAATCCATCTGCGCAACCTTGTCGCCTACTTCAGTCCGGCCTAGTTACGTTAATCCAACTGTACTTTGCATCAGGGATGCTGTCCTTTTGCGCATAACAGCTTCAAAGCTGTTTGTGTTCGCCTTAGATAATCCATTAGGTAAATAAAAGACGTACATTCGTAGCAGCAGAAACTGTTAAATGTACAATTGTACAATTACGATTGTAAAGTTCACCTGTAACCATAAACGAATAAAAACACAATAACCATCATTAATAAAACCCAATTTCCATGATATTAAAATAGTCACGCCCATGAATGTAATCTTTCACTGCTATCGACGGGCGTACCACAAATGAATGGGTATTCATTATGTGTTACTTACGATTCGCGCTACGTATGGCCATTTGAAACAATAGTACTGTTTCACCTTGACATTATGCCTACGTGTTTTATACTGATGGTTATCCGGCTCGCCTTTGAGTGCTGTCCGTCGGTAACAGTCTTAATGATTGACGATTTTATCACGGTACAACTTTGGCAAGAGCTTACCGTAATCAATAAACTAATTTATTAATGTACATTCATAACATAATGAACTTTATACACATATTCGCACTGCTTGAACACAGGGCACTCCTTTTTAGGGTTCCGTAGCCAAAATGGCAAAACGGAGACCTTATAGTTTCGCCATGTCCGTCCGTCCGTCCGCAGCTTAGCTCAGAGATAGTTAACGCTAGAAAGCTGTAATTGTATGGATACACATATTACTTACGCCGACAAAGTGAGAGAATAAAATCTTGAAAAACATTTTTTTGAGGGTGTAAAGGGATGTGGGGATGTGATTTTTTTTGCCACCTACCCCATCGTCTGATATCATTGGATAAATCTTTAAAACGTTTTGGGGTTGTAAAGATCGTTTTTAGATTTGGGGTTCCGTTAGTGAAATATTAAGCTTTAAAGTGCAAATTTACGCAAAAGTCTCTGTAGCCCCCTACCAGCTAAATGGTTGGTGTTGAATATGTTAAAAAAAATGCGGTAGTAGTATATATAGTGAAATTAAAAGGAAAACTATCACAGCTAAGTAGCCTTTACAAGTTTACGAGTAACAGCTGATCAAATGAGAAGATTGGCAACAACCTTTTAGTACAAATTCCATCGATAATTAATTATTATTAGGTAAGTAGGTATAACGTTGTAAGTATGAAACATAAACGACAGAAAACCCACTTCTTATCTTCTTTATAATATCCATGTTAGTATGTAATACCTTAGTTTTACGAAAGATCCTAGGCGCGGATCCACGATCACGTTTTGGGTTCTTACCTTGTGCTCGACAACACAAATTGATATTCCGAGTCTGTATATTGCATTGTATCCCTGAATGTTATGTTTGTAAGGTCCTCTGCGACACAGGGCGTGTAAAAAGCTTTAAAGAAAAGACAACTCCTGCAGCATGGGCGGATCCAGAATTTCATTCTGGAGGGGGGGGGGGGGGCTGTCCGACTCCAGTCAAGTGTGAGTCGCACGCACGATGGGGGCTTGGCTGCCCAAAACGTTCTAGGGAGGGAGGGGGGGGGAGGGGCGAATGGGCAAAGAAAATTAATACAATACAAGATTTTGTCCCCGTGCCCTGGACACGTCCACCTATGCCCCGCAGTAGGGTACAAGTTGTACCCTACTAGGGACATCGGTTGTCTTTGCTTTAAAAAAATATTACATGTTCATAAATGATAAATGCTCGTGTCAAAATAACTAGCGTAGTTAGCCACGAATATTATGTACCAAGTCTACTTACATAATAGGCCTAGTATTTAGTATGGCGGGATCATGTGTTAGGTACAACATCGTGATCTAGTTGCATGGCTGCGCTTGCGCCGCCCGTGTAGTTTAAGTTCGCTTATGTCATTCCTCAGGCTTTGTCGGGCATGTCACTCGGTTGACGCAATGTCCAGTGCACGAGCCCTCTGTATACAGGATGATTTTTAATATACTAATAACCTCCCGCTCTTGGCTTCTTTACTTTAACCCAATAAACTTCGCAATAAAATGATTGAAAAAATAAAAAATAACAAATTAACCTTTCACTACCTACCTACTTTTGTCACACAACCATCTATCACACATTTAGGGAGTAAAATCCATGTTTGTTGTTAGGTTTAGGGCCTTACAATAAACATAGTCTGTGGGTGGTTAAGGTCGTAACTCCAATAACAAGTGGTAGCTGATAAAGGGCAAGTTTTGGAAATTATTTAATATTTTAAATATTTTCCAAAACTGCTATTACAAAGTTATTTAGTGTCTGATCTATCTGAATCTGATGTCACTGCAAAAATGTCGTGGACGACAGTTAATCGTATCGTCCTATATGTGAACACCTCTATTTAAATACACAAGCCACGGGCCACGACGCTTTAAACGACACGATATAGTGGAGACCCTTAGGTTCTGTTCTGATTCTCTTGTGCGTATCAAAATATGTAGCATAAAAGACCATAGCATAGATATGCTATGGGCGTACATATTTAAGTAGAAATTAATATGAAATACTCAGGTCAGTATTTGATATTAATTTCTACTTAATTTAGGTACTACACGCAGTCCTGAAAAGTGATCTTAATAGGCAAATTCTTAGTAGAAAACTTCGCGAGCCCTCCTAAAAATAATGACTCTCCTTTTATTTACAAAAATCTCAAAGTAAAACATCTACTACACATGTAACTAAGTTCAAAATTGCATAGATCTCTGACATATATTAATAACGCAGTTGTCTTATTATTGAGAAGATCCTAAATGCAAAACGTCAGTTTAAAAAAAATAAATACTATTTTGACGGTTTTAAACGATGATCTGTCAAAAAGGTTCAAGATTCAGTTGGTTCGATGGTACCTAAATAAAGACGTTAAAGCTCATCGGGTTTTTATTGCAGGTGGAATAATATTATGTTCAGCCTCCTTGCAATTCAAAAGAAGTGCAACTGCTAGACAAAGCGTGACATCACTAGCAACCGATAGCAATTACAAGTAGAGCAAAACACGCACATGTACTTAGAGAACAGCCACACACCAACTTTTTAAATATTTAAACATAGTAACGTGAATTGCACCATTTAACACGTGCGTACAATACTGATAGATATGCGGTACTTACAAGTGGTGTTGCACCAAGTTGTGTCACTATAAACTGTTACTTACACTATTATCTAGTATCATTGCCTAGATGAGGCATACAAAACAAACTTTTACAAAACTTAGTACCGAATAAGTACGCCGTATGGTATTTGTATCTTACTAGACGGAATAGATACTTTATTGAGATATAAAACAATTGCGCGGTATGCCTTTTAAAATAACCAACGAGTATTAACATGCTCTGTACCGGCATTTCCCTACTTTCTGTAAATAAAACAGGCATATGTTTAAAGGACATATACAGTAGGTAAGGTAAATGAAAGTTAATACTACGAATATATAACGAAATTAATTTAGTGAAGTGTATTTTAGATAAAACTAGCCTTTGCTAACTGCTTCGCCTTGAGGAGCAAGCTGAGGTAGCTTGCTCCTCTGCATGTAAAATTTCATATAATTTGGTCCAGTATTTTCGGCGATAAAACAGCAGCAGATATAGATGCATAGGAAAGATAGATAAAGTTTTTAGATAGTATGTAGTCATACCCAATTATTGTTAGATACATTTAGATATTGTAGCATTAGGTAAACAGAATAAAGAAATATTGTAAACGTTATAGGACAATTCCATCTATTAGACACTTCTCCTGCTACTTATCCTTGAAATCGACCCAAAAATCATATAAAGTCCTACTGCAGGGTAGGGTTTCCCCTGCAGGGCGGGGCAGCAGAACCTACTTATTAAAGATTCTGGTGGTAATTGATATAATCGCCATGCTTGGCAAGCGGGTTGGCGACAGTAAGGCTTTAAAAATGCAAAGGACGCTGCTGCCCGTATTTTGGTGTGAAATCCTTTAGTCGCCTTGACAACGTCCACGGGAAGAGATTGGGTGGCACTATTCTTAAGCTGGTACCACGGCACACAATATACCTTCGTTATAACTTTTAAACCAGCTACAAATCATTTCGTTATAATTTTAATACCACCATTGGTTACTTCTTTCTCAATCACGTCGTAATTACTGAATTGATGTTTATCTAATTTGGAACGTTGTTGCTATCTATAAAGCTCTAGTTTTGTATAGCATATAAAAAGTTGCGGATTAAAGAGATGAATTGAAATAGTAAATTCAATTACTTTGACTGCCTCTGTGGCGCGGTGGGAGTGTATCCGACTGCTACGCAAGAGGTCGTGGGTTCGATCCCCACCCAGGATAAAACTTTGTGTGATGAGCATGATGGTTTATTCTGTGTCTGGGTGTTATTTATCTATAATATGTATGTATTTAGAAATATATAAGTATGTTTATCAGTTGTCTGGTTTCCATAGTACAAGCTCTGCTTAGTTTGGGATCAGATGGCGTTGTGTGAGTTGTCCCAAGATATTATTATTAAATTACTTCTGTATAGAGAGACAGAGATAAAATATCTTTGATATGATTCTTTTACATTACATATAAAGTTATAAATTCTTAGATAGATATGTAGGTACTGGTATTACATAATGTTCTGTTTGAAAAGCAGTTTACTCTTTCATCAAATACAGTTGGCTAGCGGAGGGTTTTTTTTTGTTTTATAATAATAATAATAATATAGCCTTTTATTCAGGTCTCTTAGCTGGTTACAATGCTGTACATTTGAACTTACGGTATAATAACAATAAACTCTTAAATTAAGTAAAATTTAATTAATTATCTGTTGTTTGGTTATCTTTCCTAAATCTGTTTGCCAATCGGCAAAGGCCTCCTCCAACCTTTTCCATTCTTTTCTTTCTTCTGCCACATTTCGTTATTTAGCGCCCATGTTTGGCAGCCGTAAGTCAGAATAGGTAGTATGCAGGTGTTAAACAATTTACTTTTTAGGTTTATATGAAGTTTTTTGTCCCCTCTCAGGCTCCAGTATCTCTTCCAGCCATTTGTAATTCTTCTCTCCACTTCTTTTTGCATGGGTTCTTTTTGAGATATAAGCTGTCCTAAATAGATCGTCAGTGTAGTCTAGTTCAGTATCCCCTAGTTTAATATTGCATTTGCTACCGTTTGTCATTATTTTAGTTTTCTCCGGATTCAGTGTCAGTCCCACAGCCGCACTTTCTGACGCTAGTTCACCTATCATTTTATTTAAGTCTTTTTTTGTTTTAAGTGTTAATAAAGTTATAAGCATGGATTTTACTATCTTATTTTGAAGTAATAACAAACAGTAGAATTAAAATACACTATAAGACTTTTATTAATCATTTGTCAATTTATTCATCACTGTTCGTATCACGGGACATAGACACACTGTACCAGCGATGAATTTAAGCAGTAGAATTCTCTTGTTACATGTAGGTACAGTAAAACTATAAAGAGGTAAAATTTATTAAACTACTAATAACAAATTACATTTACATATTTTGTCATAGTTCAAAGCAATAAAATAAATACTTACATCAACATTAAAACTTCGAAACAGTAGCGTTTATATCAGCACATTTATTTCTTCATCCAGTACTAACTTAGCTTAAACTCTAAAGTTTTCTATCCATATAAAGCTATCAATGTTTATCAAATGCCATGATAAATCCTTAAGTAGACATTTACTTTCTTCATCACGTAGAGTATCGTGGCATGTGTCAACCCTCCTACATAAGTACATACATTGTATTAACTAAAGGCACAGTCACAGACTTACTTTCATTGATGACGTTTTAACAAATGGATTCATATTACGAAATATAGGATGGCATAAGCACCTATGGGGAGATTTAGCTGTTGGATCCCCGCTTTCCGAAATCCTAGCAAGACTTTAGAAAAAAAGTAAGAATGATTCTTCATGTGCAAGTCCAACTCGCACTTTGACCGATGTAAGAGGCATTAATTAATGTAGCGACTCTGAAGTGTAAGCTATTACACCTGGAATGTACCCCTCCACCACAAATAATCCTGGGTACGTCGATGTCAGTTCGAACAACTCAGCTATCTCAAGAGTAATTTGGTAGATGACTACAATAACAATACATTATTTTACACTATACAGGAAATAGCATTTGCAAAAACATTCTGAAAAACTATGTTTCTCTACAATTTTACGCTGTCTTCATTCATGAATTTATAAACATCAAACAAACATCGAAACTACATGTTTTGACCATACAAAAGAATGACGTCATTGTTTTATCACACTAATATTATTAAGGCGAAAGTTTGTGAGTATGTGAGTGTGTATGTTTGTTACTTCTTCACGTCTAAACGGCTGGAGTGATTTTAATAAAATTCGGTATGGATTTAGCTGACACCCTAGATTAACACATAGGCTAATAAACTGCGAATAACACCGCGGGGCACAGCTAGTATTTCATATAAATTAGTACGGGGCGCATCGTTTTGACCTTTCTTAAAAAGATACTGATTTGACTTGACAGTCATCTACCCTATTAGAAATACGAGAACTTTCTATTTTTCTAAGCATTGTCAGAGCCTTAACAAGCTGTAGTCGTAACTAGTATCCTTGCATTGTACGACACCTATGTTCTAGTTCAGTTCTCGGACTAGTTTCTCAGAAATATTGTCAAGGAAAGCGTTTGGTATATAAGATTGGGTCTGAATTTAAAGTAGGGCTGTACCTGACGCAAGTGGGTTGGTGTGACGCATTCCTGAAGATAATGAGGCCAATCATTTGAGTCAAGGCGATTGTACTCTTTAGGTTGTGCGCTGTTAGTTGAGTTATTGATTTATTACAAATCAGTTTTGTTAGTGGCTTCGCCTACATAAATTATCGTAATAAAATGTAGATGTCGTATCCAATGTCATTTTTCAGACTTAAATCTGTCTCTCCACCAAATGTTACCAAAATAGAAACAATTCTTTAAAAGTGAAAACGTAACAGATGCACAGAATCACTTTCGTTTTTAAAATATTGGTAGTTAGATACGGATTTAGACAAAATTAAAATAAAATGAAGTCCAAAGAAAAGAAAACAATATTAGTGACCAGGGTCCAGGATGCAAATTCAGTGCGAAGTTTTGTCGAAGCGTAAAGCGTAAACATGAGTTTAAAGAAATTGCCTTTTTCAAAGATATTGCTGTAGATATTTCTCTCACAACCTTAGAAATTAAGTTTAATCCACTTCAGTCGAATAAATGTATATCTAATATCCTATGGTACCGGCTTAACAATAGTTCCACTACATCTCTTCCCGTGGATGTCGTCAAGGCGACTATGGAATTCATACAGGACGGCAGCGGCGTTCTCAGCGTACTTTAAACCTTAACTGCAATCGCCAACCCGCTCGCCCAGCGTGATGATTATGGAAATTACCCAAGGATCTAATAAGTAGGTTTTATTAGGTAGACCTGTGCAGCAGTAGGACATCATATGAGTTGATAAGTATCCGATAATCTTAGCTTTAATTCTTGCTTGACCTTAACCTGAGTTCAACTTCGATAAAATAAATGCTTACTATATTTATTCGGGAGTGTCCGTTTCCTGCCTAGGACGTAGAGTCAAATAATACTGACCTTTTGTTTTGTTTGATTGGGTTCGCTGTCTTTAATTTCATATGTTAAGGTCAAAATGACCTACAGTGTGTGAGGCCGTATTCATACAAGAAGTATTTTGTTAAAAGACAGTTTCGGCACCGTATGCGACGACTTATCGACTTTTGGCCTTTTGAAGAATACAACAAAACGGAACCATGCACCGACGAACCTCTACGGACTATGGCCCTATGTGATAGAGTTCGTGTATCTGTGTTCTCGATAGGAATGTTTTCTGAATAGAAAACATTGTTTCAATATTGATACTTACTTTTTCATTTTCTAGTATTTCTCCGAAGATTGGGTCGATTTCGATATAGTTTAAAAAAGTTTATAGGCTATTATTTAATATCCTTCAGAAATGAGGAGGTTCTGAATTCAGATTTTAGTATTTTTATTTATGTATGCACAACTCCGTCATATATAGACAAATTTTCAAAAAAAATGTTTGATAATTTTTTTTTGAGGAAAGCTATTTATTACGAAATGTTTCGTAAAGATCTGATGATGAATCTTGGAGACAGACAAGGAAACTTCTCAATAAATACCAGCAAATCAACCGAGATTGGAGTAGGTGAGATGTAATTTGATTGTAATAACTTTTTTTAAGAAAAATGTCTTAAAGGAAAAAAAATATCAAGCACATCACCGAATGCAAATCTCGCTGACTCATTCCTATGATTTAGTCTATATCTCTGGTATCTTATAAGCTAGGACAACGTTTTATGCAATAAAACCTTCCCAGAAAAATATGCAATCGAATAGCGACCCCATTTAAATAAGATTATGAAAATTGCGGACATACTTACAAACATACGGGTCAAACAAAGACCCATCTTTTTTGGAGGTGGTTAAAAAAGTTTTTAACGATTTGATCCATAGGAGTGAAGTCGAAGTCATATGATAGCAAAGCAAAAAAACAAAGTAAGTTTATTTATATGTTCATAAAATTTCGTGATTTGTACACATTATAGAATTTTATAAGCTACGGGTCTTAATCGCGTAAATATTTTATTTTAAGGCTAAATACAGTGAAATTAGTCTCGAGAAATTTTTGCATATGTAGTGGTGTGTATGTTACTTAGATATTAGAGCGCGTTTCCACTATATCGTTCTGGCCCTTACAAAAATGTTTCAATATCCTAACATTACTATTTAATTTAATACTTATCCCTAGCAACACTCTGATTTTTGTTTTCAATAAAAACAAGTTTTTATTTTAAAGAAAAAGGTTTTGACTTTATTAAAAAAAATATGTCATTCAATTTCACGTCCTTGAGCAAACGACAAGGCGACTACCGTGAAACAATAAAATATCGTGTCGTTCTTTAGATGATAGTAGTTTAGCTATAGGTAAAAAGTTTTGACCATAATAATTACGAAACAAAACAAATAAATAAATCGTCACTTGATAGTGGAAAGTGGAAACACGCACAAAACCAGAATAAACCAGTTTACTCTGTCCGCAGGTGCCACGTGCAGTCTGACGTCAGTCGCTTGATACCGTTAGAACATAAAGCACGCATTTCATTAAAAAATTATAATTATTAGATACGTAGTAGTTTCATTGTGAAATTTTGTATTTGTTGATTGTTGTTATTGTTTGTTATTATTGTTAAAATATTTGTTGAAGTGTTTAATTTCAAGTGTGTAAGTGTTGTAACTTTATATTGATAATTCAAAATGGCTCCAGTGTTAAAACATGGTCGAGGCAAGCCTTTGACTTCTCAAACTAAGGAAGTTTTGTACTGTTTGTACAAATATTTCGAAAATGAGTGTAATAACAACCCGAGCAGTATTATGACCCCCACTCAATTAGTTGCTAAATCAACAGGAATTTCAATAGCATCCGTCAGAAAGGTAGTATCAGAAAGCAAATGTCGTCCTTCAGATCAGGAAGTAACATTTAAATCTCCTAAAAAGAAACCGAATCGTAAACCTACAATAGTAATCGATAACTTTGATCAGCAAGTTATCAGAAGAACAATTCATGACTTCCACATCACAAATAAAGAAGTTCCCACTTTAAAAACTTTGCACTCAAAATTGAAAGAAGATATCGATTATAAAGGTTGTGTTACGAAAACACGTCATGTCATTAGGTTTTAATTGGAAGCAAACAGAAGATAACCGGAAACTTCTTATGGAAAAACACGAAATTAGATACTTGCGAATTAATTATTTGATGAAAATTGCTGAATATCGTGAACAACGCCGACCAATTGTTTACACCGACGAAACATATATACATACATCACATACCCTCTCGAAATCTTGGTCAGATGGAAGCACTTCAGGTTTGAAGCAACATATATCGAAAGGCAACCGCTTAATCATTGTTCATGCCGGTGGTATCGATGGCTTTATACCAAATGCATTGCTTATGTTTAAAGCCGACCAAAAAAGTGGAGATTACCACAACAATATGAACTATGACAACTATTCAAGGTGGATTCAAACTCAATTAATACCCAACTTACAACCAAATAGTGTTGTTGTTGTTGACAACGCACCATATCATAACTCAATACAAAATCCTGCACCGAATAGTAATTCTAGAAAACAGCAAATGATAGACTGGCTGACATTTCGAAACATTGAGCATTCATCCACGTTGCTTAAGCCTCAATTATATGAACTGATTCTGCAAAACAAGGCGAGATTTATAGAGTACAAGATAGACGAAATATTACGACAGCACGGTCATACTGTGCTGCGTTTACCACCATACCATCCGGAGTTTAATCCTATAGAAAATATATGGGGGATAGTGAAAACATATGTCGCAAAAAAGAATGTCGCAATGAATATGAAGGTTATAATGTCATTAGCTGAAGAAAAAATGAACGCCATAACTGTAGAGGAATGGAGAAAAGTTTGTTTGCATGCTATTGAGGAGGAAAGCAAATATCAGGGTAGAGACGCAGCTTTAGACACAATATCAGAACGAATCATAATTAATTTAAATAATTCATCTGATGAAAGCGAGGATGGGGATGATTGTGATATGCCTGGGGTTGATGAATTATTAGAATAAAACATTTATGGCCGGAGAACACCTAATTCATACACGTCTTCACTGAAGTGAAAACCGGCATTCAATGCTTGTAATGTTTGGAACTGGCTTGTCTGCCTCATACAGTTCCATAGATTACAATGCGGTGGATACACATTTTCACGACCGTATTAGTACGTAGTGCGTATGCGTAGACGTGCACGCATTTGGTGTGCTCCAGCCACAAACGTATATTACCTTTAAAACAATAAAAACTAAAAATAAAATGTTGTTTTTTTTATTTGCTGACCATACACTACTACAAACGCAAAAATTT
The DNA here is from genome assembly GCA_945859575.2 of Herminia tarsipennalis. Taxonomy (NCBI): domain Eukaryota; kingdom Metazoa; phylum Arthropoda; class Insecta; order Lepidoptera; family Erebidae; genus Herminia; species Herminia tarsipennalis. The sequence goes on from OX243852.2 coordinate 10,073,496, forward strand.
CTTCAAGCTAATTTACCTGTACCTTTAATTATTGTCCGACGTTTCGACCGTATTGCAACGGCCGTGGTCAGGGGTAGACTCGTTAAGTTAAGTTTATTTAGTAACATCATAAAATATCAAAAGACGTGCTCTAAACAGTTCTTGCATTGACAACGCTACTAACATTTTAAACAGTCAATCAAGGTCGACGTTTAATAAAACCTCGTGGAAAGAGCTAAAATTTGGAAATTATTGTTAACTAGCTGCCTGTCCGGCTCTGCATGGGCAATAAAATATTGCCTATGACACTCACACATAATGTGGCTTTCTATTGGTAAAATAAATTTCAAAATCGGCTCAGGAGGCCTACTCTAATTCAATGAAAACGAAGTTTCGATCAAAAATGAGGTACACACACACTGATACATCTATTTAATTCACTCGTTCCAGAAAATTGTCCATGGGTTTAAACTTCTTGTGCTTATTTAAAAATTTATTTTTAAAGAATGAGACTAGCCTACAACCTCTCAAACTACCATAACTCTATAGAATATTTATTTATTATACTAGCTGTCCCGCGCAAACTTCATGTGAAAAATAATAAATAAAAATAAAAACTTATTTATTCATTGAGATCTGCGTAAATTTTCCCCGTTTTTGCAACATTTCTCATTGCTGCTCCGCTCCTATTAGTCGTAACGTGATGTTATATAGCCTACAGCCTTCCTCGATAAATGGGCTATCATACCGTGAAAGAATTTTATAATTCGTACTAGTAGTTCCTGAGATTACCGCGATCAAACAAATAAACTCTTCAGTTTAACCCCCTGGGAGATGAATTTTCAAAAATCCTTTCTTACCAAAGATAATAGATCTAGCTGTTCTGTGTTTCTTACCAAAGATAATAGATCTAGCTCTATGTGTGTTCTGTGTTTCTTAGGTTATAAAAGGAACCCCTGTGCAAAATTTCAAGTTTCTAACCCTTATAGTTTAGGCCCTGCGTTGATATGTCAGTCAGTCAGTCAGTTTCTCCCTTTTATTTATATAGATAAGTATAAATTACTACTTGTATGTTTTATTACTTCTGGATAAATACCGGTTTCCCAATGGTAGTTTTAGTTGGTGTGACCGTGGTTAAGGTCGACGGGACGAGCAAATCGGAAACATACTTTAATTGTCACTTTAATTTATGTAACGGTAGAGTTTTGAGCTTTGTACCAATTAAGGCTATAATGATATCAACGAGTGATGTCATCCATTTTTTTAAATTTATTAAAATTTAAAAATATGGATGGAGATTAAAAAAGGAGGAGGTTCTCAATTCGAATGTTTTTTTTATGTAAGTTCGGGCATAACTCCGTCATATATGACGGATTTTCAAATTTCTTCTTGTTCGAAGGAAGTTTATTCCGAAATGGTCCCATATAAATTTCATAAAGATCTAATGATGAGTTTCGGATTTAGACAATGCAACTCTTCAATAATTGCCAGCAAATCAGCCCTAATTGAAGTCGGCTTTTTGGTAGATATAATTTTTTTTAGAAAGTTTTGGTTGGTATAATTTTAAATGACTTCAGTTATTAGAAGGTTTTTCTTTCGAGTCTATGCATTAGATACATACAGTTTTTAAGGCGCTTTTGAAAGCGAAATACTTATGCTGTTATTCTAAAATCGATATACAAGTCTATATATAGACTATGTTCTAATTAATATATAATAATATAATATCTTGGGACAACTCACACAACGCCATATGATCCCAAATTAGGCAGAGTTTGTACTATGGTAACCAGACAACTGATAAATATACTTATATATTCCTAAATAATATTATACCATTGTGCTCTTCACACAAAGTTTTATCATGGGTGGGGATCGAACCCACGACTACCGGCTTAGCAGTCATGATCACTAACCCCTAGACCAACAGCCCATTTTAAAGACTTCAACGAGTGGTGTAGGTACATATTTTAACAAATAAATCGATTTAAAAAAAATATTTGTCCATTACAGACGAAGGCGCTTTCAAAAAAATAATTACTGTGATTGTTACAGATGTATTTATAAAAAACAACAAAGAACAGCTAAATGGGACTGGATATTTTACACAAAGGTACTGAAATCAAAGTCAACACAGGCGGAGCTGTAGGCTTCGTACTTATGTAAGGTCAGTTAGTGATTCGAAAAAACTAAATTAACAGTTTAAAAACAATAAATGAACGAAAATTTAAATACCACTTTATGCTTGTCATTCCGATCTTACTACACCTGTCTTGAGTACTGAATTTGTTTTCAAAAAGAGAGTGAAATTGGTTATTGTGATGCAAGTAGGAAGCGAAAGGGGAGTCACTGAATAGGTAACTACTTGTGCTGAATTGTGATCACGAAACGTCTCGTCAGGGTTGTGTGTAGCAATACTTACTGAATACTTGTCGGGCAAAACATATCATACTGCTTTTAGTAGCGAAATCCTGCTTGAAATAATAATAATATAATAATATCTTAGGCCAAATCCCACAACGCTATCTGATCCCAAACTAAGCAGAGCTTGTACTATGGAAACCAGACAACTGATAAACATACTTATATATTTCTAAATACATACATGTTATAGATAAATAATACCCAGACACAAAATCAACCATTGTGCTCATCACACAAAGTTTTATCCTGGGTGGGGATCGAACCCACGACCTCTTGCGTAGCAGTCGGACACACTCCCACTGCGCCACAGAGGCAGTTTATTAATCAACACCTACCATTAATAATGCTTAAATGATGTGTAGGTAGATATATTGTGCTACTTAGTATTCATTATAGCAAGTAAATGTAACTTCTTCTAATCAAAATGTTCCTTAATTTATAGAAAAACAACTACGGTACTAAAGTTCAAGCTCTGTGTCACGGGTCGCGGGACTCGCGACTTGATTTGTATGTTTTTAAAGTCCCCCTTTACAAATATACAAGTCAAGGAATCGAAGTATATTCGCGTAATGAAAATGTTCATCAGTTCTCAAATACGCTCATTTAACGCTTCACAAGCACATGTTACCTTTCAAACTATGCAGCACAATACCAGACAGTTGTGTGTTATTAGTATTTTGTAAATGATGTATAACTGTTTGACAACAGAGTTTAAATTATTTAAGATTAATACTCCTTGGCTATGAATAGTGGAAAAAAACCTTGTTATTAGTTTGACATTGACACGTTAGTGTTACTGCTCTTTGATCCGGTTCAAGCAGATTCTGTGACTGTGCACCTAGGTTCGGAACAATAACATGTGGATCTTCATCATCAGCCTATCGCAGTCCACTGCTGGACATAGGCCTCTCCTTGCACGCCACTTTGTTCTATCCTCGGTTTCTCGCATCCAGCTCCTGCCAGCCGTTTTGCGTAGATCATCACTCCACCTGGCCTGAGGGCGTCCTACACTACGTTTGCCGAGACGCGGTCTCCACTCAAGAACTCGTTTACCCCAACGGTTATCGGTTCTTCGGCTAATATGGCCAGCCCACTGCCGCTTCACCTTGCTAATCCTAGGCTATGTCGATAACTTCGGTTCTCTGCCGAATCATCTCATTTCTGATTTTGTCCCTAAGAGAAATTCCGAGCATAGCCTTTTCCATAGCCCGCTGAACGACTTTGAACTTGTGGACCAGCCGTACCGTCAGTGTCCACGTTTCGGCTCCGTATGTCATGACGGGTAGGACGCACTGATTGAAGACTTTAGTCTTAAGGCATTGTGGGATCGACGATGAGAAAACTGGACGTAATTTCGCAAACGCTGCCCAACCCAACCGAATTCTCCTGTTCACCTCGTCCTCGAAGTTGTTTCTACCTAACTGCAATGACTGCCCGAGGTACACATATTTTTGAACATCTTCGAGAACGGCGCCGTGCACCGCTATCAGTTCCGGTAGTACATGTTCATTGAACATGACCTTGGTTTTATCCAAGTTCATCCATAGGCCGATGCGTACAGAGGAGTTAGCCAGGTCATTCAGCATCTGTTGTAGGTCCTGCAGCGTTTCTGCCATGATGACGATGTCATCTGCAAATCGCAGGTGAGAGATGTATTCACCATTGATGTTGATGCCCCGCCCTTTCCAGTGCAGCGTCTTGAACATATCCTCCATTGCATTTGTGAAGAGTTTCGGGGAAATAACGTCCCCTTGTCTCTCTCCTCGATGCAATGGTATAGATTTTGTTTGCTGATTCTGTACTTGGACGGACATGGTGGCGTCTTCGTAGAGACATCTCATCACTTATAAAGTGGAGCTGGATCTTATAAAGTGGTGTCCCGTATAGTGCCGAACCTGCAAACTTTTGCGCAACTGTCACGTGTACTCCCACTGCACCACTGAGGCGTTTTAATACCATATTTATTTCAATTTATCGTACGTCCTGCCTAGATGGTTGGTAAACTATGGCCAAAGTAACATACTAAGAGATAGCACCGCCTGTGCGTTATATAAGTATACCATAAAAATCTTTTGATGTCAATAGTTTTTCAACCGATAATTTTGGTTTAATTACTCAGACTGGAACTTATAACAAACAAAACCAGAATCTTAAAAAAACAATTTGTAAAGCTTGAAGCACAAGTCGTCTATAATTCATCTAGTGTTACAGTAAATCTTAAACGGCTGACAAGCGCTCGTTACCGGGCTCTAAAATGCATGCGTCGCCGTCGCCGCCATGTTGCGCAACAATTGGCAACCTTGTGAAGGACGCGCGTGCGCAAGCCGGGAAAATGGCCGCGTTGTGTCCGCGCATTTTCATGAGGTTGGCACCAGTGGGCCGAGGGTAGTTCAAGGGTGGACGAATGAGGTTGGCAGCCGAATGTAACACATAGCGAAATGATTGTCAGATCTTGCATAATGTGGAAAATGTTCCTTATGTGCATTGAGAGTTACAATTTAAACATTATATTATAAGATTGTATTGTTTATTTATTGTATTTTTTATTTATTACAAGATATGTGAAAGTGGACTGTCTCCTGTAATACAGTCAAAGACTAGTACAAGAGCATATGTTCCGATAAATTTACTGTAGACAAAGACGTTTTTGGAACATTTCTCATTGCTGCTCCGCTCCTATTGGTCGTAGCGTGATATTATATAGCCTTCCGCCTTCCTCGATAAATGAGCTATCCAACAGTAAAAAAAATCATTTCGGATCAGTAGTTCCTGAAATTACCGCGTTCAAACAAACTTTTCAGCTTTATAAAATAAGTACCTATAGATATTTTTATTGGTAGTTCTTTTATTACTCGAGAAATGTTCTTTTCAACTTTCATTGATATTGGATGATTATTTCTATAATGTAGCGAGCTATTACAGTGTTTTATTATTAATTTAGTTGGATCCCTGTTTATAAACGTAACAGCCCAATTTCTATTATAAACATATATACTAGGGTTAATATTTTAAATTTTTTTGAATATCGGTTTGCATCTTGTTAGTGGAGATGCTCTAGTTATAGCTCGTATACATTTCTGTGTAAAATGTTAAATACACATTTTATTTGCCAATAAAAGTTTAATATTATTATTATTTCTTCTTTTTTGGGGTTGATAGCAATCTAGCCCTATTTCACATTGCTTTTGTCAGTTTCATTTTTAATTGTAGGTTAACCTCACAAATATTCGATTGCGTATGAGCCCGGATACTTGCATGTGTGGTCACATAGTAAAATAACAAATTTCCTTTCACAAAAATATTGATTTAAATGTCAAATATAATCATAATAAATATTTATTAATTAACATTCCGAATTAGAAATACTTACTTATTGTCATTTGTATATATAATTATAAATTTTAATTACTCTATTATTAATTGCCAATATTTTTATTATAGTAATAAAACAGCTCCCGTGCAACTTTGCGAGACAGACGAGAAACATTTCTTCCTTAAACTATTTAACCATTTTTATGGAGCGCCCAAAATACCAATTTATTTAGGCAAAAAATATGTATTTCCTTGGATTACTAGTACCTACCTATAAAATGGTATCGACTTCTATACGAATTCAATGTCAGAATATTTTGCGCAATACATGTGGCGAATAGTCTCCAAGGTGAGCTATAGCCGTTACGGTTTTCCCAGTTTGGTACATAACACTTAACTAGTTAATGTACATCATTACTTGCCAGTCAAAATAGTCCACGACCTCCTGTCCTTGGCTGTGTATTCACCTGTTCGGATTGTTCTTTTCTTATGTAAATGAAGCAGACAGACGGTATAGTGAGTGTCACAAATGAACTAGTAAAAGTCGTCCGTTGTTGACTTAGCCTAGTATGTATTAGAATTTTTGTAGGATATGTATGTACTTATTGTAATTGACTATTCTTGCGAAATATGTAGCACAGTATCTGTTTCGTTTTTAACAGGTTCAATATTGTAATATTTAATAAATATTATTGAAAGTCAAGACTAAACTTTTTGGGACTCTGAGAAGCCTACGCGTGGGTACCTCTTATTAGCACATTATACATAATTGGTTGATGAACACAGTGGAATTTTCGGTCTTTTGAGTTTTGATATTAGATTTTCTACAAGCCCTGTGTCGCGGGGAACTTTACAAACATACAAGTCACGGACACAACGTACACTCAGATTCGGAACAACAATTTGTGGATCACACAAAGTGGTGTCCCGTGTGGGAATCGAACTCCCACAGCGCCACAGAGACTGTCGAGACATAATCCATACTAATATTATAAATGTGAAAGTAACTCTGTCTATCTGTCTGTTACGCTTTCACGCTCAAACAGTTACGATTTAGATGAAATTTGGTATGGAGATAGTTTGAGTCCCGGGGAAGGACATAGGATAGTTTTTATCGCGATAACGGACATCCACGCGGGCAGAGCCGCGGGCGAAGGCTAGTATTTTATATTTAATCACCCGTTACCCGTTACGTTCCTACCTACTTTGGACAATATTTAAGCAAGCTGCTATGTTGCACCTACCCACTGAGGCTGATTTTATTTTATGTTCCGATTTTTAATCAGTATAATTTCCATTAGTCCCGTCACTTGGTGAGTAATAGGTTTATAAGTGGCAGTACACCTTGATATAACAGCATAATAAGTTTATTAACATTCAAACATTGTAAAAATTGCCGATTTAAAAAGAGTGCCCCGGAGTTTTTGTTGCTCTATGTGTAGGTTCTTTTCTCCGGCTTTACCTATTGTTTGCGAACTTAGTATTACATGTACTACATGTAGAATCCTGACATAGCACTAGAGTCGTTTTGCATTCTGAGTGAATAAAAAAATAAATTATAAACTATTTTATTGAGCAATTTCCGTAATTTGATTTCAGTTTCAGAGAGTCAGATCAAAATACAGTAAAATCTTTTTACTTTTTATGTTTTGTTATTTTTTGTATAAACATTATCAACTAACCGTGTCTATTGCATTCCGATAAGGATAGACTGTTGTTACTTAAATAAATATAATGACACCTTATGTACACAGTTATGCAATAAATATATCTTTGTGGCGGTATGACTGCCTCTGTGGCGCGGTGGGTGTGTATCCGACTGCTACGCAAGAGGTCGTGGGTTCGATCCCCACCCAGGATAAAACTTTGTGTGATGAGCACGATAGTTTATTCTGTGTCTGGGTGTTATTTATTTATAATATGTATGTATTTAGAAATATTTAAGTATGTTTATCGGTTGTCTAGTTTCCATAGTACAAGCTCTGCTTAGTTTGGGATCAGATAGCTTTGTGTGAGTGGTCCCAAGATATTATTAAGATATTAAGATATTATCTTTATCTTTTGTCACAGGGCACATAAAATTCTTAAAAAATTCAAATGGTGGATTTTATGGTCGTTAATGTGGGGGCTGATTTTTTTTTCTGATGCCCTCGGGTCAGAATCAAAGGGCTTTAAAAGGTGAGTACGAAAATATGTTTAAAAAAATTGAAGTGTACAATAAAAAGTACATATATAAATAAATAAAAAGTACTAATTAAAAATAATTATTTAAAAAAAAACGATAATTTTTCAAATCGGATCAGTAGTTCCTGAGATTACCGCGTTCAAACAAACAAACTCTTCACCTTTATGATATTAGTATAGATTCAAGATGTTAAAAAAACTTAACCTACATCAACTGCTATTTATAGGTTTCAAACTGTTTAGATTTTTTCTAAGCAAAAGCTACACTACCTATGGATACGTAGTACTTATTCTATACTAACAAAAAGGTAGGTATTTCTACAATTTAGAATGAGAAAGAGTTTACACTTTCCCTTCATAACTTTTTGTAGCCAAATCCACTCGTGGTAACCTTGCACTTTGTCGCCAATCACGTCCTTACCTTTGCTTAGAAATGGAGCAATCAGAACAAACTCGTTCTATCAAGTTTAAGTTGCAAAGGATGTCTTGTGTTTATTGCGTTTCGTAATTGCAACTAGAGGAGCCTGTTTCAAATGTCGACGTCTATCCGCTGATGTCCACGGCGGAATAAACTGGACCACTAATACCGTTTAGTGCGATTTATAACGAGTAACGCAATAACATATTAGCTGTATATAGCATATCGCAATAACATATATTTATTATGTTTAAGCACATAGTTTTTACATTGTTAGTGGATGCTCCTACTATATTGTACCCATTGCGGTTGATTTATTAAACTAATATAAAATCTTTTAGTATTTTTATCTTTTGTTTTAGAATCAGTCTTCTATTATTATGGTGTATAATATAATGGTGGCAGCACCTTACCTACATATACACTTTATAAACAAAGAAACATTGTAAATGTTAGCAATTGGAAAAGAGTGGCTGCGAGTTTTTATTGCCTCGTTCCTTTTTCCGGCTTTACCTATTGTTTGCGAACAGGCATTACATGTAAAACTTCTTAACTGAAAAAAGTTTTTTTATCCATACTAATATTATAAATGTGAAAGTAACTCTGTCTGTCTGTCTGTTACGCTTTCACGCTCAAACAGCTAAACTGATTTAGATGAAATTTTGTATGGAGATAGTTTGAGTCCCGGGGAAGGACATAGGATAGTTTTTATCGCGATAAACGACATCCACGCGGGCGGAGCCGCGGGCGAAAGCTAGTAATTATTATAAAATATAACGTGCTTGTTAATTCACAATCAAAGTCTTGATAATTTGTTATTTTATTGCAACTGCAAAACTTTTATTACTATATTAAAATCAACTTGGGTAGTTGATTTTACAGTAATTACAAGCCTTCACCTCAAGAATGAGCAGTAAAAGTATTTTTCTGCTCAATCTTCTAACTTCTTTAAAAGAAAAACATCTAAATTGCGTCTCATAGTTTTACAATCAATCAATCAAATCAAATCAATTGGAATTTTGGTTTGACTCACGATTTAATAAAATCGCCTGACTCAGAAAGGGACATGGCAACTTGAGTACGAATGCCTTAAAAAACAATTGAGAAATGTGTTACTTGTCGAAATGACAAGTGACCAATTATAAATTGTTATTTATTCAAAATTCAAATTTGGTAATTTAATTTAAATTGTTAATTAATTTGTAAGTACCTGCGTATTAAGCGCTAATCCCGCCGACAAACTGTTCTGCAGTTTGGTGGGTTTTATCTAATTTGTATGTTTTTGAACAAATAAATGATTTTATTATTATTATTTAGTAAAGATGTATAGCCAGAAGTAGTTCACATAAAGATATACGATCCCATCTCGACCACGACCAGCTCTTAGTGCCCACTTGTACTATAAGGCTGTCTGTGGCTGTGTAAGTGACAGTGGACAGGCAACCTAAAATTTATATTTGTTGCGATTTTTTTCTCTAAATAAACAAGCCAAAGAGAGTACCTACTTTATAAAAAATACGTTCATAAAGTAGGTACCCATACTCAGTGAATTAACTTTCTATTGCGGCAGTGGCGCAGTGGGCCGGAGTGCGTACGACTCTTATGCAAGAGTCCTTTTCACACGATCCGGTTTCAATCCGGCGCCGGCGGCTACCCGTCGGCGAATGTATAGCGACAGGAACGGACGAACACCGGAACATGTGAAAGCTACCATACATCGCCGTACACTTCGCGCCAGGTACCCAGTCGCCGGCTACCCGGCGCTCGGATTGAAACCGGAATGTGCGAAAAGGACATTACGGCTTCGATTCTACTCGGGACTTTGTAAGATGTAAATGTTGGCCATGTATCTGGGTATACTTTGATTTATTTTATGTCTGTAAAAGTTCCTTGCTACACAGGGTTTGTGACCCTGCGTAAGGTGCTCTAACAAAAGAACCGAAGTGGCGTTAACGCGCAGATGGAACCATATCACTTTAAATCACTGCTTCGTTTAATCTGAGCAACAAACTTTATTAGATCCTCCTTTTATGGAGCCCACTCTATTTGGCACGGCTAGTAAAACGAAGATAAAACTGTACATCAAACTGATAAAAATTAAGCGTAAGTTTTGAAAAACTAAGCATTATTTCGGATTTAGAAACCCTCTAAAGTTGAACTAAGTTAAATATTTACTTGCTACTTAACATTTTTATAATAATAGAGAAAATATTGTAGAGTGTGAATTAATAAGCAGATATGAAGCTGAAATACTTACATTTCAACAACAGCTACAATCCAAACACAATTGTTGAATCGATACAATTTGTCACGATAAAAATAAACACTTTAATCATCTTCACCAGAACCGCGAATTGGCACACGACGTGACTAATGGCAGCACAATCAACATATGTTCTGTTAATACATGATAAATAAACATTAGACACCTTGAGCCTTCCAGGATCACATTAAGCGAAAATATTCAAATCATCTATTGTTATGCAATCCATGTTTCCACTTCACCAATAAGGTTCCTTTTTACACCATTCCAACCGTGACGATTGTCAAATACAAATCCTGAAAAACACGTTATTTCGTGAATCGAGTGAAGAATCGGTGTGACCGCGATGTTTCATAGGCCAACTGTGTTGCAAGCCACCGCATTGTTTACGTGGCATTGTCCAGTTGTCCCATCGGTCCGACTCGTACGTGCGTACTTGAATATATTTAAATTTGGAGATGCCAACAGGATGAGGCAAGCGTTCTACCAACAAACTACTATAAATGCTGTTAGTGTTAAACTAAGGGTACAGTTCACCGCTCTTAGCACCCCTGAACACACCTCAACAAGCTACAGAAATGGCATTCAAGGTACGGAGCGTGGTTGGATCTTGTGAAGTGTATCCTTACAGTGTTTGTGAAAGTGATAGAAATAACTAGTGGTCAAATGGAAGACATTCAACAGTTGTGGAAACAATTGAATAAATAGTTAAAAAAATGCGATATAATTTTAATTGAGAAATATCTGTAGGAAAATGATTTTTACTAACTTATAGTAAGATAAATGATTTATTTTTATTTCAGTTGGTGGTACTCTCTTGCCTACTGGCTCTCGCTCACGGCAGCGTGGTTGCACCGGCAGCCATCGCAGCGGCACCCGTCGCGGCAGCACCCGTCGCATACGCAGGGCCAGCCGTCGCGGCCAGGATTGAAGAATTCGACCCATTACCACGGTACCGTTACGGTTACGAAGTGGGTGATGCTCTCACTGGCGACTACAAGACCCAGAATGAGCAGCGCGACGGAGACCTGGTGCGTGGACAGTACTCACTCCTGGAGCCTGACGGCACCCGTCGCATCGTCGACTACGTCGCCGATTCCATCAACGGTTTCAATGCTATAGTCCGCAATCAGCCTGTGGAAGCTGCCGTGGTCCCTGCCCGCCTCGCTGCCGCACCTGTTGTCCCTCAACCTGCGGTCGCTTCTGCGCCGGTCTTCGCTCGTTATGCCGCCCCTGCTCCTGTAGCTGCTCCTGCACCTGTGTTCGCTCGCTATGCCACTGCTCCCCGGTACGCGTCGGCTCCCGTTGTAGCTGCTCGTTACACCGCACAAGTAGCGGCCGCGTACCCTGCCCCAGTCGCCGCTGCATACACAGCTCCAGTCGCTGCCGCATACGCTGCCCCAGTCGCTGCTGCATACCCTGGCCCTGTTGCAGCTGCGTACCCCGCTGCGGCATACTCAGCCGCTTACACAGCCCCGGTCGCCGCCACTTATGCCGCTCCGTTCACCGCTGCATACAACGCGCCAGTGGCAGCTGCGTATAACACTCTTGCTGCATATGCGGCACCAGTAGCACGCGCAGTGCCCGCAGCGCCCGCGGCAGTCACCGCCTTCCGCGCCGCTCCCGCCAAACTTGTGGAGCCCGTAGCTGCCGCCGGTTACAGATACCCTTGAATGCCATATTCTGACCAAACGATAAATATATCTAAGACTTCTATTGTATATACAATTAGATATAGGAATTTTCTTTATTTTTTATCAAATGAAATTAAATAAATGTTTGAAAATTAAAAGGTTGTATTTTTATGTGAAACTCTTGTGAGTACTTACCTAAGTATACAATGTAGATTGTTTGAAGGCAATAATTGCACTCCATACCGAAACTAAAAAACTCAAATTGGCACATGAACTTAAAACAAAAGTTTCAAATTAGGTAGCAATTGAAGTCGCAAACTTTTACTAGAATAGTTTTAATATCTAATAGAACTAGATGCAATAATAATTATAAATGCGAAAAGAGGATATTTGCACTGTCTTATTGCTATATCTATACTAATATTATAAAGTTAAAGAGTTTGTTTGTTTGTCTAAACTCAAGAACTACTGATTCGAATTGAAAAATTCAGTGTTGGGTAGTCTATTTATCGAGGAAGGCTATAGCTATATAACATCACGTTACGATCAACAGGAGCTGAGGATTAATGCTCACAGTAATTAAAAATATCATAACGGCAAGGTCGTTACCATTTTTAGCCTTAAGTGCAAGGTTACGGAGATATACTTAGACCAAAATGGTTTTTTTCAAAAAATCATTTTTTTTTTCAAAACATCCACCCTTCTGATTTGTAAGTATCTTGTGCATTTGCATTCAGTACGTCATACTGAACCTATTTATAACAAAAAATAACGTCTGCAATTTTGTGCGTTATGCACAAGAAAAATCCTGTACTATTTATTGGATTACCAAGCGCGAACCGAAATAAAAGTTATGGTAATACCTAATACAGATAGGTATATGAAGACAATCAAACTTTTAACAGTTGTCAACTACGTCAGTACAAAGTAAATTGCAATGTTAAAGTTTATTCTCCGAAAATAAGGCTAATTCCTCAATGATGCAGTAAATAATGTAATAATAAATAAAACCGGGCAAGAGCACGTCAGATCATGCTCAGTGTGGGGTTCCGCAGCCTTAAATAATTGCATCAGCAGAAGAGTGTATGTTCATGGCACTTACGCCCTTTTGTTGAGAAAAGCAGTTTTTCGGCTATAACTTAATGACAGTATATCCGATCAAGGCCAAAATAATTTTAGTTTAAAGTATTTATTGAGAGCTATCTTTGTGATTTTTTTCCATATTTTTTGGTCATACGGTTCAAAAGTTAAGGGGGGACACAATTTATGCAACTTTCGGATCGATTATTTCCAAAAATATTTACTCAATCAAAAAGGTTTATTAGAAACCATAAAATGTTTTTAAAAGACCTGTCGAATGATGTGCTACGCGTTGATGTTAGCCGAAAAAAAAACAGCTTTTGTTACATGTATGGAGTGCCCCCCTAAATATATTTATTTTTATTATTTAGCTATCAAACTGAGTAGCGGCAACTAGAAGACACCTTTTTAATTAAATTAGTATTTAATAAGTATTTATGTCTTTTCAACCGACTTCAAAAAGGAGGAGGTTCTCAATTCGACTGTATGTTTTTTTCCTTTTTTTTGTATGTTTCTTCACCAATTACACAAAGACGACTGGACCGATTAGAAATATTTTTTTTGTATATTAAAGGGTATACTTCCAAGTTGGTCCCATTATCATCAGATCGATCTGATGATGGGATCCTGGCTAAATAGTAAAAAAAAGTTCCGCAGCCTTGAATAATTGCATCAGCAAAAGAGCGTTTAAATTTATATGTATAAAATTAGCATAACAATTCTTTAAAATTATAATAATTTGTTTAATTGCGAATGCAGTTACCTAGTTAATACAAACAGTGCAGTGAGTAAAAGCTCATATACCTATTAAATACCTACTTAATATATTTATAAAAAGTACGTGCTAAGTCATTCCTTCGACTCTTTCATTTGACAGCTAAACTTCCTTTACGTTTTGGCTTCGCCTAGTCGGGTAACGAGAGCCCCAGTCAGTCAAAATACAACCGTAAATATACACTCCGTAGTTGGATAACATAAAAAGCTTCGTACAAGACAAGAACAATGCCACTATCTCTTATTAGGTGGTGATACGCTTCAGCAACATAGCGACAAAACTCGTTCTGCCCTACCTCAATCAAACTAGTATTTTGTTTGAATGAAATGAATAACCTCACGCATATATTTCGCCTACGGCATCATTTTGGCCATATATATAATCTCGAGTAATTCGATTACATATCATAAGTTCATAAGAACTCAATCGATTCACAACTCCTACAATGGCTTTCAAGGTAATTATATTAAAGGAATAAGTATACGGTTATGGTAGCAGTTATGAACCACGCTGATTCGTTTGTAGAGATGATAGATAAGTTCATTTCACAAAATAGAACAAGCAAGGGTTTTGACTACGTTACGCGCACTTTAATTGAAGTTTTGATAAAATGGCTTTCGAAATATTTTTAATTTCCTCTATGTTTATAGATACTTTAATGTACTATAATTGGAGTTACCTATAATTCTCATAAGACTAAACAAAGTGGACAAAGAATTACTCTAAACTATTAACTCCCTGGCACAGTAGCAACAAATGAAGTTTCTATCTCGCCTGTAGTACCTACATCTAATCTTAGTACACCAGTGCCTTTCCAAACCACTTAATTTGTTGAGTTTGCCAACAAGTGTACGGTTTTATGGGAAGAAGATCATCGTTTGTGTGTTAATTAATGGTGCTTATTTCTTCATAAGCACCATTAATGTATTCATCTAATTCCGCTTTATTGAGTTATTTTCTGAGCGCGCCAACTCAAGAAGGTAATTTGTTATAATTGATGTTTTCTTCTTCTAGTTCGTAGTCTTCGCATGCCTGGTGGCTGCCGCCAGCGCCGGTCTGCTCCCGGCCGCGCCGATCTCGTACGCAGCCCCTGCTCATGTGGTGCACGCCGCGCCTGTAGCGTACGCCGCGCCCATCGCTAAAGTGGTCGCACCCGTCGAACCGTACGACACACACCCTCAGTACAACTTCGCGTACGACGTGCAGGACGGTCTCACCGGTGACTCCAAGAGCCAGCACGAGAGCCGCGACGGTGACGTCGTACATGGCTCTTACTCCGTGGTCGACCCCGACGGCACCAGGCGCACCGTGGACTACACCGCTGACGACCACAACGGTTTTAACGCCGTCGTACGCAAGGAGGCCCTCGGTCACGTCGCTAAGGTGGTCGCTCCCGTCACCAAAGTGGTCGCTCCTGTCTCTTATGCCGCTGCCCCGGTCGCTTACTCCGCCTCTCCCGTTGTACACCACGCTCCTATCGTACACCACGCTCCCGTCGTACACGCCGCCCCAGTGGCCCATGTTGCCTACTCTGCCCCTGTTTACCACCATTAAAACATCTAGTAATGATTGTTAACTTGGTTAATAATGTTTGCAATTGTAAACTTATTATTCTAGTATCACAATTTATTAATTAATAAAATTATTTATTTGAAAGTAATATCTTTATTGTTTTTTTAAAGACAACTCCTGCAGTTGTAACAAGTTGTCAAACTTCCAATACACCCAGACTCGGTACAACTATTTGTTGATCACACAAAGTGGTATCCTATGTGGGAATCGAACCGTGTGTGGAATGCGCAGCGGTCATACACACTCCAACCGCGCCACCGAGGCAATCAAGAGGTTCACGTACCAGAACTGTATAATTTTCTTAGGGTAATAGCAGGATAGGTGCTCCCCTTTTTAAAAAAGCTCTAGAATTAAAAAAATATGAATATACTTAAACTCATAAATTGTCCTATTACTTGATGTCAATATGAGGTCCTGCGCTAGGAAAAAGTATCGTTTAGATATTCATTCAAGCTGTAGAAGCACTTATTAATTAAGAGACTCTTTAATGTTTTCTTAAATAGAGGAGTATTCATTGCCCTTAATGTTTTAGGTATTGTATTAAAAATTACAGGAGCTATGTGCATTAAAGCGGTATGAGTTCGACGCATACAGAGGCGAAATACGTTACGTTGTCTTCCATTAATGACCTCTGAAGCTAATAAAAAAAAACAAGTTTAACAAATATTGAGACCTCGTAAATATATAGGCTTTAGAGCGTTAGTATCTTATATTCCTAAAAAAACGGTTTGCAGGTTTCGATTATTTGAAGCCCAAACATAGCCCATAAGTTTTGTGCTTTAAAAATGATATCAATATTAGTGGAATTCCCCCAAAAATAAATACATAAACACCATACCTCAGGAGTGAAGAAAATAAAACAATGTTTACCAGTCAACAAGGTATTAATATTTGAGATCTGTTGTAATTAAAGTAGCGCATATACTGATTATTGAGGTGCCTACTGTGGTAGATAGTTTGCATAAAGATGAAGCGGTTGCGGGAAAACTTGCCTCCTCTAAATAAAAATATACTCTTTGGGATAGACTTTTCACAGTAGTTTTTAAGAGCACCAAATGCTAATCGAAATTTTAATCCACTATCTAAAATAGTACAACGTTTTAAGTATTGAAACAATAAAAACACAACAAAAATAGCCTTCCTAATTTTAAGATAGAAAAGTTTAGGTGACTTACTGACATCAATTTATTCATACGCACAAAAAACATTACCCATCCTTCTGGGTCAGTCGGGTAACAAGTTATAGTTACAAGAGATTGGAAAAACACCTAAAGAATAATTTTGTCATTGGTCGTCAAAAAAATTATGGTTGGTAAATAATGTTTTATTCTTATTGCTCTAGAGCAATGAGAATAAATCATTACGGCGACTATCCGCCTAAGTAAATAGGGCGACTATCCTTTTTGATACGGATAACAATAAAACGTAATTTATTACGTTTTATTGTTAAAAGATTTTTATTTTACAGTATAATTGAAACTGTAATGCATGCAAACAAACAAATAATTGTCTGAATCCGCAGTCAGTAATAAAAATATTCAATAGAAATCACTCATCTCATTAATATAATATTCACGCCCACTGCGAAATATTTTTTGCTTGCACCGACAAAACACTTACGCCTACTCTGATGGTTTACATGGTAATAAGGTCTGCAAAGAGGATACTTCTAACCATAGTAAAGCTCTTTTACCATCAACATCTCTGACATAGTGTATTCAAAACTGGGGTAACTATCCCACTGGGGCATCTATCCGGGTTTCACCCTATATACCTAACTAGCTGTCCCGCACAACTTCGTATAAGTACATTTTTCCCATTTTTGCAACATTTTTCATTGCTGCTCCGCTCCTATTGGTCGTAGCGTGATGCTATATAGCCTTCCTCGATAAATGGGATACCCAACAGCTTTTTTTTTTTATTCGGACCAGTAATTCCTGAGATTGCCGCGTTCAAACAAACAAACTCTTCAGCTTTACAATACGTGCGTAGTACGTAGGTATGGTATACAGGTAATACAAACAGGAGAAATTAACTCTATTGCCACCGGAAAGACTGACTAGCTTTGGCGTAAGATAGACAAGTGGAAAGCAGAAAGGGAAGGCTTTGCCCTGTAATGGCATAACACGGGCTAAAAAAGTACAAGTACATTGCCACAAAAAAAAAATGAAGGCTATGTGTTAATTCACTTCTTACTTTTACTGCAATGAAGTCAAAATTCCTAACTTTCAGTCTGTCAATTGCGAATAGAATATTTGAAAAAGTATAACGTTTAATTTCAATAATTTCACGCTTCATTGTTCAGCACTCAAAACAGCCGCCAGTTCGTACGTGCGTACTTGAATATATTTAAATTTGGAGATGCCACCAGGATGAGGCAACCGTTTCACCAACCAATAAATGCTGTTGGCGTCAAACAGAAGGTACAGTTCATCTCCCTAAGCACCCTCGAACACATCTCAGCAAGCACCAGAAATGGCATTCAAGGTACGGAGCGCAATTGGATTTTGTGAAGTGTAAATTTTAGTGTGTGTGAAAGTGATAGCTATAATAATTTAATAAAAGTAGAAATTCATCCACAATCGTGAAACTTATGTCTACTTACCTATAATTAGTGATCTATAGAACATTTTTATTTTATTTTTTATAGATAACTAGCAATGTGAGATTGTAGTCCCACATTACTAGCAATTCTGTTAACCCCTCCAGCTAAGTTCTATGGCTTGATGCCTTAGCCTTAGATGTTCAAATAATGAACTCATTTTGGTCTATCTTAGTGCGGTCAAGTCTGATCCTGGATTCGTTTAGCCTTTGGGCTTATACGACTTTAAGATTTAGTCACACTTTCAGTCACCTACAGACTTTATATATTATATCTGTTTATCAAAAATAATATTAAAGCTTTTGGTTTGTATTTACTGACAACTTTTTTTTTAATATATCATCAGTTTGTGCAAACAGCAATTTACAAAAAATTTACTACGGCTACATTAGGAAAATTAAATCAACTCAAATGTTTCGCCTAGACGTAAACTTCAGTCAATATATTTCAATCATGAAATTCCTAACAACATAACATTTATTTCAGCTGGTGGTTCTCTCTTGCCTGTTGGCTCTCGCTCACGGCAGCGTGGTCGCGCCGGCACCAGTCGCGGCAGCACCTGTCGCATATGGACCTGCTCATATAGCAGCCAGGATTGGGGATAGTGACTCCCTTGCACAGTATAGCTTCGGCTACAAAATAGAGGACACTATGACTGGTGACTTTAAAAGCCAGAACGAGGAACGCGACGGTGATCTGGTTAGAGGACAATATAGTCTTCTGGAGCCCGACGGTACCCGCCGCATTGTCACCTATACTGCCGACCCTGTCAACGGTTTCAACGCTGTCGTTCGCAATGAGCCGGTAGCGGAGCTCGGCACTGCTGTAGTTCGCGAACGTATTGCTGCTGCACCTGCCGTGTCAGAGTCCGCTGTAGTGGCAGAATCCCCCGTAGTGGCTGAGCCTGCCGTAGTTTCTGCTCGTATTGCGGCTGCGCCTATCGTCGTACCCTCTCCAGTGGCTCCTGCACCGTTCATCCGTTACGCCACTGCTCCCGTTTCAATTGCCACTGAACCTGTGTTTGCTCGCTATGCCCAGTACGCATCTGCTCCCGTCATCGCAGCCCGCTATGGTGCTCCTATAGCTGCTGCATACAGGGCTGCCTACCCTGCCCCGATATCCGCGGCATATTCTACCTACCCTGCAGCGTATACTGCTGAGTACACAGCGCCTTTTGCATCTGCGTACAGTGCTCCAATTACCGCTGCCTACCCTGCACCTTTCGCCCGAGTATACGGTGCTTCCGTAGCGGCTCCTCTTGCAGTGTCTCGCGCTGTGCCTACAGCGACTGCGCCCGCTGCTGTCTCCACCGTCCGCGCCGCGCCCGCTAAGCTCGTAGAGCCCGCCAGTACCGTCGGCTACCCTTGAATGCCATACTCTGATTTAAAAAAAAATGTTGTTCTAAGGACTAGGTATATTTTTGTTAACTTTTTATAAAACGAAATCAATTAAACGAATGAAATTTTAAATTGTTTTTTTTTTATTTTGACCACATATGTATGTATATCAATATACATATTATAATCTACACTAATATTATAAAGCTGAAGAGATTGTTTGTTTCTTCGACGGTCCTGTGATTATCGCATTCAGCCAAATAAACAAATATGTTTGTTTGGTTGAACGCGACAATCTGAGGAACGACTGGTTCGAATGATAAAAAATCTTTTAATGTTGAAATCCCCATTCATCGAAAAAGGTTATATCACGCTACGACTAATAGGAGCTGAGCATCAATGAAAAATGTTGCCAAGACGGAAGAAATAAAGAAGTTGCGCAGGTCAGCTAGCAGTGGAGCAGGGTGCTTATAACACAATTCTTTTCGGTTTCCCTTTGCATTCTAGGTCTATAATGCGTATAAAAAACCGTGTCAGAAAGGTATAATTATTGCACCGAGTTACCCCAGGATAAATATAATCCTTCGTCTTTGTCAGCTAGTCTTTAAATCTACTAATATTATAAAGAGGAAAGATTTGATTGTTTGTTTGTATTGAATAGGCTCCGAAACTACTGGACGGATTTGAAAAATTCTTTCATCTTTGTGAAGCTACACTAACCCCGGGTGACATAGGCTATTTTTTATCCCTGTATTCCCACGGAAATGGGAACTACGCGGGTGAAACTGCGAGACCTCCGCTAGTATGTTATAAAATAACAGACAAATAATAAACAGATTCATAAGAACTGTGAAATGGTACCTGACTGTCTCTACTAATATTTTAAAGAAAAAAAATGCCTAAGCTAGGGCTTTGCTTACTGATTAAAGGATTAACAAAAAAATATTACCGACTTCAAAAATAAATAGGTGTAATTTATCTAAAATTTAAATGTGTTTAGAAATGTGTGGCGGTACCCACATATAATAATATAAAATAAATTGACACTTGACAGCTCGCGCCAAATCCTGAATCGCGATATAGAAGTTTTCACAGCTGCTAACTATAAATACAAGTTCCCAACGTTAACCGTTGGGCCGCGGCCCGCCAGGCACGCTCACCTCGCCTGGTCGGAAGATCCTCCCTTTGTGTTGGAGGGACTTAACACCTTGCCCTTCACAAATGTATAACACGTATGTTTACGAGATTAGATGGTCGAATGCCATTTTGTTTCGTTAGAGACATCTCATCAAAAACAAAAATGTGAGAGAATGCCAAGTTTGTTAACAATTTCGCTAATAACAGAAGTGTTTGTCTTCTATATCAACAAGTAACGTGATCATTTCTGACGTTTTTATATAACCATAAGTTTTATATTTATATAAGTTAACTATTTCAATATTGAGAATTTTTATTACTCCTATAATGTTATGGACACCCTACACTAATAATATGGCCGAACGTTCCGACGATCTAGTCAAAGCAGCCGGGACCAAATGTATGAGTGTGTCTCAGGATCGTCAGGAGTGGAAAGAGAAGCAAATCGTCGGTCCATCTAGTGGGAGGTCGGCAATAAATCGGTGTTTGTAATGTCAAAGTTACAGCTTTTTTAATAAAATAGGCACGAGTTTATGTGGTATTTATAACAAAAACACTTTTTTTATGTCTGTCTGTATGTTACGTCTAATCTCCGAACCGGCTGAAGGTATTTTGACGGGACTTTCACAGTCAGACAGCTCAGGATGAAAGGAGTAACTTGGCTTTTTATCATCACGCTAACTTTTATAGGGAGTGCTAGCAAATTGCTGCCTGAATTGCTAGCTTGCTTGCTTAAAATTAATGAGCCGAAAAAATATTTTTATATCACAATTGAGTAGAAACTAACGACACTAGTCTAGTCGTTTTGGCGGGTTAGCGGACCACTGGTCAGTTTCCTTACTCGCCAATTTCCCTAATTCACCAGTTTTGGTAAATTACGGTAAGTAAGTCGGTAAACTTAAAAAATATAGGTATGCAAGGTACTAAACAGGGTGCAAAAAATAATACTATAGATCAACAAAGAATAAATAATTAAACATTTTAAATTTAATGCAAATCTATACATTATTATTATATAAAAAATAAAAACCTATTGTAGAGAACGACTATACCAATTTAAATAATTATAAAAGGCTACGAGCATTTCGGACCATGCTCACGGTAGGGTTCCGCAGCCTTAAACAATTGTATCAGCAGAAGAGCGTATGTTCATGGCACTTAAGCCCTTTTGTTACGAAACGCAGTTTTTCTGTATATCCGATCTTATCCGAAATAAATTTTAGTTTAAAGTATTTATTAAGCGCTATCTTTGTGATTTTTTCCATATTTTTTGGCCACACGGTTCAAAAGTTAAGGGACACAACTTTCGGAGCGATTATTTCCAAAAATATTCACTAAACAATCAAAAAAAGTTATTGGAAACCTTAAAATGGTTTTGAAAGATCTGTCGAATAATGTGCCACACGTTTACTAAAAAAAATAATTCAATTTCTGTTTCAAATATATTTAGGAGAGGCACTGGAGTGCCCCTCCTAAATATAATTACTTTTATCATTTAGTTAATAAACGAAGTAGCGGCTACTACGAGACACCTTTCCACCAAATTTCGTAAATATTCATTGAGTAGTCTTTGAGCAAAATGCCTGCGACATACGGACAGACAACCCTAAAAAAAGTGATTAGGAAAAACCTAAAGAAATACCTAAAATATTGAAAAGAACGATTAAAAAAATATTATTCCACCACTTCAACTTTTACTTAACTATTTTAAAGCTAGGAAAACATAATATTCATTATAGTAAGGAGACAGTTCCTAGTAATATTACGAGCCAGAGGCGAAGGGTTAAAATTTTCCTGAGGTAACCCGATACGAAAATGTATCTTGTCAAGAGACGGTTTTGGTACGTATAATATTGACTAAACACAATTTATAGGGAAAACAAAAAGAATGGTCTTCCAAGGACGCTCCGCCACTGTTAGGAGCATTATATAATATACTTTAGCATTAGCCCGCCGTCGGTTTATTACGATTAAAATGGTTTGAACCATCTCTGTACCAAATTTCAACTAAATCAGTTCAGCGGCCAAAACGTAACAGACAAAGTTACTTTAACAACTATAATATATATACGACTGCCTCTGTGGCGCGGTGGGAGTGTGTCCAATTGCTACGCAAGAGGTCGTGGGTTCGATCCCCACCCAGGATAAAACTTTGTGTGATGAGCACGATGGTTTATTCTGTGTCTGGGTGTTTGTGATCTATAATATGTGTGTATTTAGAAATATATAAGTAGGTTTATCAGTTGTCTGGTTTCCATAGTACTAGCTATGCTTAGTTTGGGATAAGATAGCGTTGTGTGAGTTGTCTCAAGATATTATATTAAGATATTATTATTTGTTTGGATCTCTGACTCTATTGGTAGATTACGCGAAACGGGGTTCGGCTCTATCCAAAATTTAAATAGAAAACCTAAATACTAGGACACGAAAAAAATTGTGTGACTAGTCAAAGAGTTTTTCTAGTAGATGAAAAAAGAAATTCAAGGACATATATTAATATTAAGCCGTTAAAAAAATCTTGAAGTTATGGAAAAATGGAAAAAAACGAGGATTTTAGTATTGTCACAGTTAATGCGTTCGTAATCTTTACTAATATTATATAGTTGAAGAGTTTGTTTGTTTGTTTGAACGCAATAATCTCAGGAACTACTGGTCCGAATTGAAAAAAATATTTTACTGTTGGATAGCCCACTTATCGAGGAAGGCTATAGGCTATATAACATTAAGCTACGACGAATAGGAACGGAGCAGCAATGAGAAATGTTGCAAAAACGGAGAAAATTGACGCAAACGAAGTTGCGTGAATCAGCTAGTCTAAAATATAAAATAATATGTACGAATAAATATTCGACTTTATTTGGTTTTGCGCTTCTGCGCACTGTGAAATAATGGTTGTGTGAGACGGGCGGCCGTGTCGCTGTGAGCGTAGCGCTAAATAAATAATTAGTTAGGCGCAATACCGCCCTAAGTACAAATTACATATCTATTTCGACAACTTGGGTTAAAATTCCATCGCTGCCAAGTACATATGGTTAGTACGTAGGCTGCACCTAGTTTTCAGTAAAATTAAATAAATAATTAACATTTCGTTCAAATGGACTGTAAAATATTTCCAGACGGTCCTTATTTACGTTATATCTTTATTCCGTGTTCACGGCAAGCCCGTGCGAACTGTCAAAATCTTGTCATAACGTCATCAACGCGCTGTGAGCTCTAAAATGGTCCGCACATGCGCGTTGATGCATTTCTAAGCGCAGTTCTCCATTTACATGACAAGATTTTGACAGTTCGCACGGGCTTGCCGTGGACACGGAAAAAAGATCGTGAATATGGACCCACATGCTGCTTTGATTTGAACGAAATGTTAGTTGTTTATTTATATAACTAGTAGGTACAGTGAAAATTTAAAAAAAAGCGGTATAACTACTTACAATTAATATTTGATTAGTTAAAAACTGATGTAATATGTACCAACATTTACTAAATGTGACTTAATAATCAACTCGTGTTTTATTTCAGCCGCCAAAAGAATTTTAATATAAGTGCAACGCTAAATATTATAATCATTGAATTGGATTTCAATGGACTATACAGCTCAGCTTAATTTTAAAGAACTTAAATACTGAAATCCAAATTGTACCTATGGGGAACATACACTGAGATGTTTAATTACTTTAGGTAACTAGAGCAACGTTTTGTTCCAATAATATTTCACGAGCCTTTGTAAAGCGCGCGCACGACGTAGTGGGCGCTTCGTACGTGCGTACTTGAACATATTTAAATTTGGAGATACCACCAGAATGAGGCAAGCGTTCTACCAGCTACTATAAATGCTGCTAGTGTCAAACTGAGGGTACAGTTCACAGCTCTAAGCACCCCTGAACACATCTCAACAACACACAGAAATGGCATTCAAGGTACGAAGCGCGGTTGGATCTTGTGAAGTGAAGTGCTTGTGAAAGTGATAAATAGTGGTCCTTTAGACAAATCGTCAGTCGTGAAAACAAATTACATACCAGTACCTCTTTTAATTTCAACAGATAAACTAACTACAATTTACAATCAATTTAGCTACATAACTTATTTTAATTTCAGTTGGTGGTTCTCTCTTGCCTGCTGGCTCTCGCCCACTGCAGCGTGGTTGCACCGGCGGCCTACGCAGCGGCGCCCGTTGCGGCAGCACCCGTCGCCTATGCGGCGCCGGCCGTCGCGGCCAGAATTGAGGAGTTCGACCCTCTACCGCAGTACAGCTTCGGTTACCAAGTGGAAGATTCTCTCACCGGTGACTACAAGACCCAGAACGAAGAACGCAACGGTGATCTGGTGCAGGGACAGTACTCTCTGGTCGAGTCTGACGGTACTCGCCGCATCGTTGACTACACCGCCGACTCTATCAACGGTTTCAACGCAGTCGTCCGCAAGGAGCCACTGGCCGCAGTCGTAGCCGAACCCGCCGTGGTGCCTGCTCGCATAGCCGCCGCACCAGTGGCTACTGCACCAGTTGTTGCTGCTCGCTACGCTGCTGCACCCATAGCCGCTCCTGTGGTAGATGCCCGCTACGCTGCAGCTCCCACTGCTGTAGCTGCCCCCGTGTATGCTGCACGCTACGCCGCCGCTCCCGCTGCTGTAGCTGCCCCTGTGGTAGCTGCCCGCTACGCCGCTGCTCCTGCTGCTGTAGCTGCTGCCCCTGTGGTAGCAGCTCGGTACGCTGCTGCCCCCGTAGTGCCCAACTACGCGGCTTCCTCTGTCGTAGCAGCTCCTTATGCTGCAGCCCCGTTTGCCGCTGCATACAGGGCGGCGTACACCGCGTACCCAGCGCCTGTAGCCGCTGCGTACACGTCAGCTTACACCGCGCCCGTCGCTGCCGCATACACTGCTCCCGTAGTGGCGTAAATTACACCATCTGATTGTTTATCATTAAGAGAACTGCGCCTGAAGACTTGAATGTACATACGATTGTTTTTAGTAAATTTTACGACTTTAATTATTTTTATTATGCAAAGAGTAAATGATCGAGATTAATACAACATGTTTTTTTTACACTCTTCCTATTTAAATTATATACCTACGTGAATTATTTAATTTGATTAAAGGAAGAGCTGTAACCAAACACTCCAAGGATAAATGTTGATAAACTTTCGCGATTTGTACACATTATTAAAATATATATATTACGGGTCTTAATCGCGTGAATAATTTAAGGTAAAATACCTTGTTTATTGCCCGACGTTTCGACCGTATTGCAACGGCCGTGGTCACGGGAAGACTAGTTGAGCTCAGCGTCGCCTCCGTGAAGCGCGGGTTTCGGAAACTACCCTCGCTTGATTTTTATCACTCACTATTACGGAACCGTCGGTACTTCGACACACAACACTAAGGACATCTGCACACTGGCGTGTAATGTTTGTTCGGCGGTGTATACACTTGCCGATCACGGGATTCCACGATGTTGACAAACGGTATCCGTCTTCTCGGTTGAAATTGACATGTTTTTTGATTTCAACCGCTTCCCTCGCCATCCTGGAGTAATAGTGACGGTCAGTGGAGAGGACCTGTGGTTTGTGTAGTTCAATCCAGTGATTGGTTCCCGCATCCAGCAAGTGTTCCGCTATTGCTGACTTGTTTGTCTGTCGGTTTTTCACAGCCGCGATATGTTCCTTAACCCTTTCCGCTATTGTTCGCTTGGTTTGTCCGATGTAGGAACTGCCACAGCTGCAATCCACTTTGTAGACGCCAGGTGTCTGTAGAGGAATTACATCCTTAGGAGTACGTAGGTGCTTAGCTACCTTGGGTTGCGGACTATATACAGTCTTAATGGAGTATTTCTGCAGTACTGTTCCAACTTTGTCCGTCACTCCTTTCACATACGGTAGAAAAGCTGGAGCCCTGTCAACCCCCGGTCGGGAGTCTCTCCTTTTCGTACGTCGTGTGCTTCCTCTGTATCCGTTTCGCTTTAGTACCTCCTGAACATGTGTGAGCTCACTTTCTAAATGTTCAGGGTCACAAATGTCATATGCTCTATTTGTCAGCGATGATACCACGGATTGCAGATGTCTTGGATGGTGATGCGAGTCAGCATGTAAGTATCTGTCTGTGTGGGTCGGTTTTCTGTACACAGTGTGTGCTAGGGTACCATTGTCTCTAACCATTATTTTAACATCGAGAAAAGCTAGCGATCTGTTTATCTCCATTTCAAAAGTAAACCTGATCTTAGGGTGTATGGAGTTCAACTAGTCTTCCCGTGACCACGGCCGTTGCAATACGGTCGAAACGTCGGGCAATAAACAAGGTATTTTACCTTAAATTATTCACGCGATTAAGACCCGTAATATATATACTCCAAGGATACTGCGTTTGTCTACAACGACAATTTGAATCAAATAGATTTAAGACAACTTAAAAAAAAAAAGAAAATATATATTTATTCGTTGCATAACATTAGTTACTTAATGTTTTGCCTCACGGTTGCAACGAATGGGTGTCCAGTTCAGCATAAGCTAGACTTATGAACCTGGCGCTGGTTTTCAACTGGAACCCACCGAAACGTGTTCGTTTGAGTGTGTGTGTGTGTGTGTACGTCCGGTGTCTAGTGTCTGGTGCGTGTGAACACACTCATATTAAAAATATATCCGACCGAGCCCTAGGGGCTAATGGTAAATGCAGAGCTGCGCTTAGAAATATATCAATGCGTGGCGAACATTTTTAAGCGCGCATGCGTCTTGATGCATTTGTGACCACACCTCACCGAATGGTGAGGTGTGGTCGTGAGGTGACCAATATGACAAGATTTTGACAGTTCGCATGGGCTTGCCGTGGATTTTTTCTTCGCTTTCTGATTTGCAGGTCTGCTCTTGACCGACGGCACCAGGCGCACCGTGTACTACACCGCTGACCACAACGGTTTCAACGCCATCGTACGCAAGGAGGCCCTCGGTCATGTCGCTAAGGTCGTCGCTCTCGTTATCAAAGTGCTCCTGTCTCTTATGCCGCTGCCCCGGCCGCTTACTCCGGTGCTCCCGTAGTGCACCGCACTCCCGTTGTCCACGCCACCCCAGACGCCCACGTCGTCTATTCTGCAATCTAGACAAATTAAAAACACAAATTATTATTTATTATTTTAGTTTCTTAAATATGAACAAAAAAAAGTAACTTATTGAAGTAATTTTTATAGGCATTTCTTGCCAATAACATTACAAATACAATAAATGCATTTTTGAAAGATAGAAAAATTTGAAATCCAGACTCAGGAATCGAACCCGAGACTTCCGTAGCCAAACCGGGGCCAGAAGCGAACCACCTATCTGGACTATGTTATTAGATTTCGAATTTTTCTATCTCTTGTTGCTCGCGAAATTTAGGCCTTCGCAGTGACATCTAGTCGTTAGTTAAGGAACTATCACGGCTTTTGTTATTGCTTCGTTACAGAGAGCATTTTAACAAATTATGATGTCGCAGGCCGAATATTGAAGTAATTTTTATAGGCATTTCTTGCCAATAACTTTACAAATACAATAAATGCATTTTTGAAAGATAGAAAAATTTGAAATCCAGACTCAGGAATCGAACCCGAGACTTCCGTAGCCAAACCGGGGCCAGAAGCGAACCACCTATCTGGACTATGTTATTAGATTTCGAATTTTTCTATCTCTTGTTGCTCGCGAAATTTAGGCCTTCGCAGTGACATCTAGTCGTTAGTTAAGGAACTATCACGGCTTTTGTTATTGCTTCGTTACAGAGAGCATTTTAACAAATTATGATGTCGCAGGCCGAATATTGAAGTAATTTTTATAGGCATTTCTTGCTGCGACATCATAATTTGTTAAAATGCTCTCTGTAACGAAGCAATAACAAAAGCCGTGATAGTTCCTTAACTAACGACTAGATGTCACTGCGAAGGCCTAAATTTCGCGAGCAACAAGAGATAGAAAAATTCGAAATCTAATAACATAGTCCAGATAGGTGGTTCGCTTCTGGCCCCGGTTTGGCTACGGAAGTCTCGGGTTCGATTCCTGAGTCTGGATTTCAAATTTTTCTATCTTTCAAAAATGCATTTATTGTATTTGTAAAGTTATTGGCAAGAAATGCCTATAAAAATTACTTCAATATTCGGCCTGCGACATCATAATTTGTTAAAATGCTCTCTGTAACGAAGCAATAACAAAAGCCGTGATAGTTCCTTAACTAACGACTAGATGTCACTGCGAAGGCCTAAATTTCGCGAGCAACAAGAGATAGAAAAATTCGAAATCTAATAACATAGTCCAGATAGGTGGTTCGCTTCTGGCCCCGGTTTGGCTACGGAAGTCTCGGGTTCGATTCCTGAGTCTGGATTTCAAATTTTTCTATCTTTCAAAAATGCATTTATTGTATAAGTAACTTATTGTTTCTAATAAAAATGTTGAATTTTATATTTATGGAATTATTTATAATTTAGTTCAGAGACATTAGGTCAAATTCGCCGACTTATAGCATATGAAACATATGCTATAAGTCGGCGAATTGCATATTAAAATTAATGGAAGAAACAACCATTAGCTGGATATATAGACATCAAAGTAACTGGGTAACAAACAATACAAAACTTGAGGTAGTATGCCATATCACTTGGCCCGTTGACAATGTGGTACCGGCTTAAGAATAGTGTAAATAAACCCATCGCTTCTCGTGGGTTTCCTCAGGGCAAATAAGGTAGGACACGGGAGGACTGGCAGCAGCGTTTTCTGCGATTTTTTAAGCCTTACTGCGATCGCCTACACCCTCGCCAGGCGTTGTGATTATAACAATTATCTCCAGGATCTATATTAAGAAGGTTCTCTCTCAGCAGTGAGACATCATATAGGTCGATATGAAATAGGGGCCTGTTGGTCTAGTAAATAGTGACCCTGACTGCTAACCCAGGGGTTGTGGGTTCGATTCCCAGCCAGGATAAACCTTTATGCGATGAGCACGATTATTTATTCCGAGTCTGGGTTAAATCTATCTATGATATGTATGTACTTACACCGGCTCTACACGTTGGCCCCAATGTCGGTCCCAACGCCCTTTGTTCAATGTGTAGATCTATAATAACGCTCGTCTCAACGTTGTCGCCAATGCTATTTTCTAGATCCACGCGTTGGACGAGTGGCGTTGGGACAGACGTTGGGGCCAACCACGTGTGGAGCTGGCGATTGCATTGTACAGGGCAGTAGCGAAGGGTTAATTTTCATTCTACATGTAATGCCAAATTCGCTAAGCACTAAGTAAAGCCAGAGAAAACAACAAGGCAATAAACACTCGCGGGCACTCTTTTCAAATTGTCATTTTCAGGGGTCCACAGTAAACAAGGAACCCTTATGGTTTCGCTATGTCCGTCTGTCCGTCTATCCCTCTGTCCATCTCTCCGTCAGTCTGTCCCCAGGTTAGCTTGGACCCTTAGTACCAAAGAGCTGTAATTTGGCAGGAATACACATTTTAGTTACGCCGACAAAGTGGTAAAATAAAATCTAGAAAAAAACATTTTTTTTTTGTGTACTTGCCCCACACTTAAAACGCGGATGTGTTTTTTTTCTTTTTTTATCGCATCGTGTGGGTCGTTCAATAGGTCTTTTAAAAGTATTGATTGGTTGTGAATACCATTTTTCGATTTAGGTATCCGTTTGTGAAATATTAAGCTTTAAAGTGCTAATTTTCACTTGGATATGTGAAAAAATACGGTAGTAGTACACCTTATATATATATCGAAATTAAAAGGAAAACTATCACAGCTAAGTAGGGACACAGACACAAATTTAGGAGTAATTGTCGACCAAGTGAGACGTCGACCGTTAAATTACTTAGATAACGTTTATAATAAGTATTTTTTTTATAATAAAGATAACTAGCAATGTGGGAGTAAGTCCCACATTACTAGCAATCTTGTTAACCCCTCCAGCTAAACCCAAAGGCTTGTGTTAGGAGTGGGTTCACGTCGATAGTATAATGGGTAGGATTCGAACCCGCGACCTCACGATTGCGAGACCGATGCCGTAGCCATTAGGCTACCGCCGCTAGTATGAATCAAAAACAACAGATAACCCATTTCTTTACTGCATTATTGTAATACCATAACTACGGAACCCTACATTGTGCGTGTCCTGACATGCACTTGTTTTATACACTGTATATGTAGGTAAGTAGCTGGTGCCAATACTGAACACCATATTAGAAAACTGATGAAAATTATACTACAAATAATAAAAATTGGAACATTTTTTTTATTTTTGATATCTGTGACACAGTTTAGAATTAAACGGTGATACCTGTAGTAGTATCATCGTTTCCATATGTACTGTGTAGTAACTGTTACTTATTCCATAATAGTCCATTGAAATGTTACATTTTTTAGGCCTCACCTTGCGTTTTTTAGTGGACCCAATTTTATTTTTTTGATGTGTAGGGGGGGTCAGTGTAAAGCTAAAACCAAGTTTGTGGGGTCACTACCCTTGTCCCACGGCCGCCATCTTGAAAATAGATTGCGTCCTCTAAAAATCGCAACCCCAAATGTAACTTTTCAATGGACTATAAATAAATAAAGCACATAGGAGAAATAAATGTTTGTAAAGCAAAACTTACATTTATATAACAAAAATAGTGATATTCACTCTGTGTTTACAAGAAATAAGCACAAATTGGTAGGTCAATATCATAGGCTTCATAAAACACATAACTCATTCATGGGACTAGGTGTTAAATTTTTCAATAAAATCCCAGTGAGCATATCGTGTCTACCAGTAAATAAATTTAAGAATGTAGTCAAGAGACATCTTATACAAAGAGCTTATTATTCAATCGATGATTATTTAACTGATAAAGATAAATGGATGTAGTTCGTTGCTCCCTATTAATGTATATTGTTGTATAGTTTATTGCATTTTACTAGGTGAATAATGTTGTCACAGTTTGATAATGTTACTTAGGTACTAGTTAAGAAAACGATTTACTTTTGTAAGTAAAGATTCTGCGTGATAAATTACGGCCATTCTTTTCTTTCTTTTAAAACAACATGTATACCTACTTATTCATTAAGTAGCAGTAAATTGGCCAATATTTAAGCACATAAAGTTTTTACATCGTAACTCCTCTAATATGGTGTATAATATAATGGTGGCAGCACCTTACCTGCATATACAGTTTATAAACAGAGAAACATTGTAAACATTGGCAATTTGAAAAGAGTGGCCACGAGTTTTTATTGTCTGTTCTTTTCTCGGGCTTTACCTATTGTTTGCGAACAGGCATTACCAGTAAATGTAGAATCGACTTTCCACAAGTTTAGTATTTTGCTTCTTAAGTGAATTTAAAAGAAAAAAAAAAAATCACATAGGAATAAATAAAATGAAAAACTAATTCGAAATAAGAATAAGCGCCACTTTACCTCTAATCATTTAAATTTTATATGTAGGTGCATGCCTAATTTCTATCGCTATACGGCTAGAGAATTTTAATACACGTGCCAAGTTAAGTAATCATTGACTTAGATTTCAATGAACTATGGCCTTGAATGAAATCCTGAACTAACCTTGAATATTGTATAGATAGTATTATAAGTACTGAAATATTTCTACATAGAAAAAAAAAAACTACTACGATCTACGCTACCTCTTGGTTTCAATTTAATTAAATGGTGACGTTTTGTTTCAATAATTTCACGAGGTTGTGTTAAGCGCGCGCGCGACGCAGTGGGCGCTTCGTACGTGCGTACTTGAACATATTTAAATTTGGAGATGCCACCAGGATGAGGCAAGCGTTCTACCAGCTACTATAAATGCTGCTAGTGTCAAACTGAGGGTACAGTTCACAGCTCTAAGCACTTCTGAACACATCTCAACAACACACAGAAATGGCATTCAAGGTACGAAGCGCGGTTGGATCTTGTGAAGTGAAGTGCTTGTGAAAGTGATATATAGTGGTCCTATAGAAAAATCGACAGTCGTGAAAACAAATAACATTTCAGTGCTTCTTTTAACAAACTACAATTTACAATCGATTTAGCTACATAACTTATTTTAATTTCAGTTGGTGGTTCTCTCTTGCCTGATGGCCCTCGCTAACGGCAGCGTGGTCGCCCCGGCGGCGGCCATCGCAGCGGCACCCGTCGCTGCAGCACCCGTCGCATATGCGGCGCCGGCCGTCGCGGCCAGAATTGAGGAGTTCGACCCTCTACCGCAGTACAGATTCGGTTACCAAGTGGAAGATTCTCTCACCGGTGACTACAAGACCCAGAACGAAGAACGCAACGGTGATCTGGTGCAGGGACAGTACTCTCTGGTCGAGTCTGACGGTACTCGCCGCATCGTTGACTACACTGCCGACTCTATCAACGGTTTCAACGCTGTCGTCCGCAAGGAGCCCCTGGCCGCATTCGTAGCCGAACCCGCCGTGGTGCCTGCTCGCATAGCCGCTGCTCCCGTGGTCGCTCAGCCCGCCGTGGCTGCCGCCCCTGTAGTCGCTGCTCGCTACGCGGCCGCGCCCGCTGCTGTGGCAGCTCCCTTCGCTGCCGCCCCCGTAGTTGCTGCCCGCTACGCTACTGCACCTGTGGTAGCTGCCCGCTACGCTGCCGCTCCCACTGCTGTAGCCGCCCCTGTGGTAGCTGCCCGCTACGCTGCCGCTCCTGCTGCTGTAGCCGCCACCCCTGTAGTAGCAGCTCGTTACGCAGCCGCTCCCGTCGTGCCCAGCTACGCGGCTCCCTACGCTGCAGCTCCGTTTGCCGCTGCTTACAGGGCGGCGTACACCGCGTACCCAGCGCCTGTAGCCGCTGCGTACACGTCCGCTTACGCCGCGCCGTTCGCTGCCGCATACACTGCTCCCGTAGTGGCGTAAATGACACCATCTGATTGTTTATCATTAAGAGAACTGCGCCTGAAGACTTGAATGTATATACGACTGTTTTTAATTAATTTTACGTTTTTAATTATTTTTATTATACAAAGAGTAAATGATCGAATTTAATACATTGTTTATTATTTTTGAGATATATCTCGAATAAGACTTTGAGTCAAATAATTGATTTCGATCGAATCGATAAATCTTTAGAAAGTAATGGTTTAATCTACACTTTAGTTTACGCTTTGTGCGACAGAGGTTCATTTATTCACGTTCTTTTTTTCCGTTTTCGCAGCAAACTTGTGTGAACTGGCGCATGCGCGGTGCGCTCAAAGATGTCCGCCGCGCATGCGCATGATGCATTTCTAAGCGCAGCTCTCTATTTACCATTATGACAAGATTTCGATAGTTCGCACGGGCTTGAAAACCTAAAAAAAGGACGTAAATCGGGACTTAAGACAGAATTAATTAGAATCCAAAAGAATTAAGAGAATGTAAATTATTTAAAATTTATTATGAATACAGCTTTTTACAAATGTCGTTTTCTATTTATAATTCAAATCAAAGCGTAAAACTTAGTTTTAGCTCGAATTATCAACCTAAGTAGTCACGTCTGTTTTGAGGCAGTGTTTGAACTTACATTGTCAGGTAACTACAATATTCCGAAAATGGTCATATCTGTTTCTGGAATCACTATTCTGACTCACTACCGCTGATTAATTCATCAACACAGAGCCTAACCTAAGCCACTGACGCTACAAATCTGAAATATTGGCAATTGACGCGTTTTATGTTTAAGCATCAAATAAGCAATGCTTTATGCCGTTCGCCGAACCACACGGCGCTGTACGGCGACGCGACGGTGCGACGCCTGAGCTGTGCCGCTGCGGTGTCCTGCATATAAAAATCTATAGGCCTAATCTATAAACTCGGATAGGCCTTTAATCTGTCACCCACGAATCTATGAATTTACGCACTTTCGCTTTCCAGAGATTTTTTAAGAGACTCAATATCGAGGTGTCGTTTAGAGCAAGCCATGTCCTCTAAAAGTGACGTGAGTGAGTGTAAAGTTGTTGTGGTTGAGGTCTGAGCTAGATGAGGGCCAGTCTTCAGCTCATATAAAGTCCGGAACGTTGGTTTCAAGCCTGGCTTGGGAAGTTCGTGCCGTGTGACCAGTTGCAGAGTCTTGCTGGAGAGTCCACGGTACATTTTTAAAAAGTGTATTGCTGAGAGGTTTCACAACATGATCCAAGACCTCCACTTGATACACTTTGGCTGAAGTTTTCACTCCTTTTTCTCAAAAATGTAGCTTTGTGACGCCTTGATAAGACCAACCAAACCATCACTGACGCAGGATGATGACTGCGCTGTACCTTTCCGACCACGGAAGAGATAAATATAGTTGGAAGGGTAAAGTAGGCGTGGCAGGCGAGCCGCAAGTATGATTAAACAAATCATACTTAGACCGATCCGCACCTTTACCGCTTGTACTTGCGTTTGGAGTACGTTAGAAGACAGAGCTGCGCTAAATATTAGGTAAAATGCCGTGTTGTGCTATTATTACCTCCAAGACAGAAAGTTAGGCCTCAAGTATCAACCGAGGAGGTGTAACGTTCTATCGGTAAGTAAAAAACCATGTTTAATTACTATATTTCAGTTTAAAATAGCAAAAATATTTATTTTATAATGAAATTTCAAACATGAATGATTTTTTTTACTACTAGTTACCAAAAATATACATTGTTCGTTTCCATGCGCAATAATCAACGCATCCTGCATGTTAACTAGTAATGTATTACGTGCTTTGCTTCAGCTACACTACGTTCCGTCACACACTATGGTCGTCATATCAGTGTACCTACCGATAGTGTTGCGGCAATATGAAAGGCGAAAATTAATCGATGAAATAACATTTTTGTAATATTATAATAAAATCTTTGTAAGTTTAAGTAGTGAAAGTTAATAAAATACAAGATGTTTTATGTGATCTTTAAACCAAGTTTTCTTTACAAAACGAAGATATGTATGTTCTCAAGAATAAACTATGCCATAAAATGTCCATCACATTATTATCAATTGAACGATTTGTCCTGCAGTACGTTAAAAAATAAATTAAAAATGGTTCTAACTAATTTTGTACAAGTTCATGCATGTTATGTTATGAGTATAAACTTAGGCCGAATTAATATTTCGAACAAAATATGCAAATTATCTGCAAAACTTTTTGTTTTGTATGTCCTTAACTGAAATATATAATTATTTGAAAGCCAGTTTGTTACGATATTTATATATTTACACAAGTTAACTGAAAAAATAATAATTCTGAATATATAACACGAAACAAGGTAAAAGCATCTGAAACTTATAGACTGAACGGTTGCGCTGCAAGTTTAGTTACCATCATTCAAATTATGCTGGCAATGTACCTAGTTTTTTCGCAAAATAAACGTTCTGTTTCATTTAATTGCAAAAAAATGCTAATTATGAATGAAGCCTTTTTTTATATTTTTTGCTGGTACAAGAATTAACAAATCGCATGATTGCAAAACAAACTGGAAGAGGGCAATGAACACAAAAATATAGTCCAGCCCTTCGTAGTTTTGCACTAACACTTGACTATTACTCACCAACCATGCTTGCCAAACCGCCGTACCCTTTGAAAATGGTATCAGAATATTGGCAGCGATCCTGGATTTACCTTGGAGTCCATAGAAGCATTAAAAATCAAAGTAAAAAGTACTAAATATCCCATTATTGCAGCCCTTTCCATTGATGAAATGGCTATACGCCACCGAGTAGAATGGGATGGTAAAAAATTACACGGGCATGTTGATATTGGTAATGGAGTTGAAGGAGATCATATTGGGATAGCCAAAGAGGCTCTAGTATTTTTAATTACATTACGTAAATTGCAAGTTTGAGGTTCCTGTTGGATATTTTTTGGTAGATGGCATCAATGGGAGACAACGTGCAGACAAATTCTCCAAGCGTCAATTATATAAAAAATATGTTTTATTTCAAAGTCATTCATTTCTTAATAAATGCTATATAAACTAAAACATTTCTTTTTAAATTACTATGTAAGTGCAACCTGATAGAATATGATAAAATGTGTCAAAAGGTGGTATAAATCCGACAAATTGGCTCATCTGTCACGCAATGTAAATGCCTGCCAAAGACGATGGTATGCAACCGAAATCAAATGTGAAAGCGACGCAAACGCTATAATCGTGTTTTATATTCACGTACGGAAGACGCGGGCCAAAACTATTGTACTGAACAATTAATTTGGAATAATCTAAATCTATCGACCAAACATAACATGATTCACATCACTACGAGGCAGTTCCCTTTTGTTTTCAATGATACCAATAAAAAATATTTACTTTAGAATTACGCTAAATATAGCTATTTTCTTTATTGTAAATTATATTATCCATAAATTTGCGTTCGTGTATATTATTGCACACTATTCTATGTGTTTCATATTAGTCAAATCTTAGAATATTAGGATTATTGTTTTTTACGAATTGCACAATTATCGTGCAGTTTTAATTGTCTGGTAGCTCCATTATTTATCTCGCTTCCACCTAAAAATTTATTAAGTGAATTCCGACCGTATTTTTAAGGCATAAAGTGCAATTTCAACTATTAAGATTTTGTTTCCGATATTTGTAATTTATGATCTTAGTGACCAATAAGAAATCGATATTCATAGTGTGTTATAATGCGTGTTCCTGTTATTTGTGTGCAAGTGGCGACACAGGTTCACGTTCTAATTGTCCTAGACAGCCATTCCAACTATATTTATCTCTTCCGTGTTTCCGACCATATGAGCAGCTTCTTTAGAACTGTGAGCGTACACTTTATCATTTTGCATATTGTAGTGCTCTTCAATCGTAAAAAAAAATAATTGGTAAAGATGATATTTCTGTGCCCTTTTCCTGCGTATCGCGACGAAGGCGTTTTGATCGATCCACTCTCTTTAATTGTAACGATTGATTTAGGTCATGTCCTGTATATCGACGATAAGCACCGAGTTTCAGGTCTTGTTTTATAATACGCGACAAAGTCAATAAACAAAAGTTAACAGCCTTTGTAGTTCTAACAGCACGCGGCCGCCGAGATCTTTTATTTGTCTTTGTTTTTGAAGTGTCTGGAACATATTCCAGGCACTTCAAAAGCTTGGTATCAGCCGTATGTTGTGGCATGCACTTTGTGCAAGGCGATCACCGCAATCAACAGTAAACAGTAAACAACAGTAACAGTATTTATGGCCGGACTATTATAAATAGGAAATAATAGTCCTTCTAGGATATTATATCCTTTAAATAATATAGTAGGTGTAGGTAGGTAGGGGATGGGTGCTTCACAGCTGACAGTGGTATAAACATTTTAATAACAAACCAAACAGTACGCCACATTAAAAATTATAAGTAGAAAGTAGATATCTAAATTACATGCAGAATTTTAACAAATTATGAATTATTTTTTTTATTTTTTTATTTATCTTCTTGCACACAAAATTTGTACAAAGGCGGACTTAATGCCTAAGGCATTATCTACCAGTCAACCTTAGGGTGATGCAGAGAATTTAGTGGTGTATATGCCGTGATGGATCTCGGATCTCGCTCGGATCGTAGAATTAAACATTTCGTGATGTGGCCAACCACATCATGAAATGGTGGTATTTCATGATAAAGCACAATAATCACTGGTAGTATCATGATGCGGTCTGACCAGATAGATAAATACTCAATGTTTGATGATATGAACATTCAAACGCATTGCCACTTTATGGTGGACCAAAGTTTAGCGTAATAATGTCACTCACCGATAGAGGCGCTGATGTTATTTTGTTTTGATTTTGGTCGTGCATCATGGCGGCGGATGATTATTACGATAATAAAAAAGCAAATAAAAACGTTAGAATGGAAATAGTGAACTTAAGTGCAGTTAGAAGTGACTAAGACGCTAAGCTATGGTATTTTAGTAAAATACACTTTAAAAAAAAAAATGTGAAAAAACCAAGGATTTCGGTACGTATTTCACAGGTTCGTATTTAACAAAGTATTCTTACATCATTATTCGTTAGTTTATTTTTGAAATAATTTAAGCTATATGACATGATTTGTATATTAATTGAATGCCCTTAGCATATTTTTTTGTAGGTTATACTTACAACAAACAGAAAAAAGTAGGGTGGCCCCGCTAAGAAAGTTCATGGACTAATAATGGATTTCAAAATATAGTATTATGGAAACTGTAAGCGAGTAATGATGGTGGTGATAGGGTGGTGACGATGGTGACGATGACGGTAATTATGATGTTGATGATGATGATCACCACAACCTCCCCCACACTACGTACCACCACCATAACAACCACCACCATAACTACCACCATCCCCACTATAACCACAACAACCATTGCCACCACCACCACCATTACCATTACCACGACCGCCTTAACCACAACAACCATCACCACCACCATCACCATTAGCATCACCATAACAACCATCACCATCACCCCCACCGCCACCACCACCACCATCGCCACATCACATCGTCTACGCCACTTAGTTAACCTGTGAACGTGGTATCACGACGAACATATCGAGCTCCCGAGTCAGATCTCTGGCTTCGACTCGAGCTTTGTGTAAAGAACTAGAGTCGAGAAAGTTAGTTGTTGTACTCACAAGAATAATACATTATTTTCTTCAATATTGAGAATTATTTTTACTCCTTTTATATTTTGGACACCCTACATTAAAGATATTTCCAAACGTGGATGAAGAATTCATTAAACGTTGTCGTTTAAACAAATGGTCAAGTTTTCTTTGGGCATATCATGAAATACCACCATTTTATGATATGGTTGGTCACATCACGAAATGTTTAATTCTACGATCCGATCACGACAAATGTATAGATATGCGTGTGTGTGTGTATTGGAGTGGTTGTGTTTTG
This sequence comes from Herminia tarsipennalis, assembly GCA_945859575.2. Classification (NCBI taxonomy): domain Eukaryota; kingdom Metazoa; phylum Arthropoda; class Insecta; order Lepidoptera; family Erebidae; genus Herminia; species Herminia tarsipennalis. The sequence continues at coordinate 10,113,028 of OX243852.2, forward strand.
AATCAAGAGTGAGTGTGTAGTAGTTTACTTGGTGTTTGGTAATGTATTATGGTTAAAAAGTAGGTAGTTAATCTATATTTTAATATCCATAACAAATGAACTTTATTACTAGATGTTCTCCACAGTTCCCTCTGGTGGTATCGCGATGAAATGTATGCCTTTATCTTTTATCTTTATACCAAACTGCATCAAAATTAGTTCACAAACATTTATACAAATCTTTCCAGTATAACATAAGCGTACCCAGGGGGGAATATGGGGGTTGAAACGCTCCCCCCGAAATTGCAAAAAAGATAGGTTCACAGTTGCAGTATAATTATTATACGTGTTATACATCATTGTAACTGCTTACTGATATGGGATGATTTTTTTTCTTTTTTTTAATAATATCTTGGGACAACTCACACACAGCTATCTCATTCCAAACTAAGCAGATCTTGTACCTACTATAGAAACCAGACAACCGATAAACGTACTTATATATTTCTAATTACATACTTAATATAGATTAATAACACCCAGACACAGAATAAACCATCGTGCTCATCACACAAAGTTTTATCCTGGGTGGGGATCGAACCCAAGACCTCTTGCATAGCAGTCGGATACACTCCCACCGCGCCACAGAGGCAGTCGAAATGATATGAAAATGCCGATACAAAGAGAAGTATAGGTGCAAAACACGAAAAAGAGAAATGAAATTACCAATTTACATAAAGATATATTAATACAGACATTACAGTTAATACTCTATTTGGTCAAATATCGAAAGAGACCTCAAGAAAGCCCAACCATTATCAGAATAGAATGACGCGAAAACCGAAGACCGTTTGTCTTGGCGCAGAAAAGTGAGGATACTCGACCCCAAATAACGGGAAAAGGGATGGACGGATTGATGTATGGATGGATTAAAATTATTATTCCTTAGTATAAAGTCCAAATCTGCGTCTGTCTTGTTCGGACTTAAGCTAGAAGACTATGCCGATTTTTCGACGTTAGAAAACGTCGAAAAATCGGCATAGTCTTAGAACACATCTTAGAAGATTTTTTTCCTAAAGTTTATTTAATTTGTTTATTTATAAATATCCATATACGAACTAGCTGGATAAGTATCTTCTGTAAATATAAAACGCAACCGTTACTGACCTGTCAACACACAGTGAGAAACATTTAAAGAATTACGCTGAAATTAGGCACGTAGATAGTTATTATGACGTAGGTATCCGCTAAGAAAGGATTTTCCAAAGTCCCCTAAGAGAATGAAACGAGGGTCCAAAGTTGGTTGGTAGAAACACGGAGCCGCGAACGCAAGCTAGTCTTTCAATATAGATAGAGTTTTGATTTCCAAGATTATCAACATTTTTCATTTTCCTGAAAAAAAAAACGGAAAAAATATTAAATAAATAAACAACGTCTCACAAAAATGAATTTTAAAACGTGTAATTTTATTTTATTATTTATTAGTGGTAGGTGATAAATATATGATACATAATTGACCGATATAGACGTGCAAATCTCATTCGTGGTTAAAAACATTACAAACATTTGATTTTTTTCATACCATTACAAGTAACAACTAAATATAAGATGAAAAATTAGCCTAACTTTTCGTCAGAAAAACACCACCGTTTGAAAAGTAACTCAGGACTTAATACGCTCTAACTTTATTCCTCAAAATTGTTGCTAGCTCTCAGTCCACAAATTTTGGCGATGAATCAATCACGGAAGTGTCAAATATTTTCGATCACGAATCAATGAAAGCATTCATTGGAAGGATCTATTTCGTGGAACATAACATGTATTGCAAGAGACATTGTGTCGCGTAATTCGTAGCACTTTCTTCAATAAGCCGTAATGTATGGACCTCACGTCTTTTGTTACGAATGTGGACGATATATAACGCGATGCGATCGATACGAGGGCACATTCCACTTTGAGGACTGTGACCATCCTACCCTAAACCTATAGAAATGGACTCCAAGGTGAGAGAAATATTTTAATTATAATTTATAATTTAGTTTTATAAACAATCAAAGTGTTTTATCAAATCAGTGTTAAATAAATTATTTCATTAAATTTAAAAATAATGGCGTACTTTTTAGATCTATTGTAAATTGACATTTAATTTAATCATAGTTATTTGCCCACACTATTTGATTTACTCTTATTTAAATTCAAAGCGGAGGCAGCCTAATGGCTAAGGCATCTCGCAATCGTGAGGTCGCGGGATCCAATCCTACCTATTGTACTACCGACGTGAACCCACTCCTAACACAAGCCATTGAGTTTAGCTAAATGGGTTAACAGGATTGCTAGTAATGTGGGACCACAATCCCACAATGCTAGTTACCTTTTGAATAAAAAAAATAATTCTTTGATAAAAACATAAAATAGTACAAAAAAGTAATTAAAAAACGCGGCCTATATTCGTTATAAATTGTATTGTTCGATTTATATTTCATATATCTGTATGTGTTTCTGGAGACATGGGTCCTTATTCACTATGTTTTTTTTCGTTTTTGCGGCAATCCCGGGCGAATTGGCGCATGCGCGGAGCGCTCAAAGATGTCCGCGCGCACGCGCGATGGCGATTTCTAAGGGCAGCTCTCTATTTACCATTATGACAAGATTTTGACAGTTAAAAGCACGGGTTTGACGCGAAAACGATACGATAAGGACCATGAGTTCTAAGATGTAGGTTTTGAAGTCGGTTCTACTCCATGTATAATTTGTGACTGATATACCTAAGTATTTTTTCTCTTCATACTCAATCTCCAAAGGTCACGAGGTCATTGTTCGAACGGCTTTACAAATAAGTGTTATTATTGCCAAATGAATTGAAACAAGTTAATAAATCAGTGATTGTCACAGCTTTTGTGTCGGTCGCGTGTCGGGCACAGGTCACGACAGCGTACAATACTATGACTACAGCTATCTGTCACTTCTTAATGTGGATATACTTTTTTTTAATATATCCAATCAGTTTATTGGCAACACCTTGATAATTTGTTTCTTTCGATCTAAAGATGCATAGCTTCTTTTGTAGGTATTGTAAATTTTACTGTGCAGCATCGATCTATACTCATAATATAAAGCTGAAGAGTTTGTTTGTTTGAACGCGGTAATCTCAGAAACTATTGGTCCGAATTGAAAAAATCTTTCATTATTGGATAGCCCATTTATCAAGAAAGGCATTAGGCTACACAACATCACGCTACGGCTTATAGGAGCGGAGCAGCAATGAAGAATGTTTAAAAAACGGGAAAAATTGACGCAAACGAAGTTGCGCGGGTTAGCTAGTCGTTAATATATAACGAAGAACAAAAATTGAAATTTTAACGCCCTAATTGTATCTTGATCTCTATCCAGATAATTATGTGTGTAAAATTGGTACGACGCGATAGATCTATTGTAATACAACGCTAGTTTTACTGAATTAGGTCTTACTTTTAAAAGTCAAACGGCAGACGTATATAGTGTTTTTTTCTGTTCGAGGATTTATTATGCTTTATTCAATCAATCAATCAATCAGCCTGTATCGGTCAATAAGACATAGGCACTCGAAGCTAATTTATGCATATCTAAATGAATAGCGGTCAAGTTTTGCTACGCTATTTTTAATATCACTTTAAACTCAGTATGTAGGTTAACTTTTGATTTGCAATCTAAGTTTAATTGTCTCGGTGGCGCAGTTCGATTCTCACACGGATCTTCATTTTGAGTCTGGGTGTCTGGGTGGGCTTGTTGTCCGTGATTTGTAGATCTCCGCAACACAGGCTTGACTTTGAACCCTACTGAGGCTCCCTCAGTAGAGTCTTTAAAAAAACTATTCGAAGTATTGTTAGCGGCCCTAGAGCGCAGCGCGTATCGTGCGCACGCGCTCGCCACTCGATTGACCAACACGATCCATATCAGGACGCTTTGCAACATGCCTTCTTTCTACCTGACGCTTTCGTTTCGACCTCTCTCATACATAATAATGAGCATGATTCAGTCATATAATTTGATATTAATTTATAGCTTTTTTTGTTAACGTGTTTATAATATTGAGTTTGATTTCTCATATTGTTACTGTACTTCTACAGAACAAGTACGTTAGAGTACAAGCCCTGTATCGCGGGAACTTTACAAACATACAAGTAACAGAGACAAAGCAGACTAGACCTAGACTAGGAACAATAATTTGTGACCACACAAAAATAATGTGACATGTCTTCAAACATGTTTTTGGCTTCGATGGAAGTATACAAAGTAGATATCATTTTGTTTTATCCACAAATATTGTGTTTCAGACTCTGGGTGTACTTGTATTTGTTACAATTTGTAAAGTTCCCAGACAAAGCAGCGGTAGCCTCTTGGCTAAGGCATTGGTCTTGCAATCGTGAGGTCGCTGGTTCGAATCTTACCCGTTATACTATCAACGTGAGCCCATCACGATCCTAAAACAAGCTGTTGAGCTTAGCTGGAGAGGTTAACAGGATTGCTAGTAATACCACAATTCCATATTGATAGTTATTTAAAAAAAAAAAAAATTAATAAGGGTTAGTATTGCGAAAGACTTGCCTACTGTACGGGAGTTGTATTTTTAATTAAAAAAATGTTTTTATGCTGATTTTCTCTCATACAAAGTGCTCGTCAATCTATACTGAACCCTCACCCATAATGACTCACGGCTCATAAGTCGAGGTCATCATTTGCTCCTTAATGTAGAGCAACTTTGTGTTCTCATTGCGTTATATTAAATCCCATCAGTGCGAACCTGTTTGATGCTATAAAATATTGCGCAAACGCATTTTCGATACAAAAGACTTCAACGCGCGCATTTTAAGTTAGTACCTAAAGATAACAATGCAAGCTTGTTACTCTAGTATAGAATTATCTTCAGAATCATTTGGCCCGTGATCATGGTCGATGCAATTTGGTAAAAATCATACACCTACTTACCAAGGACCATAACTTTCAAATATCTACGCGATTAACTACGGAATACTCAAATTATACTTAACTTTTAACGTGTTCAAAAAATATTTTTATAATTATTATTCATCACTAGCTGACCCACGCAACTTCATCTGCGTAAATTTTCCCCGTTTTTGCAACATTTTTAATTGTTGCTCCGCTCCTATTGGTTGTAGCGTGATGTTATACCTATAGCCTATAGCCTTTTTCGATTAATGGCTTATCCAACAGTACCTAAAATAATTTTTCAATTAAGACCCGTAGTTCCTGAGATTATTGCGTTCAAACAAACCAACTCTTCAGCTTAATAATATTAGTAGGTATGGATAAATAGAACATCATCAAATCTAGTAATCGTTTATAAGCTCAATCAAAAATGACTACACTTTATTACTATTATTCATTATAAATAGAATGAGATACTTTCTTGTAAAAAAAAAAAAAAAAATTTAATTTATTTCTTTAAAAGCTAACTTCTACACTAACACGCGCGTGTGTGTGTGTGTACACTGTGTCGCGAGAAACCTTACTAACATTCAATTAAACGGACACAAAGTACAACCAGACTCGTAACAAATCTTCATGGATGACACAAAATTTTATCACGTATCGAAATCGAATCCACACGACCCATTGCAAAGCAATCGTACATATAACCACTACGCTATCCGTCTTCAATTATTGACCGACTATAAATCACTTTTCCCTATAACAAACCCACATTACATAATAATAAATCAAATTGTGCAACATTATATGATAGCATTGTTTACAAACGACTCAGCCTTGCGACACGCGCTGGTCCCTTTCTTCGTAACAAGACACGCATAGAATAACAACAGCCTATAAATATGCGCGACGTACATCTAACTATCGATAGAATAACAATTAATGTTTGATTGTACAAGTTTATGTATTCGGTATTTATTAAGGGTATATTTGCCTGGGAATTCGCCCCGTGGATTGGATAGTGATAAAAGTAACTTATTAAACTTTCTTAAGTTTCAAGCTGCGAATATAAAGGGTCTTTCAAATAGAGCGGGTCGATATTAATAATCTGTGGCGGCCATTTTGATTTGGCGGCATCTGTCAAATCTGTTTTTTCTTATTCAGTCACTGATGCCAAATCACCATGGCAAGTTACACGGTTGAGCAGCATGTGCAAATGATAAAACTTTATTATCAAAATGAGTGTTCGTTAGTGAAAACGTTGCGCGCATTGCGCCCATTTTACGGCAGACGCGGTGGCCCTTCAAAGTCTACTCTCCAACGATTGGTGACTAAATTCGAGACGACCGGTTCGGTAAACAACCAACCAACACCTTTACGTCAAAGGAACGCCAGATCGGCCGAGAACATCGCCGCTGTACGTGAGAGTGTTCAGGAGACTCCGAAGCAGTCGATTTCTCGCCGTGCACAAGAACTCGGCCTTTCGCAGACTTCAACTTGGAGAATTTTGCGTCGGGACTTGGGTCTGCATCCATACAAGATCCAACTGACCCAGGAGCTCAAAGTTAATGACCATAGACAACGCCGTGTGTTCGCTGAATGGGCGTCGGAACGCTTGGAAGAGGACCCCGATTTTGGCCAAAAAATAATCTTTAGCGACGAGGCACATTTTTGGATGAATGGTTTTGTTAATAAGCAAAATTGCCGTATATGGGATGACCACAACCCACATGAGGTTCACCAGATAGCAATGCATCCAACATAACGCAGGCCATCGCTCAGATTCAGCCGGATCTATGCAGCAGAGTCATTAAAAATTGGACCTCTCGGATTTGTGCCACCATGCGAAGCCGCGGCGGACATTTGAACGATGTTATATTTCATGCATAATGGCATAAACGGGCCTTTCAAATAAAAAATAAATTTCGTTAATATCTCACACACATCTAGTTTTATTCAATTTTAACATCGACCCGTCTTTGTTGAAAGACCCTTTAATACACTAGCTGACCCGCGCAACTTCGTATGTGTCAATTTTCCCCGTTTTTCTAACATTTTTCATTGCGGCTCCGCTCCTATAGCCTTCCTCGATACATGGGCTACCCAATAGTAAAATACTTTTTCAATTCGGACCAGTACTTTGTGTAATCCACAAATGGTTGTTCTGAGTCTGGGTGTAATTTGTGTCCGTGACTTGAATTCTTGTAAAGTCCCCCGCGACACAGGGCTTGTACCCTACAGCGGAAGTCGTGTTAAAAAAGATAGTATTTGTCTGTGACTTTAATAGTACCTACTTTACATGGAGTCCCAGAAGTTAACGCTAAGCGAAATGTGACTGATAGGCCAGGTCCAGTCTTCAGATTCCTGCCTGAACATCAGTAATTATCTGGAAATATATTAAAAAACTATCAGAAATAGATATTCAACTTTAAATCAGTAAAATTAACAGGTTTCATATACTTAACTAAGTTTACAAATAAATATTTATCAAGCCTGTAAGCTTCCATCCTGATAGAATATGGACTTTCTTCTTTCCAATTTCAGTAGGTTCTTCTTTCAAATGATTTAACCTATGAAATACCATGTTGACATTATTGCCAAAGGTCTAATACTCGTATTGAAAATATTAAAATAAACATTCCAGCGGGAATTGCGTTGTATTTGGACTTTAATTTGAAGAAAGAAAGTTGTACTCCAGTGCGATAGCTCATCAGCTCTTCCTCTCGTTAGTCAAAATGTTCCTACATTTTTTTTAACGAAGCCAACCATTTGTTACAGATTGTAGTATTCATCTGCATGGCGTGCGCTGCGAGCGCGAGCGTCATCGCCCCGGCGGTACCGCTGGCGCGCGTCGACCCTTTCCCTCAATACTCCTACGGATACGACGTCCAGGACTCACTCACAGGCGACTACAAAGGCCACCAGGAACACAGGAATGGGGACATCGTCACTGGTTCCTACTCGGTCGTAGACCCTGACGGTACACGAAGAATCGTCGACTATTCGGCTGACCCTTTGAATGGCTTTAACGCGGTTGTACGCCGCGAGCCATTGGTCGTAGCTGCCCCACCTAGAGTTCTAGCGCCTGCTCCAGTAGTCGGTCCTGCGCCTGTTCTCGCGCGAGGTCCAGTCTTCGGTCCAGGCCCCGCGCCCCTCTTCGCCCCTGCCCCCGCACCCTATCTGGCACCCAGGCTACCTAGTCCTTACTTCTTCTAGATGAATTATTACAATGTTGTTGTTGATATCTAATTTTAAGACTTTTATACCATTGTTATTTATATGAATAAACGATTTCAATATTTTTGATACAATTATTTTGTTGATTTTATAATTTTAGTTAACATGTAATAAATTTCTTAAAATTGTCTTTACAAGGCCAATACTACAAGTGGGTGTGAACCTTAAATACTCGGTAGCCTAAAGTACCTAAGGCATCGGAATCGCAATCGTGAGGTCGCGGGTTCGAATCCTACTCATTATACAACAAAACTTGGTTGGTTGGTCGACACATTCTTTACAAAACATCTAAAACGAAACTGTAAATTGGATCTTGTCGTCACATATGTGACGATTAGCCGAATACTTAAACGTTAGATCTGTAAAGCGTACTTAGGCTTTGCTAAATATCTCTCTCATAGTTTTTTTTGTTTAGTTAAAACTATGCAAAAAAATCGACGATGCATTATGCGAACCGTTGACATTATAGACATTATCATCTTAGATTATGCTAAGCTTGGGATAGAACCAATTCAACGAGTAACATATTGAGCTAACCCTAAGTACCTATGTTTGCTCTATAGATCACATCCTTAGTTTTGAGACGACTTCAACTTCTATGTCGTCACGGTTATACTAAGGAGAATAGCAGACAGAAATACTTATGAGCTGACCTCAAAGTTAAATATAATTTGAATATTCTGGGGCAAATTAAAACAAAACACTCAAAGATGACCCAAAATGTATAACTAAACTTCTCGTTAATATCATCAAATCTTGTAATCGTATAAAAACTCAATCAAAAATGACCACACTTATGTTTTAAGATACAAGAACTTTACAAAAATTATACCTTACCGCTATCTTAATAAAATATTATGTATAGTAACTGTACAAGGCAGGAGCACTCACCCAGTCCTACGGCGACACTGCGCTGGGCCGTGCTCGCATTCCAGTGAAGATCGCGACCTTGCCTTAGTTAACCACCTCAATTAAAAGCGAAAGTTTCGACAAAATTCTCATAATTGCGAGGTTCGATTACCGGATCGAGCCTTGTGACGTCACATATTTCCATTGTCATAAGTGGACATGCATTGAATATAAAACGGGCCTGAACACTGAAATCGGCAGTTCTATCTCACCATTGAACACTACTACATCTAAAATGGCATTCAAGGTATTTATTATTACTTAATTTAACACTTTTTTTTAAATTACTAGATGTATCTTTTATACAATGTGTTGTCTTTTTCACAGTTTGTCGTCTTCAGCTGTTTGGTAGCGGTGGCGACCGCTGGCCTGATCCCAACGGGCGAAGTCACGTACTCTGCTCCCGTTGCATACTCAAGCCACGGATACGAAGCGGCTCCTCTCGCTTATGCCGCGCCGATCACCAAGTATGCCGCTCCAGTCGCATACTCTGCCCCAATCGCCAAAGTAGCATACGCCGCTCCCATCGCCAAAGTAGCATACGCCGCCCCCATCGAGAAGGTTGAAGCTTACGCGCCCAAAGCTCAATACAGCTACTCCTATGACGTGCAGGACGGACACACCGGCGATTCTAAGTCCCAGCACGAAACTCGCGACGGAGATGTCGTCCATGGCTCCTACTCTCTTGTTGATCCCGATGGTTTCAAGCGCACTGTGGAGTACACCGCTGACCCTCACAATGGTTTCAACGCTGTCGTACACAGGGAACACATCGGAGTGAAAGTCGCTCCTGTGGCTAAGATCGCTGCCCCCGTTGCGTATGCTGCTGCGCCAGTATATCACTCCGCGCCCGTGTACCATTCTGAACCTGTAGCTTACTCTGCTCCAGCATACTCTTACCATCATTAAATCTTCTAATTTGATGATGACTTTGAATGTAATACTTTCGTAATAGTAAATAAACATATTTATTTATTGTACACCTATTTTTTATTTAATAGTGTATAACATACATAATATTATTCGCTTTCTTTCTTGAAGCCAAAAACATGATGATATAACATGTCGTATAAAACATTAGTTTAACCATTCGTGCAATATCTACAATAATATTTTTATAAATATTAATTTTAATCTGTTCAAAACATTAAAATTCTCAAAATAATTAATTCATAGAAATTAATAAAATTATATATCGAATATTTGGAGTCCCAAGACGCCAGACTTTGGAGGCGCTCGTAGCACTTGTTCTGGTCCGGGGATGACAGAGAGCCCACGCTGTTTGCGCTTGCGACGCTCGGAGTGCTGATCTCCTGCTTCAGGCTTGCGAGGCAGCACGGAGAAGCGCCGTCCCGTTGGAACAATAGACATGCGCTTGAACAGCACTGTAGTCTCAACGGCTTGCTCCGGTTCCATCACAGAAATTATCTGTTTCTCACGTTGTACTATACCCTTGCGTTCATCGGCCGTGACCGCCTCGTTTACCATTTCACCACACTTGTACAAGAAAGCGTGCACCCTTTCTGGATCTTGCATTTTCTTGGCGTATTCGTACGCTTCTTCCACCATTATACGCACTTCATTTGCGTTGTTTTGTTGCATGTCACCACTCATCAAGACGAAGCAGCCGTTTAACCACCACGTGACATTTCCTAGCTCTTGAGCTTCTCGTTGACAGCGTTTGCCATAAAATTTGGCAAGCGCGTAGTTCTTCTGTGTGCAAAGAAGTCGAGCTAACTCATACATAAGCCAGCATTTCATGGTAGAATTCTCACACATTTCAAGAGTTGCCTGAACTTTTTGAGTCGCCTGTTGGATGTCAACAAACTTGTATGGATAATTTGCCATAACTGAATCGAAGGAAGTGGGGCGTCCTACACGTAGACCCATAAGGAAGGCAATACGACGTCGATTGCCTCGTTCGCTAAGCGTGTAGGATAGACGGTGCTGTGAAAGATATCCTTCACCCACAGCCCTATACAAACGATCGGTATAAAGCTCTTTATCAGGTAACGTCCTTGGGGTTTTTGAATCAAGAAATAGCTGCATACGTTCTGCTTGAGCTATCAAATCCATAACGCGATTTTCACGCATACTCTTTTCAATCTGCTTCAACAAACGTTCAGATGTACGCGCCCCAATTTCACGTTCTCGTACAAGAACCATCTCCTTATATTTATTTTGATATTTGGATTCTGCTTTTTCAGACAATTTAATAGTATAATACGGTCTTTGCGAACGCAGCATCTCTTGTCTTTCACTTAGAGATCGCAATGCTTCGCGCACTATTTCTTTTAATTCTTGACTACCCGCGGAATTTGCAGATTTTATTCTAGGATCTTCAGTTAGATGCTGAAGAAAAAATTTGTCGTATGCCATCGGACCCAGATATTTCATGGCGAGAACTCGAGCTAATGTGATTTGCTTTCGTGCCTCCATTTGTGTCAGTTTTCGTTTTTCTTCTGGCTTAGGAATACGAGATACATGGAGTTTTTTTTGTGGTTCATTCTCGTCGCCTCGCACCGCTTCTAGCTGCTTGATAAGAGGTAGGAAATCTAACATAACACTACCAGCATTCACGCCTATACAATCCTGAATTGTTTCTACGCCTTGGTTTATGCCTTCCATGAAGTATGGAGGTTGGCGCCGACGCCTGAGTCCCCGGTAGTTCATGACGACAGAGCGCTCAAAGTCGGACATAGTGTACATGGCACGCGCTTGCATGTTTCGTGCGTTCATGTTGTCCGGCTCCAGTTTGAGAGCTAACTCCGCGTCTGCATATGCTTGAACCGGCTGCACAGCATCCGCGCATACCTGACTGCGCCCCGTAAGAGTGCGAACGTCCTCGGGACTGTTCTTGAAAGCCTCATCGTATGATGATTTCGCCTTCTCAAACTGTTCGAGGCGACGTAGGTAAGCTCCCCGTTCGCGATATACGGTAAGGGCTCCATATAACTGTTTCTCCTCCATTATAAATATAAATTATTAAGAACCTCTCATTGATGTGGAATAAAGTAGGTAAATATTTTGAGTTGTCTATTTTTACTCAGAATATTATGTTATTATTCTGAGGTTTTTGATATTACGAAGTTTTATATTCTCTTTGGTTTTGACATAGTGTTACATTCTCTTTGGTCATTGGCTTCTGACATGCACATGCTTATCACCAAAGAGAAAACATGCGCTCTTTCCACAGTAAAACACACAAGAAGCTTATGGTGAAGACTGGAGACCAAACTCAATGTACATTGTACGTGTGCCGAGGCTTCTCGTGTCGTCTTCTCTAAAAAACCCACATTTTCTTTTTAAGTATAGTGTGGTAGTGGTAGAAGCGAAAGTGGTAGGAGGCTCCTCGAATGGTCAAATTTCCACGTCTGACGTAATAATCATTACTAATAAAATAATAATGATTTATTATGTCATTTTATCCTAACAAAATTATAGTGTTGACTCAATTTTGGTTATTAGGTATACTTGATCTGGCATTGATATTTTTTTATTAAAGTTTATGTGCAACTCTGAATTTAGGCTTCCTGGAAGAATACTGATGTTAATCTTGCGACTTACTACAAAAAAATATTTTTTCAAGGTTTTCTAGTATTAAGCTAACCTAGGGTATTGAGCTAAGAGAATAAGTGACAGATGGTCTGACGGACAGCCAGACCAGAGCAAAACTATCCTCGTTACTACGGAACCCTAATTAATAACTATAACAAATAAAGCAAATCAATTTAAATATCAACATACGAACTAAAACAGAGAAGGACGTAGGTATGTACCTACATGACGAATTGCCCTGGGTTCTTATTCACGTTCTTTTCTTTCCGCTTGCGCATGCGCATTGATTGCTTTTTTAAGCATAGCTCACTATTTACCATTATTACAACATTTTGACAGTTCACACGGGCTTGCCGCGGAAACGGGAGAAAAGAACGTCAATAAGGACCCTGCAAGCCTAGCGATATGTTTCGACAAGTTCATTCGGGGTAAATACGCCACCCCGAATGAACCTTTGTGGAGTGTGAAAGTAGTTAGGTATACCTACCAATCTAACCATTGAAGTTTGAAACTATCTAAAGGTTCATTTCCGTGCATCGCGGCCGATCGCGAGCCGCGAGCGGCTTACGACAAGCGTCTGACGCACGCGGCCGATGCGACAATATTCACAGTGCGCGCGGGTGATTTTCAAATTTGGGGCCAAAAACATGTCTCTTGACTTTGCTGTTTTAGAGTACATGCTGACATAATTTACATTATTCTAAATGATTAATATCTATGTAATGCATATGTTCTTTTACATCCATTCAAATAGCGCTGTTAATTAAGTAGATATGCCGTTAAAACTAACCCATATCTCATTAATGTTACCTGTCTCGATTTTACATTTTTACTTATTTGATTGATAAAACAAAAATTAGCCCAGGAAAACGGATTTTTATTTTTAGTGTGTAAGCTATAGTTATTTAATAATCAGAATTAATCATCGCGACAGGCTAAACTATAAGAAAAAAAAAATTCTTGGCGTTTGAACCAAGTTACTTTTTGAAAAACTCATTCATGTAACCGTCGGCACCCGTTAGCAAAACATGTCCTAACACGTATAAACTTCGCTAACCAACGCTTTGTGCCGGCGTACCCCTCCCCCTGCTCATTCGTCCCCGAACCGTCGTGGTGTGAGGTTGTATCCGTCGATATTTTATTGTAAAATCAAGATTTCAGGTAAGACTTTGAAATTTATATCAAAATTGTTATCATCAGTGTTTTGCAGACAAATAGTGCTAATTTTGTACAGTAGAATACTTATCTTTACTTTAAAGATTAAAGATTTTGAGCATATTGTTTGTATATTAAAAAGTCATATTCTAGAATGTTCCGTTTGGACAGGAAATTTTAAAAACTGCCAAAAATCTCATTCATGTTACTCTCATTCGTATAGGTTCACTGACTACACTAATGATACGTTTTGGCCTACAAATGATAACGTCATATTGGGTATGTAATTAAACTGGTGGACTGATGTTGCCCTTTTGATGACGTATTCCTGTGACATTGTGTTATATATCTTTAGCCCTTATTTTTTGTTGTAATTTGGTTTATTTGCTAGTAATATTGTTGTTGTCAAATATTAGTAAAATTATAACGAACATATTATAAGAAAAAAATAATATTCATCTTCAAACGTTTTTAATAAAAATAATTATTAGATTAAGTTTAGTCCCGATTGACGTCACTACATATTACTACTACGTTTAATACCTTTCTTACTTTTTAGAAAATTGACAATGGCTAAGACTAAGAAAATGAGCGAGGAAGAGTTGGAAAGGCGACGAATAGCAAGAAAGGAAAAATATAAAAATATAAAAAATAATCCCCAACTTTATGCTATAGAACAAGAGAAAAAAAGAAAATATTATCTAAAAAGAAAAGAAACTGGAAAAATTAAAAATATTACTGAAATGAGTCCACGAGAACAGAGAGTCCGAAGACGAAAGTGGAAGGTGAGTGCTAAAAAGTATTACGATAAAAAAAAGAAAGAAAAAGACATAGAAATGGCAAAAGTTAATAGTGATAATAATAATCCAGATATTGTTGAAGATATAAGAGATAATGATAACCAAAATATAAAACCGATGGCAGATCCATTGGACGTTGATGATGAGAAACCAATAAGAACAAAACTGGAATTAAAGTTAATAAACAAAATTAAAACATTAAAATTACAGCATCTAAAAGAGAAACGAAATTTAATGTTATTGTTAAAGAAATGCAAGAGCAGAATTAAATATTTACAAAGACATATTTTTACATTAAGTAACAAAACGAGTAATAATTTGGAAAACATAGACAAAAAACCTTTATTTGATAAACTTTTAAGTGACACTCTAGTAGAAAAATTTGCAACAACAAAAAGTAGAAAGGAGAAAAGAATAATTACAAATCTTATTAATAAAAACAAATTCAAAGAATTAAAAGTTGCCACCAATCTTCGTAGTGTGTGCCTTCGAAAAAGGTTTAAGAAAACACTGGGAAACTTTAATATGCAAAAAATGGTTGAATTATTTTATGAAGACGACATAAATAGTCGCATTACTCCCGGTAAGAAACAATATAAGAAGAAGTCTGGAATTGTTAAACAAATTAGATATCTTTTAGATTCAATGAAAAACTTACACAAGAAATTTTTAGATGAAAATCCTAATATTAAAATAAGTTATACAACTTTTACTAGATTAAGGCCATTTTGGGTATTACTTCCAGTAGACGATCGTGACACGTGTGCATGTACATTACATACAAATTTGAATTTGTTGGTAGCAGCTCTTAATAAACATAATATACTAAATATAAAGGATGGCCAAGACTTGATTAACGCCATATGTTGTGATAAATATAATGCCGATTGCCTTAGTCGCAAGTGTTCCGTTTGTAAAGACAAGACTGTAACATACGAAGAATTCCATAACGATAAACAAATACAGTACATGGAATGGGAAAAAGATATTAAAACAATTGAAAATAAGAAAATCAAAATAATAAAGAAGAAAACTAAAAAATCTGATCCATATGGTTTGATATTAAAACTAGAGAATGTAATACCAAAATTTGTATCGCACGTAAGTAACATAGTTAACCAGTATAACGCTATTAAATCTTTAAAGGAGTCACTGAACAACAATGAAGCGTTAATTCACATGGACTTTTCCGAAAATTATGCTTTCAAGTATGGAGAAGAGGTACAGAGTATGCACTTCGGTGGTAGTCGTGGACAAGTATGTCTGCATACAGCAGTTATTTATTTAAGAAATGAGTTAAGTGCCGTCGTAAGTCATTCACTTTGTACAGTAAGTGAGCGCCAGCTGTGTGGGCTCATTTAAATTATTTGATAAATTTTGTTTACGTCAAGTCCCCACAGATTAATCGTATCCACATTCTGACAGATAGTCCTACCAGTCAATATCGAAATAAATACATTTTCTATATTATAACACAACTAAAGACCGATTTTCCAAAATTGAATGTTATCACATGGAACTATCAAGAAGCTGGGCACGGTAAAGGTGCCCCTGATGGGATCGGAGCTGTTGTTAAAAGGACTGCCGATTACCAGGTCAAATGTCATCAAGATGTTGGGAACTTTGACGTATTTATAGAGGTTATAAAAAATATAAAAAACGTTGCAGTCGGCGTTATACAGGAGCAAGATATTAAAATTAAAGACATACTTTTACCCAAAAACATCAAGACATTCAAGGGCACCATGGACGTTCATCAGGTAAATACTGGTACAATATCTTTGGAATTATATAGTCTTACATTGGCTAAACATAAAACACTTTATTTTTTTTAGGTCGTATGGGCAGAAAATTCTTCGTATTTAGAATTTAGAAGACAGAGTTGTTTCGAATGCATAAATATGGGTTGCACGCATAGCAAACATATAAGACATTTTAAAATTTACGATTCTCCAACATCAGTTGCAATAGAAAATGTTAACATCATACCGGAAAACAAAAGGATTCGAATACTTAACGACATTACAATTAGCTACACCAATAATATAAATCCAACGTCGCATATTTCACAAGCAATCACGAGTCTTCGCAGCGTAAGACGCTCCTGGCAAAACCAAACTTTTACAGGAAACTTCACTAAAGCGTCGGGTCATGAACAAGAATTTCAAAAATTTATTGAAAAGTCTAAAGATTATGATGATTCGTCTAATTAGTGGCTTTACTTAATTTGATTAATAGCACGAATACGAATCGCTTATTATGATAAGAAAAAAGAAAGTGTTTTGTTATTTTAATATTAACTTTAAAAGCTTTAACTTATGTATGATCAAGACTGAATTAGAAATGTGTAACCAATGAGTAATTTGTGATAATTGTTTATAAATATCTATAGTTTTAAATGAATGTTTGACAATTGATTAATAAGACAATTTTTTGAATTTATTGAGAAGTCTAAAAGCAATTATTAGTATCTATAATTATTTTGATTATTCATAATTAGAATATATTACTGAAACGATAAAAATTATGATCAGATTTATTATGTTTATATAATGTTGCTTATTTTGTTATTTGATTTAAATTTTAATTGCTTTTGTTTATGTGCTACAACAAAAGCTTAAGTTTCATGTAGACATATATATGAACGAGCAATGTAAACCAATGATTAATTATTACTTTTATATAGGTATATCTGTGTTTCGAGATGCAGGACCGAGGTGCGACATCACATCACCTTCCTCGGTCTGGAATTTTTCTTTTATACATTAATATAGTTATATTGTTGATTGATAATTGCGAGTCAATATAATTTTAGATAAGAATTATTCATATTTGCTTTTGTGCTGTTTCGATTTTTTTTTTATTGCGTTATGCTATAACAAAAGCGTAAGCTTAATGTATGATTGATTAAGGCTGAATTAGCAATGTGTACCATTGATTTAATTGTAATAATTAGTTTTATGCATCTAGATGATGTAAATTGTGGTATTATTATATAGTCTTCATTATTTTATTTTATTGTTAATGTTTTGTTACAGTCTATTACTATTAAACTAAAATAAGCATGTAAAACAATGTCATAATCATGTCATCATTAGTGTAACTACAGTTCTCAGTCAGATTTAACGTAAAATCATTAGTGCAACTTTCATTCTCATTCGTGTCACCCAAAAGTTGATTATCTTGTGATTTATTGTAATAAAAAGGTGATCTCTGAAAGTACCATATAGTTTTTCATTAAATAAACCCAACTAAATATAAAAAAACGCAAATATTAAGACAAACCGAAAAACATGAAATCGCTACATTTTTGGCCCGAAATTTGAAAACGACCCGCGCGCAGCTTACGAAAGTCGTCGGCCGCGCGCGTCTGTCGCTTACCTCGGAAACGGCTCCATACATTCTTATACTCTGACTATTGTCGCATCGGCCGCGCGCGTCAGTCGTTCGTCGTAAGCCGCGCGCGGCTCGCGATCGGCCGCGATGCACGGAAATGAACCTTTAAAAGTTAAATCAGTTAACATAAAAGGTTGCTTTTATTTTTAGAAACGATAGCGATCACACTTCCTCTTATATTCCTTGTAATAAATGAGAAAGCGGAAGGAAATTGTTAAAAAATGAGGAAATTCCTCATTATGAGGAAGAGGAATCATCATCAACCCTAATGCCTAAGATCCCATACGTTCCAGACATATTTTATTTTCTGAAAGGTAAAATGTGGGGCCTTGGGTAGTGTTGGGTAGACTTGGATATGAAGTATTTAATTAAATCTATGTATATATATATATATATATACAATGCAACCTCGATTTAACAAATCGGAGGGGAACAAGAAAATATTCGTTATATCAAGTAATTCGTTGAACTGAGGTTTGTTATGTTGAGGCACAGATAATATAATACTATACCTACTAGTATAAGGTTGGTCTAAAATTCGTTATAAAGAGGTAAAAGAATAGTTTTATTCACCTCAACATGTCACGACATGAATCACATACTATAGGATGAAGAGTTTATATTGGTGGGAACTTTATATAAAGGTTTTGGGTTGACAAAATTCGTTAATAAGAGGTATGAATACTTTTTCTTGATAGTTGAAAATTTGTTAAATCGAGGAAGTCGTTATATTGAGGTACGTTATATTAAGGTTGCACTGCATATATATATATATATATATATATATATATATATATATATATATATATATATATATATATATATATATATATATATATGTATATATACATATATATATAATAAATTAAATTATAGATAGAATTTTGACATATTTCTTATATTATTCTTTTACCTACCTCCAGTAACTAAATCATTAAATAAAAAATCGAACGGATGTAAGTTGTTTACCAGGGCCTTTAGAAAAGTGACATAAACTCTCTTCCTCTGGATCTTGGAATAAAAAATAGAATATATATTACAAAGTTATTTACTGTACTGTAAAGAAGTCACGTATGGGCGGTTATTAGTATTCACAAATCACCGAAACGTCGGGCAATAAAACAAAGGATATTTAGCCTTCAAATAAAATATTTACGCGATTAAGACCCGTAACTAATAATATATATTTATATTTTAAAGACAACTGGCAATGTATGATTGGGTCCCAAATTACTGACAATTTTGCTAACCCCTCCAACTAAGCTCAAAGACTTGTGTTAGGAATGGGTTCACGTCGGTAGTATAATGGGTAGGATTCGAACTCGCGACCTCACGATTGCGAGACCGATGCCTTAGCCATTAGGCTACTACCGCTTCTGTGTGTATTATGATTATATAAATATACAAAAGAACTGTGATAATAAAAGTCATCGCTTCTCGTAAAAAGTTTAATGAGCCATTAATTCAGTCATTGTTGGATTCAGTTGTTTAGACGGCAGCGACAACGGGTGCAGGGGCGTACGCATACCGGGCGACAGGTGCTGTATATGCTGCGAACCTTGCCACGGGCGCGGCGGGTACTGCTGCAGTGTATCTCGCGGCGAAGAATGGGGCTGGGGCGGCGGCATAACGAGCTGGGACGACAGCGGGAGCGGCAGCAATTCTAGCGGGCACCACAGCGGGCTCGGCGACAACAGCGGGGGCGGCGGCCACTAGCGGCTCCTTACGCACCACCGCGTTGAAGCCGTTCACTGAATCAGCAGTATAATCGACCACGCGGAGAGTGCCATCGGGATCAGCAACTGTGTATTGTCCAAGCACCAAGTCTCCGTTGCGTTGCTCTGTCTGGCTCTTGAAGTCACCAGTGAGAGCATCAGCTACGTTGTATCCGAAGTTGTACTGAGGAAGGGGATCGAATTCTTCCAGTCTAGCCGCTACCGGAGCAGCAACTACAGGTTGAGCGATGAGAGGGGCTGCCACGGCTGCGGGGGCCACACCCGCACGCGCCAAAGCCACGAGGCATGAGAGAATGACGAACTGAAACAAATCGATTCGTTAGAGTCCGGTAACGGTCATCACTGTGCCTGCACTAGTTGTTTAACGTGTGACACATAAGTTGTACTTGAAACAGTGACACGGTTTTACGAGGGCGAGACTAGTGCGGTTGCGTAAGTGTATGCGCGGAGAAATTACTAACAAGCTGAGGATAGCTCGTTCGTCAAGGACACGCTAGGTGTCGCCTCCTGCATTTAAATGAGTCTAAATGGCCGTTAGTTGTGTGGCGCCGTTCTATTGCATGGTAACTACTAACCTATTGCTAAAATAAACATAACTAATGAATCATTATGTCATATTATCATGACGTTCCGGTTATAAATAATCTTGTAAGCCTGTATAATGTAACATTACAGTACTGTTACAATATAATTATATTTTTGATCGATGCATTGATTGTGGTTCAAGGTCCACTATATCTACCTACTAGCTGTGCCCCGCGGTGTTACCCGCGGTTTATGCCTAGCCTATGTGTTAATCCAGGGTGTCAGCCAACTCCATACTAAATTTTATTAAAAACGCTCCAGCCGTTTAGACGTGAAGAAGTTACAAACATACACACTCACATACTCACAAACTTTCGCCTTTATAATATTAGTGTGATAAGTAGGTACATGAAATATTGTTTTTAAGTTATAATAAGTATGTAAGTTATTAAGACTGCCTCTGTGGCGCGGTGGGAGTATGTCCGACTGCTACGCAAGAGTTCGTGGGTTCGATTCCCACACGGGACACCACTTTGTATGATCCACAAATTGTTGTTCCGAGTCTGGATGTACTTTGTGTCTGTGATTTGTATGTTTGTAAAGTTTCCCGCGACACATGGCTTGAACCCTACAGCAAGAGTCGTCTTTTTGAAATTAAAAAAAAATTACATACATATAATTCAAACAAATTTGAGAATTTTACAAAGAAAGAGAGAGTACCATATACTTAGTTACCTACTTTAAATTAGTAGTATTGGAGTAATTAGCCTTCGTTACAGTTTACAGTTGGAACAAACATACAATTAGATAGAATCTACAGACATGGTTTCTTCCATAAGTTTATGCTAATGATTAAAGATAGGTAGATACCTTAAATACTAGGAGAGAGATAAGTTATAGTTCCTTCTATAACGTGATAATGAATCGCAGCTAAGTGACAATGTTACTCACTATCACTAGTAGTAGGTAGGTTGAGTTAAATTCGCATTATGCTCTCGTTGCTCTCGCTACTAATATTATAAAGTTGAAGAGTGTTGGAAGCGGCGGTAGCCTAATGGCTATGGCATCGGTCTCGCAATCGTGAGGTCGCGGCTTCGAATCCTACCCATTATACTACCAACGTAAACCCACTTGAACATTGCTAGTAATGTGGGACTCAATCCCACATTGCTTCTTTTTATAAAATATAAAAGTTTGTTTGTTTGAACGCGATAATCTCAGAAAATACTGGTTCGAATAGAAAAAATCTTTTAATGTTGAATAGGTAATTTATCGCGGAAGAATATAGATTATATAACATTACGCTACGGTCAATAGAAGCGGAGCAGCAATAACAAATTGCAAAACGGGAGAAATTGACGCAGACGAAGTTGTGCGGGTCAGCTTAGTACCTACTTTATTGTATTTTTATTGAACTATAATTAGGGGAATAAGATTGAAATAGATAGAAATTACAGTGGTTTAAGGCCGGGTTTAAGTTTTCACAGATTAACAAGATCAATTTATAATTGTATGAAGTAGTAATAGTAGTTACCTTAAAGGCCATTGTTCCTGTTGAGTTGTAGAGAGGAGTCAAGAGCGACTATGCTCCTGTTCTCTCAAACGAGGTATATATACCAGTAGCAGGTTGTGACATCGGCTCAAGTTCGCGTTTTGTATTATGTGTGCGCATCACTATGGATGTGCACGCAATTGGAAATGAGCTACAATTTGTCAATGGCGGAAAATGCGAGCGTTCTTGACTTTTGGCCAACTATTATGAAATTTACAATAATCTGTTGTAGATGCTTGTCTGAAGTCAGTCATGGAACAAACGAGTTACAAGTTACTTGATAGTAAGCAAACACCACCAGGCACAACTCAATATAATTAAATACTTTGTTTTAGGCACAACTATCGTGCCTTATTGATACTCTTAATCTTCTTGTACTTTTTTGAAAAAACCTCTTTGTTGTAATCTTTGAGTTATGAATTAACCTACTAAATAAAACACTTACTACGATTAATCCTCTGGGATCACACGTTATAATCAAGATTATGACCAGCTTGTCAATTTTGATGTCTAATATCCACTTGTTTAAGTAAAATACTTAAGATCACGATCAATCTGTGTTCTTGTAAAATCTATACTAATATTATAAAGCTGAAGAGTTGGTTGAACGCGGTAATCTCAGGAACTACTGATTAGAATTGAAAAATTCTTTCACAGTTGGATAGCCCATTTATCGAGGAAGGCTATAGGTTAAATAACATCACGCTACGACCAACAAGAGCGGTGCAACAATGAGAAATGTTGCAAAAACGGGGAAAACTTACGCAGACGAAGTTGCGCGGGACAGCTAGTGCTTAATAATTTTAAAGGTAAGGTCGTGAACCTCACGAATACCTTTGACGAGACTTCACAACTATATTTTTTGGTTATATGCTCAAAAAA
Organism: Herminia tarsipennalis; assembly: GCA_945859575.2. NCBI lineage: Eukaryota > Metazoa > Arthropoda > Insecta > Lepidoptera > Erebidae > Herminia > Herminia tarsipennalis. The sequence goes on from OX243852.2 coordinate 10,135,686, forward strand.
TTATAGCGTGTACACACGTTCGTTTGACCGTTATCAAAGCATTTTGAATAGGTTTCATATTTTCCGGATAGTGCTATACTAGCACTATTCGTCGTCAAAATCTTCGAAGCGGCGGTAGCCTAGGTAATGGTTATGGCATCGGACTCACAATCATGAAGTCGCGGGTTCGAATCTACTATCGACACAACCCACTCTTAACACAAGCAAAGGGGTTAACGGGATTGCTAATAACGTGGGACCCAACCCCTCATTGCTAGTTATCTATTTTTTATTTAGAAAAAATAGTATTTGCACCTATACATTGCTGCCATACTTCCATACACCAATCGCCTTGATGGCGCAATGGGAGTTCGAACGACTGCTGTGCCAGGGCATATGTATTCGGTTAACACACAGAGCAGAACTTTCTGAAATTAATAAATGTTGGTTCCGAATCAGGCAGTACCTTATGTCCGTTAATGAAAAAAAAACTGCTACATACTTATACGATATTATTTTTTTTATTGCTTTTGATATTAAGGCGCTAAAGAGCGATGAACTGACGAGGGGTTAACTAAATTTAAAATAATTTGAAATAAAACCAAAAGTAACGAATTATTTACAACTTATTCAGTAGAACTATAAGAAAGGGTTAAATAAAAAGGAAGGCACAACCACATTTTTAATTTCTTTATACGTTTATTTATGAACTAGCTGTGCCCGCGACTTCGTTCGCGTGAAAGTCGGGTTTAAATTAAGGTAGTTTAGGTAACGAAATAACTTCTGTGTAAATATGTTGGAAACAGTCCTGTTGACTAAATACTTACTAAATAAAAATCGATCTGTTCTATTCTTTTAGATAGTTAGTTTGGTGTGCGGCTTAAGAAGTGGGTTTTCTGTTGTTTTTGTTTCATTCTTTCAACGTTATACCTACTTATTACCTAATAATTTTTAATAGAATTTGTACGAAAATTTTGTTACTTCTCATGTGATCGTAAACTTGTAAAGCCTAAGTACTTAACTGTGATAGTTTTCCTTATAATTTTAGTATTTATACTACTACCCTGAATTTTTTCACATACCCAACATCAACCATTTAGCTGGCAGGGGGACACTTGACTCTAACAAAAATGTTTACTATAAAGCCTAATATTATACACAATCTAAAAATAGTCTTCATTAACCCTAAACGCTTTTTAAAAGACCTATTTAATGATACCACACACGATGGGGTAAGTAGGTGAAAAAAAAATCACATCCCCACTTTACATATAAGAGAGGTACCCTTAAAAAAAATAATGATTTTCAAGATTTTGTTCTTTCACTTTATCGGCGTTAGTAATTTATTCATGCAAAAGTTGCAACCTTCTAGCACTAACAGTCTTTGAGCTAAGCTGCGGACGGACGGACATAAGGGAACTATAAGGATTCTGTTTTGCCATTTTGGCTAAAAATGGGGTGTATTTCATATAGTGTTACAACGCAATACTAATAATAAAACTGCTGTAACACTTTAGTAAGCAAACACAGAGCGTGTCGTGTGTGTCATGCCCGCGAAAATGTCAGATATCCCTAAAGGTACGGTTGACAGACAACGACCCCCCTCCTCCCGTCACCCGAACTACTCACACTTGACCAATGTTGAGCCATTCATTATCGTTGAATTGATGAACACGTGATCTCCAAACATAACCCCAAAACATGATCCTCGATGCATCTGTGTGATGCGTGGTCAAACATTTCTAAAAATCATGGCAATGTGTTTCTTTTTAAAACTTCTTTTACTAAGTATAGAACGTTATTGAATACAACGCCATCTACTTTCAAGAATGTTGCCACTCAGCAAGAAACAAATCCTTCATCTCAAGCACCTATACCCTAATAAATGTTTTCACAAATAAGGAATTATTTGATCACGGTTAACAATTTGATTTCATAGATGGCGCTACATGTTTTTTTTTTACGTGTGTAATGTCTTTTTTTAGACGAACACATCATTTCTAGAAAATGTCGAATACTTTTTAATTATAATGTAATATTGTTTTTCATTTCTACTACGATTAATTCATTACTCTCAGCAGTGCATGCAATACTTATAATTAACTTACCTAGGTGCATAATTTACTTGATTTTTAATATAAAAAAATAATAACCAAGGTAAATAAGTTACTAACGGTCGAAAAAATAACTAAAACATTGAGAAAAATATTAAAAAAGAATAAAGATAATTTTAAAAAATACAAAAAGAACATAATCAGACATCGGATTCGAGCCCGTGACTTCGTCGTCAAAGTCCGCTAGCATAGCTTCGAAGCTATACTGTTCGCTACTTACCACGTCAAAATAACTGTTCTTATGAAACTTAACAATGTTGTGTTTAGCTCCTTTTAGTTTTAGCGTGAAGTTATGTATTCCATGGGTTACAATTATAGATAATGTCTAATTGTGGAAAATTTTGTGATAAACCATTATGGTGCGACAAAAAATACGTTGCTACTCGTTCCCCATAGATGTTAACGTAATGATTCATAGTGTAAATAATGTCCTATAGTATTTACTATAAAACTGCAAATTTTCATAAAGATCCGTCTAGTAGTTACTGTTTTATAACGAAAAATAGCTACAGACATTATCCCTTACTGCTTAGCTCCTATGGGAAAAAGCGTGATAATTTATAGCCTAAATGTTAATCTGCATCTATTAGATTACACGTGCCAAATTTCAACCGAATCTGTACGGTAGTTTTTGCGTGATGCGTGTTCAAACAGACAGACAGACAGACAGACAGACATACAGACATTTCTAAAGATGCAGCAAAGTGTTTAAATACTCTTTTCGAACATTTCCTAATATTTTTTTTCACTAAGTTCGGCCATGTACAGACACGTGAAATTTACAGTTTTATTATATGTATAGATAAAAAAAAAAACAATCAAAAAAATATGACTTAAAAAGTTGTATATAACCCTATAGAGTTTTGTACTAGGGGTAGTATAAAACTTATGCCATATGCCTTTAGCTACTGAAATTGGATAAAATTAAAAACCGTGATAGGAGCAATACTAAATACTGATAATAACCCTATAGAGTTTTGCACTAGGGGTAGTATAAAACTTATGCCATATGCCTTTAGCTACTGAAATTGGATAAAATTAAAAACCGTGATAGGAGCAATACTAAATACTGATAATAACCCTATAGAGTTTTGCACTAGGGGTAGTATAAAACTTATGCCATATGCCTTTAGCTACTGAAATTGGATAAAATTAAAAACCGTGATAGGAGCAATACTAAATACTGATAATAACCCTATAGAGTTTTGCACTAGGGGTAGTATAAAACTTATGCCATATGCCTTTAGCTACTGAAATTGGATAAAATGAAAAACCGTGACTGGAGCAATACTAAATACTGATAACATACATTATCCGTTGGTGCAATTTGATCACACTTTTCTTTTAAGGTGGGGATCCCTTGAGCAAATTTTAAAATGACACATTAGATGACCTATATGGCACTCAGCACAAGTAAAAGCATCGTAAAAATACTTTTTTAATACAATTTTATTGGCGGTTGGTAAACTAACCGCGGCCTATGTTGATGTATACAGACAGCAGTTTTATAAACGGCAAAGTTAAGTTTGTCATATTTAGCATCTGTTTTTTCACTAATGTACCTACCACTATATAAAGGGTCTTTCAAATAGAGCGGGTCGATATTAATAATCTGTGGCGGCCATTTTGATTTGGCGGCATCTGTCAAATCTGTTTTTTCTTATTCAGTCACTGATGCCAAATCACCATGGCAAGGTACACGGTTGAGCAGCATGTGCAAATGATAAAACTTTATTATCAAAATGAGTGTTCGTTAGTGAAAACGTTGCGCGCATTGCGCCCATTTTACGGCAGACGCGGTGGCCCTTCAAAGTCTACTCTCCAACGATTGGTGACTAAATTCGAGACGACCGGTTCGGTAAACAACCAACCAACACCTTTACGTCAAAGGAACGCCAGATCGGCCGAGAACATCGCCGCTGTACGTGAGAGTGTTCAGGAGACTCCGAAGCAGTCGATTTCTCGCCGTGCACAAGAACTCGGCCTTTCGCAGACTTCAACTTGGAGAATTTTGCGTCGCGACTTGGGTCTGCATCCATACAAGATCCAACTGACCCAGGAGCTCAAAGTTAATGACCATAGACAACGCCGTGTGTTCGCTGAATGGGCGTCGGAACGCTTGGAAGAGGGATTCGGACTGTTCGTTCCACTGTTATGTTCCACTAATGGGTCCAATAAGGACCCCGATTTTGGCCAAAAAATAATCTTTAGCGACGAGGCACATTTTTGGATGAATGGTTTTGTTAATAAGCAAAATTGCCGTATATGGGATGACCACAACCCACATGAGGTTCACCAGATAGCAATGCATCCACAAAAAGTAACTGCTTGGTGCGGATTTTGGTCTGGCGGCGTCATTGGTCCGTACTTCTTCGAAAACGAAGTTGGCGAGGCCAGCACCGTCAACGGTGAGCGCTACAGATCAATGATAAACAATTTCTTTTGGCTTAAATTGAACAATATGGACGTGAATGACATGTGGTTCCAGCAAGATGGCGCTACTTGCCACACAGCGAACGACACAATCGACATTCTGCATGAACGGTTTGCGGGTAGGGTTATCTCTCGCAGAGGTGACGTGAATTGGCCACCAAGATCGTGTGATTTGACTCCGCTAGACTTTTTCTTGTGGGGTTTTCTGAAGTCGCAGGTCTATGCCAATAAACCACATTCGACCGTTGCCCTGAAAGCCAACATAACGCAGGCCATCGCTCAGATTCAGCCGGATCTATGCAGCAGAGTCATTAAAAATTGGACCTCTCGGATTTGTGCCACCATGCGAAGCCGCGGCGGACATTTGAACGATGTCATATTTCATGCATAATGGCATAAACGGGCCTTTCAAATAAAAAATAAATTTCGTTAATATCTCACACACATCTAGTTTTATTCAATTTTAACATCGACCCGTCTTTGTTGAAAGACCCTTTAAAATGTTCATATCAGGCGCGGATCCAGAACCAACATTTGACTCAACCGGTCAAGTGTGAGTCGTTCACAGGACTGAGGACACCGGTACACCATATATACATATATATATATACTAAACATTCCATCATGCAGTGTCAAAATTCTGAAATTCCCAAAAAAAAGGTAATCCAGTCGAGTCCGGGGTAGGGAGCAAAAGCCCCTGTTGATCTCCCCCCTTGTATCCGCGCCTGTGTCATATACATAAAGTTGGGCGTTTCCAGTATTCCAGGTTGATATGTATCATTTTTAAATTTATTCTAGGGATCCTAGTCACCTTACATTTTGAATGTTCCTCACAACAAACTTGCATAACTACCAGTAAGCCCATACACCACCATACCATAATCACTTATAGTTAGTTACACTGCTAACAAATCGCCGAACACACATAACAATTCGATATTACTTTACCTATGAAAGGACAAAGCGCTGGATATGGTTTAGGTAGAGCAAAACGAGCGCTTTTTAGGGTTCCGTAGCCCAAGAAATAAAACGGAACCCTTATAGTTTCGCCATGTCCGTCCGTCCGCAGCTTAGCTCAGGTGTAATTTTAAACACAAAGTGAAAAAATAAAATCTTGAAAAACATTTTTTTTGAGGTTATCTCCCCTATATGTAAAATGGGGAAGTAAATGTTTTTCCTCACCTGCCAGCTAAATGGTTGATGTTGGGTATGTGAAAAATGTAAAATTAAAAGGAAAACAATCACAACTAAGTCGGCTTTACAAGTTTACGAGTAACAGCTGATCAAATGAGAAGTAAAAAAAAATCGTACAAATTCCATTGAAAATTATTACTACATAGGTTTAACGTTGTAAGTATGAAACAAAAACAACAGAAAACCCACTTATTAAGCCGCATTATTCGGATGGGGGGACGAGGACTACGGAACACTTCATTGTGCGTGGCCCGAGATGCACTTGGTCGGTTTTTATCTAAACTGGATTTAGATAGATAAATCTCGATTCTCATGTTCGCCTGCGGCACTATTTTGGCGGTATATAATCGTCGAACGTGGTTATAATTCATATAATTCCTTCTCTAGTAGTCGATTGATTCACTACAATGGCCTTCAAGGTAAATACAACTTGTAAAGCTATTGTTTTAAATAAATTGGGACCGTAAACTATCTCGGGGTTCAACTTCGGACATAGTTACTTTTGGTATCGTCTATGTACCATAAATTGAAGGCTATAAACCCAAAGTCGCCAGTTATTAGCTACTTCAACAGTGATTATGATAAAGAAGTACAGAGTAAAACGCGTAACCGAGATCTAATTTTTCAAAAGAAAACTGGGAAGATCTAATATTTCCTTTGGCCGTGTGGTACCGGCTTAAGAATAGTACCACCCCATCTCTTCCCGTGGGTGTCGTCAAGGCGACTAAGGGATTTCTCACCGGAGGACGGGCAGCAGCGTCCTCTGCGTACTTAAAGCCTTACTGCGATCACCAACCCGCTCGCCAAGCGTGGTGATTATGGCAATTACCCCCAGGATCTACATACTAGTAGGTTCTACTGGGGAGACCCGTGCCCAGCAGTGGGTCATCATATGGGTTGATATGTAATATTTCCTTAGGCATCTGTGAAATAACCTATAACTATGCCTACCTATATACAAAAGTCAATAAACATTAATAATCATTATGGGTAATTTCGTTAATTGCTATTTTTCCTCTGTACAGTTCGTAGTCTTCGCATGCCTGGTGGCTGCCGCCAGCGCCGGTCTGCTCCCGGCCGCGCCGATCTCGTACGCAGCACCTGCTCATGTGGTGCACGCCGCGCCTTTAGCGTACGCCGCGCCCGTCGCTAAAGTGCTCGCACCAGTTGAACCGTACAACGCGCACCCTCAGTACAACTTCGCATACGACGTGCAGGATGGTCTCACCGGCGACTCCAAGAGCCAGCACGAGAGCCGTGACGGCGACGTCGTCCATGGCTCTTACTCCGTGGTCGACCCCGACGGCACCAGGCGCACCGTGGACTACACCGCTGACGACCACAACGGTTTCAACGCCGTCGTACGTAAGGAGGCTCTCAGTCACGTCGCTAAGGTTGTCGCTCCCGTCACCAAAGTGGTCGCTCCTGTCTCTTATGCTGCCCCAGTCGCTTACTCCGGCGCCCCCGTGGTGCACCACGCACCAGTTGTACACGGTGCCCCTGTAGCTTACTCCGCTCCCGTCTACCACCATTGAGGCTTGTTCCTAGTCAACTTATAAATATTTATTTACTTAAGGTTAAAAATACATGAACGAATAAACATTGTGAACAGTACATAAGGCTGAATTACAATTTAACGTACTTTATTTACTTCATTTATCCACATTTAAAATAACCAAATACTACTACAATACCTTTTTTTTTCTAAAATATTGAAATTGAAACAAATTAAAGAAAGCATTCAAATCGGTGCAACTGTTTTCGAGTTTTCGCAAAACTTACGAACAGCAGTTGATTTTTATTTTATAAGATTAGATTAGATAGATACAAGTAATAATTTTTAAGACAGTTGTTTAAAAAGCATTAACTGCTAGCCCCATTTTTTAAAAATGTGTATAAAATAATACTTCTATAATCTAGACATATACTTATATTACTATATCAAAGATCAAACCTGAAAGTGTGGTAGTTTCTCAGCAAATGGTACCATAAAAGTGCATACGTTGTTGGATAGTAATAGGGCTCGCTTCGCTCGCCAGGATAAGGGCTTTGCCATGACCTGTTAATTCTGAGTAAGTTAGCTTCACTTGATCGACATCTCTTGGCGTTACTTCTGGCAGCTTTGCTGGAAGCTCAATTTGCGTGAATTTAGGATATTGTGTGCAATGTAGCCTGTGTCTCTTGGCAAAGGATCTAATCGATTACAAAATGTAGAGATAACTATCAAATGGACGTGACATTTAGCTATAATAAGAAGAAAGTTTAAAACATTATCGCAGGCACCTCACATCATCAAAGGTCTTTTATCCCAATTATTTGGGGTTTGCGCAATTTGTAATTTGTCTACATACACTTGACTGGCCTGTTGGTTTAGTGGTTAGTGACCCTGACTGCTAAGCCGGAGGTCATGGGTTTGATCCCCACCCAGGATAAAACTCTGTGTTATGAGCACGATGGCTTATTCTGTGTCTGGGTGTAATTTATGTATAATATGTATGTATTTAGAAATATATAAGTATGTGTATCCGTTGTCTGGCTTCCATAGTTTAAGCTCTGTTTAGTATGGGATCAGATAATGTTGTGTGAGTTGTCATAAGATATTATTATTATACACTACTATCAAACGTCACTTCTGTAGATATATAGGTACTTTCTTGTTAAACCGTCAAATAAAAGGTGCGCCTCAATAAGTAGACACGCTTCACACTTCACAGCATGTTCTTTGTGGCACACTCTATAATTATTGAATGGCATTGGTGTCAGACCGCCCCCCCCCGCATTTCCGTGTAAACCTACTGATAGGAGAACGAGGACTATAATTCCTTTATGCTCCTACCAGTAGCAGAACGAGAACAAATATATCATACTCCTACTAATTCTCTGTTCTACGTTTTAATTAATCAAATGGCGTTCTTTAGGATTTGTCCTATATTAAACAACAGTTTAGGTTGCTTGGCCTTGAAACTAAATTTAATAAATGCCGAATTTTGAAATACGTATGTATATCATGAAAGGCAAAGGACCAGCAACGTAGCTGAAAGTTTCAATTCGGTCCTGAACAAGGAAGTCAAAAACACTTTAATAAGTGTGCTGAATTTTCTCTATAAAGCTATAGCCGACAAAGATGTTCCGTTTTTAATTACGAGTGTTAATAATCATAAAATTAATGTTGTTCAACTATCTTTTTTAAATCATAAAATTAATATTGTTACTTTTTTGGAAACGCTCAGCTATATTTGTAAAATGTTGACGTTACTGAATTACTTTATTAACTTTATTCTACTGGAGTGTACTTACTAGTTAAAACGTCACGATATTAACATAAGGATTAAGGACATTATAATCCTCGATCTACTACGAGGGTCCTTATCTTTTTTTTTCGTTTTCGCGTCAAGCCCGCGTTTCTAACTGTCAAAATCTTGTCATAATGGTATAGAGAGCTGCGCTTAGAAATGCAGCGCGCATGCGCGCGGACATCTTTGGGCGCACCGCGCATGCTCCAGTTCACGCGGGCTTACCGTGAAAACGAAAAAAAAACATAGTAATTATGGACCCAGTAAGATCACCCAGTGAGTACGGAGACGGGGGTCCGACAAATGCTCGATTTCCAGCTGAAGCCGATTAATCACCCCTACTTTACCCCTTAAGGATTGATTTTTCAACAATACTGAACCGCGTGTATTCTTCATTTGTGTATTTTGTTGTAAAATCAATCCTAAAGGGGTTGCAATTTTGTATAAAATTACGTCAGATATAGGTCTGCGAAAATTTGTATTTGGCTGTGCCCGCGACTTCGTCCGCGTGAAGTTGCAGTGCTGCTATCTCCCTATAGATATTAGAGTGATAGTAAAAAGTACCCTAAGTTACTCCTTAATTCCTCAACTGACTGACGGTGAAAGTCCTGTCAACATCCGTCCAGCCCTTTCCGACTTTACCTGAAACAAATAGATAGACAGACAGACAGACCAAAAAAATAGAAATTGTGTTTTTGTCATATTTAGTAAAAAACTGCTATTTTGACATAACAAACAGACACTTTTATTATAACAATTTTATTTATTTATGTATTTAAATATATCCGTATACCTTTAAACGAGCAATTCTAGTGACTGAATATATAATCTGAATCTCGGCAACGGCGACAACGATTTTCATGAAATTTAGGATGCAGGGGATTTTGTGGGCGAGAAACCGATCTAGCTATTTAGTTTCATTTTTAAAAATCGTCGTTGAAAAAACCAAGCAAAGCTCAGTCATCCAGGGACAATATATATAAGTGTCAAATAAGTTAACAGGACGGTATTATAATTCGAATCGACATTCCGTACTAATACTTATACTGAAAGTATCTGGATTCTGATAAATACTATATAAATAATATATAAATACTAGGTATAAGACTTCCGATACATTTATTGTTTTTCAAAGTATATTCCTCACATTCGCTGAAACCATTGTACAAAGCAGTTGGACCAGTCTTCCTTATCTATATCTTCAATGGCTTCATGAAAAGCATTTACCGTCGATTCAGTGCTCGTAAAACGTGTGCTTCTAAGATTGTCTTTAATTTTTGAAAACAAAAAGAAGTCGCTGGGTGCTGTAAGTCCGGGTTGTAAGGCGGATGCGTCATCAGTCCCACAATGAAAGTCTTTAAATAGGCTTCTGTTGCGTTGATGCGTTAACGTGTGCATAAGGATTGACGGTCCTAGTCCGTGAATCCCAAAAAGTAATGTTATCTAGATTTAGTAGAAGTAGTCAAAAATATTTAAAAATTTAGAGAATGTTTTGTTTCTCTTTATCATTTCATTTTCAAAATAGAATAGCAGAAGACAAATGCGCTATCGTGGTGAATGGAATGGAGGACATTGCTTCGAGGACGCTTTCCGCTATTTTTTTTTAAGACTGGGTAAGAAAGTGTTGATGTACCAATCTGCAGTCACTATCCACACTCGATACTATAGACGATATAATGTTTGGCCGAAAAATGATCATATATTTTTTTATAAATTCTTCGATTTTCATAACTTTCGTCGGCTAATCTTTAAAAGCAAAGAAAGACCCACTCTGCCGACTGGCTTTTTCTTTCGGGTTCAAAGCAGTACACCCAGGTTTCGTGACTTCACGATATTATAAACAACCAATGGCTGTCTTCCGTTAAACTTTTTTTATCATTTTACGGCACCGCTAGACGCGTTAAATCACGCGGTATCCATCGGTCAGTGGTTCATGCCGCATATTTTAACACTCATAAGGGAATCAAAATCAAAACTGTGTACTTCTTGGTTATCTAAAATCATGAATGTTTAGCAAGAAGACATTACTTCTTATGCTTTACTAGTGCTACAAGACGGAAAAATTTCAAAAAATGACTTCGTCGGTGGCAAATCCCTATATAAATAATACAGGTTCTTTGCTGTGAATATTATAAAATAGAGCATGCTTGTCAAATAATGCGAATAAAGGTTCAAATACACCAAAATAAAACAAAAAAAAAAAAACTTATTTTGTACGACACAATTTGATTTGCTAAAATAAATAATTTACAAGTTGACTAGGTGACAGTCCTCAGTGGTGGTAGACGGGAGCGGAGTAGGCGTGTACTACGGGTGCATGGTGCACTACGGGAGCTGCGGAGTAAGCGACTGGAGCAGCGGCATAAGAGACAGGAGCGACCACTTTGGTGACGGGAGCGACAACCTTAGCGACGTGACCGAGGGCCTCCTTGCGTACGACGGCGTTGAAACCATTGTGGGGGTCAGCGGTGTAGTCCACGGTGCGCCTGGTGCCGTCGGGGTCGACCACGGAGTAAGAGCCCTGGACGACGTCACCGTCACGGGTCTCGTGCTGGCTCTTGGAGTCGCCGGTGAGACCGTCCTGTACGTCGTACGCGAAGTTGTACTGAGGGTGCGCGTTGTACGGTTCAACTGGTGCGAGCACTTTAGCTACGGGCGCGGCGTACGCTACAGGCGCGGAGTGAACGACATGAGCAGGTGCGGAGTACGAGATCGGCGCGGCCCGGAGCAGACCGGCGCTGGCGGCAGCCATCAGGCATGCGAAAACTACCAACTGTAAAGATGAAACAAAATTACATCAAACAAAAAAAGTAACTTTTGGACTTATCACTTTGACATATTGAAGATTGGTAGAGGCTGATACACTTGATACTTCAACTGAAAATCAGCTTATAAATGTTTCATAATGTAATTACCTTAAATGCCATTGTAGTAGTGTATCAACTAAGTTCTAAAGAACGAATGATATGAAAATTGTAATATGAGCTGATTATATAGGTACTCGTATCTACTCACATGTGGCCAAAATATTGCCGTAGGCGAAAGCCACCCACCCCACCGGTCGTTGACATTACGAACACATAACAGAACTGCTATATCTCGTTCAGTACAAGGACTACTACCTGATTTTTTATGTTCTGTCTAATGGCTTACCTATAAGAGGATTCAAAACTACAGCGAATTTACAGAATAAAATTGCCAAATATCGATTTTCAGAATTTTACCTCGAGCTACTAGTATAGTATTATATTATCTGTGCCTCGAGGTTGCACTTGCGTAAGGGTATTAGCTCTATATCAGTTGAATATTAATATTATTAGCAAAATTTGTCTTTGTTAATAGCCATAAATGCAAATCTTCCAATAAACAGTCAACTGTATGTACTTTAATTTTATACTTAACTAGCTGTGCCCTGCGGTGTTACCCGCAGTTTATTAGAATATGTGTTAATCCAGGGTGTCAGCTAACTCCATACCAAATTTTATTAAAATCGCTCCAGCCGTTTAGACGTAAAGAAGTAAAAGTGTGTATGTTACACTCACATACAAACTTTCGCTTTTATAATATTGTCATGTATTGTGCGATTTATTTGTCAATGCATTAATATGCATTCCGTAAGTCTCTGAAGATTAAAAACCTAAATAAACACATTTCTTGTATGGGGAGCCCCTGTAAATTTTTACTAATGTTGATAAAATAAAATTTAATAATTAGAAATAAAAAAAGATATATATGTATGGTATTTTACTATTATACTTTCGACGGCGAACTCTTCATCAGGCGTAACTACCAGTCGGTTAAAACTTTCTACCACAGATAGATCTCCAAAAAACACTTGGGAACTCATAGTAACATACAAATCGTACTGACACGCGATTCCAACTTTTCTCGTTGTTGTAAAGCGTTGTTATGTAAGTATTTCCTTTTTTTTGGCACGTTCTACAACCTAAACAAATTCACATGTGAGGTGTCATTGGATTCGTGACATAGCCGGATAAACTCCGTCGAAAGTTGATCCGTGACCACAATTCGTGTAATTCGATCGAAAATCCTCAAAATATTTCACCTCCTACCTTTAAATATTTCACCCGAATTAAGTCCCGATAATCGTGAAAGTTTCAAAACAAATGACGTGGCGTATCTTTAATTTTTACCGACGAAAACAAACTAAAGAGGTTCTCAAGTCAACATGTTTTTTTTTATGTATGATCAATTGATCACGCATATGGTATATACTAGCTGTCCCGCGCAACTTTGTATTAGTACATTTTCCCCGTTTTTGCAACATTTTTCATTACTGCTCCGCTCGTATTGGTCGTAGCGTGATGTTATCCATACACAACAATGAAAAAAATTTTCAATTCGGATCAGTAGTTCCTGAGATTACCGCGTTCAAAAAAACTCTTCAGCTTTATAAAATTAGTATAGATATAATATATATTTATAATACCATTTGCGTACTAATAACCTCCTGCTCGTGGCTTCTTTACAAAACATTAAATAACTTTGTAATGTCAGTTTTAATTTTTTTTTAATATATTAACCCTTAATATCACCTACCACTTGTTTTTGGAGTGACCTTAACCACCTGCAGACTATTTTACTGGAGCAAAATCGTGTTTATTGTGCGGTTTAGGCCCTGTAAATGGTAGTGTGACAAAAGTACCTAGATGGTAGGTGGTGAAAGGTTAATTTGTATTTTTTTTTCAAAAATTATATTACTATTATAATCTATTAGTATACTAGAGGTTATTAGTTTATTAAAAATCACCCTGTATTTTTACCCGACTTCAGGGAAGGGATATGTTTTTGACATGTATCTCGTAGTATGTTTGTAATATTCTTTATTACCCCATATATATGTTTTAAACCACAAGACGGATTTATACAATTATGGCGTCATTAGGTTTGTCTTAACCGCCCAAGTGAAGTGACGTTTGGAAAACAAACATGGCGGCTGTGAAATGTCAAAAGCTAGAGTTGTTAAAAAAAAGTTTTTTCGAATACTGCAATATGGGTATCAAATTAAAGGCATTTTGTAAAGGTATAACATGGTAATGACTGTAATACTAAAAAAGTCAATTACCAACCATTCTTTTTACCCGAATGTAAGGAAGGCCCGTGTCTTGTATGTATGTATGTATGTATGTATGTAATATTACTACTACTACTATTAGGACTATTTGGTGATGTGGAACTGATTATGAAGCCTTCAGATAACCTGCGGAACAAATGTTTCATGGGTTGCGATTCGATTAGGTGCTATAAAAAGATTAAGCTTAGCAATTTATGTTAGCCACAATACATAATGATGTAACGAAGCTGGTGGTAAAGTACCAAATGAACTCCTGAACAAGTAACGCAGACGTAGAACGAGACTATATTACGAAGTTATTTGGTGTAATGTAAAGAAACCAATAGAGGGAGGTTATTAGTATATTAAAACCGGGTAAGTGCATGTCGGGCCACGCACAATGTAGTGTTACATAATCCCCCCCCCCCCCCCCTACCGAATTATGCAGCTTAAAAAGGGTTGGGTTTTCTGTTGTTTTTGTTTCATACTTACAACGTTATACCTTACTTTTCAATGGAAATTGAACGAACATTTTGTTAAGTACTTCACATTTGATAAGTTGTTACTCGTAAACTTGTAAAGACTTCCGTGAATATTTTCAACTAACCAACTGTCACGTTATGACTACTTTAAAAATATACAATTAATAATTACACCACAAAACGGGCAAGACCATTTTATTTGTATTATGTTTAGCCGTTAAAAAGATCATCATCTCTTTGCATATATGTATCAATCTCATAGTAAAACTACCCACCTAATTGACATTTAACACTAGTTTTTTTTGTTATTTTTGAAAAGATAACTAGCAATGTGGGATTGTGGTCCCACATTACTAGCAATGCTGTTAACCCCTCCAGCTAAGCTCAATGGCTTGTGTTAGGAGTGGGTGAACGTCGGTAGTATAATGGCGGAAACGGTCGGTAGTAAAGGATTCGAATCCGCGACCTCACGATTGTGAGACCGACGTCTTAGCCATTTTGCTACCGCCGCTTTTTAAGTAATTGTGCATTTAGTTTAATATGCAGTTTTAGCCTGTCATAGACAAAATGTTCTATCGCATTCATTTTTCTTATCATGAGATAAATGAATTAAAAGATGAATTCAATATTTGTGGAGTAAATATTAATGATTAATGAAAAGATGGAATAAATTCGTACAAAATCTTTTATTTGTATATGCTCGTAACACTAAAATAAATAATAACTCTTCAGTATTTGACTAGTTTGGTTTTCAGTGGTGGTAGAGTGGGGCAGCATGGAGCACGGGAGCAGCGTGTACTACGGGAGCGTGGTGCACCACGGGGGCGGCAGAGTAAGCGACAGGAGCAACGACCTTAGCGACATGACCGAGGGCCTCCTTGCGTACGACAGCGTTGAAACCGTTGTGGTCGTCAGCGGTGTAGTCCACGGTGCGCCTGGTGCCGTCGGGGTCGACCACGGAGTAAGAGCCATGGACGACGTCACCATCGCGGCTCTCGTGCTGGCTCTTGGAGTCGCCGGTGAGACCGTCCTGCACGTCGTACGCGAAGTTGTACTGAGGGTGATGGTCATACTCTTCAGGTCTGGCAGCGTACGCTACGGGAGCGGCGTGTACCACGTGTGCAGGGGCGGCTGCGTAGGCTACAGGAGCATGAGCGCTGTACACTGCAGGAGCGACGATCCCCGCATTAGCGGCGGCGAAAGCGCAGACTAGGACGACCAGCTGAAATAAAATAAGTAATATAATTAACTAGCTATCCCGCGCAACTTCGTATGCGTAAATTTTCCCCGTTTTTGCAACATTTCTCGTCGCTGCTCCGCTCCTATTAGTCGTAGCGCGATATTATATAGCCTATAGCCTTCTTCGATAAATGGGCTATCCAACAAAAAAATATTTTTTCAAATCGGACCAGTAGTTCCTGAGATTAGCGCGTTTAAACAAACAAACAAACAAACAAACAACCTCTTCCGCTTTATAATATTAGTATAGATTTCTTGAAGAATCCACTAATTACCAGAAACACATTAATGTTGCAACATTTAAATCTCATATTAGATACAATTAGAATTACAACTGTGCAAAAAATAAAACCACTTTTTGTATGAGTACCTTAAAAGCCATTTTATGGGGTACAAGTGACTTCACTAAGAGAAGACCTCAAGTTGAATGTATCTCAATGGTGCTTCTCTGACTTTTTATATGCCTCGCAGCTGCCTCAGCATCGCAATACTATAACGCCGGCGAGATGTGAGATTGTATAAACCGGTTAATTTTGAATGTTGCATCATTTAATAGTACATTTGAGAACCAACTGCCTACTTAATTCGTCCGGTTTGTATGGTAATAAGACCATGTGGGATGATTGATCTTATGTATAAAGATCACTTGCATTGTAATGTTGTCGACTTTTTTTGGAGACGCGTCCTTGCGACGACGCATATGTACTGATGTAACTTTTGTTGTAGCAGTGAACTGGGTCATTTTACAAGTGCAGTTAGAGTCCTTTTTTGGCACTTCAATTTGTAACACTCTTGTACAGTTGGCAAACTGAACTACAAAGGTCAATAAATTAGGTACCTACTTTTTTTTATTTTATGCAACTGAGGTATCAAACAATATAATCAAACAAGAAGAACGGACAAGAATACGCAAGAGGTCGTGGGTTCGATTCCTACACGGTACACCAGTTTGTGTGATCCTCAAATTGTTGTTCCGTGTCTGGGTGTATTTTGTGTCCGTGACTTGTATATATGTAAATACCCCCGCGACACAGGGCTTGAACCATACTGCAGGAGACGGCTGTAAAAAAAAAACGTAGTGCTTTCTCTGAAAAGTAAAAACTGCCTTTGGAGAAAGGTCTGAAAATCTGTTTTTCATAACAACATAGTGATACCTACATTCGGGACCGGGACCGCGGTCCCAAAAAGTGAATTGAATTTAATTATTTATTTTCATTCGTCAAATGGGACCACAAATAAATACAAAAAGTTCTTGGCTCGGGAAAGTACAGTCGACACAAAAAATAAAGGGTCATAAAAATAAAAGTAATACCTATAATAAATCAACTAAATATTTATTTCAAAGAAATAAATCAGCACTTATCACGATATTAGGGATACGTAAATCATCAAAGCTTAAAATAAATATGTTTTATTATATGCATATTATACAAAAGTATTGTTAACATTGTACTATAATCATGTAAAATATAATAAATAATTAGTAGTAAGTAGACTATTATAGTAGTAACTGTTGAATCAGGATATTTTAAAATATTTTTTAAACATTTCTTTATTTCAGATTATATTAGCTTCTCTGATGATGCAGTTTTTAGTAGAATGGATGTGATTAGCACATAGGTGAACAATTGTTCCATTCCTATTTGGCAGATAGTCTTGTTTCGACACCCTTATAAATCTGATCTACCTTTGTTAGTTCTCTTGAGTAAATATTATATCGAATGATGAAATATTTCTGTTGTTGTTCTTTTTGATGTTGGTGGTTGATTGCCGTCCATAAAATAAATAAAACTAGTGAATTAACGACAGTATCTAACAAAAAAAAACGGCAATAGCATGTCGGACCATGCTCAGTGTAGAGTTCCGCAGGTTTGAATAATTGCTTCAGCAGAAGAGCGTATTTTCATGGCACTTACGCCCTTTTTTGAGAAACGCAGTTTTTCGAGTAACTCAATGACGGTATCCGATCATGTGAGAATTAATTTTAGTTTAAAGTATTAATTAAGCGCTACCTTTGTGATTTTTTTTCATATTTTTTGGTCATACGCTTTAAATGTTAATGTTAAATGTGCAAATTTCGCAGCGATTATTTCCAAAATATTCACTCAATCTAAAAAAATATTAGAGACCTTAAAAAGTTTTTGAGAGACCTGTCGAACGATGTGCCACACATTGACGTTTGCTAAAAAAAAAATCAGCTTCTTCAAGTATGTAGTGCCCGCCCTAAAAATATTTCTTTTTCATATCAATCTAAGTAGCGGCTACTACAAGCCACCTTTTCACCAAATTTCATCAATATTTATGAAGTCGTCTTAGAGTAAAATGCCTGTGACATACGGACGGACAGACAGACAGATAGACACTATAAGGATTCCGTTTTTGCCATTTTAAAACCTATAAAAAACATATTTTATTTATCTAATCTACATATTTAGGTACTATGCAGCTCTACCTAATTAGGTTAGCCTTAATGCGTAACTTCAAAATATTAGAAACATTTTTACGGGAAAACTTTTTGATTTAAAATGTTTTTAGAAATAATATGTTAAATATGTAATGCTATTACCTAATCTCACTTTTTTTTTAAATAAACACTATCCCACTTAATGTGGTATTAAATACATACAATTTACCACACTATCGAAATATATTTAATGCTATCTTTTTTGACAACTGTGCTTTTAAAAGAAAAGGTATGTTTTTTATTTGTGGTCCCATTTGACGAATCAAAATAAATAATTAAATTCAATTCGCTTTTTGGAACCGCGGTCCCGGTCCCAAATGACGAACGACCCCGTACAGTTTTACATCAGATCGCCATTATTTCATGTGTGAAAAACACTCCTTAAAAAAACAAATAGCAAAATTCTATAATAAATTGTAAATTTTAGGCTCATCCGCAATACGGTTAGTTCTCTTTCGCACGAGCGCATCGCTTATCGCCAGCGCTCATTTAACGAACGATTTCAGTTAAATGAGCGCTGGCGATAAGCCATATCAATTAAAATTATTAAGCCATTATCAATTAAATCCCTAAGTATGCCATAGACTATGGACCTGTGTGCGCAAACCCAAGTGTTCCCTCTACTTTGAGAAAGTAATTGCTTGGAACATAAAAGTAACACGACCGAAGAGAGATTAGGCGCAGGAACGACGGTTCAACGTGTTCGTTGAGGCAAGGAAACTGTTCCAGGAAACGGTTACCCATCTGAGAAGACCGTCCTGACCTGACAGTCCCTTTTAATTTTTTCATAACCCTACTTATTGTTCGATGTGCTCGATGGCCGCAACGGAAGGAACTGATTCTATGCAGACGTAGGAGTTAAAGTAGTAGATACTTACGAATTAAACATCTACATCTATACTTTGAAATCGATAAATGTTACTCCTCCTACAGAAACGTCATCTCCCCGAATACTCAAAAAAATACATACGAATGAGTCATGCACAAAAGTATATAAGGCCGCTACTATTTACCTAGTGGACAACATTAGAGTTAACGGCGACGTTTAAGTATTCGGCCATATTTCAGAATTCAGTACTATTTATGATTTTTTTTTATGTAGGTATTATATACAAGATATTTAAAAACTACTCTAAATTACAATGCACAAAGAATTAGCATTGCCATCCAACGTGGCAATGCAGCCGGCCTTCTGGGAACGTTACCAGTTGACATCGATGGGGAGGAATTCTTTGACGCCTAAACGGTTTTGTATCCTCCCTTTTATATTTTCTTTTTGTAAATATCCAGTACTATTTAAGTTAATTAGTGTACTTACTTACGATATTAATGTGTGGGAGTATGTGAAGGCGGGGCATCAAAATACGCGACGTAACACATTTGGCAAAGCACCATACCTCAAAAGATTGTACGCAAGACCATTATGACTTTATGAGTCTTCCAAGTGATTTAACTGGAGCATGTCGTATTTTCTTCTTTAGAACATTGCTGGTTAACAGAGAACAGTTTTCTTGTTCCCAGTTGTCAAATACCATAAAAGTATTAGCACAGAGTAAGTAATCACTTGGTTTGAAGTATTAGGGCTAGCTGCAGTATTCTCTCAAGCCGATACTTGATAGCTGTCAAGTTGACACATTTGCAGCGAAGAAATAGGATAAAAAAAATCAAACCATTATTAAACTGAAGTCAAATCAGCCTCTTTTTAAGAAACATCAAAAACTTCCCACAAGTCATAAAAAAAAAATTGGAAGAAAATCATTACTAGGATTTCAATACATGTTTGATTGAAAATGATTCTCGCTCATCTAAAATCCACTCACTCTTGTCTTCTTATAATCTTGATATTCTGCCTCTCTCTGCAACTCACAATTTTCCTAATTGCTCACCTTCTCTTCTAGACCTTATGATTGTCTCTTCACCTGATAATGTTTCCTACCATGGCCAACTAGCAGCTCCTTTTTCATATCATGATCTCATTTATCTATCTTATCGCATACGTGTTCCTCGGCGCAAGCCCCAGTTTCTTCTTCTTCGTAACTACAAAGGCAGACCTGGAGGCATTGCGGCGTGATGCTGATGATCTTGACTGGTCTCCCCTGGTCGAGAGCAACAGCATCGACGACAAGATTGAGTATTTTAATACTTGTATTCTTAATCTATTTGACCAGCACGCGCCTGTCAGACGAGTTAAAGTAAGGCATGACCCTGCTCCATGGATATCGCCTCAAATTAAAGAGCTTATGGGATGCAGGGATAAAGCTAAAAGTAGGTATATACGTAGACCCTCGGAGCTTAACCTCGCCTATTACAAATCGCTGCGTAATCGCTGCAATCATCGGTGTCAAGATGCTAGGAGACGATATTTCCACGACTCACTTAATAACCATAGTTCTTCTGATATATGGAAATTCCTTAAATCTGTGGGTATCGGTAAATCATCAGTTAACCAGTGTAAAGACGTGAACCTAAATGATCTCAATAGGCATTTTTCTCTTCTTCCTTTTTCTCTTGATCCAGGTGTCAAGGCTTCGACACAGGATAGTCTCTCTAGACTGCCGGTTCCACAATACTCTATTTTTAACCTGTGTGATGTTACTGAGGACGATGTTAAGAAATCTGTACTGGCGATTACTTCTTCAGCAGTCGGCAATGACAAGTTGTGCTCACGTATGATTACTCTCATTCTTCCTTCAATACTTCCTGTTATCACTCATATTTTCAATTACTCATTTACCTCTTGCTCCTTTCCTTCAGCTTGGAAACAGGCACACATTATACCTTTACCAAAAACTAATAATCCTACCTTATTAACTCACTTTAGACCTATTTCTATTCTTCCATTTCTTTCTAAAGTCTTTGAGCACATAGTACACAAACAACTATCATTTTTCTTAACATCGAACTCAATCATTTCCTCATTCCAATCAGGGTTTCGCGCTGGTCACAGTACAGTAACAGCACTTCTTAAAGTTACGGATGATATCCGCTGGGCAATGGAGAATAGATCCCTTACTGTTCTTGTACTGCTTGACTTTAGTAGCGCCTTCAACTCTGTAGATTTCGACATATTACTAGGTATCCTTAAATCTATAAATTTCTCTTTTTCTGCTTTAACCTGGTTTAATTCATATCTTCGGGGACGCTCTCAGTGTGTTTGCCTTCAGGAGTCTCACTCTGACTGGTGTAACCTCACCGAGGGTGTTCCTCAGGGTAGCATTCTCTCTCCTATTCTTTTTTCAGTATTCATTAACTCTGTTATTAAAGTTATCTCTTCGAGTTTCCATCTTTACGCAGATGACTTCCAGCTTTACCGGCATTTCCCTGTTGCTGATGCTAGTTCGGCTATTGCTGCAATGAATCATGACCTTGCTTGTGTGAGCGATTGGGCCAAGTCATTTGGTTTGCAAATAAACCCTGCTAAGTCACAGGCCATGATCATAGGCAGCAGATTTCTTCGTAATGCGGTGGATGTTACATCTTTGTCGCCATTATACCTTGATGGTATTCGCATCGACTATACCGAAACTGCTAAAGATCTGGGTGTAATTATTGACTCTAATCTTTCGTGGAGTACTCATGTCAGCGAGGTCAGTCGAAAGGTACATTTCTCTATGCACACATTAAGATGCCTTCAGAGTTTCTTGCCTTTGAAGACTAAAATTTGTTTGGCCCAGTCTCTTATTCAGCCGATTATAGACTATGCTGATGCCTGCTATTTGGATGCCACAGAGGAGCTACTAAACAAACTTGAGCGTTTGCAAAACCTATGTATTCGTTTTGTTTTTGGTCTCCGAAAGTATGATCATGTCTCTCACCTTCGCAAAGAACTCAAGTGGCTCCCAATCCGACTTCGCAGGAACACTCGCATTCTCTGTCTCCTTTTCAACATCCTACATAACCCATCTTATCCTCCTTACTTGCGAGAGCGGTTTTCTTACGCTCGTACTAACGATGCACCATGCAGGTCGCATCTTAGATCCCTCCTTAAATTCCTTCCTCATAAAACCGACTATTATTCTTATTCCTTCTCTATTCATGCTGTAAGATTGTGGAACTCACTTCCGCCTAGCATACGCGACTTAAAAACTATTTCTCTCTTTAAGAAACGTGTAAAAGAGCATTACCTTTCCTCTTAATGGGTACATTTTAAATATTTATGTATTAATATGTATTTAATTATAAGCATAAGCATTATGTATTTATATAAGTATATATTTAGATATTTGTATGTATATATAGTTATATTTCTTAGTTTAAGACGCTAGCATATTTATTACCTTCTTTTAACTCTCGCACACTATTAGTCTACATTATTCTTCTACACTTTTCCTTTCGCAGGTCTGCTGGCAGAAATTTCTTTAGAAATAAGCAGTACCTTTGTACTCAATTGTATTATGTCATTTATAATTGTTTTTACAGTGTGTACATAAATTATTAAATAAATAAATAAATACTATACCTAGTTTTTTTGTATTATATTCTTCAATAACTCTTTATGAGCTATTACAACACAACATCTGTCTCCCAGAGACACGCGCCGCTAAAGCGCTAATGTGTCGGCTCGACCAGCAAAACCAGGTTACGGATAGTTCTTTATTTCGGATATCCGATAGATTCGGTTTCGGTTACGGAGCTCCATAACATACCTGCTAAATTATCTACCTTAGCACCTGTTGAGCGTGTTAGCAAAATAAATTTAATGTCATAACCCCTAAGGTCCTTTTCATACTTTCCGGGTACACGGAGAATCGTGTATTTGTTCCCAACGAGTAACATCCTCAAATGTTGTGATTTTTTTCTGAAAAAAATCCCATCGAGTAACAGTGTGACATTTGAGGGTGTTACTCGTTGGGAACAAATGGAATCGTGAAGGTACTATGCGTTTCAAATGAGTCGATGACATTTTGATTCGCATTACGACTGGTACGTAAGGTCAGCAATAAAATTATTCGTAAAAAGGTGTCATTAGTATTACACAGATGTACCTACCTACTCTAATGAACTATATAAATCACTGTATTTTACTATTTATTATTATAGAAAAAATGTTTTAGTTAAAAAAAATATCAGATCTGATTAAAAGACCACTAAAGTGTTGAATATTCTTATATTTTGCCTATTTAATTATTTAATTTTAATGTTTACAATAAAGAATACTAATAATTTTATAATAAGGAAAAATATTAGTTACATAGTTCAATAAAAATAAATATTACGTCCGTTCCACTACCATACACATACGTACTTTACCCAACTTGTGAGTTTCTGTTGCTAGCGGTACAATTTTGACAAGTACAGAGTGAAGTTGTGGCAATCGCGATTATCTTGTCATTTGAAACGCATAGTATAAAGATGTACGGTAGCTAATAGCTTTTACCTATATGTTCCGGCGTCCGTCCGGTCCTATCGCCATACATTCGCTGCCGGCGACCGGGTACCTGGCGCCGGATTGAACCGGAACGTATTAAAAGGACATAATGGTACTTTAGCCTTTAAACTTTGACAACTATCTGCCCTTGTATCAATTTATTAATAGTGCATTACCCAGCTCAGATATGTCGTGCGTCTACAAATCATGATCTAGTTTCCTACCTTTTATTTCCTATTATGATACTATACTTAAACCTAGATGTTGATTACTGCTAACGACCTCGACTATGGATTGTTGACGCAGGTTGACCCTGTCGTTTTGCATAGGTGCAAATGCAGAAGATCCCCTTCGATAATCTTCTAGATAAAAACGTTTAAATATTTTAATTCGAAGGTATGGATGGGTGTTTGTTACATAATTTTGTAACAAACATCCAGTTCCAGATCTGTTGAACCGGTTTTGTGTGAAAACACCAAATCGGTTCAACGGATCTGGATCGAATTTGGAACAGAGATAGATTAATTATAAACGAGAATACCACAAAGGCTACTTTTTGTATTTTTGCAAATTTCCATGCGAACGAAGTCGTGGACAACAGCTAGTAAATATAATATAATAATAATATCTTGGGACAACTCACACAACGTCATCTGATCCTAAACTAAGTAGACTATGTACTATGATAACCAGACAACTGATAAACATACTTATATATTTCTAAATACATACATATTATTGCTAAATTTCACCCACCCACAGAATAAACCTCATCACACAAAGGTTCATCCTGGGTGGGGATAACCCACGACCTACGGCTTAACAGTCAGGGTCACTAACCACTAGACCGACAGGCCAGTCAAATAATATTTCAGTTATAATAGACTTTCTTAGTTTCGTTATATTCGAAAAATAATAAGTAAATAGGTAGCTAAGTACCTACATCATTTTCTTAGAAACAGAAATAAATAAGTTTTGCGCTTAATTAAAATTTGAAATCACATAAAAGTGGCCTTCAAATAGGACTGTTTGTTGGCTAACGTAATATCGCGATAAAGACAAGAGTTTACAATCTATATAACAATGAATATAAATTGAAATAGGTACCTACATAGAAGATGGACATCTATACTTAAACTTATTATAAAGCTGAAGAGTTAGTTTGTTTGTTTGAACGCGATAATCTCAGTAACTACGAGCCCGAATAGAAAAATTGTTATGCTGTTGGATAGCCCATTTATCGAGGAAGGCTTTAGGCTATATAACATCACGCTACGACCAATAGGAGCGGAGGAGCAATGAAAAATGTTGCAAAAACGGGGGAAATTGACGCAGACAAAATTGCGCTGGTCAGCTAGTCCGATATAATATCCGATAAAAATCGGACACATCAGATAAGCGTTTGTATATTAATGCATTAGATGCGATTGCGATTCTCTCGCTTCACTTTATAATTTACTAGATTTTGTCTGCGACTTCGTTTGCATCGAATTGTTGTTGCTGGCTCTGTATGTAATATCTACCTACCTACAGAACAAGCAACACCTTATTTTTGATCAAAGCGTCATTTTCATTTAATCAGAGTAGGCTCCCTCATTTTACCACAATATAAAGCCTATGTCTATATATAATTTATGTCAGTGCCAAATTTCATCCAGTTCCTTACTGGCGTGATTAGGTTACTAACATCCATTCATCCATACAAAGTTTAACATTTTTAATAGGTATTAATGTAGATGAATCGCTGGTTTCAAAGCCCTACTAAGTAAGGCCGCGCGCCACTCGCCGACTACTGCGCGTGCGGCGACCCACTTCCCGCGCCAAGACCTTGAACCAGCTGATCCGGTGCACAGATTTACCCCGGAACCCTACTTAACAGTTTCTATAATCTGCTTTATAATATA
This sequence comes from Herminia tarsipennalis, assembly GCA_945859575.2. Classification (NCBI taxonomy): domain Eukaryota; kingdom Metazoa; phylum Arthropoda; class Insecta; order Lepidoptera; family Erebidae; genus Herminia; species Herminia tarsipennalis. Next base: position 10,161,230 of record OX243852.2, read on the forward strand.
CCCATTTATTTCCTGATATACATAGGAAGAAAGGGGAAAAAATAAAATGACGAATGTTGAATCAATAAAAAAAATAAGATTGACCTTCAAGTTTATTTATATCGATCACAAACGTCCATTGATATTTTTTTCTTTTATTATTATACTGCTTTTTATCCAACAAAACATTCAAAGCAGCATTATCACATTCAACCTTATCATTCGATATTCTTAATCTATATCCAGTCAATATCCAAAAACGCTGATACTTGTAGTATTACCATTTGAAACAATATAATGTTTTCTATAATAAAAAATACAGCTGTTGATTTTAAACAAAAAAGGTTGTACGCAAGAAGGATTAATCATCAAGTGTGTGTATTATATAAACTGAAATAATGTTTCAAAAAGTTTATACAGAGGCACATGTTCACAGCGCTTTTAGATAATCTCACTAAGTACCTACTTAATATCACAACAGTAACGATAATAAACAATAATCTAGTTTAGTACTTATCATCATGGGCAGGTATAAAGTAGTGTCCGTTGTTGATAGGCCAACGAGGCTGTATTTCATTTTGTGGCGTGAAATAAACCGTTGGCTTTTCTTCGACGTACTCGTAGTTTATCTTCGGTTGAATTTGCGGTATTGAAGCGTAATATGGTCTGGCAGTAGATGGATGATATTTAAGATAATCGTAGTTGAAACTTGTGATAGTTGGTTGATGGGCGACTGGTGGATGCGTAACAACTTCGGGAGGCTCTTCGCTAACAACTGCATTGAATCCATGTTTGGCATCTGCTGTATATTCCACTGTACGTTTAATTCCATCTGCACCCACTACAGTGTAAGCTCCCGTTACAATGTCACCTTGTCTGACTTCATGTTGACTCTTTCTGTCTCCTGTTGTAGGATCTTGGATATCGTATGAATATTTGTAGTCATTTGGCGAGGGTGGCGGATCTTTCACTATAATGCTGAACGCAGTTGGAACGACACAGAGTAACAGCGATATCTGTAAGGAATAAAAAACTAAGATTTAATTTAGCATAAAGAACTTGTTAGGAACACAGTTTTACAGAAGTGATTAGATCTTAGACAAAAGACAGAGCAGAGCATTTGTTATAAGAGTTTGTTATAAGAGTTGTCCGTTAATAACCCTTTCTCAAATACGATAGAAGGTTATATAACATTCAATAACTAAAACTCAGGGCGTTAGTGCTTTAGTTATTGAATGCACAATTCATGAATATTAATCAGACTAGATTTAAATGCAAGGTATATAGGTAGGTATTCAAATTTTTCGAAGATAAACCTTTAAATCTAGCTCTAGAAAGGTTTGTGGTAATGAGTATTTAATTTACAAAACAGTTAAAGAGTTAATTATTTCAAAATTAAGTACTTATTACAAACAATAATGTTTTTAAAATGGCGTCATTCGACAAGAAAAACAATTTTTAAATAACAGTCAACACTGGGAGACAGATCGGCTGAAATGCCATATGAAAAAAGGATAAAAGCTGATACATTAAATTAATACAATAATTAAAACAATAAAATATATTTTACCCTAAGCATGTTGCACGTTGAACAATAGTCCGGAATAAATAGTACAGACGCGCGGTGACTGCCACTCGTATTTATAGAAACGGCTTGCGTTCACTCGAACGTTCCTTATTGGCAACAGGCGGTCTAGCTAACTCTGTTTACTAACACTTGGTAGTTTAAAAGACCTTTGTTAATTGGTTATTTAAGGTTATTAACAATATGTTTCCCGGATAAAATACCTACCTATGAATACTTTATCATAAACGGTCAATAAGTGAATACTTACATAATTAAACGGTGCGATAATTTTAGGTTAGAAAGAATCAAAGAATGATTGTTTATCAGAGGACAGCCTAGAGAACGATGGGTAGATGACATTTTAAAATCTGCGGGATAATACTAAGGACAAAGAAAGTCTGAAAATTGTTGAAGAAGGCTTATACCAAACAGTGGCCTTAACTGCATGATTATCATATAATTTCAAGTAGGTACCACTATTATTTTGTTTGTTGTATGTACTGCCTCTGTGGCGCGGTGGGAGTGTGTCCGACTGCTACGCAAGAGGTCGTGGGTTCGATTCCCACACGGGATACCACTTTGTGTGATCCACAAATTGTTGTTCCGGGTCTGGGTGTAATTTGTGTCCGTGACTTGTATGTTTGTAAAGTCCCCCGTGACACAGGGCTTGTACCCTACTGCGGGAGTTGTATTAAAAAAAAAAAAAAGTCTCTTTTTGTGAATTAAGGAAATATACAGGCTTAAATAAATAAATGTTAGGTTGCTACTATCTGTAAAAGTTATGTTAAAAATTTATAGAAATGTAGTGGTATCACGTAATTAAAAGTCTAAATTCTACTCATATATGTACTATTTAATACTTTAAATCTAGTTTAACGGGGATGGTTCTTAGCTTCTACTTCTACTCTACTTCGTACTTTTTACATGACTGCCTCAAAAAAAAAGTGTACCTACCTATTGTTTTTTCTATTTTTCAATTTGTTTATTGGCAGATAACAGAGATCCATATTGTTAGTAAAGTGCTTAAATCTAATGTTAGTAAGTAGGTAATTCAAAATTAAAAAAAAAAACATTTGAATAATTTGTTGAAACATGTGATCGAATGTAATATGTAGTTTTTAGGGGTTCATGTGTAGGTACCTATACTATTAGCATTCGCGTGAAAATTTTGAAACACAAATTTATTCCACGGGAACATATTTCTGCGATAATAAATTACATCCTGTTAACCTATTGTAGCGTGACTGAATGACAATCATAAATCCAAACATCCACAACTTTTGCATTTGTAATATTGATATAGGTAGATTACGTCTGTGAGTTTTTAATTACACCGTAACTTCTAAATGCCTGAATGAATTTAGGCTCTTCATTTCAGGCGATTTGAAATTATTCATGTTGATGAATGGTGATTAAAATTAGTACCTAATAAATTCTCTTCTTCCCTTTTATTATGTTGTATTTATAGCCTTCTCTTTTATTAAATTTCAGCAATGGATAATGGATAGTGTCAGCCCAAGTCTTGCAAAAATAATATTTACTATAATTTTTTTCACAGATTTTTAGTTCATAAATAAAGTAGTGATTGAAAATATCGTAATGCTCTAATTTTGGTAAAAAATTGTTAGCATAGAGGTTTCATTGGAATAAATAAGCTCGCATACACACAAACATACATCCTGAAATAAAAAACAATACACTTCTTTTGTGGGGCAGTCATGCAAGAAATATGCTAGCGTCGAATATTTTAAATGTTTTTGTTGGTTTAGCACTAATTGTGTAAGTAGTTAAAAATTCAATTAGCGAGTGTTGTTATTTTTTTAAGTTCACAAATTTGCAGTCTCTTTTCAAAGTTAACTTTGGACGTCTGCCCTTGCAGCTGGTTCCCGGTAATTGTGCAACTTCCTTGATGTGACTAATGTTTAACGTAAGTAAATAATACTTAGCTACAGATTTCTATATTATAGCCACGAAATATTTACATTCTTCAGTATGAGCCTTCACATGGCTTCAATTTTATACATACTATTCTACTTATACTATCCTACTTTCTATTGGAACATTTTATTAAGTTGTTGAAACATGTGATCGAATGTAATATGTAGATCACGTTTTGATGTCAAATATGTATTTTTAGGAAATTTAAGAAGTAAGTATAGCATCTTGATGACTATTCCTTAGATAGAATATTCGTTCGTACATATGTTAGATTACGAACGCTATGACTATGACAGTAAAAATGCTCGTTTTTGCATTTTTCCGCAACTTCATGATTTATTTGCGGGATCATATTAAGACATATCCTTAAATTTCATCTACTAGAAAAACTCTTTGACTAGTGACACAATTTTTTTCGTGTCCTAATATTTAGGTTTTCTTTATACATTTTTGAGAGAGCCGAACCCTGTTTCGCGTAATCTACCCTTACTAGTTGACAACATTTTTCATTGCTACTTTGCTCCTGTTGGTCGTAGCGTGATGAGATGAGTATCGAGATTTTTTAAATTCAAACCAGTAATTTAAATAAACATAGTCTTCAGCTTTATAATGTTCTTCTTCTTCTTCTCAGCCGGTACGCTCTTGACAGAGCGGTCGTGATCGCTATGAACTTGTAGTATTATTGGAGGGGGCAGATGTGATGCGCTTCACGATGTTTCGCCATTGCTGCCTACTAGAGGTCATCCTGCTGCACTCGTTCAATGAACCTCCAACGGCTGACTTGATCTGGTCAGTCCATCGCGTGGGTGACCTTCCGCGCGGTCTAGTGCCTTCCACCTTTCCTTGGACGACAAGGCGTTCTATGGATAGGTTGTCACGCCGAGAAACATGTCCGAAGAATGTTAGGATGCGAGATTGTACTGTCGAAAATAGACGCTGCCTGATACCGAGCTCTTGAAGTATCGAGACGTTCGTGCGAAACTCGGTCCATGAAACCCCAAGCATTCTTCTCCAGCACCACATTTCTAAAGCGTCCACTTTCTGTCTTTCCACATCTCGCAAAGTCCACGTTTATAATGTTAGTATAGATGAAATAACGACAGGTTTAACTACAGAGTCAATATAGCTGCCTATTTTATAGACTCAATACCTATTGAGTAATTATGTATTATATTAACACTAGCCTTCACCTGCGGCTTCATTCAAATAAATTGCGATATTTAAAGGCCTTTGTTTTAATCCGGCACAGAGTCTGTGTTTTTCAACCGACTTCAAAAAGGAGGAGGTTCTCAATTCGACTGTATCTAAACTAATATTATAAGCGAAAGTTTGGATGTATGGATGTGTGGATGAATGGATGTTTGTATTTATTCAATCATGCCAGAACGGGTTAACGGATCTGCACGAATTTTGGAACAGAGATAGATTATAGTCTGGAACAGCGGATAGCCTAATAGCTAAGGCATCGGTCTCGCAGTCGTGAGGTTGTGGGTTCGAATCCTGGCCATTATACTACCGACGCGACATGAACCCACTCCGAACACAAGCCATAGAGGTTAGCTAGTAATGTGGGACCACAATGCCACATTGCTAGTTATCTTTTCAAAAACAAAAACAACTATCTCCATACCAAAGTTTATCTAAATCGGTTTAGCTGTTTGAGCGTGAAATCGTAACAAACAGACAGAGTTACTTTCACATTTATAATATTAGTGTGGATTGTAATGGATTTATTTTTGAGGTGGTTAATATTCTTTCATAATTTTGTTTAAAAAATTAACGCGAGAATGCAACATGAAACGAACAAAGTTGCCCGGCAGAAGTTAGTATTAACTCGTTAGAATAGTAATTATAACTAGTGTCAATCACAATAAATATGACTATGACAAAGCATAACCTAAAATAAAAATATAAACCTATGTCCAGTATTTGCGTTGATTTGAAACAATGCGGTAATATGTAATAGGTATGTATAGGTACAGTTTACTGCTAAGCATAATGTATTTATTAAGACACTCATAATAATAATAATAATAATAAAAATCATTTATTCACTTAGGAAGCAAAATACTACACTTGTGAAAAGTCGATTCTACATTTACTGGCAATGCCTGTTCGCAAACAATAGGTAAAGCCCGAGAAAAGAACAGGCAATAAAAACTCGTGGCCACTCTTTTCAAATTGCCAATGTTCACAATGTTTCTCTGTTTATAAACTGTATATGCAGGTAAGGTGCTGCCACCATTATATTATACACCATATTAGAGGACTGATGCAAAAAAAAGGTGTCATTAATATTAGAAGAGTACACGATATAACATCCATGTACTCTTTGCTTGCATAACATGCTCACAGAGCTTATTTTCTATGTTTTATTAAGATGGGTTGGTACCAGTGGCAAAGGGTCCTTATAACACCATTATTTTCGGTTTCCCTTTAAATAGTGTTTAGTCAATATTGTACGTAGTAAAACCGTCTCTAACAAGATACATTTTCGGGTTACGTAAGGAAAATTTTAACCATTCGCCTCTGATAGGTACTTAAGTCAAAATAGTGTAAAGTTTCATGTAACAGTCAGTCAACGTGAAATAGTAACAAACATTTATATGTCTTACCTATTCACCTACACGCTTAACCTTCATATTATTAATCTTCATATATCCGCCTTTATATTAGACTAGCTGCCAGCCCCGGATACGCACGAGTGTCATATCGTAGCTTTTTATACCTTAAGTTATTACATTATTACAATTTTCATATTTTTTTTGACAATAAAATAATCTAGCTTTTTAATGGTGAAAGATTTTTTTAAATAGTTCCTCTTTATAATATTAGTGTAGATGTAGATAAAAATAATTATAATAGTAAGACTATTTGGGTATATTTTCAGCGAAAAATCTTCAGCTGTATGCAGCAGCATAGGTACTGTATTTTTTATATAGCTATAGGTACTGTTTTTTTATTCATTTAAAGTACAATTCTCGCAGTAAGGCGGGGTCCTTACAAACATATATTATAACTAACGGATGCAAAGTACTACTAGCTCGCCGTCCTGCTTAGGCAGCCTTCCTCGATAAATGGGCTACCCAGCAGAAAAAGATTTTTTCAATTCGGACCAGTTCCTGAGATTACCGCGTTCAAACAAACAAACTGTTCATCTTTATAATATTAGTATAGATATATAAAAATCGCGAAAGTTTAAAAACAATATTTTCATATTATAGAATTTTATAAGCTACGGCTCTTAATCGCGTAAATATTTTATTTTAAGGCTGAATACCTTTGTTTATTTCCCGACGTTTCGACCGTACTGCAACGGCCGTGGTCACGGGTAGACTGATGAGTCTACCCGTGACCGTGTCGTTAGCCTTAAAATAAAATATTTACGCGATTAAGACCCGTAGCTTATAAAATTCTATAATGTGTACAAATCGCGAAAGTTTACGAACATATATTGCAAATATTTTCATAGTACCTAAGCATAATAAGTACATAATTGCAAACTATATGATTTGCAAGTTGTTATTATGTACCTAATTAGTTACGTATTTCATTATACGTATGAATGTTTTATTGAAAACACAGTTGACACAATTAAGCCAAGTGAAAGTCTCACGGTTAGACTGGCTATTCTATTTAGGTAGTAGATAAGTATAAGTACGTATCTTAGTTGCTTACATAGTGCTTAGGGTTATTCAATTGCTAAGCTTTGCGGTATATTATTGGTACTCTAGTTTCATTCACATTGGACTGATTAAGTAACCTATTCTTAAGGATTGTTCATGTTATGTCTAGCAATAGATTTGAAATACCTAACTGATAGACTGAGATAAGTATATGTACCTCATTCTTCTTATCTTGGGACATCTTACACAACGTCATCTGATCCCAAACTAAGCAGAGCATGGAAACCGGACCACTGATAATACATATGACATATGGAGTATGGAATATAATACATATGACATTTGACATATATGGCACATGGAAACCAGACCACTGATAAATATACTTATATATTTATAGTGTGATAAATAACACCCAGACACAGAATAAATCATCGTGCCCATCACACAAAGTTTTATCCTGGGTGGGGATCGAACCCACGACCTCTTGCGTAGCAGTCGGATACACTCCCACCGCGCCACAAAGGCAGTCTTCTTTTTCTTATTTTTTAGTTGAGGGCAATAAAAAATAGCTAGTTTCTAGTATTTATTAATACAGACAGATGCTGTGTATTAAATAGTGATGGAAAGACCAAAACTTTTTGCAATTAAAGTGACAATAAATATTTGCTAGCTATAGCTAGCAAAAAAGAGCTATAGATAGCACACGGTTAGCTACAGCTAGCCGTGTGGTACCAGCTTAAGAATAGAACCACACCAACTCTTCCCACGGGTGTCGTCAAGGCGACTAAGGGATTTCACATCGGAGGACGGGCAGCAGCGTCCTCTGCGTACTTTAAAGCCTACTCGCCTACCCACTCGCCAAGTGTGACGATTATGGCAAATACCCCCAGGATCTGTAGTAACTAGGTTCTACTGGGGAGACCCGTGCCCAGCAGTGGGACATCATATTGGTTAATATACTAGCAGAAATCGGTTGGAAAATCGGCTGGTTCGATTATATTATAAAACTAAACGGGCCTGTCATTGTTAAGGAATGAAATAAAGAAAATACTTTGACTGTGAGAAGTCGTTAACCTCAAAAACCTTAAGGCTATCATTTCGTGACTAAATTTACATTTATTGCAAGCTGTTTCAATAATAATCAAATCACAAAATATTGCCAAACAATAAATTGTGCATTAAAGAAAATGTCTAAAAAACATCAGTAAAATTCTTTCTTTAAAAATGACGACTCCTGCAGTAAGGTGCAAGCTCTGTGTCGCGGGGGACTTTACAAATATATAAGTCACGGATACAAAGTACACCTAAACTCGGAACAACAATTTGTGGATCACACAAAGTGGTGTCCCGTGTGGGAATCGAACCCACGACCTCTTGCGTAGCAGTCGGACACTCTCCCACCGCGCCACAGAAGCAGTCAACTATTATGTAACATTTCTTACATTATAATTATTAAAATATATCAAAATTAAAGATATAAAAAGCCTATACCTACGTATACTGTCATTATAAAACTTTTCGCACCGATTTGGAGCGCTCGTCCATGACCTCATCGAAATGGTAATATATCTGTGAAATTAATAGCGTATCGTGTACAGTTATCAAGTGAATATGAATCCAAACTAGCCCTAATTATCTTATACTAGCTGTCTTGCGCAACTTCGTATGCGTAAAATTTTCCCCTTTTTGCAACATTTCTCTTTGTTGCTCCGCTCCTATTGGACGTAGCGTGATGTTATATAAATACATGTATGCATGTTATAGCCTTTGGCTTTCCTCGATGAATAGGCTATTCAACAGCAAAATAATTTTCAATTCGGACCCGTAGTTCCTTAGATTATCGCGTTCAAACAAACAAACAAACTCTTTATAATCTGCGGTGCCGCGTCTGCGGCGCGGGTTCGATTCCCACACGGGACACCACTTTGTGTGATCCACAAATTGTTGTTCCGAGTTTGAGTGTACTTTGTGTCTTTGACTTGTATATTTGTAAAGTCCCCGCGACACAGGGCTTCCACCCTACTGCAGGAGTCGTTTTTTTAAAGAAAAAGTTTTACTGATGTTTTTTAGACAATTTCTTTAATGCACAATTTATTGTTTAGCAATATTTTGTGAAACTATGATTTGATTATTATTGAAACAGCTTGCAATAAATGTAAATTTAGTCACGAAATGATAGCCTTAAGGTTTTTGAGGTTAACGACTTCTCAGAGTCAAAGTATTTTCTTTATTTCATTCCTTAACAATTACTGGCCCGATTTGTTTTATAATCATGACAACAAACTTCTGAATCCGCGCTTGGTTGTTATAGGATATTAATTAAGAACTTAAAGTTTTAAATCGGTGGTAATCTACTATTTAAGGCATTAGATTCGTAATCGAGTAGTCGCGGATTCGAATCTATCTATACTATCGACGTGAACCCATTCCTAATAAATGCAGGTTAGCTTAGGGGCGCGGGTTAACAAGATTGCTAATATGTGCAACCTACATAGTTGGATCTTTTATTCTAGAAATAAAAATCAAAAAGCAATCGAGCTAGTACCCACTACCTATACATGGACACACACTTTAAAATGCAGTGCAGTCAATCGTTGACAATCTGGCGAAATTGTAATTAGAAAAACCAGTAGTTAAGCAAATACTAGGCTTACGGATGCAGATTTGTTTTAGCATACATTTTCTAAGAATAATATAATGAGGCATACGACTTGAAGGTTAAGAGGCGTCTAAACGGATCATTTTTTACGGCAATTTGTGGCAACACTATTGGCAACTAATTGCTCAGCCAATAATGGCAATATACAATGTTATGGCGCATGATCCAGTTTCCTAAACGGGCTACATAACCCGGCAACAATAAAATAGAGTGCGACTAAAACAACAACAAAATTGACCGGGCAACATTGCGGATAATAAATCTTCCGGCAACCATCAAATCAATATTGGAGAGTACTGCCATGTTGCCGGCCACAGCATTGCCGCCACAAATTGCTATAAAAAATGGCCCTTTTAGACACCCCTTTAATAGTATTAAATGTAGTTTAAGCTCCTGTATCTATCAGCTCAGTGGCGAATAAGCAACGTTACCACTGTCGGTGACCGTTTTCGAACATTATCAAACCGATCCGTGCCGCGGAGAGCTCGTTAAGCCATCGATCCTGTGCCTACTCTCCGGTAGTGTCGTATTTTCGTCCCATCGGATTATGAGAGTGAGGGAAGATAGAGTGCACTTGTGTCTGCACATACACTTGTGCACTATAATATCCCCTGCGTAGTTTTCTATTCGCTAATGATAGAGCCGCCGTAACCCAAATCGGTTAGGAGACCATTACCATTATTATCATGCCGTTTGTATCTATAACGTACGTAGTTCACTTATAAACTTAAGGTAGTATATATATAATATTAAGTATATTATCTGTGCTTACGGGCCTGGTACTAAGCTGGACGGCAAGCTACCCACTGCTCGTCGTCAGCAGGCCCGCGCCTAGGGCGGCCGGATGTCATCCCTTGACGATATAATAAGATATGTCATAACAAAATTGACTGCAATAAACTTATTAATCAAATATATCTTCGTATACCGAGTCGTTCCCAACGTATTCGTGATACTTACACACATTGTTTATATGCACCTAAGCGGAGCAGAACCAACGTAGGAGAAAGAGCGCCTTTGAGGCGACTAATGAAGAGTTACAATGATCACTTTGCTGATATTGACCTATTTGTTCTGTCACTCAGTTAATTTAAAAAATGTATTTCTGTAAAACTTTCTGATATTTGCATGTAATTTACATTATAACTGTCTTCATATCACATGTTTAGACGTAGAGTATACAGGTTAAACTTTCCTTATTTTATTTAAATTATTTGTTACTTTTTGCTTGCTTTAAATTTTTCTGTAATGTATTATTTTGTGGATAACGGTGCTGGTTGCGTAATTACCTAATTGTTTTATAAGAAATATTGTTAGTCTTATGCATGATTGCGCAATTGTTTGTTATCCTGAAGAAATAAAAATAAAATAAATTGACACCCGTCGCCCGGGGAGTTTTATATTATCTGTGGTTTGAATATTAATCTCACTTAACAGACTTCCTAATTCTGAATCAAGCGATCCAAGACTTTTAATAACTTTGCAAATCGCAAGACCATATTTCAGTTGTAGGTACTGTATTCACCGAGAATTTGCATTATTGAAATAATATTAACCGTGAATTGTGATACATTTAAATGAAATGTAAAGGTAAATCGGTAATAAAAGAAGAAAGGTCGTCAGCGCCGCAGACCTTGATAACTGATAGGTACTTAGACATGTAGTCTGTGACATTTATTAGAGCCGGTCTTTAAGAGACAGGTCACAAGTAATTTGGTTTAGGCACCGGTCTAGATTAGGAAACAGTTTGAGTGCCATTGTGTCACAGTATATATACAGAATGATTTTTAATTCTTAGACTGAGTTAAGACTAAACACAGGTATTAAAAAACCGGGCAAGAGCATGTCGGACCATGCTCAGTGTAGGGTTCCGCAGCCTTTAATAATTGCCTTTTTGTTGAGAAAAGTAGTTTTTCGACTAGGTATAACTCAATGACGGTATATCCGATCATGTCCAAAATAATTTTAGTTTAAAGTAGGTATTTGTTGATTCATTTTGTTTAGGTTTTATACGCTTAAAATAATGAAATGTTGATATTTTCAGTTTATTTGTTATTTTAACCTTCTCAAATCTTTGTTTACACCATTATCAATGGACCATGAAATCTGTTCAACTTTTTTTTACAATTTTAATTGGCAATATTTCACACTATATTTTTTTTCGACAGAATTCAAAGTCATTCTGTATAAGGACAGATAGCCAGCTCAATGCTCAGCAAAAAATACACGCAAGGCACGGATGCATGTATGTATATCGTCAACGTGCTGTCTCGGTTGACATTCGACTGAAGATCTCCGTATGCGCGTGTCTATGTTTGCGTGGACCAGTTTTCGCTAATTGTAGGGCCGGCCTTTTGTACATTGAGGTGTCGTTGTGTCGAATGTGTTGCGAGGTCTTCAGCCAGCGCCCGCGCACATAATAGCCGGGCGCGGCTGACACACATTCACATATGCCACTATTTTACACACAAAACTGGTTCACAGTTCGTAAAGAGACGTTTTATCTTAACTTTTAACGTAATATATGGATCATTCTTTCAACTTAATTTTACATATTGTCTACTTGTATCTTAGTATTGCCTTGGCAGTGCGGTGCAGTGGGCGCGCAGGAGCGCATAAAGGCCGATTCCCATAGGGACACCGCTTGTGTCCGTGACTCGCGGACGACTTTACAAACATACATGTTTGGAAAGTCATCCGCGACAGAGTAGACACTAATGCATGTTTGTGTATATTTATGCTATCAATACTAATTGCACGTAATAATTAATAATTAACCCACTTACTTCAATAATTTCCACTAGAATGAAGTAGCAAAATATTAAATTAAACAATTAAAAACATGTTTTTGATTCCTCTTATTTATTACCTCAGCTTTAACACATTAATTAACAATACACTACACAATAAACATAAATAAAACATTAACGTAATACGGTTCAGGTCACTGCGGGCGTTTGTAGGCTAGTTTAGACAGATCTAGGTTAGTTATTAAAAGCTCTCAAGATCCTTATGTCCTACTTATAGCACATGAGGTGAACGATACAGTTGTAATATATAAACTAACCTAATATGGTCAATATTCAACGATTAGATGTTAATTATAATAATACTGCCTCTGCTGGAAATAGTCGTCTAAATAACATTTCCCTTAAAATGTCCTTTAAATATCCGAATATGGGCAAACACTTTATGAAGCATTGATATTTATGTCCCCATCCCTGGCCACTACAACTTGCTTATTAGGAGCACTACGTGAATGCAAATTGAGTGTCGATGTCGCATGCGTTTGGTCTATAAATAAAGAAATCGTTAAAAAAAGATTCTATCTGAGGTTTTGTTCTTTTTGAAAGCTGAAAGATCAGTCTAAACAAGCAACGTGGTTAAAGAGACTAGTGGAGGAAGGCATGGGCAGCCACTGGAGCGGCAACTGCCTTTACAACAGCGGCGCCTAAAGGTTCCTTGTGAACGACAGCATTGAAGCCGTTGTGTGGGTCAGCGGTGTACTCCACGATACGACGTGTGCCGTCAGGTTCCACGAGGGAATATGAGCCTTGGACTACGTCACCGTTTCTTGTTTCTTGTTGGTTCTTTGAGTCACCTGTAATAAGGATAGAAAACTTTGTACTTGTTCTTGTTCGCAGATCCAGGCTCTGGATGTCATGAGGCGAATTCTAGCCCCATCTATTTAACATTTTATTAAATACTAGCTGTCCCGCGCAACTTCCTCTGAGTGAATTTTTCCCGTTTTTGCAACATTTTTTATTGCTGCTCCGTTCCTATTGGTCTAAGCGTGATGTTATATAGCCTATAGCCTTTCTCGATAAATGGGCTACCCAATAAAAGATTTTTTTCAATTCGGACCAGTAGTTCCTGAGATTACCGCGTTCAAACAAACAAACATACAATCAAACAAGCTCATAAGCCTTATAATAATAGTATAGATATGGATTTAGAGAGACATAGGCTCAAACAAAAAGATAAATAACCCGCAAGCCTGAGTAATGAACATATTTTGTAATCCTTACTTTTATAATAGGTAATACTACATAATAGTTTTTTACTTATACTAATAAATGATGACTGTGATAGAATGTTATCAACACTTGTGCTTCGCATGCTTAGTTGGTAAAAAATAGTTCATCCATTTTGATGATCATTTGTATAGCTTGTAAATGCTTGCGTTCAAAGTTCTGAAATATTTAGGTAAAAATTATGTGCTCTGAAAAGATTGTTGATTCTTAAGTAAATAGCTACTTTGTGTGTTGATTCACCTAAGTATTCGATAATTCGCCGCAAAATGTGCGGGAACGCAAGCATTTTTTAACATTAAATATGCCTAAAAACAAATAAAATATATTTACCGGTAATAGCATCCTGAATGTCATAAGCGAAGGAGTATTGAGGGTTAGGATCGTACTCTTCGACAGGAGCAGCGACCCTAGCGACGGCGGCACCAACATAGGGAGCTGCGATGGGGTGCGCTAGGGCTGGCCGTGCGACTGCTAGGGGTGCCGCGTATCCCAGAGGACGTGCATACGCGTAAGGTGCAGCTATGGGCACAACGCCAGCCGCTCCTCTGCACACCGCCAGCATAGCTGCTACGATTATGACCTGGAGAAAAATAACATGCTGTAGGTATAACAGCAAAAATTTTGGTGCGGCATTTGAGAGGGGTTTTGAGTGTCAGTGTGAAAGAGAACCTATTCTTCGAACAAGAGGATGTGGATTTGGTTCCCGCACGGGAAACCACTTCGTGTGATTCACAAATTGTTGTTCCCAGTCTCGGTGTACTTTGACTTTACTACTCAGACTAACTATGTAGCCTAATTACTGAACTAAAAAGGGCACGATCAACCGGGCAATTGTTTTGTTTTTAGTATTTTTGCGTAAAATAGGTAATAAGTCGGTCAAAAATTAAATTTACAAAAAAGTCATAATTCAATCGATAGACGACCAAAGAATTATTACCAAAAATATTATTTTTTTCCTGTTTTTATGAAGCCATTTTGAATGACACAGTAATAGGCTACACTATTCGATTAATAAATAATATATTTTATTAGCACCATTTTTGGTTTACAGAAAATATTCCCATACCTTCATGTTGCGTGAGTACCTTAGGTGGCTCTGACTCGCTGTGAATGCTGAGGGGTGCGCAGGCGACGCTTTTATACGCATGCGCATGACTAGCACTGCTTTAATGCACCCGCCTAGAAAAACCTTACATCTGTCACGGTCGGCCCTATATCCTTTACGATACCGGTAAATCTTAATACTATTATCTATTTTACAACATAGTAAAGTGTCCTAGATGACCGAAATTGTTTTTGGAAAACATTTATTCCAATTTTTTTTTTCCCATTAAGGTACCTATTTAAAGAATGTCATAGGGTAACTATACTCTGTGATTTTGTAATCGATTCGTGCTGAAAATTTTGAAATCTAACCTATTGATACGTTAATACTTTCTTAAACTGTTTTTTATAGACTATGCTATTGATATGGAGTTCAAAATTTTCGGCTTCAAAACGACTACAAACTCAAGGTGTGACTACAAAATTAGAACTGCTGTTTGGCTCTAGTTATTAAGATAGGAGTATCTACGTATTCAATACCAGGAGATGATTAAAAACATAAGTGAATAATATAGTTACTTTGAGTGTTTGTGTTGAATTCACAAATTATTTCAATTCTGGATGCGGGAAATTTTATTTTTTTTGGGAATTGCTTCTTAATCGGCTGTATTTCATTAGACATCAACCAATGAAATGATCTCAGAGGCAGGCGCGGTGGGCATGCCCACAACCCCAAATGGGGTGATTGGCTAATGCTACGAGAATGATATTCAAATCTTCGGGGATTTTTTTTTTATATAAAAGTAACCGTGTATAATTTGGTACCCATTAGGTACATTCGAGCAGGTACAATACGTTTTCAAACTATAAAAGATTCATCCATTTTTTTTGTTTTTTTCGGCTAACGCGCCAACAACCCTTCGACTTTCGGCTACCGTGCCCGCAACCTTATTAAATTTGTGGGATGGATCTGCATCTAACCCGGAGAAGTTGAGGCATAATTAGGTTTGCGGGTCTTTTTTTTAGACATAACATTACCTTAAGGAAATCTATAATTACCTACTAGATATGCACATCGGTGGCAACAGGCGGATCCAGACGGTTGTTTTGTGTACCGAATTTCTTATATCGTATTGAATTTGTTGGGTTTTTTTGAAAATATGCAACCCCCCCCCCCCCCCAACCCCCGTCGTAAGCTTGTTAGATCCAGCACTGCCATTTGCCTCTCGTGGTCCCCCCATAATAAAATCCTGGGTCCGCCCATGTCGGTGGCGAAGTGGGAATGCATGCGACTACTGTGAAAGAGGTTGTGGGTTTGATTCCCACACTTTGTGTGTTCCGTTAATTATTGTTTAAAGTCTAGGTGTAGGAAGGTACTGTCAATAAAATCAAGTCCGTGATACGGCACAGGTATTAGGACCTATTAATCCCTATGCGGAAGTTGTCTTTTTAAGAAAAATAAGCTAGATTCTGGAAATTTTAAGACTTTAAAAAGGCGATCCATCAGAACCACCAGAGCAAGAACTGAATACTGGTTTTATTTTTCCTAGTCATAAATATTCCTTACACCTTACAGATGAGTGAGTGTATTCGTAATTGGATAAATTAAATCTGCTGCCGCTGTTTACATCCAATAAAAATGACAAATGAAGGCCTTATTAAAATACCTGCGTCCATATTTTATAATAATTGCTTGCAACGCGACTGATGAACCGCTAATTAAATTACAGAGAAAATCATTCTGCTGGCCATAATAAATAAATCTCTGTTTGATAAACGACGTGCTTTGTATGCCTTCTCCTTTTTAAATCATTGTTTCGTAAGTCCATGGTATAATATGCAGGAGGCGGTATAACAAGACGTTAACTTTTTGGGTCACAGCTGCACGTTATCAAAGTGCATGTGTGATAGTGGTCACACAACCGCCAAGATAATTGATAATGACCGAGCCTTATATGTACAATCGATCTATGTCTAAACGCTCTATAAATTGCTAAACTGTTTTATTTTAATAACATATAAATCAAATTAAATTTCATACCTAAATTATAGAATTGTACCAATTTCTTATGTGCTTATAGTTTTGTCATTATAATAATAATAAAGAAGGGGGCCCATCTAGTAAGTGGCGAGTCACCGCCTGCCCATTTGTCCGTGTGTTTTTACCATGTGTTTGCAGGGCAGGCCATAGTCCGTCAATAGTACTTACGAGCTAACCATTCCACTAACACATCACCTCCATAACCCAGTTTCTTAGCTACCACTTTTTGACAATAGTTTTTACACTAACCGAGGAATGTCGTTCGTTGGGTACATTTCTATAGTGTATACAACGATAATCGCCGGTTTGTCTCACATAGCCTTTAGATTTAAGTGTCTAACGGGCCTGTACGTGTTGGCTTCAGCCTCACGCACGCCTCCCAAATGACCGGGACTCCACTGTCCCGTGATATGGAAATGACATACATAATAATAATAATAATAAATTTATTCATCGGACACAAGATCCATACAATTACAAAAAGCACAATAAAAATCACAATCTAAATCCTATTTAAATAATATCTATAGTTACATTAATATTTACAACATACCTACTTTGTCTTTACAGGCGAACCCAATACAACAATATACAACATACAAAGAAATCCTTAAACTATAATTATGACAAAAAATGCAGTGTCACCTTGTTCAATTCCGGCCATGTACATACAAAAATGACATTTTTTGGAGAGATACAGTTAATAATATTAATCGCTCGAACAATCGGTGCAAATTTCAAAATATTCGTGCGGGCTGTTGGTACCTCAAATAACCTGTTTCTAGGCGCCTGTCGTAGCCTGGTGTTAAGAAGAAGCAATTTCAACGATTCCAGAATTTGGGGATAATTCAAATTGCCACGGAGTACTAAGAATACGTACCTAACAAGAGCTAAGCTGCGTCTAACCTCCAGCTTAAAATATCCCACCATCCCTATAACAAAGAGGGTGGGATACATAAGTGGGTAAAATGGGTATACCCCATATTGTTTAAGGTAGAGATAGCGAGTAAACTTATTTTGCAATTTCTCTAGCATGAGAGTATATTTGGTTTCATGCTGGTTCCAAATCATGGCGCTAGTTTCTAACTTACTCCTTACAAGAGCGATAACGATTTAACAGCAACGATGTTTTGGAAGTCATTGGTTTCTCTCATAATAAATCCTAAGTTCCTATAAGCCATTGTACATATTTTGATAATGTGCTGTCGAAACACTAAGTTAGGAGAAAATAAAACTCCCAGATCTCGCACCAATGTTACACGAGGAATCACCTGACCCTTCATGTAATAGTCATAATGTAATGTGACTACTGCTCGAGTAAAAGACATCACCTTACATTTTGGGATATTGAACGGCAATTTGTTTTTAATACTCCATTCGACCACCCGGTGTATAAGTATCCTACTGAAGTTGTTTACAATCTAGTTCGTTCCTAACTTGTTTGTACAATTTTAGATCGTCAGCAAATAGTAGGCAACTTCACATTACATATCGGACGTGAGTATTCTCTCAGATAGACTTTTAACTATACTTAGTGTTTTTACACTTTTCAACTCTGGCCGTGAAACCTGCAATACGCGTTCTTTGGATGGCAACGAAGAGTTCACACGCGCCACAAAAACATACCAGAGGCACTATAATAGCGTGTGAGACCCATCAGTTGCCTGAAGATGCTGTTATAGGTAATATGAATACCATCACGCGATACTCTTGTTTATTTGATCCAGAATTGACAGGTGTAGAACGTTTGACAAAATGACCGGAATAGTGTATGTTTCACTTCAGGGGATGATTTTGCAAATTTTCTTATTATCATGTTGCCAAGGACATTATAACGCGCTGTATTTTCTTTTTCGTATGTACACACCAGATCTGATGAAATGGGTAGATACCTATCTATTTAGGCATTAAAAGTTTGTTAACACCATTACTGTACTGTATTCTGAGTAATAAAGTAAGTACCAATTCTATTTTATCACTTAAAACTCAAATAATAATAATAATAATTCATTTATTTAAGTATCAGTGACTCATTTTGGTTAGTAACAATTTATACTTATTTACTATGTTAGTAAAACAATAATAATTTAATAATTTAATTTAACTAAGTACCTATTGAAATAACATCAGTAGGTACACAGTCTATCGCCACACTACTCCATGCGAGAGAGAACTGCAACGGTTAACATACCGACAGTCTAGTCTGCTAGCTATCATGTTTAGGATGCTATTGGTACCGCACCTCACTCTACGCACCAGGGATGCGCACCTTTTCCTCATTGTTGCATAAAAACAATCCACGTGCGCTTCCGCAAACATCCCTGACGCGCTACAGAAGCGCGGCAGCCTCAATAACACCCTAAACGCATTATTATATTGTACGCGGAGGGTGCTGTACGATGCCTGCGTGTATGACGACCACAGGCTGCATGTATAAAAAGAGGTGCAATATGCACGGAATAGCGTTATTTTAACATCTCTGGAGCACCGCGCAAACCTGCGGGCAATCATATTAGCCCTCACAGACAGCGCCCTCCTTTCCCTCTCAATATCATGATCATCTTTGAGGTCTGGGGTAAGTACATGGCCTAGGTATTTAAATGTAAATACTCGTTGCAGAGTATTTCCATTAAGCGCAACAGGTGGTATATAATTAGTACATTTATCCCCTACCCCAAATACCATGATTACACTTTTTTTGACATTGTATGTCAGTCCATGCCTTTCAGCATATGTCTCACAAATATGCAAGAGCTTTCTCAGACCGCTGATCGAAGGGCTCAGCAGCACCATGTCGTCCGCGTAGCTTATGTTATTTACACACACTCTGTCCACATGACAACCGACCCTGGTGGTGCTGAGCTCCTCGATCAGCTCGTTTACATATAAATTGAAAAGCGTTGGAGAACTTAGCCCCCCCTGTCTCACCCCGCACTCCAACCCATAAGGACAATTTTCCTAGCCTCACACATCTCAATATAATAGCTCCCGGTTGTCGGTTTACCGAAGCATTCCCACACAGCATACTTTTGCCTGGCCACCCCGTGAGCCTCGGCGACATACTTATTCCATCCTACTACTCGCTTTTTCCTACCACACCTACCGCTTATACGACCTACAATAGCTGCTTCCCTTAAGGAAATAACTATATCATTATACAGTTTATCTATTACAGACCTGTGACCGTAGTCATTACACATGTGATCACTGCAATTACACATTTCACGTGGAAAATCAATAAGCCTCAATCTGTCATGACATTCTCTCTGATATGTATCAATTTGCTGTGGAGACCTTTGACCCCAGAGTACATTATTTCTACACATATTCATTACTGATGTCTTCGCCGGTATCACATTAAGATCACAGTCTATAGCGAGGGGGAAATGATCGGACCATAGCACATCGTACAATACACACACTGACTCAACTGACTTTTTAGCCGCTTTAGTTATTATACAATGGTCTAACCAACGTTTCGAGCCATTATTCGCTTCCATAGCAGAGCGACGCCACCGTGCGGTCGTCCCCGCAACATACCTGCCGTAGTATCCACAGCGGAGACTCCCACGTACGCAAAGTCATCATGAATGGAACTGAGAAACGTTATTTCCTCCGGCAACAACCACGTCTCTTGTAAGGCTATGATGTCACATGGAATGCATAAGTCACGGATACTCTGCACCGACCTTTTGACGTTCTTGCAATTAAAAGAGACAAATCTATAACAGCCGCTATCCATCAGTTTGATTTTTTAAGGCCGACTTGTAAGAATTTTCATCCTTATTGCGTTTATATTTGTAGTGTACAAACTGCCTAAAAATAACACCCTCTGGCCAAAGGTTTGTATCTAAAAACATAGAAGTTTTGCTATATGGAACAACAAACTTATATGCATCATGCTCCGTGTGTCGTTTTATATTCAGCTTTTCCAGTTTGACAGTTTCCATTGTCTTTTTATAAATTTAATCAACAATATCCTTCTCACAAGTATTCTTATGAACATTGGTTATGAATATTGGTAGTTTTTTATCTGCTGCTCTAAACTTGTCCTCTGAATGAACGAGAACAGTAAATAGGTACATCCGAATCGCTAAACAGATTTGGAAAAAAGCTTTACCTACACATGTCCCCAGGATTTAAATTCGATCGAAAGGGGTTTGGTATTTTGGGTTTTAAATACCGAGTCCTTATTCACTGTCTTTTTTTGTTTTCGCGGCAAGCCCGCGCTTCTAACAGTCAAGATTCTAGTTGTCAATTTCCCTATTAAGTTGGTTTCCTGGTTCGCAAGTTTCCTTGTTAGTCAGTTACTTTAGATTGTCAGTTCTGCTATTTTGTCATGTTCTTAGCTCGTTACTTGCCTTGTTCGCAAGTTTTCTTGTTCGTCAGTAATTTTAGATTGTATTTTACTACACCGTCGTGTCATGTCATATATTAATGCAAATACCTAAGACACGATTACATGTACAGAAAACTAATTTCAGCGTTTGTTTTTATCACTTAAAGGCGTTAACAAGGAGGTTGAATACGCTAGTCTCGTTATTTGTCAGCTTCGCTGATCGAACGGTTTACCTATCCAGTTACGCTAGGCATTCAACTCAGGTTATTAGCAAACGTTATCATATCAGTTCAGATTGAATTAGTGAAATTGACAAGTAAGGAAACTGACCAGTGGTACGCTAACCCTGCACACCACACAAGCTGTCATTTCACTTCCTCTTGTGGAAAGTTGACTTATTAGGTACCTACCTACCTACCTGATCTGAAATCGTAACTGACGAATTTCACGAAACTGACATCCTAGCATAACTAGCGAAGGAGGAAATTGAAGAATCAGGAAAATGCCTAACAAACCAAATTGTCAACCTACCGAAACTGGTGAAATTGACAAGTAAGGAAACTAACCCTTTACAATACTCCTAAGTACCTACTTTGTTTTGAAATCCTTATACCTATTACCTATCTCAATATTACTTATTTGGTATAGCCCCAAAGCTGAATACCATATGTCCACACTAACTTAATGTTATCCCGGCAACTTCATGAGCTCTGCAATCAGTGCAATCTAAACTAATGTTAGGTACGTTTAAAAGGGGTAAAATGATTGATTGAAATAACTAGGATTGTCTCATCCGTGTTCACGCTTTACCGCGTAACGTATGAGATTTGGTATGAATATAGTGTGAGTCCCGGGGAAGGACATAGGATAACTTTATCGCGATAACCGATAACTACGCGGGCGGAGCCGCGGGCAAAAGTTCGTTAATAATTAATGCTTTGCAATCATGGAAACCAAATTATTTAGTACAACACCATCTAGTAGAACCCGTTTGAAACTCTAACACAAAATGTAACTATGTTAAATAATGTTACCCCTGCAAAATATACAATTTATAAAAATAAATGTAAATAAAAACACAAAAATCTCACAGTACTAGGAGGCATTCCTACTACTTATAATACTAAAATAAAATATAAAACGGAATTGCATTTCCACCAGTATGAGCAATGAGAATATAAAACTTTGTATTGTGAGCAGTTGAACAGTTCAGAAATGTAAACACATAACTTTCCAATTTTTATACAGCAACACTAAGCATTTCTGTTTATGAATCGAAACGTCATTTTTGACTTTCTGTATTCCTTTTTTCATGAATGTATAAAATTCAACAAACACTGTGCTTTGTTATGTATTTATAATATACGGAATTGATTTTTTAACTAGTGTTAAGTACAATGGCAGACTTTGATGCGATATATCCTGATGAGACGGAAATCGAAGAGAATATAGAAGAGACACATGTGACTCTAGTGCCTGATCCGATCATCGTACGAGGAGCTGGTAACATGACAGTGTAAGCTCCTCTTTGTACGCTCTATAAAATAACATCAGCTGTGTTTTACTTAGAACTTAAAACCTCCAGTTACACAGACTTGGGCCGTTTTAATGTGACTTGGTGAAAAGTTATTCTTGCTTCTTTGTCATACGACCAGTGGCATTGAGAGACTATTTCTTTATGCATAATATTGACCAGGCGCCAATTTTGTATTTGGTTTGCATTAAATTGATTCAAGCACCTTTATAGTATACTGAACTATTACAACTGCATTGCAGAGATGTAAAAATCATGATTTCATTGATGTTACACATTAAACTTTGACTATTCCAAATAATTGATGCCAAGTAATTCGATTTTTTCAACATTAAAATTGTTTATTTGCAACTAAGTGTACTATAGTTGGTCTTAAATTAAGAAAGTACTAGACTCTGGTGCTGCAAGAGTACTTTTCTTTATTTGTTAAGACCTTTATGTTGAAAAACCATAATTCCATAAACTGTACAATAAAACTTAAGATATAACCAAGTTAAGCCACTTAAGTTTTAACCCAAGTATTGATAAAAACAAATTGAAACCATGACCTGCTTTCACAGTATTTACAAGACTTTTTTTATTTCAATTATTCTAATCTTAATTTAATGATAAAGTTATCCAAACTACAAATTAACTTTCACTTTTAGTACAAGTTCTCTTCATAAACTTGTCTATGTATATATTTTGTTTTTTTTTTTATAAATTCTAATTTCATATGCACACCTAAATCACCATACTCATTGAGGTTTTAAAATGTTGTTCAAGACAGGCACTGATGACTCAGTAAGTCAGCCAAGACAAAGAACATTGTACTTACACAGATAAAAGAAAACCATTACTTGTTTAAGTATTCTGTCAACATGTTTATGGTTTGATGTATGTTTACAAAGTGAGATTTTTATTCATTAATGAAATCATCTTTAGCCTTTATAACATATTGATTGTGATATGAAACATGATAATACATTTTTTTTTAATTCTTAATATCATTTCCCTGTATTTACACCTCCAAAATAACCAAGGAGAGCATGGTCAGGTGGGGATTCTCTACAGGTACCAACCTGACTTGTGTGATGCAAAGCAAACAATGACCCATCTTACAACATGTCCAGTGTGTCCAACCACCTGCAGAGAGGAGGACTAAATTACTACCTCCAACAATGCAGTTGACATGGCCACATTCTGAGCCACATTTTTATAATATTTACTAGCTACAAAACATTGGTAAATGTGATAATTAGATTGAAATTCATCACTTTTTTTGGTTGTTATTAATAATTATCTACTCTCGTCGGTAAAAGTAATAAACTAAAATAAGACTCGAATATGTTTGCCCAGCACTACATAAACCAAAGTCAAGAAAGTACAGAACTGAGTTAGTCCACCCCAACTTTATATGGTAGTTGTTTGTAATACCATGAGGGTGATTTTTAAAACCGGAGGCGCAGAGGGAGTCCAGCCTCCGCCCGCTGTCGTGGATAGGTCTTGGCGTATTGTTGCACTTCCTGCAGTTCTGGAGAAGATGTGATTCTAAGATCTGGGTGATATCAATTTTGACTAATGCAATCTTGACAGTTTGATCATCATCTCCACTCTTACCAATCAACATTAATCTGTAACAAAAATACTATAAAATACTGTAAAACGCATTAAATACAACTAATTTATTACATCAATTGGTACAAAAGTTAAATTTTTAATATTCACTGGTAAAAGTGATTCATTTCTTACTTTTACCATGAATTCTAGGTAATTATTAATAATTATTAACACTTACTGTAACATATATATATGTTACAGTAAGTGTTATACTAGCTGTCCCGGCGAACTTCATCTGGACTCTTTTTTTTTTTGTAAATCGGGTTCAATTGTGAATCTTAACCATCCTCGAATCCCCTTGAACTCACACAAAAAATTTCATTAAAATCGGTCCAGCCATCTAGGAGGAGTTCAGTGACATACACACGTACACAACAAAATATAATGATATATAATATAAAATTATCCTTGTTCTAATTCTACATAAACAGGAAAATCTGTTTTTATTATGCTTCCTTTAGAGTAATACTATTTTATTTTTGTATAAGGAAAGCCAAGCACCTTATTGATATTAATATATTTGTGTGACTTGTGGTTTTAATATTAATTTATTAATTGTATGTCATCTAAGTGTATTCGTAAAAATAGTATTTATGACTCTTTTTAAGACATAGTAGGGGAGTTTTGTGTAGCCTAAAACTATAACAAGATGTGCTATTTCTGAAGCCATTTTTGATAAACCACTTGATTGGGCATTGGGTAAACACTTGTAGACTGCTCTGTTAGTCTAGTGGTTAGTAACTCTGACTGCTAATCTTGAGGTTGTGGGTTTGATTCCTACCCAGTACAAATTTTTGTGTGTTGGTATAAATTTGTCTGTGTATAATATGTATGTATTTAAAAATATACTTAGTATGTTTACCAGTTGTTTGGTTGCCATACATTCTCTGCTGTTTTGGATTGGATGGTTGTGTAAGTTGTTGTAAGTTATTATACTCCTATAGTCTGTGCGGTAACAAGCCTTTTATGTGCCCAGTGGAAGCTTTTATGCGCCGGTGGAAGCTTTAATGCGCCCAGTGCTAGCTATGGCATTAGTCCAAATGGTAATTTCTGCGCCCTGTGCCTGGATACCGCACTGCCTACATTATTTTTTCATTGTAGATAGCAATGTAGGATTGTGGGTCCCACTTCCCTAGCAATCCTGTTAACATCTCCAGCTAAGCTCAATGGCTTGTGTTAGGGGTGGATTCACGTCTATAGTATAATAGGATTCGAACCCGAGACCTCACGATTGCGAGTCCGATGACTTAGCCATAAAGCTACCGCCGCCTTTTTATTTATGTGATCCATATTCATTATCCCAGGATTATATATACAGTTATGTTACATTATATTTTGCAATACCAACCTTCAAGGCTCTTGTACATATGTTATCAGTGCATTAAATCTGATACCAGTATTTATCACAGGTAAGCACTGTACTCAGACAACTGTGAGTCATGCTGTATATGTATAAAATTACCTTCATTTCTTGTTTATTATTAGTGTAAATGTTTTTTAAATGAGCAATGTAGAATTGTTTAATATTTTTCAAGATAATATAGGAACCTACCTACATAGTGATTACAGCAGTTAAGTATCATGGTAAAATTGTCTGATAATTACTTAATATTTATAAGAAAAATAGGTTTTTTTGTTTGTCACCTTAGGCCCAGTGCACACCTCACAATGAGTGGCAAAGCGACTGAAAAATAACATTAAAAAATAAACCCTCTTTATAATAGATACAGTTGAAAATTGCATGCGGCGTCCTTGCAATGTGCTTACTTTCAATTATTATCTTTTTAGTAGCCTCACGGAGCCAGATTAGCCCCGAGTCTAAGTCATAAATAAATAATTAAGGTCCTACCATAACCTTCTCATCAAGAAAATGCGTACACCATACACTAGAACATCAACGTAACTCGGCCGGAGTGAAGTTAGGTTCATATCGCGCGAAAGTTCGCGCATGCAATAGAAATGCGAAAAGATGCCCTAAAATTACTCACGAAAACGATTAATTAATGTAAAATCGATTAATAATACTAACAAAATTTTAACTTAACAATATAAATATACTATTTATACGTACTTACGTTCATAAAAGTTAAAATTTAGAACAGTTACAGTAAATACTAAAGAGAGTTTAAAAAACAATTTATTTTCGAAAATAATCACAAAAAACATGAGTTAGTAATACTAATTAAGACAATGTAATGCGTAATCGCATCGGAACCACTTGTCGCCAACTTCAATCCGGCCGAGTTACGTTGATCCAACTCTATCTTTAATTAGATTATATATTAATATAACAAACATATTTCCATTCCAGTTTCGGTCTAAGTAACCGTTTCAACTGCGAGTTCCCATCCGGGCTGCAATCTCGCGTTGCGCCCGAGGAGTACCAGGCCACAGTAATGCGTATCAACAGCGTGCTGAAGAAAACACTTCCTGTGAACGTCAAGTGGCTCTTCTGCGGTTGTGTATGCTGCTGCTGCACATTAGGATGCTCTCTCTGGCCAGTTATATGTCTTAGTAAAAGGGTATGTGAGAAACGTTATTTGTTTTTAATACAGGGGCGTATCTACCGCCATAGCCGTATCAATAATTATACGGGGCAACCAGTTGACAGGAGCCCTGAACGTGTATTAGCACTTACACCCTGCCTATCTCCCGTGCCAGCGACACACAATAAAGAGAGATTGCAAGTTGAGGGCAAATTTTGATACTGGGCCCAACTAAGGCAAGATGAGTGTAGCTTGTTGGCCCTGTTTTAATATAATTTTTAATGTTGATTACATTGATGGTACCTACATATTGTTAGATTAGAGATTGCCTAGAAAAAGCGTAGCCACTTACTTATGGAAAAAAAGGACTTGACCGAAAAATGAACGAATTGGTTCTGTTCAAGTTTTGCTCTTAGCAACAGATATGGCGCTATTTCTAGATTTTTTAAGAGACTCAATGTCGCCGTGTCGTTTAGAGCAAGCCGAGATGGCTTGCTCTAAACGACACGGCGACACTCTAAAACTGACCATAATTTGTAGTCTAAAGGGTCGAGGTCTGGGCTAGATGAGGGCCAGTCGTCAGCTCTTATAAAGTCCGGAACGTTGGTTTCAAGGCCGGCTTCCTTTTTCCTTACTTCCGACCACGCTATACCTTTCCGTCCACTTGAGCAGCTTCTTTAGAACTGTACGCTCACAGTTCTAAAGAAGCTGCTCATGTGGTCGGAACTTTATCATTTTGCTTATTGTAGTGCTCTTCAATCGTGAATTTTTTTCATCGATAAAGAGGATATTTCTGTGCCCTTCTCCCGCGTATCGCGACAGAAGACGTTTAATACGCGACAGAGTCCTAGCGGGAATCTTAATTTCTCGCGATAAGATTTTTTGCTTCCTAATGGGATTTCGACGAATTCTGGCTTTAACAGCATTAACAGCCTTTGAAGTTCTAACAGCACGCGGCCGCCCCGATCTTTAATGGTCTTCGACAGAGGAAGTGTTGTTGTATCCGTTGATAGTACGATATACGAACATACGGCTGATACCAAGGTTTTGAAGTGTCTGGAATATGACCGACGGCTCCATACCCATTTCTTTAACAACCCAATCCATATTGTAATTTGATAATGAACACGAAAAAATATGTGAAATGGCGCGAAATCGAAGGAACTTTTAAAAATAATAAACGCGTTCCAAATTTAAAGTAATTAAAAAGTTGAAAAAAGAAAAGTTTTTATGTAATGTATTGATGGCCGGACTAGTCATAGATATCAGCGGGGTCAATCCTAAATCCTCGTTTCCCAGCTAGGTCAACAATGCTGCTCCCCCCTTCCCACGCCGCATCAATAAAAATCCTGGATCTACCATTGTTGTAATAAAGCAATTGGCCCAATAATAAAAACTACATCATACTAATGTTTCTCCGCGTTCAATAAACTTAACAATTTATCTAATGAATGAAGGCGCTCTAAGGCTGCCTACGCACTGACAGGTCCTTTGCACGTAGAGGTTACTGACATTATGTTTATTATACCGTCTGTGATGTGATGACACTGCGTTTAGCATCCTATTATTTAATGTTAATGTTACCAAATTTTTCGCTCGTCAGTTTGTATAAAAAACTAAACATAAAAGCGATTGTGTAATCTCATCAAATATTTTGAGGGTTCGATCCCGCTCATGGTAGGCAACTTGTTCGATTTTCCTTTATATCTGAGATAGCTATCCCGCGCAACTTCGTCTGCGTAATATTTTTCCGTTTTTGCTATATTTCTCATTGCTGCTCCGCTCCTTTTGGTCGTAGCGTGATGTTATATAGCCTTCCTCGATAAATGGGCTATCCAACAGTGAAAGAATTTTTCAATTCAGATCAGTAGTTCCTGAGGTTACCGCGTTCAAACAAACAAACTCTTCAGCTTTATAATATTAGTATAGATTTATTAGTATCGTAAACTCTCCTGCGATATAGGCATTAATCAAAAAAGAAGAATGTGAAATGTTTAATAATAAAGTTGCTTAGCAACCATACAATATTTAATACTTTTGTCAATGGTTTCTAAGCAACTTTGTTATTTAACAATGTGAAATTGAATTCATATAAATAAATATAATTGATTTCGGGTTTAGTATGGTTATGGTAGAGCCCAAGGCCGCAGCTAGGGCAGGCATTATGGCGTAATGCCCTACCTTCAAAGCTGTAGCTTGCGGGGCATTAGTTGGCGTATTATTTTATGGCGTAGTGAGAAGAAGAGGGAGGCCGAGCCGCATCTCACCAAATCTCAAGGTGGTCTTGGCAAATCTGACGTAATAATTTCAAATGACCAAATTAAGGGCGCACCCCCTACCCTCCCTCGCGTGAGGTACTTAGGCGGTATTTAGTAAAAGGATTTGCACTTCTTTGGTGAGAGAATTTACTATACTATTTCCAGATTGGTCAAAAATAAAGTACACGCCACATTGCCTTAAGGTCGCTTGATAAATACCACCATAATATTTTATTTTTTTTGTACTATCTATGTACATAATAGGATATCAAACTGTTTCCGTCCCTAATATTGAATCGACCCAATTTACGTTGCTTATCATTCTCTATCCTGCTCTCTCTGCGCAGTTTCCCTCACACTCTAATATATACATGCCAGTCGTCCACCTGACACAACACACACTTCGCCTTACGTCCAAACATTTGCTATTCCGAGTTTACAGTAGATTTCTGAACAGACCTGTACCAGTATTTTGTTTACACCTGGTTTAAGATCCGTTATAAGAAGGACGTAAATCAAATTATTCGTCTCTAATAATATCTGTTTCTTAGGGCTTTGCTTTGTGGATATAGTATTAAAAAACCGGGCAAGAGCATGTCGGACCATGCTCAGTGTAGGGTTCCGCAGCCTTGAAAAATTGCATACGCAGAAAAGCGTATGTTCATGGCAGTTACGTCCTTTTGTTGAGAAACGCAGTTTTTCGGCAATAACTCAATGACGGTATTATCCGAAATAATTTTAGTTTAAAGTATGTAGCATAACTTTGTGATTTTTTCCATATTTTTTTCGTTACACGATTCAAAACCAAAGAGGGGGTCCCCCCCCCCCTCTATACTTTTATATTATTATTTCCAAAATTATTGACTCGATCAAACTCCTCTGCTGTCAGTTATTCTTTCATGGAATAGTGATGCAAACAAATTACTCTTTGTAAAATGAAGAGGACTGTACCAAATATAATTACTGGGTAAATAAGACTTACTTTCCGTCGAAGCCAGAGCACGGTGCAGTGCTTGCCACTTACATCATTTACGAAACAATGATTGGAATGCCTCTAATGCTGCTATGGTCTTACGTGACCCTTACCATTAGGCACGCAAATGCTGCTCGTCAAAATCGACAGAAACGGGAATGCAGCACTCAGCAACCAGTCTTTAAGTGCTCTTCCTGGCACATAGGGGTGGAACAATTTACAAAAACGGTCACCCATGTAGTGGCTTGACAATGGTGACGTTGCTGAACCTCGTTGATCTCTCAAGATGCTCAGACTAAGGGGTCCGTGAATATGCATTACGAATATGTAAACCTACCGACTGATCTATTCATTCAGTCGGTAGATTTCCTTTTCTTATCCAAACAACTGAACCGATGTTACGTATACCTACTTAGTGGGAGATATGTTGTTGTCATTCTGTCTGGAACAATATACCAATGCTGCTTCTCCATATCGGTATACCTTCTATTTGTCTAGATACGCACCAGTACGTGCGTACTTTCACTTTGATCGAATATAATAACAAATAAACTTTCCTCGTCACTGTTGTGATAACTGATAACGTTATCATTAACATAATAATGACATTAATGGCTTGGCAAAGTCCGTCGGAACTACACTGATTAAATGAAATACCTACTAGATCTTGTAGTATCCCTACCACTTAAAATAAACGAATGTTTATTTATGTTCATAAATTACAAAATTTTGGATTACATTCTACTTCAATCAATCAATCAATTAATTAGCCTATCCAGTAGTCCAGCAGTGAACCGATATAGGTCTATGCCTCTCCTAATTTATACACCACAACCACCAGTCCTTCGCCTTCTGCATCCAATTCATTCCAGCGACCTTTAGGTTGCCGGTCCATCTGGTTGGGGGTCGTCCTATCTTACTTTACCAAGTCGCGGTCTCCACTCTAGGACTCGTTTGCTCCATCGGCCATCGGCCGTTGGTCCTTGGGCAAATATGGCCAGCCCATTGCCACTTCAGCGTGCTATGTCCGTAAATTTGGTTCTTTGTCATTAACTCCATAGCCCGCTGCGCTACTTTGAATTTGTGACTAGCCCTACCGTAAATGTCCACGTCTCGGCACCATAGGTCATTACAGGTAGGACGCACTGGTAATGCTTAAAAACCAAGGTATTTAACCTTGGTTTTTAAGCATTACGGTAGAGGCGAAGAGAAGCCTCAACGAAGTTGGCTAAACGCTG
The DNA here is from genome assembly GCA_945859575.2 of Herminia tarsipennalis. Taxonomy (NCBI): domain Eukaryota; kingdom Metazoa; phylum Arthropoda; class Insecta; order Lepidoptera; family Erebidae; genus Herminia; species Herminia tarsipennalis. Next base: position 10,192,548 of record OX243852.2, read on the forward strand.
TCCAACCCAACCCAAACAGATCCTCCTGTCAACTTCTTTCGCGAAGTTGTTTCTACCAACCTGTATAACCCGCCTTAGGTAGATATTCTTGAACAACTTTGAGCATCGACCCTTCGACATAAATTGGTCTCGACATGACATGTTAAATAAATATGATTTTGTTTTTTTTTCAAAGTCAAACCAACACGTCTAGAGGCTCTACTTACCTAAACTGACAGATGACATTCTATTTGAGCTTTCTAATATATGGCTAGGCTAGTAAAAAGGAGATCAGCTTTATCTACCGTTACACTTAGAGATTTTGATGAAACTCGTAGCGGTATTTAAATTAGAAAGGTTTCAAACTGCATTAAAGTAATCTATTCGTGGGGTTTCGCGCATTGACGTATAGACTGGACCACGCCATCTCTATTTTCCACAAAGTAGAGTTGTTTCTTTATAGAGATGGATCAATTTTGTCAGGTTATGGCGTAGTCCTGTTCTATACGTCTATGGTTTCGCGTGAAGCTAAATTTTTGGAAAGATCTTTCATTTTTATTGAATTTAACGTCCAAACCTAGCCCCACTTGAAAATGGTCATGAGCCCAATAAAATCCTCGTCTCTGTATCCGTCGAATTCCCCTGGACCTAATAATTTCAAATTTATATTATTGCTATTGCACTACACACTTTTTTAACAAATTGGGTTTTTAGCTTTTTAGTTTGCAATTGCCTTACAAGCATTGCTTGGGTCGGTAAACCCATTAATTAATTTAGCTTCATTCCGCATCCAATGAGACGAAAATAATATTGGAAAGCATTATTCCACTCAACATGCAATATCCACTTGATATGGAATATTTCTCGTTTTTCAATTATAAATGGCAGTACGTTGTTTATGTATTAGTAATTAATTCAATTAAGGCTGTCCGTAGGTATGCAGTGCATCTATTAATTCAGTTCTTATGTATACCATAAGTAACAAAAACACTGTTACGGGTAAAACCTCTTTTAGCGTGATAGTGGTTTGAAAAATGACCTTGTGTTAATAACTAGGTAGTAACTATTTTCCATCAGATTCTAAAAATATTAACAAAAGCTGTTTTCTATACTACTCGTAATATTATAAAGCTGAATATGAATATGTTTGTTTGAACGCGGTAATCTCAGGAACTACTGATCCGAATTGAAAAAATCTTTTACTGTTGGATAGCCCATTTATCGAGGAAGGCTATTGGCTATATAACATCACGCTACGACCAACGGGAGCGGAGCAGCAATGAGAAATGTTGCAAAAACAGGGAAAATTTACGCAGACAAAGTTGCGCGGGACAGCTAGATAAATAATAAAATGGAAGCATTGGGTGCAACAAGGGCGTATCAGGAAAACGTGACTTTTGAGAAAATATACAGAAAAGATTTAAATTATTTATCTCTTATATACTACTAGCTGTCCCGCGCAACTTCGTATGCGTAATTTTTCCCCGTTTTTCAAACATTTCTCGTCGCTTCTCCGCTCCTATTAGTCGTAGCGCGATGTTATATAGCCTATAGCCTTCCTCGATAAATGGGCTATCCAACAAAAAAATAATTTTTCAAATCGGACCAGTAGATCTTGAGATTAGCGCGTTTAAACAAACAAACAAACAAACTCTTCCGCTTTATAATATTAGTATAGATATTATTTATTAGTTTCATGATTTAACTTGAAAGTTAATTTAGTTATTGTTCCTGAAGTAAATAAATAACAATCAACTTTATTTTACCGTTTGATAAAATCTTAAATCAATAGTTGTGAATAAGTTTGAGCAGTAGATAGTTTTATTAATCTGACAAAATAAAATTCACTGAATCCGAAACTTCAAACTCCTCATCCTCAGCGGTCTTATTGGGCTGAGAATCAACCACTAGATCTTGCTTTAGAAAGGTTGAAGCCATTCAGCATTTTCGGGCTTCGTCCTGAATCCTGACGTCCTTCACTCCAGCTGAATGGCAAATCATTTTCCTTGTGTACTTCTAAAAACCTCGGAAGTTGTTATGACTCCTTGAAGACTAAACTCCAGTTTTACAAATTTCTGTACAGTAAAACAATTTCTTCTAATGAATGGGTGTCGTAGACAAAAAGGACTGATGACTATTGTTTTCCAGTTTTCAATAAGATAACTAGGCATCATTGCTTTGAAAGGGCTTGGATTGCTTATTTCAAATATTAAATGTGATACTTTTGAAATAAATAGTTCTTACACCATCTAAAAATAGTTCGCAATAAGTTTTTGTCACAAGATGTTTTGATGCAATAACATCAAATAGGGCTTTATGTACCGAACGCCCTTTAGCACCTACTGCTTCAATAATTGTTAAAATTGAAATAGTGTGTATCAATTCACAGATATCATCAACTATAACAATTCCTCAATTAATGCACACAACTTCAAATACAATTTTATTACCAGATTAACAAATGTGTAATCATACCATTTAAGACTATTGTAGAAGATATGTATTTATCTTTATTAGCTTATAGACGCTGTCTGATAGTGCAATTAACTAGGTAATTATTACAAAGACTACCTAACCTTTACACTCTAGCTATGATTGGCAGTTTAGACTCTATTTATTAGTATTAGAGTTTACTTTTGTATGAACTACTAGTTGTACCTACTCTTTTTTGATCGCGAAGTGAAAAGACAGCTTAACGGGCACATATATGAATTGCTTACCTGCCTTGAGTTAAATGGATTTAGTATCTAAGCGGATTTAGTCTTCCGGATTATTTGTCTACATCCATTGATGGTTTAAACTCTATTTAAGTAGGTATTTAATGTCAAACTCAAACATCTTTATTTCGTAAAATCAGGTTAATTATTATTTCAAAACGTCAAATTAATACATACTCAAAAAATTATAAAATTATGATTGTTTGAAAAAAAAAACAAAATGAGGTTAGGCGGCAGTTCCAAGTGTAAAGCTCATGAGAAAAAGCTGCCAAGAAACTCATATGCCACTCTTTTAAAATCATCAAGTTTTTCTTTACAAAAATAAATTTTACTGTTTTTTTTTGTAATCGTTTATTTATAAACGATTACAAAAAAAAACAGTAAAATTTATTTTTGGATAATATAGATTAAAATTTATTTTTAGGATAACTAAATAATAATACTATTAGTAACTGTAAAATAAGTATATATAAACGTATTCAGCAAACACAATACTTCACTTCTTACAAAGTAAATATATAACTGTATATATAATGTACTTAATATTCATTAAAAATATATATATCCAGTTCGCTGCCCTACTAGATTTTTTTATTAAATAAACTAAAAATAAAAAACCTTACTGAAAATGTACTTAGCGATTACAAGGAGAACGGTATTTAATTTATCATACGAAACATTAGTAGTTGGGCAGAGGGAAATGGCATGACTTCGAGCCGCACAATCTTGGAGCCTATCTCCAAAAAGCTGTGACTCCAAATCGTACCGTCGCGCGTCGTTTTGTGTTGGGATTTAAAAATATATATACATAACGTATAAAAAAAAAAACAAAGTTTGATCGAATTTATTGTCATTTAATAATAATATTTTTATCTTTCTGTTTCAGACGCAACATTCTTTGAACAAACTATTGGAATGGGAGAACAGTCGACTGTACAACAAACTAGGTTTACGCTGGCGACTTACGAAGCAACATTGCGACTCGTCCTCCATGATGGAATACGTACTTCTTATAGAGTTTATCCCTAAGATACCGATATACAGGCCAGACTAAAAGAGGCCCAGCGTCATAGGCTAACTACTGTAAATATAACAAATAATTAATTATGTATAGTCTGTGCTAAACCAATTTAATTAAAACAATCATAACATATCTTTTTAAATAAAATAGACGCCATAAATAACAAAATAGCTTAACATAATAATGATGGTATTTTTACAAACATGGCAGAATCTGATTGGTTATTGATTTCATTAAATATAATTTAAAAATCTATACATCTTCTATACAAATTTGAAGTGTCTGTTTGTTATCTCAAAATATTTTTTTTTTACTAAATGCATACCAAAGTATAGTACCATCTATACTTAACCCAAAAACACATTTTATTGTCTGTCTGTTCCGGACTGATTTTGACGGGACTTTTACTGTTAGACAGATGAGGATGTAAGGAGTAACTCAGGCTACTTTTTTTCATCACGCTAACGTTTGTAAGGAGAAAACAGCACTGCAACTTCACGCGAACGAAGTCGCGGGCACAGCTAGTAAGACATATACCTAGTCGGGTCGTAAGTTCTGTCACATCCATATTTTTTTTATCTTCGAATACTGGCCACATATGCTTCGACTAATTTTAAAAATAGAACATTCGCCCTTTTCAAATATAAAGAAAGTAATCATTTTTATTCATTTTCAAATATGGAGTGGTCGCAAAAGGAAGATAGAGTCGCGGTTATCGCGTTGCACCGCTGTGGTTACACGCCAACAGAGATTTTCAACATTCTGAAAAATTTGAAAATAACACTACGGTTTGTTTATCGCACTATCAAACGGTACACTGAAGATTCAAGCTTCGAAGATCGTAAGAGGAGCGGCCGACCTCGCACAGTTAGGACACCAGCGGTCATCAAAGCCGTGAAGGCGCGAATTCAACGAAATCCCGTCCGGAAGCAAAAAATCTTAGCTCTTCAGATGGGCCTAAGCAGAACCACGATTAAAAGAGTGTTAAATGAAGACCTAGGACTACGAGCTTATCGTAAAAAGACCGGACATTTTTTGAATGAGCGTTTGAAAAAAATTAGGCTGGAAAGATCCCGAGCTTTGTTAAGGCGGTACGCGGGAAAAAAATACCGCGAAATTTTGTTTTCCGACGAAAAAATTTTTAACATCGAGGAAAGCTACAACAAACAAAATGACAAAGTGTATGCCCATAGCAGTGAAGAAGCAAGCGCGCGTATTCCAAGGGTGCAGCGTGGGCATTATCCTTCGTCAATCATGGTTTGGCTTGGAGTCTCATATTCAGGATTAACTGAGGTGTTTTTTTGTGAAAAAGGTGTAAAAACCAGTGCCGTTGTATACCAAAATACCGTCCTAACGAACATAGTGGAACCTCTTTCCCAAACAATGTTCGAAAACAGACACTGGATATTCCAGCAGGATTCTGCGCCAGCTCATAGGGCACGAAGCACGCAAGACTGGCTGACCGCCCGAGGAATTAACTTCATTGGTCATGAAGACTGGCCCTCTTCTAGTCCAGATCTAAACCCACTGGACTACAAGATATGGCAACATTTGGAGGAGATTGTCTGTGCTAAACCTCATCAGAATTTGGAGTCTCTCCGAGCATCTCTGGTTAAAGCAGCGGCAGAAATAGACATGAATGTGGTGCGTGCTGCGATCGACGACTGGCCGCGTCGATTACGGGCATGTATTCAAAATGGGGGAGGGCATTTTGAATAATGTAAATAAATTTGGATTGTGCATTTAATTACCTTTCATTTCATATATAATTTTTAAACAATTATAAAAAACTGTATCATTAATCACATTAAAAGTTTTTGACAGAACTTACGACCCGACTAGGTATATAAGTAATATCACGGACATGAGTTAACTCTTCTAACTGAGTAGTTAATACTTTACCATTCAAGTTAAAGCCATGAAACAACGCGAATAGATTGTACTTATATCGATTAAATTTGTTTGGAACAGAGTATACTACGTCGAAACATCTCGTGAATAATAACTAACTTGCATCGCCAAGCCTGAATCTTTAAACTAGATTTTTGTAACTGAGCAGCAGAGCAGCTAGATACTGATTATATCAAAATAATGTACTACACCTTAGGTACAAGCGTGGATCCAAGGGGGCGGCAACAGGGGCAATAGCCCCCCCCCCCCCCTCGTCAGACTCTACTGAAACACTTTTTTTTGGGAATTTTGACACTGGACCGGTGTGTTTTGACAGGCAATTGCCCTCTCATGCGAGCGACTCACATTGCTCGGTTGAGTGAAATGTTGCCCCCCCCCCCCCCCCGCCCCCTAACAAACTTCTGAATCCGCGCCTGCTTAGGTACACGTTGTTACCGCCACGCCTAGTGTGCACATTTCGATATAATGAGAAATTTATTATATAAGTCAAATTCTCAAAAGCTAAACGTTTACTGTTAGGCATTTGTCTCACTACTGGAAGGCGAGCGACTGGCCATTGTTTAGGTAGGTACTTAATTGGGACAAATGGCCTCGATTTCAATTCTAAAAAGTTGATATCCATAGGGGGTTTTTGAGGAGTTGACTGTTGGAAACATTAACGCGACAACGCACTGGCAGAGAACCAAAGTGCGGCTCGCCGTTTTCGGCTGATCGCATGTTCTACACCGCAATAGGGTATATGACTGTCAAGTGTTTTTATGAAACAATCAAAATAAATTTGTATGAAATACAAGTTTATGACAGCACAATTTTTTGTGCTGTCGTGTTGTCCAAACCATTTACTTATAGTATTTGTTTTCATGCGCGGTAAATATTTACCTTTAGCTTGACGTTTCGACAACGTTGCACCGACCGTAGTCACAAACTGACTATGTAGTCAAATACCCAATTGCGACTGACCGCATGTTAGTGTGGCTGTGCGGTTATATGGAGTGCGGCTGACCGCATGTCATTGCGGTTGGTCACATATTAGTGTGGGCTATTATTTCTTTTTAGTAGTGCCGCATTTGACGAGGCTAACCAGTGCGTTGTCTCGTTAAGCTGTTTTTTGTAAATAAAGAAACGGTCGATCGACAAATAAATGGTACTGTTAACGCTTTTTGTGTATAGATGTCGCGTTATGAAAATCGCAAGCTTAGACTGCAAATGTTATCGCAATGTGTATATATAGTTTCGAAGTATGCAATGATCTAAGCTTTTGGGAGCTGCTAAATTGTAATGTTATCAAACTATTATAATGTACTTCTGATATAATAAGTACTATAAACGATTGATAATTCCTAGCAAAATGTATGCAAGCTGATTTTTACGTTGAATATATGATTAGATAATGCATATTTAAACGCGTAATTGTCGCATGCTGATTATGTAATGTGCTGTTTTACTTTGATATCGAAATAAAAGCTACAAATTGCTTGCGCGGCATGTCGACGTGCAATTTATGACTTGCGCATGCCAGAAGTGCAGTTGTGGATATAGGCGCATGTTGAAAGTGCATTCATTGAAGATGCGATTAGTGAAATAATGCATCAAAACTCGAATTTAAACAATTGTATGTTGCGAACGAAGTTTCAGACTTGAGACATTACTTCAGATACTTATATATCTGAATGTTTATGTCTTCATTGCTCCTTTTATACTTACAATTACATACTTAAAGGTAGATGAAAGAATGTTAACCTGTCAGTTTTTCTAGTACCTACATTTAATTAGAATATATTGAATATTGCTAACAATATCTATGACTTTTACCTGGAAATACCGATTTTGTTATTTTAAATTCAAATATGATTTTGTGTATAAAAATAACGTAGTAAGACCAAAACGAAGTTAGATGAACAAAATCGGTACTTACTATCGTTTGTATTAGATAAATGACGAATTGTATGTCCTTTTTATTTATGTATCTTTTTTTTGGACCGCCTATAAAAGCGTTACTTTATGCTCAAAACCTTATTTTTTTTTGTAGTAGTTTGTTTTTTTTTTTTTTAATTTTATACTTATCCGTTACATTTTTGCGATTTGCTACTCAACTAAAGGTATTTTATTCATCGAACAAAAATAAAATATCTACTTACAAAGAGCAGGGAAAGATTTCACTTTTAGGTGATTTATTTAAAAATTAGTTTTTTTTTTACTATATCTCTTACTGTTTGTCACATAGAACCTTTTGACGGCCTGTACTTTTTTATAATCTAGTATTGGCCCTTACGGAAAGAACTTCAAAAAAGATTGTATATAATAGGATATACTTGTACCAAGTCGAGTAAATGCAACACTTATTATTGATGCACGCGGCGCCTGCGAGTCATAACTATTTTTATTCACATTTATTGAACTAACTATTGATATAGGTCGGTGGTCATTATTCTCTCAATTCATTCTAATCATCTCAATTGTTCTGTCATCCATTAGAAGCTATTTGTATTATTTAAAAAGCGTATACTTATATTGCTATATGTATGTTATGTACCTGAATGTTGACGTTTGTTCATGTAGGAACGTTTAAGGCTACGTGAGGATATTGAAGCATGTCCCATACCTACCCGAAAACTTGAGACGTGCTCAAAAGTATGTTTTGTTGCTACTGGTCATGTTTGTGACAGCATGAGAACTTCATCTCAAAACGGAGTAAAGTTTAACATTGTAGTAGGTAAACCTTATGGCCAAAATCTATGTTGTATTCAACATGTACCCGTATTTATGTATAAAAAAATATCGATACCTAATATCGATCAAGGAACTGATTGTATCGATACTTATTAGATATATTTCGGGAATTAATCGCGTGAATTAGGTATTTGAATGTCAAATCAATCAATAACAATAAATTATTTTGCACTTACCAAGTAATAATATGCCTTTAAATGATCTTAAAAATATATATTTGTGCATAATTTAATATGTTTTAGTATTTATAATCATCAAAATAAATACTAAAAGTAAATCATTTGAAACCAGAACATAATGACGTCACAATGTTAAATTGCATACAAATCTCTACAGAACGAATCGTTTTGACATTTTATAAAAAAGATACTGATTTGACTTGACATTCAAATACCCAATTATTTAAAGATACGAACCTTTTATATAATATGTATAAAAATCGCAAAAGTTTAAAAACAATAAGTATCAATACTTGTGTAACCGATACTTACGATTACGTCGTTAAATGTTGATAAACTTTCGCGATTTGTACACATTATTAAAATATATATATTACGGGTCTTAATCGCGTGAATAATTTAAGGTAAAATACCTTGTTTATTGCCCGACGTTTCGACCGTATTGCAACGGCCGTGGTCACGGGAAGACTCGGGCAATAAACAAGGTATTTTACCTTAAATTATTCACGCGATTAAGACCCGTAATATATATATTTTAATAATGATTACGTCGTTGTTCTAATATTCTAACTTGCATTGTTTTGTCTTTCTGCCTTCTATACGTATCTTCTAGAGTTGAGTGATAAAACAATAGAGGAAGGAACTAAGTCTTAGCTTCGCCAGTATTTCGCCAAGACAAAGACACGCTTCAAGATTCCTCGTAGCCTTTAGATTCTAAACCGTAGCGACAGATTATAATCTTGGAGCTGATTCTAAAATATATGCTAGGGAAATGTTTGGGACTGTGTTATTAGACGATTAGCTTGTATTGTTATGTAACATTAGGTGAATCCCGCCCTCTTTTCTCTTTTCAACATGTTGTGAATGAGAATTCCGCGAAGGGTTTGTCCTGTCATCGCTGTTAACGTATCCGTATAATGTAAGGTTTCATTGATCTGTTGTTCACCCGGAGTGTTATCTTGCCACCTACAAGATTTAGTTATTATATACTGTTTGAACGCAACGGTTGAAAAGCGAACAGGGTATGTTGACACTAAGTTGTAATTTAAGGAATTGTAAATATTTTAAGAACTTATAGATTATTTTTGTTCAAATAATAAAATTCACTACATGTGATGATAATTATAAGTATTTTATTATGTACCTACTTAGTACTTACCCATTATTTATGCTGCTATCACACTAATATTATAAAGGCGAAAGTTTGTGAGTATGGGAGTGTGTATGTTTGTTACTTCTTTACATCTAAACGGCTGGAGCGATTTTAATATAATTTGGTATGGAGTTAGCTGACACCCTGGATTAACACATAGGCTAATAAATCGCGGGTAACACCGCGGGGCACGGCTAGTTGAATTTAATAAAATTTGGTATGGAGTTAGCTGACACCCTGGATTAACATATAGGCTAATAAATCGCGGATAACACCGCGGGGCACAGCTAGTTATTAATAAAACATTCCTGCTTTACCACGAAAGTTAACAGAGATACTTGTTATATTCCTTTCAATGATTATGATTATCCATTTTATCATTAAAGTGTAGGTAAGCTTAATCAGACAAACATTTAATTATCTTACGACACTCGAAATTACCCATCATAAAGACAAAAAGAAATGTTTTTTTTGTAATATGACGTCATCTTCTTCTTTTATACAACTAATAAAAACTTTTTTACATAAAAATAAAAATTGACTTCAAAAATAAATATAAGGTAACTAAAAAGCAAAAAATAATTAAACATTTTGAAGTTGGTGCCAGGAAATGTAGTTTTAAGTTTTAGGCACCAACTTTAAAAATGTTTAATGTGTGAGTGTATTGGTTTGAAGTTGGTATAATTTACAATAGCATAAACCAAACTCCTCATATCTTTTTACAAAATGTTAGGTTTTGCGATACAAGGTCGTTGATTTTTGAGGAGTTCACATGTGACAGACTATCAGTTCCATTACATGATTTGATGGAGGCGAAGTATCAGGTATTCAGATCGCAACCCGCAATATTTATTATTGAATACTTCCGCTGGTCATCTGTGGTCTTCATCATCAGTACCATTTCACCCAATGGTGCTTATTAAATGCACGAATTACAACAAAATGTACCCAAATTACTATAGATGTGCCTTGATATTTGAAGAGTTCCCTCGATTTGTCCAAGATCTCATTATCAGATTCAAACTATGATTACGATGTGACCAAGCCTTTCAAATACAAAAAGATTTTTTCAAATCGGTCCAGCCGTCTGCGAGTAATCAGGTAACAAACATTTATAAACAATACAGCCGATTTGAGAACCTCCTTCTGTTTGAAGTCTGTTAAAAACTAGGTAGTTATGTAAATAAAAATAATATAATAGTTTTAATTACATTTATTTTGTTATAAATAGCTTCATCATATACACATACGTAGATACTCAAGGCACTTAACATTATGGTCCCTCCAAATAATACACTTAAAGTTATGACACAAACAGAAAAATAAAAAAATAATGTACAAAACTGACACCTAAATATTCAACTCAAGATCTACAATAATTTCATAATAAATTGCTACGTTAGGTTTCACCTACAATAATGACAATACAATTAATTTAAAAATATATTAACAGTTATAAATGTTGATAATCAAAAAAATATTGCATCTATAAAAGCCAATAATAATATGGAACCGACTAGTGTTAGTAAAATCTCTGCCCAATATGAAAATTACGGCCGAATACTCAAACGTCAATCAGCCCAAGCGCTATTTGAACAGAATGACGTTGTTGCGCGCGCTAAAACCGCGAATCTCATATTAAAAATATATTATATGAGCGGCTTTGCACATCGATTGCAATTCGCATTCGATTAGCGTTGAAGTTGTCTATGGGCTCAATTTTGAGACGACGTTATCTCATGCTGTCTATATCACTTCAAGGGGAAAAGTGAAGACAGAAAAACTTACTAGCTCGACTCTTAGTTGAGCATCGTTTGAGTATTCAGGGGTTATAATTACATACCTACAGTAAACCACACTTTGCTGTACAAAGTTGGTCACTATATACAAAGACGCGTTGCAAATTCGCAATGCAATAAATCTACGAGAACTTGCGATCTCGCAATACGTCTATGTATCAGCCCTTACAATTTTGTCTTGATTTATATTAATAATAAAAATAATTATCAAATTTTATTAAAACGAATAATCAGATCGATTCAAGACTACACAACCGTCACAGTAATATCTACATTATTTAATTTAGGGACGTTATTTTTTACAAGCTCTTATTATTTACATTCAGTCGTTGGAACGCTATCTATTTATTCAATATATTAATTTCATAAGCCCAATGTGGTAATACAGCTAACAGCGGGCACTTACGTTACTATGGCAACAAAGTGCGAAAACGCAAATAAATCATTATAAATTGTACAAAACCATGGCTCACGCGTCATTTTTCTTCTATTGGAAGATACTATAAATTATGGAAAAAATGTTCACTGGATTATTGCACTGACATATTGCACCCAGAGAATATAAACCACTGCTTATGAAAGACTACTTAAAGTCTGCCATATCTCAAGAAAATTGTTTTTTTTTAATAAAATAGTGACATCGTGATAGACGTCAGTCTTCGTTCATTAATATCACATAAACTTGAATTTATCTTTGCAATCTGGAGACAAGGCGCGAAAAAAGGAACCAGTTAAACTCCACGCTTAACTCATTTGTACATAGTTAATAGGGAATTGTCCTTTCAAGCCATTACACTCACCGAAGTACCACTCATCATTGATTTTGCACTTGACTTGTATCGTATCGCCTGTATTGAATCGTAGGTCGCCTGGTTGGTTGGCATCGAAGTCGTACATGGCGATGGCGGTGCCAATGAATGCCGGTGGCGGTGTGGACTCGTTGGGTAAAGGAACCTTGATCTCCACGTAGTTGGACGGGAACAAGCCTTGCACTCCGCTTCTCAAACTTCCGTACAGCCATTCATGGTCCACTCGCCTTATCAACTTAATCTTCGAGTTGGCCTGGAAATAAATAATATTATGGTTAGTAATGTTAAAACAATTATAAGTATAGATACAGTTTTAAAACCCAAACGCATAAGTGATGTGGCGCAAAAATCCGGCTGTTGGGAAATTACAAGGTCTCATGTTTCAAAATGCTCTAAAGACACGAGGTCGTTTCCGTTTCAGTGGCTAAAATCCCATAGAACTGAAGCTCAGTGCCCATACCTACCTAAAGTTGACATCAAAGTAATATTTTTCACCTATAAATGATTCCCCCTCCTATCAAAATCTATACTAATATTATAAAGCTGAATATGAATATGTTTGTTTGTTTGAACGCGGTAATCTCAGGAACTACTGATCCGAATTGAAAGAATATTTTAATGTTGGATAGCCCATTTATCGAGGAAGGCTATGACCAATAGGAGCGAAGCAGCAATGAGAAATGTTGCAAAAATGGGGAAAATTTACGCAGACGAAGTTGCGCGGGACAGCTATAAAAATGATAAAAAATCAAACCATCATGGATCTACGATTACATGATACAAAAAATATATTTCTTGCAAGTAAGATAAGGTATCAGCTGTTCGTATTCGTAACAACTTGACACAGATAACAGAACTGCTATATATGTATGTATGTAGGTACGTAATCTTGACCCGTTCAACTATTTACTTATCTTTACCGCATTTCTACTCCGCAGTAGACAAAATTATCACATCGAACCATTCAACTCAAAGTTCTCACGATCGTAATGTTTCATTTATAGTTACCTATTTTTTTTTTCTCTATAGGTCCTAATCTCTCTATTTAACTGTTGGATAGCCCATTTATCGAGGAAGGCTATAGGCTATATAACATCACGCTACAACCAATAGGAGCGGAGCAGCAATGAAAAATGTTGCAAAAACTAGGAAAATTGACGCAGATGAAGTTGCGCGGGTCAGCTTTAAACAATGTAAACAAAACATAAAGACTGCGGAGAGTGGAGATAGAGTAGGGAGGGTAGTAGGACAATACAGGTTAGTAATAATAATAAACTATCAGAAAAACGTCAAAAAAACTGAGGACCGATGGCTGCTGGAGCAAACAAATCCTAGAGTGGAGACCTCGACTCAGTAAAGTAGAGTACCACCAGTCAGATGGACCGACGACCTAAGGAAGGTCTCTGGAATGAATGCGTGAATCCAGCCTATGTCCAGCGACTGATACTGGTTAATTATTGATTGATTGAAACAAAGCTGATTTGAAAACATGGCTGTTTCGAACTTTTCAGAAGAGCCAATGCCAGCTATATAATTACTTTAAAGGAAGTCGTCATCTACCGTTTGACGTATGTTTGTTAATAAATTCTAACAAGAGTGAATGAAACCGACCCAGCTCCGATAACCTATATAAAACACAGCTACAGCCTACCTACGACTGAAAATAAATCTACTAAACACTTTAACATTACTTGTTAACTGCTGAAAACTGTTACATACATTGTTACAAGAAAGACATTCAACTTTAGAACAAGAAAAGTTGCAATTGCAGACTTCTAAAGAAAAAGAAGAAGAAGTTAAATTGTCCTACAATTATGTTAATAAGATCCTTAAATAGATAGCCAATTACATTGCCCATGAACTCCTTCAAATGAATTGTCCATGAATTTGATTACACCGCGATTTTGTATGATTGGAATTATTAAGTAGCTATGATATTGGCTACTTAATAATTCCAAGCACAGATTTACCCCTACATGTTCCGTAGAATATGGTGTTCTGATAGTGTGAGTAACGTAATATTCAATTAACATTTACATAAAAAGTAATTACTGTCTTGTAAAACTTTTAAATGTACGGACAGGTTTGAAAACCTTTGTTTTGTTCGCATCAATACTGGAGTGGTTTCGCCTTCAAGGAAAAAATATCAAGCACATCACCGAATGCAAATTTCGCTGACTAACTCCTATGTTTTAGTCTATATCTCTGGTGTTTTATAAGCTAGGATAATGTTTTATATATTAAAACCTTCCCAAAAAAATAAGTAGTCGAATAGCGAAAACCTAATCGAAATCGGATCACAGGCTTAACGCGAACATACACGCATAAGTTAACTGAGAACCACCTTTGTTGAAGGCGGAAAACGGTAATTTTGCATGGGAAACAGGCGCTTAGTGGTAGGAAGCTAACAGATTCAGCTATTATAAATATTTATATGGATTGACCACGATTATTATTCCCGATAGAATTGAGGTCAGCTACTTATCTAACCAGATATAGCTTGTTCGGAGAGCAACAGCTAGGCAGCTACCCAACTTCCGCAACCAAAGGATAATGACACAGACCCGCCATATAAAATATCCTACATACAGATTATATGGCACAAAACTCTCCGTAATAAATGTAATAAACTTGACTGCGACTTAGTTGACCGAACCCATAGATCAGTCTCGGACATCTCCTTATCATTGCCAGTCTAAAAATAGAAGGAAGAAGTGAAGCGAATGACCTCTTTCTAACTAATCCCTACAAAGAGGTTGCGATTTACTAACCGAAAAGTCGCAAAATTTAAACATAATAAAAAAATATTCACTGACGATGGTACCCATTGTCATACTCGTCATAGTGTTCCAAGAAGTTTACAAAATTCCAAGAATATAATAACATAGTCCAGATAGGTGGTTCGCTTCTGGCCCCGGTTTGGCTACGGAAGTCTCGGGTTCGATTCCTGAGTCTGGATTTCAAATTTTTCTATCTTTCAAAAATGCATTTATTGTATTTGTAAAATTCCAAGAAGTTTATAGATCTATAACAACAATCACACTTCTACCAATGAATGGATTTCTTCTTCTTCTTTGAGTTTATGGCAATCTAGCCGTTTTAACGGCTAATTTCTGCCAGTGTCAAGTATTTAAGCACTTACTACATAGTCTCGTTCTCAAGTTAATTAACACGTATTCAAATCATTTTCACAAGTTAAACTCGGAGCTGTAAAAATAATGGCCGATCAGTTTGCCGCCATTTTTACAACTCAATGAATGGATTTGAATAAGATATAGCTAACACACACTTGGAGACCCCGACCAGAAACAAGCGGTGGGAAAATGTATACGGATCAAAATAAGACTGAAAAATCTGAGTGACCATAGTAGATTCAAAATTTGGCACAACCAACAGGAAAAAGTGCTGAAGTGCACATAACCGACTTAATGCCAAGGGGCGCCAAAATGAACTCATGACCTGTTCTGAATCACTAATCATCGTAATTATGACACTTTGCGTGCAATCTGAACATTAATCGCTCACGAATAGCAAGTCAGTAGGTACTGGTTTTACGCACCGGTACACTCGATTATTTTGTTAGTCTCCGTTATTATGGTTAAATGAATCCGAAGTTTATATACCTACTAGCTGTCCCGCGCAACTTCGTATGCGTAATTTCTCCCCGTTTTTGAAACATTTCTCGTCGCTTCTCCGCTCCTATTAGTCGTAGCGCGGTGTTATATAGCCTATAGCCTTCCTCGATAAATAGGCTATCCAACAAAAAAAGAATTTTTCAAATCGGTCCAGTAGATCCTGAGATTAGCGCGTTTAAACAAACAAACAAACAAACAATCAAACAAACAAACTCTTCCGCTTTATAATATTAGTATAGATTAAAAAAAATGAAATCTTTAATATAGAATCAGTATAGAATTTATTTAAAACTTGTTGTTGTTACCTACTTTGCGGCCTACTGACTACAGCAAAATATGACGTCAATTTGTTGCTCTATTAAAACTTGCCGCATTAAAGGAGGACATTTTTATTTAGATAGCATTAATCCCTTTAAAACATCAACATTGTTTATGGAATATAGGTGTAACAAATATGTACATATCGTAATGTGTAAATAATGAGTCATTAAATCGATTACAAACATGTGGTTATCTAATTATCTTATCTCTTTGTTTACCTATTCGATGACGTAGAAACCGCGTAGTTTGTTGCTCCTATATCATTTTAAGTTTATTTTTATACTTATCAAGTGTCCTCAGTAAATATGTCTGTAATTGCTTTGGATTTTTTAATGGAAAAATATTCGTATATTTCCTAATGATACCATCGTATCGTCCAATGATACCATACACAATAATGTAGTTTTTCTAAGGCGGCGGTAGCGTAATGGCTAAGGCATCGGACTCGCAATCGTGAGGTCTCGGGTTCGAAGCCTACCTATTATACTACTGACGTGAACCCACTCCTAACACAAGCCATTGAGCTTAGCTGGAGGGGTTAACAGAACTGCTAGTAATGTGGGACCTACAATCCCACATTGCTAGTAATCTTTAAAAAAAAACCCGGTCAAACTCTAAATATGCCGAATTTATTTATTTATCAAATACCTAGGTATGTCAACAATATAAACATAATCGTTTCTTGTGTAATAAATGTAACAGAAGGAAACCTATAAACCTAATATGGAACAGAAGATATGGCTATTTAAATTACGCTATTTAAGTACTAACACGGTAGAATAATTGTTTTTTAACAATTCCGAATTTCACAGTTACCTGCTGATTGATATCATCGCTGATATTCAATAAGTAGTCATTAAGATACCACGCAATCATTTTGATAACCATAATAGTAAATAATATAATTTCTATTTCATTTAAGGTCGTTTTACTTGATTAACAAGCGGTAGGAAGGAAAACCACATGGAAGTCCTAATATGAATTAATATAGCTATTCGCATTAATCACGACATGGAATTTACTTTTATTACATTTAAATTTTACAGTACCTAACGTGGATAAGAAAAGCAGTTAATATTCCTACCTCGCACTTTGCACATCAATAAATCGAACGCTGTATGTGATTCAGAACGCCTGCTGCGATCGAGTTAAATCTTTCCTGTCAAATTTTTACCGATAGTTAAGTAGGTACTGCATTTCATTTTAAATTTAAAATGTTCTCGCTTTACTTAAGATTTGCAATAATATGTTATAATAATAATATCTTGGGCCAACTTACTCAACGTTTCTGAGCATAAACTAAGCAGAGCTTGTACTATGGCAAGCAGACAACTGATAAACATATTTATATATTTCTAAATACATGCATATTATAGAAAAATAACACCCAGACACAGAATAAACCATCGTGCTCATCACACAAAGTTTTATCCTGGTGGGGATCGAACCCACGACCTCTTGCGTAGTAGTCGGATACACTCCCACCGCGCCACAGACGCAGTCAGTAAAGCGAGAACATTAATCGAGTTGTGCAAATGTTCCCTTCTTGTGTCTTGCACTTTGAATGCTGCACTGCAATCGATTTGGATGTATCCATCTTGCACTTTACACATAACCAATGCACGACTCTATAAAATATATTACACCTATTTTTATGATAATGTCCAAAACGTGTCCCATCAAAATGATTAAGTATCACGACCGCTAAATGTGTTTTCAGTGTCATTTTAATATTCCAAATTAGTTTAATTGGATATTTCCAGATGACTACGTGAGGCTTCGCGAAGCGCTGACGTAGGTACCTATTTAGCAAAGCGTATAGCAAATCCACTTTGCGCTCTTCTAAACAAAGGAACAATTAGAGTAAGCTTGCCAAATTCGTACCTAACTTGTTGTTCCGATTCTAAGCGTACTTTGTGCTCTTATGTAAAGCAACAGGACAAAATGATTTTAAAATTACTTAATTTCCGGCCGCTTTAATTAATTACAGGGCTCAAGCCAGCCAGAATTGCGATAAACACGGCAGTTTGTTAATTTAACCAATGAATTTTATAACTGAATATAAATCATCTTTGAAATTCACTGACACAAAACGTGGAAGTGTACGCGATAACGAGTTCCTGTCATGTCGAACTGATAATGAGGCAGTCAGTGCAAAACACATTTATCAATAAAATTGCTAACACGCGTCATAATAAAAAAAAAAAAAGATTGCGATTATATAAAACAGACATGTAATACGCCCCAAACAAATAGTTCCAGGAACGTGATATACCTTGAAGCGTCAACGCAGCCGTTGTAATGTGCCGGACAGTTCATTGTATGTGCTTACGTCAGTACATGTGTTCGTGGAGAATAATAATAATAATCCACGTAACCGACTTTTAGACACGATGGGCAATACCAATAGAGACAAAACAACTACGCAGGAGACGTTATAGTGCACAACATTCTCTATTCTATCATATCACACTAATATTATAAAGGTGAAAGTTTGTGAGGATGTGAGTGTGTATGTTTGTTACTTCTTTACAACTAAACGGCTGGAGCGATTTTAATAAAATTTGGTACCTATGGACTTAGCTGACACCCTAGATTAACACATAGGCTAATAAACAGCGGGTAACACCGCGGGGCACAGCTAGTATTATATATATTATAGTCAAATGAGATGGCAATCAGACATGACTATAATTTATTAGCGGCAGTGAAATTGATGGACAAATGTAAAGCGCAATGCGGTGATATTCAGATCTTTGCCAAACAAGGATTTGGGTGACACTGGTAGGTGACTTAGATACCATTAGTCATCATCGTCTCTTCATTTCGTAGTATATAAGAAATAAAAAATATGATCATTGAGGAAAGTGTGACTTTTTAAGAAAACGACCACCCATTTATGGATCTCGCAAAGTTGCTTGACCTGCCTGAACTACTCTCCATCACAAATGCGTCATGGACTTAATGTATTTATATCATTGTTGAATTCGATACCACGCTTGGAATTCCAAATTCATATTCATATCTTTGTTGTACATTTGTTTACATTCCATTTGGTTTTTTTCAACAGGCATGTTATACGCCCCAAACAATTATTTCCCGGAACGTGATACGCCTTGAAGTTGCGTCGCAACCGTTTTAGTGTAACGGAAAACTCATTGTAGGTACCTGTTTACGTCAGTACCTACATATATATTCGGTCGATAATTATGTAGGTATAGTGTTGTAAAGCGGAAAAACATGCGAGAAATATTACAATCGAGCAAATTATAGGTACGTCCAAGCCATATCCATATGTTCAAAGTAGGTACCTACCTACTTAGTAGATTGCTGTGAGACTTTGAGCCTTGAATTTAAGTTATATCATTAGCGAAGTGACGCAGTGGAGTAGACTTGACCGTGGCAAAGATGCTTAACGTCATTGATCGATCTATTCATGCAGTCAGAACTGCGCTACGGATTACGGGCCTCACACGAGTCATGTTCACGAAATAGGTCATCACATCCTCATATATATGACGCTCCGAATATAACTTCAGGTAAATAGTAATAAACCCGAAATATATTAACAGAAAATATCTTTCATAAAAGTGGAACTAGGTTTTATTTTATTAGAACATTAACCCATTCCATATTCACGCTCATGTGCAAGATACAGTACATGGTTATTTGTAGCATAATAATTGCAACACCGTAGCTAAAACAACAATGGCCGTATCATTAATAAATGTACCGAATTACACCTAGGAACGACGTTTCTTGGAAAATAAGAAGGATAATTCATAACATAAACGTAAAATAGGTATTATCTGGCCAATCGGCAGGTAGTCAATCCTCACGAAGTCTGACCGTTGTGCCCAAATACATATCAATTCCCTCTCAGTAACAGTAAGACGATAACAAGACTAGAAAGATTAGAAAACATCTGACACAAAGGCTGGAGTATTCTTTTTTGGAAAACTGTGACCCATTTATGAACAAAAAGTAGCTTAGTAATCTACCGATCTCCTGGGTTACCAATGCGTTAACTATCTCCAGTTCATACTAACAGTGTAGGACCTATAAATATAAAACCTGCAAGAATTCGAAAGTAGTGCCGAGCACAAGCTAAACGCGTCTCGCCCAAGATATTACATTAATTACCTACTGTACCTATGTTAAATGACGCAACTTTTGCTTATCGCCGTGCCTCGGTTATAGAAAAGGTCACCCCATCATTGCCGTCATTGCCGGTGTTTTACAAAACCACTGCGTTTCTTAAACTACTAAATAATAGGAAGCACATTTGGAACCAACTACAAGCACATAATCGATACTATTTTCATCTTGCTTTGAATTTGACATTTGTTAAATGCACCAGCGGGTCATACTGGGGAAATCTAACAATTTTTGAGATAATAGCTCCTTCAGACTAGACACTACCTTCACTGAGTGACAACACGCTTGAGAGGAGGAGAAGGAATGTTAGTAAGTAGTAGACATAACACAATAACAAATTAGACAATTAGAAACTGAAAAAGGTAGGTACCTAACTAGCCCTTGTCACGCTCCTATATAATGTTACCGGTGAAAAGTATGGCGGAAATTTTTACACAATACCTATTATAACAGAATACGAGGAAGGTAAAAATAACACAAAATAGTTTAGCTTCAAGCTTATAGGAATGTTGTAATAGCTATCACCTTGGAACAAATTTGGTTCGCTATTGTTCAATTAAATGTTTACAAACATTTTTATCTATTGAATGTAGACCGAGCGATACACGAGAGGAACAGGAAATAATATTTCTAAGAGCAATTCTGAGCCGTAGCTGTTGAGTGGGATGAGCACAAAAATGATGCTTTGTTTTGCTACGCAATTTGTTGAGGCCAGTTTACAACTTTAGAATAATAATATAATGTAGTAACATAATTATAGGTATGTATGTATATGTATAGTTGTAATTCTTAATTTCACAACTAACTATTACGTTGTAATCTTTGGCCGTAAAGAAAACAGAAGGCCACAATGAAAATTGTGTTTTGTTTGTAGGTGTAAGATCGCCAGTGTTCATCGATGAGTTATACTGACTGCAGTTAAACTGACTAATGTGGAATTAGACTTTTTAGTACTATCCATTTGGTATAGGTACCAAATAGAAAACTAGGGTATCCACACTTTTTCCCTATACGGAACCAATAAAAAGCGGTGACAGAGATGCCGCGTACCAGCAAGTTATAGGTACCTATAGTACCACTAATAAAGAGCGTCCTGTGTTCGTTATTTAAGGCAACGGTTTAACATCAATCAGATTACTCGTATCAATCCCTGAATGTTCTTGACCTTAAACTAGCCTCATGAACACATTTGAAGTCAACAACAACGGGATACATACAGAAACTTACACCTACATCCAAATTCTATAAATAGACAGATATTTTGGCCAAAAGCCACAAGATGTAAACAAACAAAATCAGCTAATATTCGAAAATCTTTTTGCGTCTTCCATATAACAAACCCGGAATGTTCATTATACATATAGACAAGTAGGTTGATTTATGCACCACTGTACTGCGCATTAGTTATTGTTACAAACAATTATGACAAGAATTTTCCCTAACACAAACAGATATCTCCAACACTTTTCTTTGTTTTACTTAAGCCTGTTTACCTGGAGAAAACATTCTAAACGAGTAAGGCGTAAAAGCTGAAAATGTATTAAGGTCGTTAAATATTTTTCCGGCTTCCTCAATATGTTTATCCTGTCTTATAAAGATCGCAAAAATTATAAGACACAAATGCACGTGGCAATGTGCGTTAAGAAGCGCCGTACTTTCAAGGCTTCGACTTCGATATGTTAACGGGGGTCAACCAATTAAACAACGGCCGCGTACCTTAGTAACCCATGACTCATGCGATCTTGTGTAGATAGTACCTGGACTAAACCAGGCCTATTCTATTTATACTTAGAAGAAATAAAATCTTTGTCTCTATGATAATACAAACTTATTACGGTATTTGACTGAAGACAAATCAGCCTCTTTTTAAAAAAACGTCAAAAACGATCCGCCCCTTACGAAATTGTATGAATTGCTAGCATGTGACGTCACTTTTTCTATGGTCAAATCATTTACTTTTAGTGGAAGTAATTTTTATAGGCATTTCTTGCCAATTACTTTACAAATACAATAATTGCATTTTTGAAAGATAGAACAAATTTGAAGTCCAGACTCAGGTATCGAACCCGAGACCTTCGTAGCCAAACCGGGTTCAGAAGCGAACCACCTATCTGGACTATGTCTGACTGAGACCTCAAATTATTTACTTTTAGTGTTTCTTTTTATGATTAAAAATGAAACACTTATTGACACATTTTTTATGTGGTTAGTATAAAATATTTTATTTTGATATTAGTAGTTTTATAGTGTTCGTACAAAACAATTTGATTGACAATTAATCAAAATGTTTGGGACTAAAACAACGAAAAATCTCCATTTTTCTACTTACCGAAAAGCTTAAATCGTCCGGATGATCCGTGAAATAGTCAAACAGGGCTATCGCGAACGGTTCTTCCTGTTCATCTCCATGGTTAAAATGATTGCTAGGAAATTCGGGCTCATCTGTTGGCCATACATTTACCACATCTTCTTCTATATCTGCAGGTGGAGGGGGCGGTGGAATCGTTGGCATAGGCGGAGATTGCTCTCTATCCGGAGTCAAGTCCCTCTCTGGCGACGACTCGTGATCGTCCCAACTGAACGGTTTTGATTCCTGTAGATAATAGAGAACATCGTCTAAATTTATTGCATGCCAGAAGCAATTCTCAACATTGAGTTTAACGCTCGGTATGGAGCGCTACATTAAACGGTTGAAGGTTATCGCAAAGATCTGCAAATACTATCCGTAGCTATTCTAATTCATACCTACGTACATTTTGCTAGCATAAGAGTTATTGAGGTGTTAAACAATCTTCCTATTTGCTGTCCCAATTGTCACTATGTTTAAATTCAGCTTGATTCATGATAAAATTGCTAGCGTGTTTATTGAATGTTTTATGTTGGCTTGTTTTTGCTTACGTTCAATATTAAATGTTTTGTTTTGTAATCATAACAATGTTTTGATGCGGCCTGATTTATTTTAAACGTCTGAATATAGATTATTATGAGTATTATTTTATGCTATTTTTTCTATGTCGTATATAATTAATTACATACCTACCTGCATCATGATAAAATATTGCACGAACACGCTAAAGTGTACAACCTTATCTATACTCTTCACTATCACTACATAGTATAAAACAAAGTCGCTTTCTCTGTCCCTATATCCCTATGTATGCTTAAATCTTTAAAACTACGCAACGGATTTTGAAGCGGTTTTTTTTAATAGATAGAGTGATTGAAGAGGAAGGTTTATATGTATAATAACATCTATTAAATAGTGGAGAAATAAGAAGCGGAGCAGCAATAAGAAATGTTGCAAAAACGGGGAAAATTTACGCAGACAAGGTTGCGCGAAGAGTTTGTTTGTTTGAACGCGATAATCTCAGGAACTACTGGTGGGCTAATTGAAAAAAAATTTTTGTGTTCAATAGCTCATCGAAGAGGGTATAGGCTATTTAACATCACGCTACGACCAATAGGAGCGGGGCAGCAGACGAAGTTGCACAGGTCAGCTATCTGGCCAATAAATCGATTTACTATACTTAGTATATTTATAGCGTTAAAATATCGCTACATATCACATAATTTTTACAAAAAAAAACGGCATTAAGGTGAAATTAAAATATAATTTATTGTGTTTATTGATTACCCGATTATGATAGGCATTCGCAATCAAAATTAGTCACTCAATGATATGCAAAGATAATATCATCGAGTCATGTTAACTTATCTACGCATTAAAAGAGCTATGTCCGGAAGACCCAACAGCCTTCTTTGTTAAATTGTAAAAGACGACTGGGTAAAAAGCCCCATCTTACAAATTACAGCCAGTGAAATTTATGTGAATGAAAGAAATAAAGCTGAACGGCTTGGCCAATTAAACTCTATGTATATCCCTACCAGTTATCACCGACTAGTGGGTTAGTCGAAATTAGTCGGTCATAGTCATAGTCGACCTATCTCTTCGCACTTATTCTAATTCGCCAATAATAGAATGCAAGACCGGGAGACTTCACAAACATAAGCACAGAATAAGTAATAGTACTACGGTAACATAAGTACATTTACCACGAAGGCTTTAAGGGAGTTACCCCTTATCTATACTGCTGCAGCTGAAGAGTTTGTTTGTTTGTTTATTTGTTTGTTTGTTTGTTTATTTATTTGTTTGTTTGAACTCGACAATCTCAGGAACTACTGGTTCTTAAAAAAATATTTTACTGTTGGATAGCCCATTTATCGAGGAAAGCTATATAACATCACGCTACTACCAATAGGAGCGAAGCAGCAATGAAAAATGTTGCAAAAACATTTTCGCGGGTCGAAGTTGCGCGGGTCAGCCTGTTTTGAATAAGGGGGTCAGTTTATTCACCGCGCCGCGTCACTGTGGTTCAAAAGTCGTTTTTATCACGAATGAATTCCTTTTGTACTTGTGTTTACGAATTTGTATGTCCCAGGTTTGCAGTTCTTCCTCTAAACATCGTTTAAAAAAAAATACTTTCGATCATTAGTTTTTCTTATTCTATTTAATTTTATCATTTTTTATTTGTTTTCTAAAGTGTGTCTTGATTTTTTTCGAATAAAGACGTTACTATAAGCGATTACCTAAATATTGGAGCAGTAAATAAAACAATCAAAGTTAAATACTAAATTCGTAATCATAGAAAAAAGATTTTATAGAATTTGTTAATAGACTAAATCTCCGTTCAAATGAATTAACTTTTAGAGCGTAGGAATTCTTGGCTTTTTTTAAAACCTTTGATGTTTAGGTAACTACATATAAAATTACTTCAGTTTAAAGGATAGGTGCTTAAACAGATATTACATTTATCAACATACCACTGTTTGCAATAAACATAATATGTAACACCTAAACAATAACAACAAAAGATACAGTATTTTCTGACTAACGACTAATAGAATTGAGTTGAAGTTGTCAGCTATTTATTAGCGTAAAATTAAGAGCGCAAACTTAACTAATAATCAAGCATACTTTTCAGTCATTTTACAAACTTTGATTTTGATAATTAATTCGCAATAAAATGAACTTTCAAACCACAGTGCACGCATGATTTATGTTAGTCTTTGCGCTGGTACTAAGGAGTTTTTGAACTTTTATGGGAACGAAACCGTAAGCAAAAGCCACTAATATCATTTTTATTACCAATTGCCTATTTAAGTATTTCCTTTTTAAAACAACTCACAATTAAAACAAAGAGCTCACGGACATTTCTGATTATAATTATCGTGCAAATTTTGAAGCACCTTAATTAATGGTACGGTCATGAACACTGAACATAAATAGCTTGCATGTTTGCGAGGCGACCATTACGTTTCAGTTTTTTTTTTTCTAAATAGGTAGTGATTATTACTTCTTTGTTCTAAATTAGACAAGGCTACCTCGATTGTAAACTGTGACTATTTGACATCGAGTATTTATTATTTTCTTGATAGAAAATTAAATCTGGTTTCATCTTTTTCAGCAGACTTCAAATAACTAGTACCTACCATCATCCAAACCGGATAAGTAGCATAAATATATATATTACGGGTCTTAATCGCGTGAATAATTTAAGGTAAAATACCTTGTTTATTACCCGACGTTTCGACCGTATTGCACCCATGGCCGTGGTCACAGGTATACTAGTTTTTGAGAAAATAGAAAATGTACATACTACGAGTTAAACAGAGAACCACCTTTTTAAAGACGGATAAAAGATATATAGATAGGTTTCTAGTTAATTCGGTTTCGGGAATTCCTCATCATAATTTTCCTCAAAGTAGACATTCAAGATTTATACGATAAATTTTCGTACATATGTCAACGAGCCAAATATCATTCAATTCACACCTATTTCTATTCAAAGACTTCGAGAGATATGCTAAAAATATGCTTACTGACTCAATCGGAAGCTAATATTTATGATTCAGTTATAATTGATGCGATAAATTATTTTGACTATCGGAAAAATTGTACACTAGATACACGCAAACATTTTTTTTTAATTATTTCTGAGTTTATGTTATTCGAATGCACCTATTATTCAAATCTTATTGATCGCGTACAAATGCATACGACATTGATTATGTGGGTAACAATACAAATACCTCGTATGTGTCAAATGTTTACATTGGACCTGTATACATTACACATGGACATGAGTAATGTAAACAAGTGCAAATTATGTTATACACTTTTTCATGGAAACAAGCTGAAATAGCTACTAAATGTTTTGTATGTATTATTTTATACATAATTTGCTATAGAAAAGTACAAGAAAAGCTCCCCGTGTCATGAATTTACTCCTCCAAGCAAATCTTCCCTTAAGTCGTTACTTGGTTTCATTACACGACTTTTGTAGCTAGTTACAGTCTTTCATTTCGCAACTCTTCATTATTGGCGTTGAAGACCACAGTTTAGACTACGTTGGAAGGCAATTTAAAAATTGTTAGACACGACTGCCCTTACGCTACCGGTGTCATAAATATATCTGAAATCGTCGCAATATTGACCGTTTAGAGAAAAAAAAACGAGTGGAAATATAGAGAAGAATATTAGAATATTGTGGGAGACGCGTTGGACGCCAGTCATATTGTATTTTTCTTAAAAAAACCTGACTTAGTCTATGTTACCTGGAATAATTTAGATACTTTAAATCTGTTTGAATCCGTTTAGGGGTGTTCAACACTTTTAAACATACATAAACATAACACCCTGGTCACTTTTTTTGGGGGGCCAAACGTGTAAAAAGGCGCCACACGCCACTTCATCGATCGAAGAGGAGTATAAAAAAAAGCTGACCACTACACCAAGCGTGATTAATAATAGCCAAGAGAGAAACATTGCATGTATTCTACATGTCTAGTTATATTTTGTATTACGTCAGGCAGAGAATATAAAATATAATACTTCTAACAAAACAAACACAAATAAAAAAGATGTCTAATTAGTTCCAATGTTTACGTCAGACAAGTTTAAAGTGAAATCCATTAAAATACTTACGAAACTATCTCCAAAGCCATTAGACACTTTTTGTATCGGTGTAGTAGTGTTCACTGTCATTGTTGTAATAGGAAAACTACCACCAAATGTATTCTTGAGTATGGCAGCGTTGTCTGGAGGTTTTGGTCGAGAAGGCTTCGCTCTTATTATCGTAGGACCTTTTAGGAGTGGAGTTGGCGGCTGACTCGAGAAGCCATTCGATACATCATATAAATCTCTACTCAAAACCGGCTTCTTCATAATAGCTGGTTTATTTACTACAGACTGAGGTGAAAATGGATCTATCGCTGTAAAATCATCAAGCGTATCATCTTTGCTCACTGGCTTCTTGGAATGAAGAAACAGATCAAAATCATCCTCAAAGCCACTCTCTGCTTGTGAAGCATTTCCGCCATTATGAGTATTGTGGTGGTTTGTAGAGGTAGTTGCATCAGAACCGAAACTGTCCACACTGAGTCCATCACTACTTGATCGTGTCGTAAAAGTAGGGGAACTAGGAGGAGACGAGAGATCTATCAAAGCACCTGTCTGCACAATCTTTGGCTCACATTTAGGAAACATTTTATGAGTTTCCACATCACTACCGAAATCTGCCAACATATTTTGTTGGGCAATATTCCCATTTTGATTTACTGTCGTCGTTTTCGTTTTACGATTTAACAATGAGGATAGTACTGTTGGTCTTCTGATGAAGTGTGAAGGCTTTGCAGGGACATCTGGATGTCTGGGGCCAACCTTCGGTGGTGGAGGACGGGGTGGTGGCTTCTTTTTTTGTGTAAAATGTGGGGAAGGTTCAAAGACATCAGCACCAAAGGGGTCATTGTCCCAATTTGTGACTGGAGAGTACCTGTTTACGCCAATGCCTGGCACTGACGGAGCTGGTCGTGCTGGACCCTTCATGTCTGTGGACAAGGAATATTTCTTTATTACTAAGTCATTACACCACTAGGTTTGCAAGTGAGTCATCCCATGTCTGTCTCTTTTTCCTTGGTAAGACACACCCTCCCCAAACTAATACCAGCTTGTCATCTTCCCGCAAATTACGATATTAAATAAAGCACTATAGGTACGAGGGTTAATAATCACGATTACATTTAACACGCTTTTAATTAATAACATGCTTTTATTAGCTTAATTCGTATGTAAGTATGTAACGGAATCCTTGAACTTGGTTTTCACCCACTTCAGATCGTCGGATTTAATTAAAACTTTGCACATTAATCAAGGGCCGATGACAATACAATCCGATAAAAAGGGATTTTTGAAAATTCATCCCCCAAGGGTACAATAGTGGTTCAGTTTATATGAAACTCTGCCAGTTTTGAAGTTAGATGTGTGGAATTTCGTATTTGGCTTATTGGTTTAAATTAAAGCAAACATATTTCGACGTTTTTGAAATAATCTTCAATAAGTTTAAAAAATTTAACAAAACCAGTTAAGCATTTTATTTCTTCATAACTCTTATTTTTTTAAAAACTTATAGAGGATTATTTTTTACTTTTTAGTACAATTTACAAAAGCTTGTTTTTTTAAATGATTATTTATTCAATTAGAAATCTATGTTATGGAATGTTTTGAAACAACATTGTGGGACACCGTGGGATGTTACGCCTAGGGTTTTTCCTAACACTTAATTGTAGGTGACATTGTTTTTTTTATTATAGTTCCTAAATAGTTAATTAAAAGTTTCTGAATATTTAATGATTAAATTTTATGGGGGACATTATTTTTTCATTTAACATGTTGGAATGAATTGGGATATCCTAAGCCCCCTCTTTTTACTAAAAATCTAAAATATGCATTTTTTTCATTATAAACAATGCAGTTTTTCAGAAAGGACTTTATTTTAACCTAAATCCTAAATAGGATTAGACCTAAGGTGCCAACCAAACCAGACTCTTGGGAGATATTCTAAACCCTAATTGCTGTAAATGTAAAATCAATACCTGGATGTTTTTGTTCTTTACAAATACGACATATCCTATCAAGGTATTTTACCTTAAATTATTCATGCGATTAAGACCTGTAATATATATATATATTCATAAGGACATATCCTGTCTGTAAACTATATATTATATGGGATATATCCCAAATTAACTGATAGGTATATGGGAACAGGGAAGTTGTAATGCCAAACCTTTATAAATGCCTGCCTCTTATCATAGTCTATTTGAAGTTTTGAAACAATTTTGCAATTCAATTTGGCAATATGATTGGTTTGATCTGCCCACTTATAAATTAAAATAGTTCTGTTTATCATAAGCATCCATTAAACAGTTCTATAACCTTGACTACAAACCAGCAAACAATTAATTCTGTTTCATAATCAGAATAATAATATACATCTAATTAATATTAAGTATGTCTTAGGTTAAGGTTGTAAGTTGTAACTAAGTTACTTAACATTATTACATACATTTTAATTATTTTTATCACCTTATTCATAATATTTTAATAATAGTATTTTAACTAGGGAATGAATTTCCTTATTTAAGAAGGAAACATTTATATTTTTGTATGTAACTAATAAACTCAAAAACTACTGGACCAATTTTAAAAATACTTTCACCATTGGGAAGCTACAGTATCCCTGGGTGACATAGGCTTCTTTTTATCCCTGTATTCCCACAGGAACAGAAACTATGCGGGTGAAACAGCAAGGTGTCCACTAGTTCTATTATATTTTGAAAAGAGAATGAAAAACTAAGATGATATTTGCTCATTAAATTGTTGTGAGAAGGAGTAGGATAAGTGAAATCATATAATATAAGGTAATCATTCAAAGTTGCATTTATGTAAGCCCCATAAAAAATGTCTGATATGGGTTTACAAGCTAATAATATATTATTATGTAGCAAATTTTCCAGTTTCACACAGTAGGTATAATTACACAAGCAAAAACTTAAAAACTCCTATAAAACTTGTTTTATGATGCTAATAAGAAAATATTATGAGTCATAAAATAGAAGTCACTTCTACATTGACAGGTAAACAAATTATAAAGTGTACTTACTTAAATTGAAACAAGTTTTATTTATGCACTTAAAACACTGATATAGCCACTACCATCACAACTTATTCAATGTATACTGCGTTGCTGAGTTACAGCATCGACAGAACGAAATTCGCGACTTAAATGCGGCGCGACGAGGACAAAGATCGCAGCGTACTGCCTGACTAGTGACTGACCGAGTCGCGACACTGTTTGACGAAATTACAGCGTAACTGACACGCTATTCAACTTCGCGATAAAATAATAATGATAGCGAGATCCACCCACTAAACACTGATGCACACCACTCCACAGTAGATACAACTCTGAACTCTGTATCGTGTAGTGCCTGGCACGGGACAGTACGGCCTTGATAAAGTTCGACGTAACTGGTGTCAGTGTTATTTACTCACAATTTACCTCTACATTGGAAGAACTTTTTAAATATGCGTTAATTAATGTCTAGAATAGTGTATTGCTACATACCCTTAAATAAATCCATATCGGCCACTACTGCACTGCAGGCATTGAACAACAATGGTTTGACGTAGAATAGTTATTAAAACAACAAATTACAGATCCATGAAATAGTACCTATAAAATTTTGTATATTTCAGTTGTCAAAAAGTTAGAATACCTCAAATCTTTAAACTGCGAAGTTCTATCACCGCATATTATAATTTTAATCCTTTTCTTTCGATTTCATTCCGTAAACCTACGAAGAGAAAATATTTTAACGACATTAACAATCACCCATCCTCTTTTAGCCTACTAATTTGACATTACGCTATCCTGCTGTCATTATTTCAATAACTGTCATTAACGATCAAATCAGTATTGCTAGATAAATACAATTTAAACAAGATTGTTGAATGATGTTTAAACTACTCTAAATTAAAAATATAATAATAATAATATTTACACTACCTATGTACAAATTAATACATAAAATAAAATTAAAACAAGCAGGCGTCATAGAATTCCACCGCATCGCTATCGACCGGCACCGTGCCTAGAACGCTGGCAGCATTGCCGCGTACTAAATAAATTAAATGTTAGCTTCAAAAAAAATCTCTAGGGCATTTCCGCCGAATGGTGACTTTTGGAAGAATAAATAAAATAATCTGATTTCAGATTTTTTATGCATTCAATATATTGCCACAATCATTATACAGGTCTGGCTATTGGTGTACAGGCTTTATTTTAATTGGTTAATTAAATATTCAATGTTAAAAAAATGGTCATGTAACAGTCCTTCTTGTTGCAAAAATGAAACAACAATCGACGTTGTTGTTTCATTTTTGCTATATAACCACTCTTATGCGGGCATGCCATGGTTTATTTTAGTACACTGACCTCTATAATAAGTACCTAAGTAGTAAGTAAATATTACAGAGTTCAGTGTTTTAGTACTCATTGTCATAAAAAATGTAGGTATTCAATGATGTGAATGATATGTTAAATCATTATTCACTTCATCGGCACCCACCGACGTATGCGTGCGTAGTGATAGTTCTGCACGCGCCGCTGCTTAGAACTACTAAATTCTCAGTTCAACATGAGCCAGCCAGGCAGGAAGGCTTGGCGATGGTTTTCAACTGAGTCCTGTTTGACCGAACTTGAACAAAACCGTCAGGGAAAAACTCATAATTTTCACTATATTATCTGTGACTATACATACTAATATTATTTTAGTTTTAATACAATGGCAATTAAACAATTCACAAATGTCAAATTGACATTTGTCATCCATCAATGTCCATCATCTGTTTTCTGTAGATTTTCTGTAAATTCTACATTAAAATCAGGTTTACTCTTTAATTTCACCTTTGAATCATCAAGTACATCATATGTTTAAATGACGTAAAATAAATACAATATATAATATAAATATGACGACCGACAATCTACTGTTACTGCCTGTGGAAATTTTGGTGCTTATTTTTAAGAAATTAAGGTGTTCAGATCTTCGAAATGTAATGCTAACGTGCAAAACCTTAAAAGACATCATACAAAATGACAATAGAATATGGAGATCTTTCTCACAAGCGTCAATAATTTTACAAGACAGGACAGACAACAGGTAAAAAAACTACCATTTTTCAATTTCCTTGTACATCTAATACTTAGACTCCCTAGGGTGTATTTTGCGTCCATTAATTGTATGTTTACAAAGTCCCCCACGACACTAGGCTTGAACCATACTGTGGGAGTTATCTTTACAAAAGATTACTTTATTAAAATATATATATTACGGGTCTTAATCGCGTGAATAATTTAAGGTAAAATACCTTGTTTATTGCCCGACGTTTCGACCGTATTGCAACGGAAGTGGTCACGGGAAGACTGTCCCCATGTCTTCCCGTGACCACGGCCCTTTTAATAATGTGTACAAATCGCGAAAGTTTATCAACATTTAAAAGATTACTTATAAGGAAAAGACTTTAAAATGAAAAATAAAAAGGCTCACTTTTTACTATCATTTTCTTCTTGCATTTCAGATGGTTTAATACACTATCATGGTACAATCGGTGTAGAATTTCACATAACTGGCTCAGTGGCTGCTACAAAAGTAAGGTATACAGAAATTATTTTTTTTTTTTACTTATAAATGACAGTGAGACACAGCATATGATATAACAGCTCTCAAAACTGAGTGTTATTTGTGTATTTGGTAACAAGTCTCTTAAATCACCCCTGTGTGTCACCCTTATGGGAGAGCCCATTGTTGGGTGACTAGCAGAAGAGAATGTGAGAGTCGACAATGTTCACTACAGTTAGCAAAAAAAATTAAAAAGTTGTAAATGCTAACATCTCCATTATATAGATATACTGGGTTAAATATAAATAATTGTAACATATATTTATTATTTTATATGTATGTTTATATAATATATATTATGTATGGATGTATGTATGTATACATAAATATATCTACCACATACACACACACGTACACACTCACACACACACACACACACACACACGAACACGTTTCGCTGGGTTCCAGTTGAAAACCAGCGCCGGGCTCTTTAAGTCTAGCTTATGCTGAACTGGACACCCATTCGTTGCAACCGCGAGGCACAACATTTTATGTAACTTAATGTAATGCAACAAATAAATGTATCTTTTCTTAAATGATTACAGGCAATTGTTCATCACTACACAAACTATATGCCATGGCTAAAGTTTCACAATTCAGAGGTATTGCTAATTACCGTGGGATCAGAACTTGTCTGCTATCGGACAGATAATAAAGGAATACCACTTTGTACGAAACCTCTGTGGAAAGTTGATGTACCGAAAATATTGAGGCAAGATGTCCGAACTAATGACATCTCCAGATTTGTGCTGAAAAGTAATTTGCTAGTCTGTGGAAATAGGTTGGTTTAAATTTGAAAAATTTTAGTAGCATCTCAATATTCAGTAAGTACTTGCTTTTGATGTAGTTTATAAGAACTTTTATTCAATAATTAAGGGTTTTACGTTGCATGATTACAAGGAATACAGGGATGATCATCCATTATTTACCTATAGATTGCTTGACAGTTTGACTAGTTTGCGCTGAACCCAACAGTAGATGCAATATAATATTTTGGTTATTGCTATAAAACATATAGTAATATAAGACTCCAAGCTTCTAAACTAGTAAAATATCAGCTAAAGTAGAAAAAAATATATACACGGACTTAACCTCATTTAGATGGCATTTTTTATTAACTGTTAAACTATTTGTTCAATAGCTTTAAGCTTTCCAAAGAAAGAACATTTATTCCTTCTATTATATAATAACTAATTCATTTTAGGGATGGATGTGTCGCTGTATACAGACTAAACAATATACACAAGCGGCCCAAATTAGAGTGCCATATAAAAGACTGCCATGATGATGGGCAAGCAGAGGTCTCAGCGGTTGAAGTGATTGACAGTAGAGATCAGCTATCAGTTGTGACTGGCTCCAGTGATAGTCCTGATTTACTGCTATGTACATTCAAGACACGGGATAAAGTTATGTCTTTGCCAAATGGCAGTCATGGTAAATATAAACTCTTCATAATAGCAAGCTAGAGAATGGAGAGGTGGTTGGCTTTGTAACGGATGGAGATGTGATGCCTTGACTTGGTGATTGTTCTTAAGGTGCAGCACAAAAATCTTATGTTTAGGGTACTTCATACTCATGTCTAAAAGCCCTTTTATCCTCTACTCAGTAAATACTTCACTACTGACATTAAAATAATACTTTCTCATCATAAAGGCTCTGAAGCACACTGAAGGACTTTTCTCCACTAAACATATCCACATAAACACAGTTTACGTAAGAATCTCTAATCTTTTGGGGTGAACAATGTAGGACACAGGCCATCGAGGCAATGACTGGAGTCGTTAAACGTGCTGAAAAACGATTTTTTTAAACATATGAAATCTGTAAATGTCCCTGCGTAGGTAACTCTGTAGCAACAGGGCTCCCAATGATGTGTCCACGCAGCGACTTAATTTCTTACTCTGTACTTCTAAGCTTGCTCATCTACTTCTATGTTCACTCTGTGTTTAGTAGCTCTAGAGCCTGCCCCCTGCTGCTGATCATCTTCTTCTCTGTCGTTTCGCTCTTGGCAGAGCCGGTCGTGGTCACATAGAGACGTCCGCACGCACGGTCTCCCGCCGTCTCCTCCTGTTGGCAGACTGTCTGACGCAGTCAGATACGTGGCTTCCTATTGCAGATTTGATTCAGTCCAGCGCATAGGTGCCCTGCCGCGTGATCTAGTTACCTTCACTTTTTCCTGTATGACCAACCGCTCTATGGAGTCGTTATCCTGCCTAGAGACATGTCCAAAGAATTTTAATATACGCGATTGTACCACGGCCGATAAACATTGCGTGATTCTGAGCTCCTGAACTATGGACACGCTGGTGCGGAAATCAGTCCACCATATACCTAGCATTTTCCTTAAGCACCACATCTCTAGAGCGTCTATCTTCCCCCTTTCTAATTCGCGCACTGTCCACTTCTCTGTTGCGTAATGTAAAATGGGGAATACTAGTGTTCGCACCCCATTTACTTATTTTAGTGGTTTTAGTAATGTTTGTGTCCGTGACTTGTATGTTTGTAAAGTCCCCCGCGACACAGGGTTAGTACCCTACTGCGGGAGTCGTTGCGATTCCTCCATACTCTTTAACTTTTCCATCACGGTTCTAGTTATGGCCAGCATATATACAAGAATTTAAAGGTATTAGATAAATACGAAGTGTAATTGCGGTTAGGGCAATCATACAGCGCGCGCCGCGGGTGGTTTGTACAACCCGCTATTAACGTCGTGATTAAGAGCTGAAATGAATGCTGCCGGTATTGTGAGTGAGGAGCCTTTTACAGTATACAAGATATAATAGCACTGGCAGATACAGGAGGAAGGCAAGGCTAAGGGTCTCAATACCCTCCTTCTATAAAAGTGAGTCCCCCTGTGTTTGTGTATTTTTCCTTTATAAATCCAGCTCAGCAGGGTCCAGCCATACAAAATCCTGGATTCACGATCATCATCACCATGTCAACTTATAATTCCAGATGTGGTCTACGTACCTTTAAGAGATTGTGCTGGCACAAAATGTTTATCTCTGAACAAAATGTCTGACAAACTTGCTATCGGTCTCAATGGAAACAGTCAGCCCATGTTGCTTGATGTTAATAAGTAAGTACTTTTAGACTAATAGATCAGCTGTTACTCGTAATCTAGTAAAGGCTACTTAGCTATGATAGCTGTCCTTTTAATTCCACTATTTATAGTTTATAGAGATTTTTCATATACTCAACATCAACCATTTACCTGGCATGGGGATGGGGGGCACTTGACTCTGACAAAAATTGGAACTTCAAACTAAAATCTAAAAATGGTCTTTACAATCCCACACGATAGAGTAGGTGAGAAAAAAAATCACATCCTCACTTTACATATAGGGGAGGGTTTTACCCTAAAAAATTTCAAGATTTTATTCCTTTACTTTATCGGCGTAGGTAATATGTGTATCCATGCAAAATTCTTCAAAATAAACTAAGCTGCGGACGGACGGACATGGCGAAACTATAAGGGTTCCGTTTTGCCATTTTGTTCTAAATAACAAAAATGAGTGCTTATCACTTTAGTGGATAATTTTTTAATATTATTTTGTGTTGCCAGTGCTCAATTGTTGCTAACGGCGGAAACAACAATGAATCACAGACAAGCAATCCGTGACATACAGTGGCACGATGAGAATACAGTAGTATATGTCACCCACTCTGGATTTCTACAACTACTGGACACAAGATTGCACCAAGTGGTAAGTACAGTATTTCACAGTACAGGCAACAAGCATGTGTCGGTGTGGCCCTGTTGTCCTGATGTCCTTTAGCGATGCCGACAACAAATTGTATTATCGGCAACTGGTTTTTCGAATGGCGGATCCCGAAGGGAGGGGGAGGGGTGGATTGATATATCTCTGAAGATTAACTGAGTCCTGCCGTGTATGTGTATGTATTAAGGATGTTACGGAGGTGGTTTTATCGGAACCGAAGTTGGAGTGAAGTTTTTAAATTTGGTTTGTCGGAGTCATAATCGGAGTCAGAGGTGGTGGAAGACAAATATGTTAAGATAAGTCTTAAGATAATAAAAAAAAAAAATGAAACATTATTCAGTTATTCATATTAAATGGACTGGATGGCGGGACTCGAACCCGCGATCAGAGAGAATATGTGTCAATTTTCCCTTTATACTTTTACTAGCTGTCCCGCGCAACTTCGTATGCGTAAATTTTCCCTGTTTTTGCAACATTTCTCGTCGCTGCTCCGCTCTTATTAGTCGTAGCGCGATGTTATATAGCCTAAGATCAGTGATTGTTAGACACAATATAAACATATGTTTCCATGCATCATTTATAATATATCCTGCACAGAAATATTAGCCTTCCTCGATAAATGGGCTATCCAACAAAAATATTTTTTCAAATCTCACCAGTAGTTTCTGAGATTAGCGCGTTTAAACAAACAAACAAACTCTTCCGCTTTATAATATTAGTATAGATTAAAGATATATAAATTAGCATAAAGGAGCGGCGGCGCCCGCTTGGTACCTAAGTGCGAATAAAACGTCCGATTTAAAAGTATCGGAGCCGAAGTTGAAGCCGAAACTCCGTAACATCCCTGATATGTTTAGTATTTATTTACCTTAACCAAAATTACTCTTTATTAACCCGCGGGATGAAGCCTCTCCCACCCAAACCGAAGTCCTGGATTGCTCAATGGGATCAACTCTAGCCAAATCATTATCTTAGATCTGCCAATAAATAGTGGACATGCCAACCGCCAAGGGCATACTGTAGAGGTTTTGTGCATTGTTATTTATTCTAGATTGATCCCCCCCCCCTCCTCCTATCGCCTCGAAAATGTACACTAGACGTGTCGGCGGCATAGATATAGATAGTTAATGTGTTTTGTTTTTTATTATTTCAGGTATACAAATCTAGGGATCCCTTCCAATCAACACTATACTGTGTAAAAACGGATGGAGAAAATGGCATTATAGTGGGATCAGCTGAATATTCACGATGCGTTTTGTTCGATGCGCGCAGTTCGGCAAATCATGTACAGGTTAGTATTAAATAATAATATACCTACTGTCAAAATCTTAAACGCAAGTATTGTTGCCCGTTGTCTCTCTTTCTCTCTTAAAAATCCATTCCATGAGTGGGAGATTAAGGAAAAGATATCTGCACTAGCGGAGGGTGCAAACCTTTGCTATTGCTAGGCAGGTTCGGTTCTAGGGGGGGGGGGGGGGGGGCAAGGTAGGGCAGCAGCCCTTGAAGCAATAACTGGAGGCGTCAAAGGCGCTGCAAGACGATTTTTTAAACATACCAAATGTTTCAATGTTTTCGTGTGTGACCTTTGTCGTTGCAGAGCTTTTAAAGTTAGTTTCTCCGTCTGTTTTGTACCTTTTGTGCGGCAGATTCGCGCTGTGGTTACAGTTGCGCACCACCCGCCACTGCAATGGTGTTTTAGCGACCTCCAATCTTCGACGCGCAATTTCCTCTGTGTCGCCCGTGCGTAAACATTACTTGGAGTTTCCTCAATGACTTCCAAATTCACACTGTATCCCTCAGCTCGCACAGTGATTTCTAAGTTAACGTTGTGGTTTTTTTAAGATAGCGGTGCTGCCCTCTGTTCACGTAGTGACTTCTATGTTTGGGCTAGAACTCTTTGTCCACGAAGTGACCTAATTTCTTAGTTACAGTTGTGGCTTTTAAATTCGCGCTGTGTTCCACTCACGCAGTGAATTTTAAGAACTCCGGTTGCTATTCGCTCAGCAGCTACCAAGTTCACGCTGTGTTCTCCAGCTTCTTTTTGCGCGGTGACTTTTAAGCTTGTTACTCGTGTATTGGCTTCTAAGCTCACACTGCCCGTCAACACTGTTCCACCGGAAAAGTGCTCGTTTCTCGTCACGCACTTACTTTTAAGACAGGGCTACGGTTCCAGTTCGCTCAATGGCTTCTTCATTCATTCGTTTTAGGGGCACAATGACTACGCTGAAAGTTCGGCTCGCACCCAGTTTGCGTAATGACTTTTAAAACGTTACTGCGAAATAAGAAAAATGAGTCGTTTCAAGAAAAATAAAAATTACGAAAATTTCGCTGAATCACTCCTATTTTAGTCTATATGTATATCTGGTGTATTATAAACTAGAACAACGTTTTACACACTAAAACTTTCCCGGAAAACAAAATAGTCGAGTAGCGAACACCCCATCTAAATCGTATCACTAGCTTTCGAGAAAATTGCGAACATATACATTTACATACATACGGGTCAAACAGAGAACCATTTTATTTTTGAAGGTGGTTTAAAAAGTTTACACTGTGCTCGTCAACTCGCCCAGTCTTAGAAGTGAAGAATTCCACGTTCACGCTACGCCCCTCTGCTTGCAAAGTGAATATTAAGATCGTGCGGTGGTTCAGAGCTCGTTCGATGTTAGATAAGTTCGCGTTACGCGAGCTACCTTACGCAGCGCAGTGACTTCTAAATTCGGGTTGCATCTTTTTGCTTATGGAGTGGCTTTTAAGACTGACCTGGGTTACCAACCGGTGCACTTATTTTAAATTCGCGATTGGTCGGCTGCTTGCGGTCACTTTTAAGTTTGGCGCTTAGTTCCCCTGCTCGTCACACATACATGTTAAGACCTTCTCCTTGTGCTCTGACTTTTAAAATCGCGCTGTGGCCTTAATAATAGCTCACTCAATAGATTCTCGTCAACTCGCACAGAGACTTCCGCCTTCGCGCTGCGCCTGCTGTGATTTGTGAGACCACGCTGAGTCCCCAATTGGGTAGATGACTACAATAACAGTAAATTATTTTACAACATATAGGAAATAGCATATGCAAAAATATTCTGAAAAACAATGTTTCTCTACAATTTTACGTTGTTATAAATTTATAAACATCAAAACAAACATTGAAACTACATGATATGACCATACAAACGAATGACGTCATTGTTTTGTATTTCATATAATAGTACGGGGAGCATCGTTTTGACGTTTCTTAAAAAGATACTGATTTGACTTGACAGTCATTTACCCTATTGCATAGTAACTGTTAAGATTGCACTGCGTTGTTCAATGGCTTCTAAGGTCGTGCTGAGTGACTTGATATGATGTAAGGGGCTGTTGGGCGAAAAAAATATTTATAAAATCATCTTCTCCTTCGAACCCGACTTAGCTCATCCGTAGGGAGCGGGGTGCTCCCTCCCTCCCCCTCCTGTCAAGCTGTGACTGATGTAATTTATCAAAATAAAAAATCGTGAGGAAAAAGTGTAAGGAGAATTAATCACAGAATGGCATCTACCTTAATTCCCTCGGTTGTTAGTCCAGGTCCTTTGAACGAGATCGATTCTAGCGCTGTGATACGCAGCATTGACACTTTTATCAGTCAGATCTTCTAGAAGCGCTACAATTTTGTATATGTACTCATAATGCTGTTTCAAACTCGTTAATTAATTATTTTGTATATAAAGTCCTTTATTAAGATATCATGAATCATCAATTCATGATCGTCATCATAAGCTGTTTTTTTTATTATGAAACCTATTTTTGATATAGTCTTAAAAGTCTTGTTTTTCCCGAGAATTTCAAAACCAGACCAAGTCTTGTTTTTTTTCCCAGGACTCGTTAAGATATCGTAGCGGCTTGTAAGTTTAAGTATTACTCCACTGGTTGCGCAGTAACTTTGAGCATTGCGCTGGGCATTCGTATATGATAAATTCAAGTGGCGCTCGCCAGCTCCCGCAATGACTTGTAAATTCGCTATAGGCTCCTATACTCGCGCAGTAACATTAAAGGGCGCTGCCCCCTCCCCCCCTGCTGCATTGTGAAATACACGCTGTTGCACTTTTCTTGTGCAGTCACTTATAAATCACGCTGCGGCCCACAGCTTACTAATGAGCTTATATGTTCACGCTCATTCGTCAGATCGCGCAGTGACTTCTGCCTTCACGCTGCGCCCCTCTACATGCACAATAAGTTTTGAAATCACGCTGCGTCCCCCATCGTGCAGTAACTTTCAAGGTTGCGCTGCGGTCCCTAGCTTGTTCAAGGGCTTCTAAGGTTGCGCTATGCTCGCCAGCTCAACTTGCGCACCCACCTGATATGCTGCAAGCTGTCACTTGTCATGTCACTTTTAAAATCCTCTTCTCCTTCGGACCGGACTCAGCTCTTCCGGATCTCTCCTCCCCCCCCCCCCCTCCCCCTAGCTCTGTTAAGCTGTGATTGGTGAAATTTATAAAAATCGTTTCTCTAGTCGCTTGGCGCGCAAACTAAAATGGAGATTCAGCACAAAAAAGTCCGGTTGCCATGGGGTCAAAAGCTGGGTACGCCCTTGATCATGGTAACATTCGTTTTTGATCATTTTATTCCAACTTGTTTGTAAGAAAATATCGACTCGGACGGGATTCGAACACAGACTGGCGAATATGGTAGCGGATTACCTATATATATCCGTTTCATAATAACTAATGCGATACATTAGTTATTCTGCAAGCGAGCCCCTGCAGAAGTTGTCAAATCTAACCTCCATGTATGATACGATTTAAAACCATAAGTCCAATTTTGAGAATCAGAAATAAATACCTAGAACTAATAATTTTAATGTTTTTTTTTTCAGATGTACTTTACCCAACGAAACGTATCACCAGTATACAGCTTAGATTTTGATTCAACAAAACTAATTACAGCAGTAGACCGAGGAGCAGCGGTCCTAAACTTCAACATCGCCTCTGATTCTCAAGCGCACAGAGATTACTCTCGCCATGTGTTTAACTGACGATGTATCAATACGGTGGCCGATGCTATTGTCACGGCCTCCGTATTACAAGTTGAATTGCACAGGGCTTACCGCAGAGCGTGGATGTAAATAAATATGACTAGCCGCGGATCAAAAAAAGGAGCAACAACAGCAACGGAGTAAAATTGCCCCTCCAGTATAAAATACCTTTTGTCACGCCGGTGTTGACAAGCAATTGAATCTCGTCGTGCGTGTTGAGTCAAATGTGGGGGGATTTGCCCCCATCCTTGAACAAAATCCTGGAGCCGCGCCTAAATATAGTGCAAGTGAACACTGAAAGACTTTTAAGTATAAATAATTAGCTGATGAGCTGCATGTGAGACTGAAATGTTGGAATTATACTGTTTTGTGTTTTTTTGTAAACAGATGGTTAATGACGGAAAATAGAAGCGATTTTGTGTCTAGTTAGTACAAGCGTAGTAAGGCTTAATTGGTAAAATAGCTTAAAAAAATGTAAAGCGCCCCACGATGGATAAATTAGTACATGTACATTAGTTACGGGCCATAGCGGTTTGCAATTATTGTTTTTAAACTTTCGCGACCGTGACCGTGAACACGATCGGTGCAATTCGATCGAAATGTCAGCTAAATAAAAGGTTAGTACATGGCGTCCTGACACCTCTGTACACATTTTAACTTAGGGATCGACCATTAATCACGCGAGGCTCGAAGAGGCACGCGAAGATTCGGAAAAATCTCGAAAGATCACCAGGGGGAGGTGGTGTAGTGAGAAATCACTTGAACGGCGTTTGAAGTGGGGGTCAAAAAGTGGCTGAAACATCGCGTGATTTATGGCCGGCCTCTATTTGTTGTGCTACTGTTACGTGAATAAGAACTTACACCGTCCAGTGGTGCAAAACATACTGTAAAAAAAAACATACTGTTTTTAGTACAAGTCGTACATACTGTATTCAAAACAAATATAGCTTTTTATTAGACTAGTGGTTGTGTAGATAGCGTTCTTGTGGTTAATGAAGACAGTGAAAACGGACGGGCTACCCGTGTTAGTCGACGAGGGAATTTGCACTTTATTGGTGTAAAAGTATGTGGCCAATAAGAATAAAATTAGTACTTAAAGGTATACTTTTTACAACTTATCTTTGACAGTGAGAAAACTTGAATTAAACAAACTCGATTTTTTTTTTAATCTGTCCCGCAAATAATATGTATGGCAAATAATGTAATTTGTGTAACATAAATAAGTTTAAATGTGACCAAAAATTTGTATTCTAACAAGTCATTCAGTAGATCGTAATTATAATTTTGGTTAAATAATAAATAAAGAGTTACTATGGCAACAAGTTATAGATACGGGACAACATAAAACTGGTTACGTGCTGAACCAAAGAAATGGATTAACATCAAAAGTATCAATCTTTGTAAAATACACGCGAAAAAGAGATTGTTGAGTGTGTTTTAATTTTGTATCATTATGTTTCTATTTTTAAATAAAATGTAAGTACTTGCATACTTCTATTTTTAAATAAAGAATTCTATTTTGAAATTTTAAAGTCACAAAATTATTAATCTCAATGGGTATACCTAAGCCCTACATCAGGCAGACTTTACAAACATACAATAGGGTATTTGACTAAAGTCAAATCAGCCTCTTTTTAAGAAACGTCAAAAACGAGCCGCTCTGTACAAATTTGTATGGAATGCTAGTATATGACGTCACGTTTTCTTTGGTCAAATCATTTACTTTCAGTGTTTCTCTTTATGATTATAAATTAAGTACACATTAAATTAATAAATGAACATATTTTTTAAACACTTTATGAGATATTTTTACCTGGTTATTTTAAAATATTTTATTTTGATAGTAGTCAAATACCCAATTAACAATAGAAAAGGTGAGATCGCGGGTTCGAATCCTCTCCAATAAACTACCGACGTGAACCCACTTCTAACACAAGTCTTTGAGCTTATTTGGAGGGGTTAACAAGATTGCTAGTAATGTGGGACCCAATCCAACATTGCTATTAAGTTATCTTTAAAAAAAAAACTAAAGTCGACAGTTTTGTATATTAGGTACCATGGGCGTACCCAGCTTTTGACCCGGGGGGGGGGGGGGGGGGCAGATTTTATTGCCCTGAGTCAGTAGAAACGCGCCAAGAATTTAAGAACTGTTTTTTTTTTTACATAAATTACACCAGTCACAAGTCACAGCTCGACAACGGAGTGGGGGGAGGGGAGAAAAGTGACATTTACGCTCGCCAGCTGCAAGCATATCAAGCCGTTGCGCAAATTGCGCTGCCCTTAGAAGCCATTGAACAGGTTAAGGACCGCAGTGCAATATTAAAAGTTCTGCTTGATGGGGGACTCAGCGTGGTCTCACAAATCACTGCGCAAACAGAAGGGCGTATAGCGAATTTGGAAGTTGAATAAGGGCAAAAGTTATTGCATGAGAGGTGACAAGCGCAGCATTCAGTTTGAAACCAATGAATAAGTTGGAGCCGTAGCGCGATCACAAAAGTCACAGTGCGAGCAGGGGAGATCAGCGGGAAAGTTAAAATTTATTACAGTAATTTTTTAGTTACCTATTACAATAATTACATTATCATTCAAAAATTCAAATATTATATAAACTTAAAATTCTCTGCGAGCAGAGGGCTTATCGCGACTTGAAAAGTAACTGTACAAGTTAGTGGCCTAGGTCAATCTTAAAAGCCATTCCACAAGCAAAGATAGGAACGCGAATTTAGAAGCACTGCGTTGCGCTAGCTAGCTTACGAGCTGTAATTTAAGAAAAAAATGTCACTTTGCAAGCAGTGGGGCGCAGCATGAAGGTGGAATTCACTGAATGAGTTGATAAGCACAGCGTGAACTTATAAGTAACTGAACAAGCTGGATGCCACAGCGCTGTCTTAAAACTCAGTACGCGACGAAAAGGACACAGTGTAAGCTTAGAAACCATTGCGCGAGTACGAACAAACATATGCTTTGTTGATTTCTCAAAGTGTTCGACTAGGTGAAATGGCCAACGTTGTAGAAAATACTACATGTACATGGGCACACCACAACACTTCGCGCACCTGTTGAGGGAGCTCTTCGAAGGAGGAACGGCTTCAGTGAGGATAGAAGACGTCCTTTCAAACAGTTTCCATCTCAGTGCGGGCTCCTCTTCGGTTCACCGTCTACACCGAACTTGTAATGAGGATCACTCTCGAA
Organism: Herminia tarsipennalis; assembly: GCA_945859575.2. Taxonomy (NCBI): domain Eukaryota; kingdom Metazoa; phylum Arthropoda; class Insecta; order Lepidoptera; family Erebidae; genus Herminia; species Herminia tarsipennalis. The sequence continues at coordinate 10,237,467 of OX243852.2, forward strand.
GATAGTATTGCGGTTGGTGGAAACAAAACAGCGAACTTGCGATACGCAGATGACACCATCTTATTTTGAGTTATGTGAACCTTATGGAGGCTTTACTTCTCAAAATGGAGCGCGTAAGCCTTACGTTTGGGTTAAAGATAAATCGATTTAAGACCAAGATTATGATCGTGAACCGCGTAAAACGACAATTTTCCCGAAGTTATTCAGATTACGAACTGCGATGTGGTCCAGACCTACGTGTACCTTGGGGTCTTTATATCGAACAATGACGGCTGCGTAGATGAAGTAAAATGCCGTGTAGCCAAAACTAGATAATAATTTTATAATATAATAATTTATTTTATTTTTCTCTCACAATGTCTTAATGATAAAATTATACAGTATCACATTCTTTAATATAATTGTAATAGAAATTGTGAGAGACTGGTGCCTGTGGTAGGTTATGAATAACCTGTATTACAGGTCACCAGTGCTCCACCCGCGGATACAATAATGGTTGTATGGAGGACCGTGTAATTTTATAATTTAACAATGGGGGAAACAAACATACAATAAGGAAAAGATTAATAGTTAGAAAATTTTAACGAATACAAAGTTATGGTTACGACTTTAGTGGTGCTTGCAGCAGTGAGGATGTGAGTGTAGTGAGTAAAAGTAATGTATGTGATCAAAGTTTGAGTGTGTGAAAGATGGGGATGGGAAATAGTGACGATGTGCGAATATAGTTTGTGATGAAGTGTGAATATTCATAATTAGTAGGCAAATATAATATTGTTGAAGTTAAAGTTTAGTGGCCAAAACTAGAACTACGATGGAGAAGTTAAAGAGAGTATGGAGGAATCACAACATTACCAAAGCCACCAAAGTCAGGTGGGTGTAAACACTGGTATTCCCTATTTTTCTTAACGCAGCAGAGATATCGACAGTGCGCGAATTAGAAAGGGGGAAGATAGACGTTCTAGAGATGTCGTGTTAGGGGAAGATGCTCGAGATATAGTGGACTGATTTCCGCACCAACGTGTCCACTTCAGGAGCTCAGAATCATGCAGTGTTTATTCGCCGTGGTACAATCGCGTATATTAATATTTTTTCGACATGTCTCAAAGTGGGATAACGACTCCAGAGAGCGGCTGGTCATACAGGAAAAAGTGGAGGGAATCAGATCACGCGGCAGGGCACCGCATAGGTGCCCTGCCGCGTGATCTGGACTAACCAAGTCAAATCCCCAAAATAGGAAGCCACGTAACTGACTGCGCCAGACAGTCTGCCAACAGGAAGAGATAGCGGGAGATCGTGCGGAGAACTGTTTCCGTTTCTATCATCGTTGCTAACGTCTCTACGTGATCACGACTGTTCTGTCAAGAGCGAAACGACAGAAAAGAAGAAGATCAGAAGCAGATGAGCAAGCAGAGACTGCGTGGCGAGAGGACATAACATTGACTAAGAAATTATGTCTATACGTAGACGACTAGTAGAACCTGAGTACCGGCCCAAACAAAGAAGCCATTACGCGAGCAGAGTTCAGCAGCGCTAATCTTAAAATTCCCTGCATGAATAGAGGACAGCAATGTAAACTTATAAGTCTGTGCGTGGGCTGAGAATTACAGCGTGAACTTAGAAGTCATTGGGGAAACATAGACGAATGTACACAAACGAGCAACACAGGAAATTGCACGAGTAGAGGTCGCCAAAACGCCATTGCAGGGGCGGTTGGCGCGCAACTGTAGCCTCTGCTCGAATAGCTGCACAAAAGGTACAGAAACAGACAAACTATCTAACTTTAAGACCCCTGCTGCTACAGAGTTAACTAAGCGGGGACATTGAAACATGTAAAATGTTCAAAAAAATAGTCTTGCAGCGTTATTGCCTCTACCGCCGGTGCCCTAGAACCGAACCTGCTTAGCAATGGCGCGATGTCGTCAAAGTTGGCATCCTCTGCTAGCGCAGATACCTTTTTCTAAAACTCTCCCACTCACACTGTGGATTTTTAAGAAGGCGCAATTTTTTGGCCCACTTAAAAAAATGTAGAATCAGGGCTACGGCGCCCTTTCTTTTCTGTATTTCATACCCGCATTAAGTTAGTTACAATATTTGACCAGACCTTAATTAGGTTATGGCGGGACTGACGTATAAATTTTATCGGCATTATTTGGTATTTACTTAAGCTTTCAGGTTCCAGGGCGCAGACTCTACAGACGTAGTGTGGGCCGACCTCCCACTAGATGGACCGACAATCTTGTCTAAGCAGCCGGACCCAAATGTATTGGTTGGGGGAGGCCTTTGCTCAACAAGGGACGTCTGTAGATTGAAGTAGTAAATAATATTTTTAGGACAAGAGTCAGTAATTAGAAATTAGTGAATAGGGAGACATGGCACATTTTAACTGACTCCTCAATTGAGATACTTTGGTAAATAGATTTTCCTCTAATCTACATAATAATCATAATACTATTTAATTGTTAAAACATAGGTTAGTTGCAGGTCTTAGGGTTTTGTTAGAGATACACTATGTCCTACCACATTATGTGGTGTACAAATTATATTATTAGTAATAAATTGAAAATCGTTAAAATTAAATTAATATACAAGCATAATAATAATAGAGATATAATCGCTTTAATTAGAAATGTCATAAGGAAAATATATGATATTAATTAAAATTGTCAAAAAGTAGATTAAAATTATGAAGTTAGTTATCACACTAATATTATAAAGGCTAAAGTATGTGAGTGTATGTTTGTTACTTCTTCACGTCTAAACGGTTGGAGCGATTATAATAAAATTTGGTATGGAGATAGCTGACACCCTGGATTAGCACATAGGCCGCGCAATAAGCCGCGGGCAACACCGCGGGGCACAGCTATTAATAGATAAAATAAAACTTACCTAAATGAAATTTGTCATTTATGTAATCCTCGATAAAATAATAAGTAAGCTTTTTTTAACCGGAATTATTTTAATCTACTTTTAAATATCTGGATACTCTCGACAGATTGGATACATTCGGGCAACTTATTGTATACTTTAGGCGCCATTACAAATATACTTTTGTGTATAATGTAGTTTTTGCTGGAACCAAATGTAGCCTACCACATCTGCGGCTACTAGTAGTTTTCCCAAATTTTATAAACATAGATGGCATTGTTATTATTTTTAGTCTAACGAAGTGAGGTTTACAAGTATTAGTAGAACAGATGTTACAAATGGCCCTAATGCATCGTTTTTGTGCCTTAAAAACTAAATCTTTACCCATTGCATTGCCCCAAAATATAATACCATATCTTAGAGTTGAAGCTACGTCTACCATATCAGAGTGGAAGTAAGTCTTTACTTAGTATAAATTTCTAATATTTTTTCATATAATCCTGCCCTATTTTATGTGTAATATTATATTAAAGTGGGTCCTCAATCCAAATAGATACCTATACCTACATACTTAATATTTATAGTAGTGCCGCTGAAAGTTTACATTTTATGCTATAATTTAATAGTTTTAAGTTGTACAAAATATTATTGATTATTGACAAATCATTACAGTTTTAGATTACAATATGTCTATAATTTACTCCATAACCTTGGAGGCGTATTTATTTATTCGCTCTTATAAATATCAAAGGTAATACAGAAGGCGAGGCAGTATCGCCTACGATTCTGGCTGTCAACCCCTCACTCATCATCTATAAATCAAAGTGGGACTCAGAGTGGATCCTTCATATAATTTAGGATGAGAGAGGATCCGTTGAATAACCCAAGGTTTTGATTTGAAGGGGGAGATTGACACCACTTAGGGTACGTTTTCACTATGTAAACGTGAAAACGTCGTTTCCAACTTTTGGTTTTATCATTCCATGCCACTTTACTACGTGTAGAACAAGTAGTGGGAAAGTGGCACGAACTACTATTTATTGTTTAAATTGCAGTTTTACTTAGTTAAGTACGTAAAACTCTTTATGTAACGTAGTTTTTAAACAGGTATGTGTATTTATTCGAATGTATATGTATGTGTAATATTCGATTAAAGTTTATGCCATATGGGCTCTGTGGATAGGCCGATGGCGCGGCAGCCTGCTATTGTGTGGGAGCTTTAATTTAATTGATAAATTGATCATTTTTTTCTTACCTCCTGAAGTTGTGTATAATAAAATCATCACTATAAATTTTATTTTATTTTAACAATAATAAGAATGAAGATATGAGAGGGGTGATCCGGGTGAAAAGTAAAACACAAGGTTTATGTTTATAAATAAAATATATTTTTTGTACAAAGTCTCATTTACTCCTTCTCTTTTCTAAACCTAAAATTCCCATAAAATATATGTTACGTGAAACCTATGTTCTACACAAAGTAAAGTGGCACAGAATGATAAAACTAAGTGTCAGTCTACCCTTACCAAAACCCAAAAGTGGAAGACTGGCACACGGCCAGATTTTTACCGTGCCACTCACCTTTCCTTATTATTTAGCCTATAATAAGTTATAATAATAATAAGTTTATTGATCATTAAAAATATTGTACATTGATTGGTTACATAGTTTAAAAGTTTATTATATATTTATTTTTCTACAATGGTATTGGGTGCAGCTCTGCGCTCCTAACTAGGTTACTGAGTAACCTGTATGAAGGAGTTACAGTTCCGATCCCTCGCGTTTTACGATACATTGGTGATAAAAATTTTATGTTTATATTTACCGGTACAATATTGTAATGAAAGTAAAATCTATGACTACATACTTAATATATCAAAAATAAACAAAAATTGACAAAATAGAAAATTACAAAAAGTTGAAAAACAATTTATAAACAAAAAGGAAGTGTGTGTGTGTGTGTGTGTGTGTGTTGATCATGTTGTAATTGTTTGATTTACCGTGAGGTAAATAATGTGTGTGTATATTTTTATTATGTTACCATGTTTTCTGTTTCGTCGTACGTATGTTTTAGAAGAAACGAGTGAACCATTTTCTTAGAACTGTAATACATTGAGCCATAAACCGGACAATGTTTGTTTATTTTGTTGTATAACGAAGGTCCTTGGAAATAGAAAAATCTTTTAATGAAAGATGAACGTGCAGGTGGAAGAGAGCAGATTTTATCTTTTCTACGTTTTTCAATTATTTTATATGGCGTTTGTTGGTGCTGTAGAAGAACTGTTTGTAAGATGAAGTGTTGTCTTATATTTAAAATATTCCAATTATTATACAATTCATTCGTAGGGAAAGTTATCGAACGAAAAGTAGCCACTTTCAGTACTGCTCTGTGGGCTATCTCTAATGTTTTTATTGTGGTTCTAGGAGCCCCTCCCCAGCATGAAATGCAATATGTGACTATGGACTGACACAGGGCAAAATAAACACTTCGTATGACTGTGTAATTTGCGATATTTCGAAGTGTTTTAAACACAAATATAAGTTTTCGGACTCTCCCAGTCAAGGCGTTTATATGGTGTTTAAAGTTAAGGGTCTAGGTGTTATCCAAGATATAACACCTAGATATTTTATATGGTCTACAGGGGCTAAGGATGGACACCCGCAAGAGGTTTGGGATTCATTTTGGCAGGAATGGGCTATTAAGGTTATTGGGGTACGTGGTTGAGATAATGTACTGATTGAGTACGTGAGGAAGTTGGTTTTGGTAGTGTTCAGTGTCAGAGTATGAGCATGTAGCCAGCTTAGAACTGTGTTCAACGCAAATTGAGCCCTATTTTCTAGATGCGACCAAGATTGAGCTATGACAGTTATCGCAGTGTCATCGGCGAAAGAGATTATCTTGCTGTATGGTATATTGAGGTCGCATAGCTGATTGATGAAGATAAGGAAGAGTGTCGGTCCAAGTATGCTTCCCTGGGGCACGCCGTAGTAAACAGGGAGTTCATCACTGTCATTATTGTCTATCCTAACAAACTGTATTCGGTTTGTTAGGTAGCTCCTGAAAAAATCTAGTTGAGGACCTCTGACGCCCACCCTTTCAAGCTTAGAGAGAAGAGTAGGGACTGGGACCGTATCGAATGCTTTTGTTAGGTCTAAAAATATAGTCAGGACTTTATTATTACTATTAATATTTTGTACTACGTGATTAGTTAGTTCATGGACTGCGTCGCATGTGGATAAGTTTTTGCGAAAACCAAATTGCTGTGTTGATATTAGTTTAAAGTGTTCTAAGTAATTAACTAATCTCTTATTTACTAACCGTTCAAGCACCTTGGATAATGCGCTGAGAACAGCAATAGGCCGATAATTATTAGGTAAGGTCCTGGCCCCACCCTTGTGAATTGGGTGAATTATTGCCTTTTTAAAAGAAGCGGGAAAGACAGCAGTGTCGAAGCAAAGATTAAATATATGGCATAAAATGGGTGCCAGAAGGGTACAATATTTCTTTAAGATAAAGGGCGAGATACCATCCCAGCCAGTAGCCTACGCAAAAGTAGCGTTGTCTAGCTTTCTAGAGAGGTAAATTTTGTGAGGTTATGGCGCAGTCTTGGTCTCTACGATAATGGATATATAGATATCCTCACAGGATATCCTTGACTCATACAAGGAATCCCTTTGAGACTCAAGAGCACAGATTGGTAATATGTACTACGTACTCGAAAGCCAAAAAGAGATGGGGTATCACCAGACGTAAAGGTCCAAGCGACCAGGTCAATAAACTCAGAAAAAAAAAAACGTATCACCTGACACTGACAGCTGACACATTTCTATCCTAACCTCGTTCCAATCAACATCTGTCTGTATCTGTCACATTTTTGTCACAAAAACAACAATGGAATAACAAAATAACTAATACATTTCAACATTACCGGTATAACTTACACCGTACCCCACGGACAACATGTTTAGGAGTCGAATTCTTTATAAATTATTAAAATATTCTCATCGAATACAAGGGAAAAGACTATTGGCAAAAAGTCGTCATTATACTCCAGTAACCATAGGACTGCTATCAACGGTTGTCTATTGTGATGACAAGCGCAAAGAGACCGACGTTCTGTGGGAAGAAGGTGGTCTTGAACACGAATTCTTGATTCGACAAGCGACAACCATTAACGTGAATGCAGCCACACAACTACTGACTGTTACTTTAGTGGCTATTCAAGACACTAGTGAAAGGTATTATTTTTTTCTTTTATTAGCGATGTTCAGAGCCTTATCTAACACTAGCTGTCCCGCGCAACTTCGTCTGCGTAAATTTTCCCCGTTTTTGCAACATTTCTCATTGCTTCTCCGCTCCTATTGGTTGTAGCTTGATGTTATATAGCCTATAGCTTTCCTCGATAAATGGGCTATCCAACAGTGAAAGAATTTTTCAATTCAGATCAGTAGTTCCTGAGATTACCACATTCAAACATACAAACAAACTCTTCAGCTTTATAATATTATAGTATAGATATTATCCAATCAGGTTTAAACTTCGAGACAGACTGTGTGCACATCTCCCCTTGCTCGTAGTGTCTCCTAATGTCCTATCACTTGACTCTTCTGGTGTCTATAAAACCTTCACAAGCCATGAAAATGATTATAACTGTTGTACACTTATCCTCTTAACAATTGACTGATGGGATTGAGTAATAATAATATTTAGACCTTGTGTTCAATGGAAAAAAGAAAATTATTATTAATAAAAACAAATAGAATGCACCAAACAATGTGTTAATCACACTAATATTGTCAGGTTACGGGAGGCCCTAACACGTGAGATATGCCTAGTAAACCAAGCCTTAGAATGGGGAGATGAGGGAACACCACCGCATCATTGGGATCAGTTGGTTGCTGTTAGAGGAACATTATGTGATTTGAAGCATAATCTTAGGACTTTACTTAGTAAGTATATTTATTTATTTACATCTACTAATATTGTTAGTATAATTACACCTATCTAAAACTCATTTATGTTTAACAAGTGGGAAATGTTAAGGAGTCTACACACAAAACCTGCTGACACAAGTCACAGTTGTGGTCAGTGTTGAGTCAAATGTGAAATCTATGTCAAGCCAGATCGCAGGGGTTCCAAAATTCGCCAAATTCATGTAATTTATTGTCTACAACAGCTATACTCTAAGTGTGTTCCGCGGAACCCTAGGGTTCCGTGATACCTCTGTCGGGGTTCCGCAAGAATTTAGAAATAAAAAAATCAAAACACCTCTCTCTGGTCGCTCCGCGGCTGTGCGGACTCCGCGGCCGCGCGGAGACAAAACGCTATGAATGTTATTTATTTATTTATTTGTATTTGTATAAGCTTGTGTTACATTAGCTGGTACAATATCTTATAAGTTTGGTCTCAACAATTTTATACTTGTACAACGCGTTCGCTCTAAGTTTGCCGGTCTGTGGAATGCGCGTACCCTCCCCCACGTGACAACAAAACTTATAATGTGTCATAGTTTTACCCAAATATCTACCGTACACAATTTTTATTGTTACAATTAAATAAAAAATTTCGAACGTCATACACTCATACCTATCGCCAGCGGCAAACTTAAAACGAGCGGGTAGTATACTTGTAAGCGCTCAGTCTCTTTGATAAAAGCCGCCTCTGAATTAGACGCTATAGTTGTCAACAAGCGACTTTCGTCTCTAACTTCAAAGGATAAAGTCGATATTGTTTACAACGCTATTTTTAAATTTCTGTTTTTATTTTTGCTTTTTGTTTATCAAAGGTGCCGACTCGAGTATTTTCGAGAATATTTGAGATCGAGTCTAGGACTAAGTATAAAAGCGGCGATCGCGCGTTGGCGTCGTCAGTTGATGATTAGCGTTCGGAGCGATAAGTTACTACCTACTTACAAGCTCGCTAGCGAGAAACTAGTGTTCATTGTTTTACTGCCTGCTGTATTCTGTTGTCTCAGTTTTATACATTTCTTCCCTGTAGGTTCTAAATTTAGTCTCTTATACGCAGTAACGATTGTGCATTATTTAAACCCCACTATCCTGACTTGTAACATTATAAATAAAGAAGAATGGAACGTTGGCTTAAAGGTGTTAAACGTGTTCCAACAACATCTTCTAATGACGCTGAATGTTCAAAAGCAATGCGCGCGGAGAATTTAGCAATCACCGATCCAGAAGATGATGCCACGAGTGCCACGACGTCAAGCTCGACGGTTTCAAAGACGAAAAAAAGGAAGTATGATGAATCTTATATCAGTTTCGGATTTGTTGATTCCAACGGCTCACCTCTCTGCATGCTCTGTAGTAAACTGCTTCCTAATAGTTCCATGGCACCTGCCAAATTGCGTCGACATTTAGAAACCGTACACCCCGAGACTAAAGACAAGAATAAAGAATTTTTTGTTCGCAAAAAAGATCAGTTATTAGAAAGTCAAAAAAATATGATGCATGTAACACAAACTACCAACGAAAAGGCCACGGAGGCATCATATTTAGTTAGCTATCGCATTGCACAAGCAGGTGAAGCGCACACTATCGCTGAGAAATTAATAAAACCATGTGTATTAGACATAACAAAATGTATGCTTGATGAAAAATCTGCAAAGCATCTTTCTACTGTTCCGCTATCAAACGATACTGTTTCACGACGAATCCATGATCTGGCAAGCTACGTCAAACAAGAACTAGTTACACGTCTACAAAATACACGATTCGCTTTGCAAATGGACGAGTCGACTGATGTCGCTGGTTTGGCTATCCTGCTGGTTATTGTGAGATATCCATATAAAAGTTCTTTTGAAGAAGACATGCTTATGTGTTCATCGCTGCTTACAAACACTACCGGGGAAGAAATTTTTAATAAAATAAATATATTTTTTGAAGAACATAATCTCAGTTGGAACAATTGCATTGACATTTGTACAGATGGGGCCAAGGCGATGACAGGTAAAACAGCAGGAGCAGTGTCACGAATGAAAAATAAAGCGCCTAATTGTAGTTCCAGTCATTGTATTCTGCATAGACAAGCACTTGCGATGAAGCAAATGCCGTCTAATCTAAAATTAGTTATGGATGAAGCGGTAAAAATAATTAATTTTATCAAATCACGACCACTACAATCCCGATTGTTCTCATTATTGTGTGAAGATTATGGCAGCAAACATAAAACACTGCTGCTCCATACAGAAGTGCGATGGCTGTCTCGGGGAAAAACTTTAACAAGGCTATTTGAACTTAGAGCCGAGTTACAAATGTTTCTTTCAGCAGATACTTCTTTTAATTTGAAGGACCGTTTGTATGATAAAACTTGGTTGTTCCGATTGTCTTTTATGGCGGATATCTTTCAAAAACTTAACGAATTAAATTTATCGTTGCAAGGTAAACAGACAACAGTGTTTCAGGCCTATAATAAAATAACTGCTTTTAAAAGAAAATTAGATTTTTGGATCATTTGCATTGGTAAGAAAGAAATAGAAAGTTTTACGTTACTCAGTGAGTTTGTTAGCGAAAACGACTCAGAAATGTTTGAAGATAATGTGTTTGAAGAATTGGTCCAATATCTCAGTTCGATGCGCGCATCTTTTGAAAAGTATTTTCCCGAAGAACACAATACAAAAATTAAAGTGAACTCCTGGATTCATAATCCTTTTTTACCCAACTTGGAAAAGCCTGAAAACATGTCAAATGAGATATATGAATCTCTTTTAGAAATGTCATCAGACACAAGTATGGAGTCATTGTTCAAAACGACGCCTCTTAATGATTTTTGGTGCAGAATCCAAGATGAATATGCAATGCTTGGCCAAATGGCTCTGGATATTCTTCTCCCGTTCCCAACTACATATTTGTGCGAAACAGGATTCTCTACCTACGCAGCCACGAAAACAAAATATCGCAATAGACTGGACGCCGAAGCTGATATGAGACTCCAACTTTCTTCCATCAAACCTGATATCAAGCAATTGATGAAAAATAAAAAACAGTTTCATACCTCCCACTAGTTAGATTTTTTCTTTTTTAATGTTTTCTATTATTGTCCTTACCAAGTGGTGAAGTAAATAATAATTAGTAACTGATACATTGTACTTTTATTATGCTGATTAATAAAGAATACACTTATAAAAATAATTGTTTTATTGTAGGGTTCCATCAAGTATTTTGCTTCCCAAAAGGGTTCCGTCATTTAAAAAGTTTGAGAACCACTGGTCTACAACTAATAAAATAGACTTATAAGTATTATTTAGAAAACCTCTTGAATATTTTACTTAGTTAAAAGATCTGACTTTTTTTATTTTTTTAAAGACATCTCCCGCAATAGCATACAAGCCCAGTATAGCGGCGGGGGACTTTACAAACATACAAGTCACGGACACAAAGTACACGCAGACTCTGAACAACAATTTGTGGAACACACAAAGTTGTGTCCCATGTGGGAATTGAACCCACAACCTCATGTGTAGCAATCAGAAACACTCCCACGCCACAGAGGCAGTGACATGATAGAATTAAGTTGGTTATTTTCAATATAGCTGAGGCTAACCACCATCAAATAAATTGCATTCATTTGGGGCACCGATAAGTCACAGACAGATTCACCTGTTAACCTAGTACACCTTTCATAGGAGGGTTAATAATAGCATATTTGATGACCATGTTCAAAGGTATTTAATTAGCAATTGGCAATTATCCAGTCTATTTACACACAAACAACTATCTAAACATGAGCAACTTATTACTGATATTTCTGTTGATGTTTCCGCAGGCTATATGGATTATGCAGAAAAATTAGCAACAGTTGCAGCAGAAATATCATATTTATCTGGAAACATTGCTGCATCCGATGCCATTTGCGAGAGAATTGATCATGCATGCAGGTATATAAAAAAAAAAAAAACAAAAAATATAAAAAAGTTTTTATTAAAGCATGTTATATTTTTATGACAAATATTTTATAAGTTTTGCATTTTTTCCTTATATTTTGTTAGAGTGCTCAAAATTAACAAATTGCTCTCTGTATTAAATTAAAAATTTCATACAATATTATTAGGTATTTTATATGCACATTAATATTTAAAACAACAATAGTCACTTCTTTAACTTCTAACATTGTAATAATAGATAAAAGTAACAAAAGGTTATAAACAAAATATTTTATCCTTATTTCATATATTCCGTATGTGTATATACAATTTGCAGTGTATTGACAGGACATGCAACGCGCAGAAACAGCTGACGAATGAACTGCAACAGGAGAGCCTTGAGTTGCAGCAACAAGCCATTCTCAATTCCCCCCAACTCAAAGACAAACTGAATGAAGAAGTCAAACAGGACAGGAGACCTGAAATTAGTAAGATATAACCGAATATAAAATAAGCTGTATATAAACAATGCAGGCCATTCAATAAAATGCTCCTAAACATTGTAGCATACAACATGTAACAAAGGTGTGGTCAAATATCAGCAGTGGGATAGTGTGTCTAACTGTCTTATCAGTATTTTATTATTGCACCTACCATGGCTGGTGCCATATCCCATTGCATTATTATTAGATAGTTATAGCTGTCAAATTTCAGTAGCAAAAGGCATATGGCATAAGTATTATACATCCACTAGTGCAAGATTCGATTGGATTATTTATTTTAATTATTGGATTTTAAAAATTGATCAATGGAAAAAAAACAAAAGAAAAAATTATAAATGAAATTCTAGGGTACTCCGATTTTGATAAAATATGTATGGGCACATAACAACCCTTAAATTTGACCACACCTTCCTGTTACATGTTATAATAATAGTTTCCTAAACAAAATTCCATGTAAATATTACAGCAATTATCTTGTTTTTGCCATTGTTGTGTAAATATTAAATATAATGATAATAAATATAATAATAAAACATTAGTGACTGAGATTTTGTTTTATTTAGAGATTTTTGCTATGAAGTGTAATTTATCATCAAGGAGATGATGATCCAGGCCAGTCGTTGAAAGGGCCGAAATATATCTAATATGATGATATAAAAATCGCGAAAGTTTAAAAACAATGACTATAAAATTAAAATAATTGGACATAAGTCGTACGAAAAATATTTTCGTACATTTGGTGAAGTAATTGAAGGAACTAACATTCTAAACCGTTTCGTTCCTGTAGCTCCGGAGGACCCGCTAGATATGACCACCTGATATAGATAGGTAGGTAGGATTAATACAATATGACATAGGTTTTTCGGTGTCATTCTCAACTGTAATGTAGGTAGGCACATACCTGAAGTTTTAGAAAGTGGCATCCTTGTTGAGATGTGTCTCTATGTCCACGCGACAGATGGGACAGTGCTTGTTGGTGCTCAGCCACTGGTCAACACACTCCATGTGGAACAAGTGCATGCATGGTAACCGTCTGAAATGAAAATTATGTTTTTGTACAAACTGGTAAAAGAAATGAAGATAGAGAATCTTTCAATCATTCAAAAGTAAAATTTTATTGAAATCCAAACATTGATAAATGGTTTTACTAATGAGTCTTATTGATTGCCTAATTAGTAAAACGATTGAATCAATTAATACCTACCTTTAGATATTTTTTTTAGTAAAAAGGAAACATGAACAATATAGCGAAGATGGATTTTTATAACCCTTACGACGGCTTGACGTTGACGAATGTTACTTTGTTAGGATATATTTGTGTGTAGACGTCGTATAGACATACCGTAGGTGTATCCAGGGAGAGTAAATGGAAGTCCAAATTATTTTCTTTCGGACTCTCAAATACTCTTTCTGGGTAAGCCTATGATATGTCTTACGACGTTTAAATACAGATATATCCAATATTTTCAGCGGCGGTAGCCTAATGGTTAAGGCATTGGTCTCGCAATCGTCGAGGTCGTGGGTTCGAATCCTGACCATTATACTACCGACGTGAACCCACTCCTAACACAAGCCATAGAGCTTAGCTGGAGGGGTTAATAGGATTGCTAGTAATGTGGGACCACAATCCCACATTGTTAGTTATCTTAAAAAAAAAAAAGTTAAGTACTTTAAGAAATCTTGTTAGTACCTGGATTACAGAGTTTTGCTTTTAAAAGATGTTTTTTTAAAAATGAAACCTAGTCAGATCGATTTATCGCTCCAGAAACACCCTGCATATTAAATTTCATGAAAAATGTATATATTTTTCAAATTTAAGCGAAGCATTCAATTTCGTTCTCAGAACTGTCAAAAGGGACTTTGTAATTGTAAGAAATATGCAGAATTTCGTTCTCAGAACTGTCAAAAGGGACTTTGTAATTGTAAGAAATATGTAGAATTTCGTTCTCAGAACTGTCAAAAGGGACTTTGTAATTGTAAGAAATATGCAGAATTTCGTTCTCGAACTGTCAAAAGGGACTTTGTAATTGTAAGAAATATGTAGAATTTCGTTCTCAGAACTGTCAAAAGGGACTTTGTAATTGTAAGAAATATGCAGAATTTCGTTTTCGAACTGTCAAAAGGGACTTTGTAATTGTAAGAAATATGTAGAATTTCGTTCTCAGAACTGTCAAAAGGGACTTTGTAATTGTAAGAAATATGCAGAATTTCGTTCTTAGGACTGTCAAAAGGAACTTTGTAATTGTAAGAAATATGCAGAATTTCGTTCTCGAACTGTCAAAAGGGACTTTGTAATTGTAAGAAATATGTAGAATTTCGTTCTCAGAACTGTCAAAAGGGACTTTGTAATTGTAAGAAATATGCAGAATTTCGTTCTCAGAACTGTCAAAAGGGACTTTGTAATTGTAAGAAATATGCAGAATTTCGTTCTCGAACTGTCAAAAGGGACTTTGTAATTGTAAGAAATATGTAGAATTTCGTTCTCAGAACTGTCAAAAGGGACTTTGTAATTGTAAGAAATATGCAGAATTTCGTTCTCAGAACTGTCAAAAGGGACTTTGTAATTGTAAGAAATATGCAGAATTTCGTTCTCGAACTGTCAAAAGGGACTTTGTAATTGTAAGAAATATGTAGAATTTCGTTCTCAGAACTGTCAAAAGGGACTTTGTAATTGTAAGAAATATGCAGAATTTCGTTCTCAGAACTGTCAAAAGGAACTTTGTAATTGTAAGAAATATGCAGAATTTCGTTCTCGAACTGTCAAAAGGGACTTTGTAATTGTAAGAAATATGTAGAATTTCGTTCTCAGAACTGTCAAAAGGGACTTTGTAATTGTAAGAAATATGCAGAATTTCGTTCTCAGAACTGTCAAAAGGGACTTTGTAATTGTAAGAAATATGCAGAATTTCGTTCTCAGAACTGTCAAAAGGGACTTTGTAATTGTAAGAAATATGCAGAATTTCGTTCTCAGGACTGTCAAAAGGGACTTAGTAATTGTAATATAGTATGACAAACCTGCAATCGGAGTCCATCTCGAACACAGAGAGACAGATGGTGCACTTCTCGTCGAGGTGCTGCGGCGCGGGCCGGTACGCGTGGCGGTACGTGTTGCGCTCGATGACGGCCGGCGCCGCGCCGCGCCCGCGCCACGCGCGCGCCTCGTCCTCCTCCGCCGCGCGCAGCATGGCCGCCGCCAGCAGCCCCGCGCCCTGCCGGGGGGGGCACGACATCACGACACTGTACCACCCAACTAGCCTACACCGTCTGCCACAACACTGTCTTTAAACCACTTTCATGTGTCCACTTTAAGACGAGACATACCCGCGCCCTACTAGAAGAACCACAACACAACGACGACACTATAATACCCTTAACTAACTAGGCAATCTGCCACACCACTATCTTTTAAATCACTTTCATGTGTTCACTTGATATACCCCCACTCTGCCGGGAGGAACCACGACACAACAACAACACTATAATACCCTTAACTAACTAGACAATCTGCCACACTACTATCTTTTAAATCACTTTCATGTGATCACTTGATATACCCCCTCTCTGCCGGGAGGAACCACGACACAACAACAACACTATAATACCCTTATCTAACTAGACATTCTGCCACATCACTATCTTTTAAATCACTTTCATGTGTTCCGCACCAACAACAACACTATACCAGTGGCGAAGGGTTCTTAGAACACCATTACTTTCGGCTTCCCTTTGGATTGTAGTTACTTAGTATTATGGGTACAAACTACCATGTCCAGCAAGATATAATTTTTGTATCAGGTTACAAATTTTAACCCTTCGTCTCTGCACTTATACTATTAACTAACTAGACAATCTGCCACATATCTTTTAAACCAAATTCATGTGTTCACTTGACATACCCGTACCCTCCCTGGAGGAACCACAACACAACGATATTATACCATTAACTAACTAGACAACATGCCACTCTACTATCTTTAAATCACTTTCATGTGTTCACTTTAAGACATACCCGCACCGTGCCGGGAAGAACCACGACATAATAACACCACTATGCCACTAACTAGCTTTCATGTGTTCATTGCACACATCTACTTATACTTGCAGTCTGCCGAGGGAACTACGATATGCGTCACCCACCTAAACAACTTTTAGACTAATTCCTTTCCTTCGACTCCCATGTTTATTGTAAACAAGTGCACTTTTACTCCACAAACCAACCACTTTTCCTTTTAATTTTTTTCATAAATTTAAACAATCTCAGGTAAGTGTTTTCTAAATCCACACACACTTGCAACCTAACCACTTTTTGAATTAATTATTTCCAGTTTCATGTTTATTGCCCATTTTAAAATGCACCAAGCTTCTTAGCACACATATTACAAGAACATATTTTACAGAGCAGAGTTAAAATTGCCACCCTTCCCACTAAACAATAATCGTAAAGATTCAATAAAAAAATATCGATATCAATAAACGACCAAATAATCACTACGAGTTGAACGCATTTTGTGTAGTCACAGACTAATAATATTTTACAGCAATAATGTAGACCAAAACAAACAACGTCATTAGGATTTCTGATAAGCTATACATTGTTTATATGTTTTGACCAAAACGAGTTCAGAGTATTGATACGATCTACTACGTGCTACTACTAATATAAGATCGAAAACTCGTCATAACACACTTTGATTTCGAAAAGTGTTGATAGTAAAATTTAATCGAATGACGCAAGTTAAGACACGCGTTTTATGATGCTGTGCCTGTCACTTAGTACTTTGTCACTCGTATTCTAAATCAATTATATTGTATTTAAGCAATTTATAAAGGCTTTTTTTATATTACGTCACAGTAGTGGAGTAAAGAAATACCCTTTCGTCAGTCAGCTTAATTCCGTGCCGTTAGGAGCAGAGGCAGATTTTTTTTTTTTTTGCTCCCGCAGTAGAGTACGAGCTCTGTGTCGCGGGGGACTTTACATAGATGCAAGACACGGACACAAAGACTTGGAACAACAATTTGTGGATCACACAAAGTAATGTCCCTTGTATCGAACGAACGACCTCTTGCGTAGCAGTCGGACACACTCCTGCCGCGCCACAGAGGCACCGTGGAGCCTTTTAAAATGCTTGCATTTTTTGGCGCGCTCACACTACAGCGTCAATTGCAAATTTATGCCAAGGATTAGTCCCTTAGGCACTTGTCCCACCAACAACGATGACCGAGAAGCGAGTAGCGATTTATCGCTCAAGAAACGTACAACAGATGTATTTCGTAGATCCCGTCCGTGTAAACAAAAGAGATGCAGTATAGAGCGAGTACTCGCCCGCAGTGTGAACTCTCAGCGATCAACTATTAACATCTGTATCTCTTTTGTATACACGGGAACTACATAAGTATGTACGTGTCTTAAGCGATAAAATCGCTACTCGCTACTCTTTTTCTCGCCGTTGGTCGAACAGGTGCCTTAGGCCCAAACGGCCAAAGTACAATTTTTTATACAGGGTTTCTAAAGCAAGCTACGACGCTTTTCACACAAAAAAATCAATGGATTTTGATGAAACTACAGTAATTAATTTAAACATTAGGCTACAAAAATAAAAAATAACGCGGGCGAAGCCGCGGTTACAAACAAGTCGTAGATGAACTTACTTGTCGCATCATGAAGGCAGGTTGAATAGATATGTGTAGGTGCGGTGGAGGCGGATGCATCTGTAGGTAGTGATGCATGTGATGATGATGAATATGTTGCCGCTGATCACTGGAAACAACATCGACAAATTATAATAATAATTAAATTCTTTATTCACTGTACATTACATCCTGTATTCTGCTATCTGTCTTTTCGACATTTAGCTAATAGTGTTGGACGATGGTCTTGTGTGGTATGTATCCAGTGGCACATCCACTATCTTCGTGTTTTTTAGGGTTCCGTAGCCAAAATGGCAAAAATGGAACCATTATAGTTTCATCATGTCCGTCTGTCTGTCTGTTCGTATGTCATAGGCTTTTTACTCATAGACTACATACTTGAATATTGATGAAATTTATTGAAAAGGTGTCTTGTCGAAGTTGGTTATTTGTAACATACCATGGTGCATTTGAGTGCAATTTTGAGTGGAACCGTTGCAAAACCTCAAGATTAGAATTGGATGCTAACCCCCAACTAAAGCCCGTAAGATCATATTGTTTTGGGAATGCAGTTGTAAAGTAACAATATAATATCAGTTTAGATTTGCGGTATAGAAGCCACGACATGTTTCTAAACTGAAGGCCAAGGGCCTTTCTCTTGGTAAAAATTAATTTTATGTTAATAACTTACAGAATCATAGGCTGTTGATTTCCTCCACTATATTCACGGTCCAATTCATCAGGAGGGAACTGAAGTCAAAAACACATGATTATTATAACAAAACATAAAGAATGCGACATATACTGGGAGCCTATTTAGTCAGTCTCATCACCGCGAGATCAGGGGAAAAAATAGTACCTACATACATACAGTTGGATCAACGTAACTAGGCCGGACTGAAGTGGTTGCGCAGATGTATTTTTTGGAAGTAAATGGTGACAGGAAGCGGGGGGCGGGGGCGGTAACTAAACCAAGAGCATTAGAGATGCGATTACGCATTACATTGTCATAATTAGTATTACTAACTCATGTTTTTTTGTGATTATTTTCGCAAAGAAATTGTTTTTCAAAGTTTCTTTAGTATTTACTGTAACAGTTCTAAATTTAAACTTTTATGAACTCATTTAAATAGTGTTTTTATATTGTTGAATTAAAATGTTGTTAGTATTTTAAATCGATTAAACATATTTAGTCGTTTTCGTAAGTAATTTTAGGGTCGCATCTCTATGACATGCGCGAAAGTGATAAAAACCTAACTTCAATCCGGTCAAGTTACGTTGATCGTACTGTAGAACGCGTTGTCGCGTGATCACGACCGTATTGCAACGGCCGTGGTAATGGGTAGTACCCGTGATTAGCCCGTTGCAATACAGTCGAAACGTCGGCCAATAACACAAAGATATTGAACCTTAAAATAAAATATTTACGCGATTAAGACCCGTACCTTATAAAATTCTATAATGTGTACAAATCGCTAAAGTTTACGAACATATAAGGTATAGGAATTACATATACGATATACTCATTCGGTAGCAGAAAACCCAGTACAAACAAAATAAGTATATTATACTAGCTGTCCCGCGCAACTTCGTATGCGTAAATTTTACCCGTTTTTGCAACATTTCTCGTCGCTGCTCCGCTCCTATTAGTCGTAGCGCAATGTTATATAGCCTATAGCCTTCCTCGATAAATGGGCTATCCAACAAAAAAATAATTTTTCAAACCGGACCAGTAGTTCCTGAGATTAGCGTGTTTAAACAAACAAACAAACTCTTCCGCTTTATAATATTAGTATAGATGACACTAAGAGCATATTACCGCGAATACTGCTGTAGCTACGGACGGCACAGGAACGGGTACGGGCGGCAGTACCGGCCCAAACCCATCGCCCATCATAGTACGACGCTGCATCTCCTAAAAAAATAGCACACAATTATGAATAAACGGCAGTAGCCTAATGGCTAAGGCCTTGGACTCGAAATCGTGAGGTCGCGGGTTCGAATCCTACCCATTATACTACCGACGTGAACCCACTCCTAAGACAAACCATTGATCTTAGCTAGACTGGTTAACAGGATTACACATTGTTATCTTTTCGATGACCCACGAAACTTCGTTTGCGTCATTATCCTCCGTTTTTGTAACATTTAACATTTATGCTCAGCTCCTATTGGTCGTAGCGTGATGATAAACGGGCTATCCAACACTGAAAGATTTTTTTAACTAGAACCAGTAGTTTCTGAGTCCATCGCGTTCAAACAAGCAAACTCTTCAGCTTTATAATACTAGTATAGAAGTTAAGATAAAAAAAAATAGGGGGTTTAATCTTTAGTACAAAAAAAAAAGTAAAAATATACACTTACCAGCATGTGATGTTGTCTTTGCCATAATCGTTCGTGGACGAGGTATGGAGGTGCGACCGGCATTCCGTCCCGACGACGTTCTCCCACTATGTTAGAAAAAGGAAAATAAATTGTCATGTCATTGGTATTTTCAGTTCGTCAGTCAATGTTTGTTGTTTAAGGCCTGTCCCATCAACGGCGATGAGCGAGAAGCGAGTAGCGATTTTATCGCTCAAGAAATGTACAATAAATGTATATTGTAGATCGCGTCCGTGTAAACAAAAGAGATGCAGTATAGAGAAGTGAACGGTCAGCGATCAACTATTAATATCTGTATCTCTTTTGTTTATACTACGTTTACTAAGTTTCTTGAGCCATAAAATCACTTAAAAAACATAAACTTTTGTGATTTTTACATTTCTTATACTACGAAATGTAAAAATCATAAAAGATTCATTTTTTAGCTATTTTATCGATCAAGACCCGTAGCTTATAAAATTCTATAATGTGTACAAATCGCGAAAGTTACCTATTTGGTTTCAGCGAACCTAGTCCAAACAAAAACAATAATACCTAAATAGTTAGGTATTATTGACGATTCGATTATTAAAAAATCCCGGAATCCCGGGGTAAGTGTATGTTAACATAGCATTTGAGGTTATTGATCCTAAATGGCACAACCTACACTGATCACTACTTATTAAAGTCAAATGTCTCAAACCCAAATAATAATAATTAACCCTTCGGGGCGCCTCACAACACTCTGAGAGCATAGTAGCAGCTCTAAATTTAATTATGTCACCAATAAAAAATGTCTCATAAAGAGCACACAAACCGCAGGGCAGCTTGTGGAATGTGGCGAGCTGTTGGAGCGTAGCGACTCCTCGAACCTGATTGCTCTAGCCCCCTAAGGTTCTGTTCTTCATCTCTGGCTTGCCTTCATTGGCCGGCTGGAGTGAACACTGAATAGGAACAGATCTCCCACCTCTGTCTTGCCTTCACCGGCCGGTCAGAGTGGAGTTGCGGGAGTTTCATGCTCGAAGGGTTTCATGCACATAAGTGGCGAGTGGGCAATCAGAGAGCGCGTGATCGTTGTATTAAGTCCAGGGATACCTCTCAACCCATAGCCGCTCACGATATGTCGCTCACCCTAGCCGTTTAAGAAACTCTTTTATGGCAAGGGTGAGCGACATAATAGTTGGCGAGTCACCGCCTCACCCTTTTACCGTGTTTTTACCCGACTGTAAAGAAGGGTTATGTTTTTCGCGCGTATCTTGTATGTATGATGTAATATTCTTTATTACCTGATATCTCACAATCCTCTGAACGGATTTACACAATTAAGATCGTTAGATTTGTCTTGATCGCCCAAGTGTTCTTAGACGTGTGACGTTTAAAAAATACAAACATGGCGGCTGTGAGATGTCAAAATAAAGAGGTGTGAAAAAAAAAGTTTTTTTGAATACTGCAATATGGGTATCAAATTAAAGAGCTTATCTTAAGCAATTCAAAAAGGTATAACATGTTTATGACTGTAATACTAAAAAAGGTAGTTAGCAACAATTCTTTTTTCAATTTTCAATACTTGACAATAGCTGTGATAAAAGTTATATCCTACAACTACTAAAACGTATTTAATAAAAAAAAAAAATATAAAAATAAAAAAACCCGCCTGCACAAAAAAGATGGAAACAAGATCCCCTACATAATTATATAATTTTATGCAGTCGGAGGCACTTTACTAAGTTCATCGAGATTCATGAATGCCTCCGAGTGCATGAAATTATATAATTATGTAGGGGATCTTGTTTCCATCTTTTTTGTGCAGGCGGGTTTTTTTTATTTTTATAATTATTTTTTTAACATGTGTTTACAGTCCTTCCATAGACCGAATCACCCAATCCACGAACACTTCACCTCGATAGCCCAGAAAATTTCATTCAGTCACTATTTCTCGTAATAGTTTTACTCTAGCCGGGGGGGAATTGTCGTTGGTTACATTTACATAGTGTATACAGCAATAATCGTCGGTTTGGGTCACATCGCTTTGGATAAAATGTCTAAAGGGCGTCTATGTGTTGGCTGTTGGCTTCGGCCTAACGCACACCTTCCTGAGTTATGGTAAAGACAGACATAATAATAATAATGTGATACAAGTAATTGTAGTACATTTTGACTGTGATAAATGATAATACATGACTAAAATTATTACAACAAAATTAATAAAATAACTAGTCTCATCATAACTAATATAAAAGTTATGATGAGACGGAAAAAAATATAATGACCCTGTTATAACTACAATCAAATTATAAAATTATATTAGTGTACCCATAATTTACCTACTTGATCCATAAAAATAATAATAATAAAAATACTTTGCCACCAAAAATATTTACAAATTTATTTCAACTTATGAATTTATGAATAATTAATTTATTTCATTATATAAATGTTTAGAGCGTTTGACTGGTGCAAACGCTTACAACTTGTACCACAACCTTACTTAATCTACAAACACTCGAGCGCTGCGACAGTTCCGCACACTCGACACTCACAAACACGCACGTATACCACTTATAAACACACACACACACACACACACACACACACCACTCATTCACAACACACGCATTTAATCAGGCTCGGTGTCATTTACACTACACATCTACCCACACCATTCAATGTGTGTGTGTAATATTTTTATTTCGAAATATAACTCAATGATAAATAATTCCTAAGCATTAGTTAGAAGTAGAAAATATAAGTAAGACGGCACTTCCGTATGTAAGGATGCGTTTCTATTGACGTGGATCTGAACGGAGTAGAGCGAAGCGGACTACCAATTAAATAATAACAGTGTCTCCAAATAAGCCTTAATACGATTTCGAGCGCTGTGATTGGTCAAATAATTTTCAAAAATATCGACTCACTGTGTGCAGGCGGTGCGCGATGCGAGTGATGCGTGTGGTGCGCGTGCGGCGCGTGGCGCGCGTGCGCGTGCGTGCCGTGCGCGTGCGCGCCGTGCGTACCGTGCACGCCGTGCGAGCCGTGCGCCGGGTGCGGGCTGCAGCCGCACGGCGCGTGCGCGCAGCAGCAACGCTGCACGCCCGTGCCGCATGATACGCGAACTCTGCACATACAATAAATACAGGGTGATTTGTTATATACTAAATAACTTTTTAACCACCTTTCCACCTACCGCACGTCTGTGAGACCCCGGAGTAAAATTGTTGTATTTCCTTTAAAAAAATATTTTTAAACCCAGTATTCTTCCACGCTATCATGTTTATTCGTCTGTTTATTTATTTTTCATTACTGTTTAATTCGGAAAATATCCGTTTGCCTAAATAGACATAATCATCCACATATTCAACGGACTTTCCTTCTATTTTGATTAGTTTTTTTGTTTTTGAAGCATTCATTCCAAGTCTTACTTTTTGGTTTTGGGTGTTTAGACTCTGGAACATGATTTCTAATTCTGTCGCAGATTCACTAATGAAAAGTATGTCAACAGCAAATCTTAGATATGTTAGTCTTTTTCAGTTTTCATATAAGTAGTCATTCTAAGTTTGGAAATATGTGTTCAAGGACTGATATAAATAGTGTAGGGGATAGAGGGTCACCTTGCAACACTCCTTTTCCAATTTCGAACTCTTCTCTGTGTCTTTCTAGATTTATTTTGCTAACACTCTTAGCAAGTATGTACTTTATCACACTTATGTATTTTTCGTTTATTTTGTTATTTCTCATAGCGTTCCAAATAGATGACTGTGATATGCTGTCGAACGCCTTAGCATAATCTACAGGGGTTCTTAGTATATTACAAATCAGTCTTTATAACAGGACATTGGTAATAAAAACTTCAAAAATATAATAACAATTTAAAGCTAACTTTTCACTTAAGCATGTAGAAATTACCAGAAGAATGATCTGTATGTATGTATGAAAAGCTTCCGTCGAAATAAGTTTAACAAGGGTGGTGTTACAGCAGCAATAGCGTAAATAATCATCTAATCAGCGCTTCAATCCATCTACAACTGCTAGAATCATACTATATCTGTAGGGGCCACATACATACATATACTTCTATTTACAATAACTATAAAATATATTAAGTGTTACACCCCCCACATTATACATCCTTAGTTTTTTTTTTTTAGATAACTAGCAATGTGGAATTGTGGGTCCCATATTACAAGCAATCCTGTTAAACCCTCCAACCAAGCTCAATGGCTTATGTTAGGAGTCGGTTCACGTCGGTAGTATAATGGATAGGATTCGAACCCGCGACCTTACGGTGTACAGTGCCTTAGCTATTAGGCTATCGCTGCTTAACCTTTTTCTTATTTATACTTGTATGTTAGGTTAATAAAACTATGAACACACTGAAATATGTAAAAAATTCATAATTACGGCCCAATATTTTCAAAAAATCTTTACATCTCATCTCATTTCTTGACCAGCAAAGTCTACTCACTTGAAAGGCATTGTGTTACATTTTCTAATGCAATTATCTTTCAGCTTCTTTAAAAATAGTGTTTTAGGTTCAGTTGTAGTTTAATCCCTGTCCAATCCGTTAATTTGTTGTTAGGTATCATGTTCCCATTCTATTTACGTAATTGTGATTGTTATGTTTTTTATTTAATTTAATGACAAGAAAACAGAAGTTCATCAAAACAATATTTTTTTCCGCCATATATCCGGAGGCGGACACAACATTTTCTTATAAACAATCTCGATATTTTTTTTTTGAAAATTTACACATTTCGATGAAATTGGGTACTAAAATTGTGTATATTATAAAAAAAAATTGTATCTATAAAAATAACGTTTTGACAGATACAATTTTTTTTTCAATAAAAAAGTCGTTTTGACACGTTGTATAGAAATGATATAAATAGTAAGTTACCTGTTTCGCAGCAAAGATGCAGGCACCTCGGGCAGTTGGTTCATATGTGACTGAGAATGGTCCATAAATGACGACACGCGGTGCGGCACACCACGTATGATACGACGCACTCCATTTGCCCACGACGAGTTTGTTTCTTCTGCTGCAGGGTCACTTGTTTGCGTCTCCGGTCCTGTACGTGATGGTGACCCTGTTAGGTCTATGACTTCTTGTTGCTGGAATTATAAGGCATACAATTTTAGGAATTGAATGTCAGCAAGCTTTTTAAACGAGGTTGTGACGTATTTCCTGTGAATTAATAGGGAATATGCATGTGACGCATATTCCCTATTAATTTACGGTTTATTTTTATGAAATGTAATTTGTATAAATATGTTTTTATTACACTTTATCACGTTAAGAGTTGCGTCTACAGCAATGTTTTAATATAATTCATTTATAATTTTGTAAATAATTATTAAAATGTGCAAAAATCGGGCGGGCAATTCAAGGTAGTTGAAACGAGTGCTATTGGTCAGATCAAATTATGACGTAACAGTCCATATTATGTGACATGCTGTGCCCTCATTGCCGTGACGTCACAGTCCATGACTTATGACGCGCCAAGTTGGCGTGCTTTTGAAAATGTTTTTATCAGTTTGTAATTTTAAGTGTTTTGTTTTCCTATTAGGAGTAGTTTTTGTCGCTGCATATTTTTTCAATGATTAAGAACGAAAAAAAACCATCCATATTCCCTATTGCCGTAGTGGGCATAAGTCAACCGCATAGCATTTTTTCGGTTTGTTTATGTTCATAGGCCATTTTCATTCAAAAATACTCTGCCAGTTAACAAAAATTTTAGTGTAGTGCACAGATATTGTGTAGTACACCTTTCTCTACATTTTCTATTCATTATACTACCTTTATTTACTCATCTTAAATTTAGTAAGTTAATTTCAATAGCTGGTACATACAATCCGCTTTATTAATCTAGATAGAGTTGAGTAACCAACCACAAGGTATAGATTTAAAGAACAACTATCTATACTACCAATAAGCAAAATTATGAAATCTGTTTAACTCACAGCATTAGTATCTTCTCCTACTAACATAACACCATCATCAGAACTTGAATCAGACACCCAGTCCAGTTGCAAATCAGGTGCTGATAGAAAACTACCTGATGGACCGGTATCACGAGTCTCCTGAGGGAGTGAGAATTAGACAAAGCTATAGATGTAACTGTGTATAGCAGCTGCACACCTAAGGCGGTTGGCACACTGCCCCGCATCACGTGTCGCGCGGGAGTGTGTGTTCTTACGTTGTTTGTAAGTACCTCGCTTTGTATAGAAAACACGCAAAGTGCAAAACACAAATCACGCGCGATCACGCGCCCTCGCTGGTTTTATTCTTACTCTGATAGGGAGACATGGAGATAGATATCCGCCCTCTTGCAACCACACGCGCGTTTCCGTCGCCACGCAACTCGCAGCGTAATGCGGGGCAGTGTGCCAACCGCATAATAAAGTTATGCAATAAAAAAATCAAGAGTACAGAAGAAGAAAAAAATTTCAAACAAAGGTGCAAGTGCTCCGAGATTCCGTGTCTGTTAACAATTATGTGCGTGTGGCTTAAGCAAAGTACTATGGGAGCCCTTCTGCACTCTCGGTATTTTGTGGTTATAGAGAATGTTAAAAAATTGGATAAATCATTTAATATAATTACTTTTGAATACATACCTGATTATTAGTAGGCCTTGTGTCAAGCCCTTGGTCTCTTGAACTAGTTCCTGGCAGAGGCGACGTCTCCTGCATTCTGCTATCATCACCTTCATGTGCTCTATGTTCATTGTCAACTTCTGCTTTCACAGGTACTGTTTCTCTTGTTTCTGTTCCTGGCTCCGTTTTAACTTGACAAGGCTCAACATTTTCAGTTTTAATAGAAACAACTGGTGGTGTATTTTCTTTCTTCAGTGTTTCTTGTTTAATAATAGGTTGTTGCATGCCTGGTTCTGCTTTCACTTGTACTAATGATGACCCTTCACCACTGCCACTTGGATTATTTGACCCCTGATATATATTTCTACAAGTTTCCGACCTCTCATGGCAGTTATTGCACTTGTGACAATATGTATAATTTGAGGCAGCAGTTGCGTGACTCGCTCCATGACTACAACTATTTCTAGGTGTACAATCTGAGTTTTCTTGTTTAACTTGTAATTTTGGACAAGATCTACTATGCTGTGGCTGATTTGAGTTTTGACTGCTTTCCGTTGCTAGTGCAGACATTGATCTGGAGCCCCTTAATATATCTCTTGCTCGATTTTCGTCTGGTTCTCCTTTGATTTCAACTCTTTGATTTCCGTCTGAGTTATTACCGTTACAAGAAGCTTTTCTACTACCATTTCCAGAATGATTCCCTGCACCATTGTCACGCTGCTTTTTTCTCGGAACATTCGCATATTCGTCATCATCTTCTGAACTGACTTCTATTAAATTTGGTGCTTCACTTTCTTTTGATTCTCTTCTCCTCGGAGATATGTTGAGCTTTCGACTTGGTCGTTCTAAACTGCTAGGCTGATTTGAATTATCACCACCATTTACTAAATTATATGTATTATCTGGACTTAAAACTAAATTTTGATATTCAAGATGATTTTCAGTCATTCGAGTTCGGTTGGGCATTGCATATGACAACGGATGAGATAAATAATTTCTGTTATCAGTGAGTACTATTAAATTATTATGATACAAATATTCTCTTGGAGGATTTAGGTATGGATAATTTGGGTAGTAGTAATTTCTTTGATTGTGAGGTTTTGGTTGGTACCGGATGTTGACATCTGGAATTCTTCTTTGACCATTAGGATCTGTGCTGTCGGAATTGTTAGAGCCAAATGAGTAGTCCAGTGAACTAGAACTATCTGGTAAAGGTTGATACTCTTCAGGAACAGGTGTGTGGGAGTCTGCAGGATGTGTTAGTGATGATATGTTCACCTCATAAGATTGATTAGGCGTTGTCGAGTTGACATAGTTGGATGATACTGGTTTAGGTGTTCGTTCATTCGTTGTTGCAGCCGTTTCTCTAGTTGCTGGTAGGACTTCTACTTCGTCATCACTTTCAGCAAACAGAGCATCACACTCCATTTGTTCTGTAACATGAAACTGTAGTTGAAATTGTGACTTAGAAATTTTGTTTCCTTATTGATATAAGGCCATTAATATAACTTTACTTTTACCTTATTTGTTTAACGACTATCTATTATAAGTTATAAGTTACAATTGCCATGTAATATTTAAACATTTCTTTAAATAACAGGTGACAATAATAACAGGTGATAACTTTTTTTAAATATGTATACATATATACATATCCTTTATATTAGGTAATAAGACAATCCTTTGCAAAATCCTGCCCTAGCTTCTCAAGGGTGACATACCATAGGTTTTTATACCTTGAGTTGCATTATTGTAATTTCCATAGGGATTCCTAATTTTTTAATAGTAAATATAGATTATGTTATTCCCCGACAATGTAGCTTTCAAATGGTGAAGGAGTTTTTAAAATTGGTCCAGTCGTTTTTAAGTTTATTTGTTACATCCAAAAATACAAATCTTTCCTTTTTTAAATATTAGTCTAGATAGGTACAATAAGACAACCCTCTGCACAGGAATATAAATGATACTAAGAGAAATAGCAAACATGTAAATTACATACAGAATTAAATGTTACATTACTCTTTTTAAGTCCCATTCAAATAATCTTATATAAATTTGAAAAAGAGAGATCACATCTTTACATAGTTTAAAACAAAGTCACTTCTGTATCTGTCCTCACATACCTCTTATAAATAATAAATGTGTCAAATTTACCTTGCAAGATTTGGTTACAGACAATGTGACAAACAAAACTAAATAAAAGCTTGTAATAAAGTTTCTGTTTGAAGATTATCAACTTTTGTGTTAAGGTATAGGGAGTTTTTAAGCTAGGCACTTTATTGTTATTAAACATAGCACAATAGTGCAGAAGAACTTTCACAACTGTGCTGCAGCTTACAATCTGCATAAGATCTTTCAATAATTTCGGCAGACAAGATCTATGTAACAAATTTCATCCAAATTCTTTTATTACATTTGTGTTAGAATTGAAGGGTTTACAGCAACAAAAAGTTAACTCCATTTCTAGACCAAACAGAGTAAACAACCATTTCTTATGAGGGAAAATACATTATTTTGTTTGTTTCAACAAGGAGTATCCGCTAGAATGAGTTAGCAGCTTAATTGGCTTGGGGCAACATAGAATTACCTCCATGTTGTTACTGTAACTAAAATAATAAAAAATGGAGTAAAATCTTTGTTGCTGCGAACACTTCCAAACATTACAATTTTGAAGTTTTAATAACAGGACATAAATATGTATTGATAACTAAGTTGGTATCACTTATTATCTCATGGGTGTGTGTAAAATGACTCTAAAGTTATATAATATTAATAAAATCCGTATTGAGTTTGTCTCAAATCGCAAAATTATAATGTTCGTAAAGATAAATTTAGAAATTTCACACAACAACAATACTTAATAGGTATCATGATGTCTCTGATATTGGGCCTAACAAGATTATAGTGTATGTTTAATGTTATTTCTACATTTTTGTCATTATAAAGTTTGCGTAGATGATCAATTTCTCAGGGAATAATTTGCGTAAATATTCATTGTCTTATTTACCGTTCCTCTGTTGACTGTCAGATTCAGTGGATGTAAACACTGTGTCCAGAATGGCTGCCAAAGATGATGGTCCAGCGATATCCCACGACGAAGACGACTGCTCGCCTTCGAAACCCTTTTCAGTCATTTTTTATTTAATACCATTCCATAACGTTCAATTCAACACTGAACATACAAGGCAATCCGTAACTTTGATAATGTCAACACACCTAACAACCAATCAAAAGTATATATATTTTCACTTAATTTTAGACATTTTAGGTATGCAAATTATTTAATCTAACTACAGAAGTG
Source organism: Herminia tarsipennalis (assembly GCA_945859575.2). Classification (NCBI taxonomy): domain Eukaryota; kingdom Metazoa; phylum Arthropoda; class Insecta; order Lepidoptera; family Erebidae; genus Herminia; species Herminia tarsipennalis. The sequence continues at coordinate 10,267,592 of OX243852.2, forward strand.
ATGATCTCGTTTTCATGAGTATAGCGAGTGAAATCGAAATCTAAGGAGAATTAAAAATTGTATTGTGTGTACTTTCAATGTACCAGTAGGTAGGTAGGATTTTTTTGACGTCTTATTCTGCGTTCATTTTCATTGCGCTATGATGAGATAGAACAGTACCAACTTTAGTCGATTTAGTACATACTAGTACATGTCAGTGATAAAAGTGACTGATATCGATATCCACATTATACTGATATTTTAAAATAAAATTCGATAGCAGTATCGATAAATTGTATAATATCGATTAATTCGTTTTTTTTAATTTTTGAAAATTGAATTAATCGATACTAAAGAGCATGTAAAATAATCGATACCTTGATGTCATTGTATGTAAAAAAAACGATATTTTCATTAATATTTGGGCCAGCGTTACCTTCGTCGCCCCCCCCCCCCCCCCCCGCTTAGTATCAACAATTACTATGAGTCACACCTACGTTTTTTGTGCTTGAGCTTAACTAAGAATTAAGCATCTTATGAAAAGAGAAACAAATTTTATTTTTTTCTTACCTTCGAAAATGACTGAGATAATAAACCTTAAAGTACGGCCTACGCGGATAAATCCGATTAACTGACCTTGATAACAAATGACGTCACGCCCTGAGCTGCGAGTCGTTGCTTGTGTACACCTTAAAGTGGATCACTGAAATGGTTAGAAAACATTAAATTGAGCCTATGTATACCAACTCCAGTGAAAGAACACTCCAAAATTTTTTTTTTTATGGACCAATTAGTATTAATATTCGGAGAAAGTGGTGAACATAGCTACCTTACGGTTTCATCGCCATAACTTTCTTTTCCTGATCTGTTTTACCTATCATTATTTTTCATATAAGATACTCAATACTTATATACATAATATACATCCTCAGGTAAATAGTCGTAAATATTTAAAGGAGGTAAATACATTAACAATCATCAATTATGAACATCACCATCTTTCGACTCCACCCCTAATACGATTGACAAATTTGAAAAACATTACATCTATCTAATAAAGTTGTCAGAATAATCACTTATTCTGACCACTATTAAAGATAGATGTATAGCCTTGCAGACTTTTTTGTGGGTGATAATGAGCACTATAAACATGTAATACAATATTTTGATGTATCATTAATATAAATATACTTTAAATAACCCTTTTTTAAAACCTTAACTATTGCAATTTTCATAAGGATCTCTAGTTTTTTTGACAATAAAGTATAGCTTATGTTATTTCCCAATAATATAGCTTTCAATAAGTGAAAAAAAAATCGTTCCAGTAATTTTTGAATTTATTCGATAAGCTAAAAAAAAGCTTTAGTCTGTACCTAATAAAAAAGGCTATATTTAAGAATTAAATTAAGCAACTGTTTGTCTACTCTGCCTTTTTCATTAGAAAATATTTTTAGGAGTTTATAAATTGTACTTTGTCAACTTGGAAAATGTTTGGAACCTCTGCCATTTGAAACTCGATAAAAAACAAACAGTTGCATTATAATCAACCATGAGTCCTCGCATTTCAGCGGTACTTGTTAGGTGTTATCGACTGACTCTCCTTTTACAAAACCTTGTTTCATTACTATGATAATATAATAAAAATAATAATTATATTATCCGTTATCACAACTGTGGCACAAGTATGTAGTGCCACAGATAATATAATACTATACTAGTACTAGTGCAAATCAATTTTTATGAACCTTAGCACTCCGCATCACCCACAATAGCACCTGACACACGCGGCGTGACGTGAGCGGGAGAAAGTAATAACATAGTTTAGAATGCTGTAACTTTGAAAGACCCGATTTCGTTAAAACAAAAACGCACTGTATTTAATGCACGAATACGCGCATTAAATGCAGTAACTTTTATAGTAATATTTTGATGTGTTGATGTAACTTAGAATAAATTGTTAGGTGAGTAATATCTGATGTCCAAAACCCCACGCATGGAGTGATATCGATATTCTAATTTAATCGATATTATCAAAGAAGTTTCGCTCCATATACCGAAAAATCCCTAAATACCGATTTTTTGAAATACCCATAAATATTTCCGGTAATTTTATCGATACTCAATACTACCAATATTCACGCAACGTTCAGCTTGTACGGAAAATACGATAGTGTTGACAGATGAGTTAAAACAATTAAGTAGAAAATTAAAGGTTTTTTGGATCTATGGTCGAGTTTTTCGTGTTCGATTCTTTTCCAGGAATTTAATGGAGTTCTATAATAATTTCTGTGCTACATTGTTATTGTGTTGTCCCTATTTGGGCCGTCATGTAAGTTGTTGAACCTTTTTGTATTGCAACGGATGGAAATAAGCCTCATGATCCCGGGGGAGATGGTAGTAAGGATCAAAATAGGATAAGTGACGAAGAGTCAATTATTATTGTGGTAAACGTACCCTTGTCCAAGACATAAATCAAGTCACCCCTAAAAAAACAATCCTCGATAATATTGATTCCTCCCAAATAACTCAAACTTCCCAAATACATATCTCAATTTTCCCAATTAACACAATTGTCAACTTACATCCATCCAGATTTTGTAAATAAGACTAGGTACTTCATACGCAGAAACTAATGTTGGCCCTTATCTAGTGCACGTCTCAAGAACAGTGAATAGTCCATCTGCAGGCATAGTTTTTAAACCCATAAAGTTTGGTCATTTTTTGCATACCTACAAATAAAATTAACAACAGTAAAAATGATGGAGTGAAAATAGTTTACCTCCGCAATAGACGCAAATAATTTTATTAATCACCCAGCCCTCATTGCGGCACATTACGAAACTACAATTCCATCCTAAACCTGCATCCGTATGGGCATTGTGCGTGAGGTCCCAGTGGAATGGACTTTGGAGGAGGTGGTTCACTCTATACAGGTTCCTACTCGGTATGGAAAAGTTATTAGAGCCAGAGGACTTAACAAAAAGTCAATAGATGACAAAAACACAGTTATTTATTTGCCAATATAGTCCGTTGCCCACATATTTAGTGGACAGAAACTGTCCACATACATAAATTGTTTTTATAACTCTCAACCTGTGGAGACATATGTCCTACCTCTGATTCAATGTATGAAGTGCTGCCGTTTTGGACATGTTACTAACCAATGCCCCTCGTTGCTTCAAATGTACGGCAGATCACATAGGTATAACTTGCACTAAGCCAACCTCAATTTGTCTGTTCTGATCAGGACCACATACAGCTAAGGATTCTTCATGTCCAGAGCATGCTCACCAGAAATCAACCAAACATGCTATGTCTCAGGAATCTATATCGTATTAGGAGGCATCTTCCACTGGCCACTTCTCAGCGCAATCCTACTGCTCCTCATCTACATATTTTGTACAGTAAAACTATAGCCGTCCCCCGCAGAATATACTCGCCAGCCTCTGGTCCTGGCTACGACAGACAGGTCCGTGCTAATAATAGCAGTACCCCAACTTCGTGTTTCTATAATGGTTGTGCCCTTTCCACCCCAATCTCTTCCCCACCAAATTACAACTTGCTTGAATTATTGCTCTCCACAGTAATTAACATAATTACAAGATTTAATGACATTGAGCTTCTAATTAAATTGCAAAAACTTACTGAGCTACTCCAAGTAATTATTAACATTCCCGCCAGCTCTGCAATGGAACTGTCGTAGGCTATGAAATAAAAAAGCGGATCTCATTTTCTTGATCAACAAATCAGTTCAGGTTTCCTGGCTATCCCTGTGTCCGGGGTGACAGGAGTGATGGCCATGCTGGAGCCCGTATTTTGGTCTCCAGACCTATTAATTTTCTATTATCCCACTACCTCTTCACTTTAATATTGTAGCCGTTGCTCTGAATATATCCTTTGTTTCTGTATATATCCCAAGTCCAAAAATCTCTGTCTTAAATTCACTAAAATCCATCTTTCGATCCATCCCTACTACACTAGTTATTATGGGTGACTTCAACATCCATCATTCATCTTGAGAATCACATAGGTATGTACATGTGATTCTCTCTCGCATACTTTCCTTGACCTCACAGATGATGCAGATCTATGCATACTCAACAATGGCTCTGCCACTCGTATAGTCTCTCCTCTTCAAAATTGCCACAGTTCAGTTGATCTGTCCGTTTCTTCCCTTACTTTATCCTCCCTTCCCACATGGCAGGTACATAACTACTCTTTTTTGGAAGTGATCACTTCCTAATTCTTCTTCTCTCTCTCTCCAAACTTTTCCAACCCACAAATTCTCTTTAATTCTCGTTTGAAGTATTGTATACAGGATCGAAAAGGGTTCGGTTGGTATACCCCCAATTCAATGAGGCTTTTCCAGCCTCTGCAAATTTGTCAATACCACTTAAAAAGCCGCCCAAAAACAAGATATCTTCTGCTAGCTATGAATAGTATCAGCATCCTTACAACAGACATTCGCCGTACGCCTCTCGACCCCGGAAGAGGTCAAGACAAACGTAAGTATGGCTACTCATAGTCGTGTATAAGTCGATATTACTGCGAAGAAGAAACTCACAGCGGTTCAAACAGGGAAGAAGAAGAGCGTGCCCCTAGTCCCTAGGAAAAGGCAAATAGACGCTGAGGGCTTCTTATAGGTCGAAAAGAAGCAGAGGAAGCCCTCCAGCCGCAACCAGTGTGGTACCGGCGTGACGGGACCCAATATGTTGCTGCATCCGGCAACATCAACGATTCAGCTATATGTGTCTCGTCTGCATCCCGCCACAAACACTAAGGAACTTGTGGAGTACCTCAGATTATAGACCAAGTGCACCGTGAGGGTGAAGAAATTGAAGTCGCGCCATAACGTTAATTTTAAGTCGTTTATGGTGCGAGTGCCCACAGATCATCTTTGGCCAAAGGGAGTCGCATAAACAACGATTTCGTGGCAGGTTACGCGACACCTCGCAGCGAAACACGACGCCGTCGCTTTCGTCTCGTGCTTAACTTTATGTTTAGTTTTTATTACTTAATTAAGCATTATTCTAATAAGTTTTCTATTTATGTATTTGTATAACATGGGCCTTAGTAGCCTGAAATAAATGGTTATTATTATTATTATTATTATTATTAGCTGTAAAAGTAAGGGACTCTCCATTTCACTTGTCTGGATCACAGGTAATTTAGGTATAACAGGCAATGAGACAGTTGATGCATTGGCCAGGGCTGCATCTACTGACGGTAGCCTTGATCACTTCCGCGCTTATCCGCAGAATTTGATGTCGCTAGCCAAGTCGACACAGATAACAAAGTGGACGGAGCTTCGAAATAAATCTAACTAACAGTAAGCGGCCATCCAATACGATATCCCGAACAAGCCTGGGTTCTTCCAATACCGTGATGCCAACAACGAGCGACCTCAGATAACTGTCGACTAAGATTGGGATATGCTTGCACAAACATCTTCCTTTTCAAAATTCGAGTTATGGACAAATCTCTTTGCGAGTGTAGACTGGATGAGAGCACAACCAACCATATTTTTTAATGCCAGAGAAGAAAAGTTTCGTTACTTACTAATAAAGAGCTTATAAAATACTTACCTACTACCTACAGACCATAAACTCCGCCCTACGTATTTCACCTCCCTGTTACGTTTCGTTTCTTCCCCTTTTGTACACTTGTAATTTTATTATTACCAATAACATCAAAATATAAAACATAATTTATAATATTACTATTACGTATATATATGCTTAAAAATTAATCCCACTAATCACTTTTTGCTTTTGTGATTGTCCTCAAAATTGAAAATTTTACATTCCTGTTCAATTGTTATTTTTTGCTATATTCTCATAAAATAATTTTAATTATTTTAATTTTAAACAGTTTTACATATCTTGTATATCCACAGAACCCTGATCTCTACGAGACTACCTAATCTCGACTGGTAATTGGCGGAAATAATAATCTCGTCACAAAATAGAGAAAAAAAAAATGAAAGTTAGGTAAGAAGAAGTTATTTATATTATTTTTTGTTCTTTATTGGTTCAATCGTTTCCTGTAGGGTTAGGGTCCCAACAGCAGGAGTTCGGCAACGAGAGATCACTTCCGAACTCGACACTGCCTGCCCCCCTCTTCCCCAAGCCAGACAATACTGACAGTCGCAGTGGTGGCAGGCGGGACTCATTTTCACTCCTAGCAACCGCGCAGATATTTTCCAAAGCCGTAATTAATGCTATCGTCGTATTGCCGCCACGCCCACTTCTCCAGGACCGGCCGGATGCATCCACAGATCGTACACCTGCTTGTGGACAGCTGTGGTCCACTGGTGTCTCTAAGCCGACCCAATTTTGAGTGGTCAGACACGCCGCCCGCACGGGTATCCTATCTGAGCGATTGACCGCACTACCTCTGTGTTTAACTGTCGACTAGCCACCCCAGTGCGGAAGCAGAAGCCTCGAATTTTGGCGCTAAAATGTGGAAGTTTAACTTTAAAAACAGGTGGTAGGTGGTTAAGGGTTTAAATATGAAATATTTTTTTAAAACTGATATTACAAAGTAATATAATGTACAGAAGCAACGAGCGGGAGGTTATTAGTAAATACTATTAGGAAGGTTATTAGTAAATTTAGGCTACATACAGGTTGATTTATAAAATTACAAATCACCCTTTATGTAACCTAAATTTTCGGGCGTATTTATCCAACATCGAACGAGCTGTGGGCCAATCTTATCCCCATATTTATAAACGAGTAATAGCAGTTACATATATAAAAGTAATTACATAAAGTAACAGTTTCTATGTTATAGTTCTGTTAAGAAAATGTGTCAAGTAAGAAACGACAAACGTTAAAATACTTAGCCAAGCAATAGTCGATATCGTTACTTGAGTAATAGATTTAAGACAAAAAAATATGGAAGGTTTGGAAAATAAAAATAATTTATTTGGCGCTATGCCAGCCAGTAGGTAGGTAGTATAATAATAATATTTTACCATTTATTTCTAAATCTTACCGATTAACATACTTACATTAATACATTAAGTGAGGTGCTAGTAAAAGTAAATAATAATAATAGGTTTTTTTAAGTAATTACTTTAGGAACTAGCCGTATCTCAATGAAGTAATTGCTAAGTAATAAGTAATGACTCGTTTATAATTAAGGGTGTAATATCCACTTTTGAGGAAAATTCACTGGGCGAATTAATGAGCACAGACATAACTTTTTAGCAGCCGAACGAGCAGATTGCCGCAGCGCGATCTTAGTCACTACGAGCAGAGAGAAGCGTAGTGCATATTTACCCCCGTATTTATAAACGAGTTAAACCAATTACTACATAATTATTAATTATTTAAGTAAGGGTAATTAAATATGTAACAGTTTCTATTTTATAGCTAAGAAAATGAGTGAAGTAAGAAACGTCAAACGTTAGAATACTTAGCCAAGCAATAGTCACCGATATCGCAACTTGAGTAATAGCTTTCATTAAAATTGTGTAGAGGTTGTGGTTTCTTATGGGGTATTTTAAAAATATGGAAGGTTTGAAAAATAATAAATCTATACCTTAACGACTAACATACTTACAATAATATCATAAGTAAAAGTAAATACAACTTAAAACCACTATATACATAATACTATATCAGTAAATACGCTTCACTTCCTCATGCCACCATGCGTCGCGATTCCAGAACATGCACCCTCGGCGTGTAGCGGCTCTTCTGGCGCACGCACGCCGATACGTCCTCCGCCTTGGTGGTGCAGTGCAGGCACGAGATGTACACCGGCGTGTTCGGCGCCGCGCAGTGTCCCTTTAGGCTTACCTTTGCCACAGCGATTCTTATCGGTTGGCTGTCGGCGCTTCTTTCCTTGCACCGACACAAAACCATCTTCTGTATCTTCTTTACCTTTGTTCGTTGACCTATCCGGGTAATGCATAAGGCGAGTGACTACTATTTCACATGGCAGCAATAATATTCCATTATGTTGCATTTCGTTACATTCAGAAAACTAAAGTTGAAGAATATCAATAAAATAAAAATTTGGTCCGATTAATTTCTGTATTATTATATTTTTATTTACAAAATTTGTAGCTATTTTAGTTTGTCGTAATATATTTTTGCCCTCTATTTTGCGAATTTATTTGAATCTTCTTTAAATAAAGTAACGTTTATCGCGGCTCACCAGTTGCTAAGTAATTACTCTTGGTTACTTTGATCAACGAAGTAACGAATATCACTTGTCTACTAATTAGGTTTTTCTAAGTAATTTTAAGAACTAGCCGTGTCTCAATGGAGTAATTGCTGAGTATTAAGTAGTGACTCGTTTATAAATACGGGTGTTAGGGTCCCACTACGTGAGTTGTTCGCCGCAGCAACATTTTAAAAGTCAAATGCAACTGCACAGACAAGGCGCAACCTGAACTTAAAAGTAACTGCGCGCGATATCGAGCACATCGCAAACTTTTTAGAGAGGGCCGCAGAGAGATTTTAAGTGTCACTGCATGAAGAGAGGGTTAAAAACGAACAAAATAACCATTGAGAGAGAAAAGGAACAGTTTTCGGCGGCACAATGTGAGCATAGCAGCCACTGCGCGAGTCCTCTTCACTCGCAGTGGCTGCTATGCTCACACTGCTCAGCTCAACCCTAAAAATGACTGCGCGGCGCAAAATACAAGCCCCTGAGCGATCAGGGGCAGGGGGGAGGGGCGAACCTTTAGAAGCAGGAGAGCGAACACGGCCACGCGGCCGGATCGCAGTCATAAATACATTATAGACACAGGTTGAAATTAAAAGCCACAACTCTGACTAAGCAATTAAGTCACTGCGTGGACAATAAGTTTCAGCCCGAACATAAAAGCCACTGCGCGAGCAGAGGGTAGCAGCGTGCAGCACGAACAAAGGACCGCAATGTAAACTTAGAAGTCACTGCGTGGGCTGAGGGAGATAGTGTTTAACTTAACGCCTCCAGTCATTGTCTGGCTGGTTACCTTAGAACTTAGCTATCAATCACGCAATGTTGTCAAAGTACCCACCCTCTGCTAGCACTTAAACCTTTTCCTGAAACTCATAACTCCCACTCACGGCGGGCAATTTTTTAGGCCAATTAGAAAAAAATGTAAAATCGGGGTACAACGCACTTTTTTTTCTGTATTTAAAACCAGAGTTATTATGTATAAATTTTAACGATGGTGCACAGACGCGACAAACCGGGAGCCGGTTGTTAGACAGACTAGAGTGCTCTCGTGCTCTCTTGCTCATGCTCTTTGCTCTCTACCACTCTACACTCTCGCCAGTGTTGTCTGATCATGAATTTTGAAAATTCAACTGATATTTACTGGCAAAAAATGGGAAAGTCTACCAAAAAATATTATTTGCTTTTATGTAAATAAATATATAAAAGAAGTAGGGGAAATAGACAATAAGATAAACGTTTGCGATTTTTATACATATTAGATAATATTTCGGGACATAATATTACGGTTAACACTGTACTAAACTGTTAAATTATCTTGGGAGTTGGCAACTCCGCTGAACTTACACGTCAGTTTTTATAATGGTTTTACTTCAAAAAAGTATCAGGAATTTTGTCAGAGTTTAGTTAGCGAAATGCGAAAGAACTGACTGACTGAAATTATTTCCTTCAAGATTTATTTATATAAATATGTATTTGCCTAAATTGTCAATTTTATGAGTGCTTAAGTGCGAATTTTATTTTACTGAGGTTTTTATAGAATTTATACACACTTACACTTCATTAGTAGTTTGTAAAACTGCTAATAAAAGTTTTTGTTTACTTTGTGGATACACAGACAAATTTCAGATACAATACACATAATGTCTAGATTCGTACCATTATTTCTTGAAGGTGAAGTTGTTAAAGGGTTTGGAAGAGGATCTAAAGAACTTGGTTGCCCCACAGGTATATTTTTTAAAATACTTAGGTAAAATTAACATGTTCCAAGGTTACACACGATAACATTGCGATTAACATAAAATTAGTCTGTTATCTTAATTATGTAATTGACCCATTAAGTAGTAGAAACTTTAAACATCCTAAGTGGTCTATTATTTTTTAACTTTTGAGAAAAAAGTCACTACATACATTTATTATATGTTTCTTTGATGTATTTTGCTAGTATGATGTAGTCTTACTTATCATTCCTTTCAATAATTCGTAATATTTATTTTAGCAAATTATGCACTGGAAGTGATAGAATCTCTGCCCAAAGAACTAGAACCAGGAGTATATTATGGATGGGCCCAAGTAAACACTAGCCCAATTTACAAAATGGTTGCCAACATTGGTTGGTGTCCGTTCTATCAAAATAAGCAGATGTCAGTGGTAAGTGCTTTAAACTACCCCAGTGGGTCGGGGTGTAGCAAAGGGGGTGCACTAAAAATACAATTTTTTTTCTTTAAATATTGACAAACAAGCACACAACATTTTTTTGGAACTTAGAAAAAATCACCAAATGTTAACTAAATCAACTGGTTATAACTGTGACCCCCTATGCACAAGGAGAATGCGTGCCGCAGAGTGGCAGAAACATCTCCATACAAAATTGATGAAAATTTTTTGTTCCAAAATTTTTTTTTCTTTTTTGTCTGGTTGTTTTTGAGAAAAAAAACATATTTTAGTGCTCCCCCTTTCATACACCTTGACTCCCAAGTGGGTTTGCCTACCTAGACATGTGGCATAGATAACGTAATTCTATTAGATTAGAGTTTATGCTTTTATGTTTCTTGTCTAGAGGGACTGATCTTTAATAGGTATTTAATGAGAAATACCATAAGGTTGCCATAAAGATAGACCTACTAGGCAGTGAAACAATGAAATGTGCCTGATACAGTCATTGAAAGTATAGTAAACTAGCTTTCGCCCGTGTGGATGTCAGTTATCGCGATAAAAACTATCCTATGTCTTTCCCCGGGACTCAAACTAACTCCATATCAAATTTCAACTAATGCTGTTTAGCTGTTTGAGCAGTGAAAGTGTAACAACGCTTTCACTGATAGTAGCTCTGTCTGTCTGTCTGGCAGACAGACAGAGTTACTATCACATTTATTATATTAGTATGGATTAGTTATAAAGTATAGTAAGTCAGTTTATGTGCTATTCAGATGTACTCTGATGACAATAGTAAGTCGTAAAATAGCAATAAACACTCACAACAAACTTGAGAATGTTGTCTAAGCACACATTTATGAAAATTAAAAAAAATCATATATTATATAGCATATCTGATACTCTAATGTACAAATTACATTATGGACTAATTATGTAGTACATAAAGTATTTTTTAATATTTCAGGAAACGCATATCATCCATAAGTTCAGTGATGACTTTTATGGATCAAAACTGAAAATATCACTACTTGGTTATTTGAGGGGAGAGATGAATTTCACTTCATTGGATGGTCTAAAAGACCAGATCAAACAAGATATATGTAAGGCTGAGGAACTCTTGGAACTGCCTGAAGCACTAGCTTTTAAGACAGACAGCTTCTTCGCTAATATAAAAATACAGTGATCATTTATAGTATTGCTAAAGCAATGTTATTTAGTATTATATAGAGAATTTTTATAGGATTACCATTTAATAGGTAACTTTCTCCCAGTTGAGATACAATAGCAAAGCTCTATACACAATTCCACATTGATGCAGAGTTGATATTATTTTCATAATCGTTCTTTTTAATTACCATATAAACTCTGCCTCAATGGGAAGGAGCATAGGCAAATGTGTTCATATAAATAAATATTATTTATGTGCATGTCTGATGCTGTCAACATACTTTGTTTCGCCTCCTGATCAAAAAGTCTCAGAACGTCCAACATAGCGAAACATATAATGAGCAGTAAAGTAAGCCTAATTAGCAAAACGGCCATGTAGCAAAATGTCCAACTCTCAGAAGGTCTGTATCTGTCCAATGTTGGATGATTATCACTGTTTCTTGCAAATTACTGTCGTCTGTATGTCGCCAAAGACCATAAAGTCACCTGAACATGTAATTTGTTGCTAAACTTCACATTTCTTTTTTATTTGAAAACAGGTTAGTTTCCCGCTAGGAATCAGAAAGCAGCTATAGCTATATTACGTAATAGAAACATTTTTACTGTCATCGATTTTGGTGTATTTGAATCCTCAAATACAGAGTATTCCAAATCCACTTTGTCGCATTCTAGACGGATGCCATGTGACGATATAGAACTAATTATGTATTTAGAGAGGTACTTGGTAATTATTATTCTAATTTCAAGTTTAGTTAGTACTTATGTTAGATGACTAGAAAAATACGATAAAACTTGCCTTCAGTACTTTTTATTTTGTTTACTATCATAATTAAAGAATTTATTATGTATTAGACTAATAATGTGATATTTTAATAATATGCAATGATTTGTAATTTGTAAATAAAAATATTTATGTATAAAATTATCTTTTATTCCATAGAAATAAAAACAACAATATTCCCTTTGAAAAAGCCTTTAATGGTACTGCTTGACTGGATTCATTTTCACAAAAATGTAAAATATCACTCCTTCTTACAATGGAAATAAAAGAATCTTAAATTAATACGGCTCTCTCTCCAGGAAACTTAATGTTGTTTTCTCCTAAATGAACATCCTGAAACAAAAACAAGTTTTATTATGTAGTAACAACTTTTTTTAATAATATATTAAAAAAATAACATGTGGTGAAAGTCAATTTTCTTAAAAAGAGCCTAAGACTATCCTGAAGATGAAGACCATAATAACACAAGACCGGGCAAGTGCATGTCGGGCTATACACAATGTAGGTTTTCGTAACTACATAGTAAATGCGGTATAAGAAGTGGGATTTCCGTTTTTAGAGTTTTCATATCATAATCATTAAGATTCATTACAAAATAAATCTTAAAGAAACTTTCAAAAAGGGCACTTGTCACAACACTGTACAATGCTATATTACTGAGGGTATAACATTTTCCAGATATTTGGAAGTATCATAAATTCGAATGGTGCACGAGTCTTGAAAACCGCCTCATCAAGTAACCTCCTACAGCCTGTTGCCCTGCTTCTCAAGTCTGCGAAAAACTAGTCCTCTACAGAATAAAGCTTCTACTAGACAGTAGTAACACCAGTAGTTCAAATACACTGTGTATTTGAAATAATAAGAAAATCACTAGAGGAAAAAGAGTATTGTGCAGCTGCCTTCTTGGATGTCCAACAGGCTTTTGACAAAGTCTGGTATGATGGTGATCTGAAAGTCAGCCAGGCACAATCATGTCGCTTGGTCTAAGGATTCTACCTTTTGTGTGTGAGAAACTTCTTCCTAATAACATTTTCACGTTGAAATGTAATAAACAATGATAAAACTTTCAAGGGTATAATCTATACTAATATTATAAAGAGGAAACATTTGTATTTTGTATATAATGAATAAATTTAAAAACTACTGGACCAATTTCAAAAATTATTTCACCGTTAGAAAGCTACAGTAACAGGGAGTAACATAGGCTATACTTTATTGTCAAAAAAAAATAGAGATCCCTATGAAAATTACAATAATGTAGCTCAAGGTTAAAAAACTATGATATGAAGTCATGTGAAGTCGGGGCAGACAGCAAGTGCTACAGGCAATAATTTGCTAAGTATTATGTCAACATGACTGTTTCATTTATTACAGATAAGACTGGGTATGTTCTAGCTATTAAGGCTCAAATGAATGGTTATAATTCATATGTCATGTCTATGGACAGACATAGAAACAAAAGTTGACTCAGAGTATTCATTAGATCTATACAAGCATAACTAGACATCATTTTTAAAATTCAGATACAGAAATTATGTCAACTGCCTCTGTGGCGTGGTGGGAGTGTGTTCACCTGCTATGCAAGAGATTTTGGGTTTGATTCCCACACGGGGCACCTCATTGTGTGATCCACAAATTGTTGTTCCGAGTCTGGGTGTACTTTGTGTCTATATTGTCCCCGCAACACAGGGCTTGTAGCCTATTGCGGGAGTCTTCTTTTTTAAAAAACAAAAAGTATGGGAGTTGTCTTTTAAAAGAATAGAAAACATAGTATTGTTTAAGTTCCGAAAACTATCATATTATTTCACAACAATTTATAAAAAGTGGCAATCAACAATCTTGGTGCTAAATTAGATATTATTTTGGTTTGTTACTTTTCACAGGCATAGTATTAAATGAGTACTCAAATAGATAGTGGCTTAAGTATATATATCACCCCATCTCTTCCTGTGGGTGTTGTCAAGATGACTTAAGGATTTTACACTGAAAGATGGGCAGAAGAATCCTCTGCGTCCTTTAAAGCCTCACTGTGATCGCCAACCCGCTAGCCAAGCATGGTGATTATGGCAATTACCCCTAGGAACAAAATTTGCAGGTTCTTCTGGGGAGACCAGTGGTCAGCAGTGGGACATCATATGGGTTGGCATAATAATATCTATCAAGTTTATTGCACCATATATATGCAATTGATTATGTACAATTAATATTGTGCAACTGATAAGTAATAATCAATATCAACTTGTTTGTGCTTATATGTTGATTACCTAAGCTTAAAAATATACAATACAAAATATTTACTTCTAAATAGGTTACTAGCAATATGGGTCACACAAAACTTGATAAATAATCATTAATAACACCTTTAGAAGAAGTTGTCACTAAAACTCTAATTGCAATACTGGTGCTGCTTCTACTTAACTTAAATGTCAATTAGTTTCAATGTGATATGCAGATTTGTTGTACAGTACAACAAATCTGTTTAACAATATTGTGAAATACTTTGTTTGTTTGAGATAGATTGCAATCACAGTTCAGTAGATAGCTGTGATCTAGCTTTTTACAATAGAAATGGACTTTATTTTCTTATTGATTAATTATTATAACAAAATTCCTTACCCTCCGTTAATCTGGCGCGACCACCGGTGGGCTGGCAAAGGATCGTTGAGCAACCTGCGCATACGACCACCCTTTGCGCGTGACTGAATACCGTTGTGATTTTGTAGCAGCCAGGGCACTTGACATCCATGAAGTATGAGTTCGGATGTGGCACCAACCTCTTCAACTTGTGTTTCCTTTTCTCCGACACGGGAGAAGGATGCAGTAAATCAATTGCGAGCTGAAAACCCGAAGACGCACATTTAGGTTATTTGGTCACTTCGTCATTTCATCCGTTGAGGAAACTGGGCTTGAAAGCACTTAATATGTAGGTGTGGATTATAAACCACTCAATCTAATTTAGTTTTATACTAATCTTGAACTTTTTTGTGAATAGTTTATCTGACATGTCAGATACTGCCATGTGTATCCGCTTGTTTGGACAAAACCGATTTTCCATGAGAACTTGATGGCCACTATTTCAAATTGTTAGAATTATCAGAAAGTGACAAGGAACACATAAAACTTCTACAACAATTGAACACCATTAAATATATTCCTTTGATAAATAAAAATACACACCGGCATGGTTACAGCTTTGATGCAGAACCGGAAAAGGAAAGGCCGCCAATAACCCAACGACAAGCATAGATTTCCATAGACGAATGATACAAGTGCGTTCATAAGTAAATAAAAATAAGTTTTGAAAGTACATATTGTGTATTAGTGTATAATCAATGAATACTTAACACACAGTATCCACTACGGTTAATAATAATTATTTAGTAAAATTGGTATTATTATAGAAAGTATAGTAGAGGTAGTAAGTAGTAAGCAAAGGCAAATCCAGCATCAACTTAAAAGCCATTGTGCATTTTCAAGCATTATTCATTTCTGAACTTTTAAAAAACTGTCAGCACAGAACAAATAAACCACAGATTAATCTCCGAACTGTCAAAGAGAAACTAAACTAACCAAACAAACATTTTTGTGACTTTGCTTCTTCTAGACGTAATCACGTAATTGAAGACAGTAAAGCGTTCACAAAAGATCAAATAAATAAGAGTCGGAATAAATTTTTGATTTCCCGACATGGCTGATGAAGAATATGAAGCTGAGGATCCGGGAGCAGATTATGACGACATTGCCGAGGAAGACGATAACATAGAGGAAACTGAAGAACAGGAGGAAGACGGATACAACACTCAGTGTCTCGCTCCTGGACAGGCTGGTGGAGGCGTAGAGAAGTCGAAACGCATAACTACTAGATATATGACGAAATATGAAAGAGCTAGGGTGTTAGGTGAGGTTATGTTGTTTATTTTCAACCAACTTCGTTTCCCATTACAAAGGCACGTGGGATAAGAGCCCAGGACAAACATTCTGTTTTTTATTACAGCTAAATAGACGGATTGTGGTATTCATTTTTTAACTGTTGATTGTAGTGTAATTTTGATGTATAAAAATGCACTTTTAGAAACCTCATCAAACTGTCATATTAATTGAATATTTAGAAAAAAGAGCTTGACGAATTACAGACTAAATAGCTAAAAAACATGTTTCAGGGACAAGAGCATTACAAATAGCGATGTGCGCACCTGTCATGGTAGAATTGGAAGGAGAAACAGATCCACTGCAGATAGCCATGAAGGAGCTGAAGCATGGCAAGATACCCATCATCATTAGAAGATATCTCCCTGACCATTCCTATGAAGACTGGAGTATAGATGAACTTATCATTATTGATCATTAGTTTTACTTATAATAGTTACGATTTTATACTGGCATCTGGTAACACATTTATTACCCAGTTGTTTTAAAACATAAATTGAAGATTTACTCTAATATAATAGAAACAAAACTTGAACGTAAATTCATAAGTTTTATGATAAAATACAGAGCATCAAATGTGTCAATCTATTAGTATTGATTAACCTTTTGACCGACAGGGATGTGTATGGAAAAATGTGCTGCCGATGCCACTGAGGGTATGACACATCAAAAATAGTACATTTTTACATAATGTGGAGTGGGGAACATGGATTTTCGTTATTCACATGGGCAGTCACTAAAAAATATTCTATATTTATTTTAAAGATAAGTTCAGCAGAGCATCGTATGTATTTCTCGTATGATGTTTAATTTTCAACAAGTTGTCATTGCAATTGGTATTATAAAATTAAATAGGGAAGACCTAGACAGTATGCACCCTGCATCAGTGCATCACCCATGCCATCTAGCCAGCACAAGTCCCCATTGGATGCAATTAAAATTTTAATCATGCTTACATTTTCCCTTCATTTGCTTACAATCTATACTAATATTATAAAGCTGAAGAGTTTATTTGTTGTTTCAATGCAGTAATCTCAGGACTTACTGATCTGAATTAAAAAAAATCTTTCACTGTTGGATAGCCCATTTATCGAAGAAGGCTATAGGCTATATAACATGCTACAACCAATAGGAGCGGAGCAGCAATGAAAAATGTTGCAAAAACGGGAAAATTACCAAAGTTCAGCTAGTTAAAAATAAAATTGCTATGCTGGCCTGTCTTGGGTTATAGTTGTATAACATTCATCTAACAAAATAATTTTAACAGTGGTACTAAAAGAAATAGTTGTGATCATCCTAACATTTGCCAGATAAATAGTAATTGATGTTTTATGTATAAGTTAGGATAATAATATACTATTAAGAAATAAATTAAGATTCAGATAAATCTGTTGGTTTTGTACTTTATCCAAATTAATATTTCAAATTTGCAAGTATCTCAGTCTGTCTGTCACGTTTTCCCACTTAAAGTGCTGAACCAATTTAGATGAAATTTGTTATGGGGTTGCGGAGCCGTGGGTGCAAGCTAGTAATCTATACTAATATTATAAAGCTGAAGAGTTTGTTTGAACGCGGTAATCTCAGGAACTACTTATCCGAATTCTTTCGCTGTTGGATAGCCCATTTATCGAGGAAGGCTATAGGCATAAGAAATTTTGCAAAACGGGGAAAATTTATGCAGACGAAGTTGCGCGGGACAGCTAGTTTATTATAACGTGGACAAGATTTTCAAAATAACTAAAACAATTTGTAAAGTAGGTACTTCATAATTGAGTAATAAGAGTGACCTCGCGTCTATTGTCTCGTTATTTTCATAAGTACGTCTATCATTTGTCATAGTTCGGGATCAGATGGCTGTAAGTTATCCTAAGATATTACTTGAACCTTACATGGGTCTACATTGGGTGAGATCTTGGTTTTAGGTTTTGTTTTCTTTTAATTCTTTTAAAGAACTTACTTCTCAATATTACAAACAAATATATCACGCAGTTACCCATCCTCTGTTTTTAAGTATACATACTAGCGGCCCTAAGACCGGTCCCTGGGGCATCCCACAAGACGAACGGTCTTCCCTTCCCAGACCCTCAAAAAAGAAACCAGATTTACGTGGGAGCGAAATCAAATTTTGACGCCCCATACACCGCCACCCAGAGAGGAGACAGAGGCTCCAAAGTGTTCAAAAAAGATTTGTTTATGAGGCAAAGCCAGATAACGGCAAAGTTGTATCGTTCATAACTTTTGAGAGAGATCAAGAAGCTTTCGCTGTCGATTAGAAAATTTGTCGCTAATCTAGAGAAAAACCTTAGAGAAAGTCGGCTGTAAGACCTAATTTATATTCTCATAAAATAAATCTACTAATTTTCCGCGACCGCTGCGACTAAATCGGCACGGTGCTGTTTTTAAAGGAAAATAAAATATCAAGAGAGGTACCTATTAGCAGTCAAATTATTTTAATAAAGAAGCCTAAAAAGAGAACAATGTGAAAAATCTAAAGAGTTTTTTGGTTTGGCAGGTTTGTGTTAACTAAGTATTGTTACATAATTATTAGTTACTTTAATTATGAAATACAAGTAATGATTATTAGTTACTTTAATTATGAAATACAAAATATGAAATAAAGAATAAGTTTCAAATATTATTTGATCAAGAATAAGTACCTAATAATATGAAATGAAAGTAGGGTGACCCCGCCAAGAAAGTCCATGGACTATTATTATATTCTGCAATAGGATATGGAAACTGCAACCACCACCACCACCATTACCACCACCATCACTATCACCACAACCATTACCACCATCACCACCACTACCACCACCCCCATCATCAACATCACCACCACCCTCACTGCCACTACCACCATAACCAACATCACCACCATCATTATCACCACCACACGATATTTATACTACGACGACTTATAGAAAAACTTTACATCAAATATTTTTACAAAAATACCCTGAAATTAAAGTAACTGAACAAAGAGTATCAAATAAGAATGATTGTTAGGAAAAAATACATTTCAAAAGACACTTTGAAACAAATTAGAGAGGAAATTAGACAGCAATTAAACACTCAGGAAACCAGTTGTAACACTTTAACATGCTAGGAATCACATAAATACTATGCCTAGTTATTCACAAAACACAAATTCAATAGGTCACTCACTGCATTGATGTCACCGGCGTCAATTACAGATCATACTAATTACAACACAGCGAACCTTACGATACACAACACTCTTCTAAGTACAACCAGAAACAGAATTTATAGACCAAGACTTAACCTATGACGAACTGGTTACAAAACTGAAAGATCATTATAACAAAAACTACTGGACTTTGGCGGAATGGATCCCACTCAGAGACCCTGATTTCCTAAGATAAATTACAGTAAAAGATTAAATAGTTTAATACATATATTTAACAATAAACTATTGAACCGATTTATTACAGAGCACGCAACTTTATCAGATGTACATACTCTTGTATATTGTAGTGCAATGGTAATACCTATTACAAGACACTTCTCTTCTTCTCACTTTTCAACCTTCTTGGCAAACACGGCTAGAGAAAGAAATAGTTTGACTACGATTAAAGATAGGTAGACTAATACAGTACATTATGGGTAATAGATTAAGAAAGGTAGTTCCTACGGCAGAATATATATACAGAAACAACAAAATACACACCAGGCATAAAAATAATAATACAACACCAGTGGAACATCTCTTTACATTAATTAACAGAAATTATCACACAAATCACACAAGTTAGCCACGTATAAGAAAGCTTTTCAGAGAAAACAACAAAATAAATTATTTGCTACTAATGAAAAGACTTTCTATAGGCAAATGAAAATAGATAAAAATATTAATAGTAATACAGACGGTACCGATACGACAACTAAAGAACAACTTGAAGAATTCTGGACACAGATATGGGAAAATGAAAAAAACACATAATGAAGAAGCATCGTGGATAAGCGAAGAAGAAGTAGATGGGCAGGAATATATGAAATGGAATTTAAAGCAATACAATTTGAAGACGGAGAAACTATATTAGCCATGGAATCAGACGAAATATATAAATATTTAGGATACCAACCGTTAAAACAATTAAACTATACAACACTAAAGAAAGCTCTCACTGATGAATATAAAAACAGAGTAATTACTATATGTAAAACACAAATCAGGCAAAAAATTATGCGATTCGACCTAGTGCTTACGTATTCATTTGGCATGGTCGAAAAAATATATACATTTTGTCGAAATAAAAACTAGATCCATACTCACTAAACATAATCGCTTACATCCTAAATCAGCAATTGAACGTATGTCCCTCAAGCGTATACAAGGAGGAAGGGATCTTATAGATATTTGTCAACTATGGCAACAGCAGTTAATAAACCTTAAGTCATTCTTCTACAGTAAAGCAGCCACTAGTAGCCTCCATCGAGCTATAGTTAAAACTGACAATAAATTTACTCCTCTTAATTTAGCAGAGATACCTAACCTATAGAGAGCCTACGGAAGTTGAAGTTGAAAGCAGTAAAATGTATCAATTGAAATCTAAATCACTACATGGTCGCCATCCTCATGATCTAGAACAGTCACATATAGACACACACCCTTCAAACAGATGGCTTATTAATGGTTATTTATTTCCAGAAACTGAGGGTTTTATGATAGCGATCTAGGACCAAGTAATTAACACCAAAAACTTTAGGAAATATGTAATTAAAGATGCCAATGCCTTGGATGATAGATGCCGTAAATGCCACAGACAGTCAGAAACTATCCAACATATAACAGGAGCATGTGCCACACTCACTCTAACCGCTACAACCAAATAGTTAATATTGGCCATTAAATACAAACTTATACCCGATACACAGACTCCTTATTATAATAAGGAGTCTGTGTATCGGGTAGTCTGTGTACGGGATTTGGGATGTATTTATAAATACATCCCAAATCCCGTTTTAGAAAATAACATCCATAAAATTTACTACGACCGGTACAGACCAGATATTACAATACACAACAAATCGGAAAGAACAGCATACATAGTTGATACAGAAGTACCAAACACTCAACCTGTTAAATACGATAACGGAAAAAACAATAAGTACACAGAACTGAAAGAAGAAATACTAAGAATTTGGAAAGTCTACAAAGTCTACATTATACCAATAGTTATTTCTACTACCGGAGTAATTCCAAAATACCTACACTATAGTATAAAACTACTTGAACTATCACCTAATATTTATAAAAACATTCAAAAAACTGCCTTAAACACCTGTAGAATAGTGCAAAAATTTATGCTGAACTACTAGTATAGTATTATATTATCTGTGGCAGAACCAGATCGAAGAATCAGAAGGATTAGACACCAGTATTATGGAAGAAAGAATCTCTTTTTCTATCGAACAAGTTACGTAAATGGCGGTTACTTGGTTACAACCCATAGCCGTCATTAAGATGCAGTCGGATACACTCCCACCGCGCCACGGAGGCAGTCGACTCAATGCATACAATATTAAAAAATATTGACTATACTACCACTTCCAGTTTTTTAGTGTACCTATTCATTTCATTCGTCAATGTTAAACAATATTGTTGAGTACTTGAGTATATTATAGATACCTACTAGTTACTTAAAAATGAAAAGCAATATTGTTGGGTATAATATTATTACCTACAGGTATAAACAAAAAGCAATCCAGCTATGAGATTTTCCTTTACTTATTCCAAAGTTTGATCCCGAGTCAACATCTACTGATTTCGAAACAAGCGCCATGTCAGCAGCTAAAGCTGTATTTGATAAAATAACTACTCGTGGGTGTATTATATTAAAAAAAAAAACATTCAAAGAAAAGCTAATTTGACGGGAATTAAAAAAAATCCAACATGTCAAGAGCTCACGTGAGGCGTTGTATGGCGTTGGCATATCTCCCGAATACACATGTCCAAAGAGTAACACCTCTCTGGAGTAAACTAATACTACGCGGCACATATGTCTCAAATGGTTGGCTATTGATGTTGGTATTGTGTGAGTGCATACAAAAAAATTACAACATAGTTTTGTTTAATAATTATTCATTGATAAATCTCAGATGTTTTAAGATTTTAATTATGTAAGAACGACACTATAAAACATCAATAGCTAATTGATTTTATCTTTAATTTGTATTAGGTTTATTGTTTTGTCATTAAAAAACTGTGTAATCGTATTAAAACGTCATCTCTACAAATATTTAGGTGTTTATTTTAATAGAAAACGCCTGCCCTAGAGTAGAAGCCCTGTGTCACGAGCACTCAATTTCGTTTGGGAATCGAACATAAGGCCGCTTACATAATAGTTGTCGTCAGTACCACTGCGCCACCGAGGAACCAGTTTTGGAGGAATAGACCATACTTATATTAGCTACGACGCCTCATTCGAAAACGACACCACGAGCGGATGATTCAACACTCAATTTAAAAATTCATTCGAGGAATATGAATTTTGTTTTGTTCACAAGAGGCAAATGGGCAAAGATTAAAGAAGAAATTCAACACAATACAAGAAATTCGATACAAAAGACAACCTGAGGGGGCACGTGACTCCCTGGATCCGCCTATGATCGCCACGCTTGACGAGCGGATTGGCGATCGCAGTAAGGCTTTAAAGTACGCAAAGGACGCTGCTGCCCGTCCTCTAGTATGCCATCCATTAGCCGCCTTGAAGACACCCACGGGAAGATAAGGGGCGGTACAATACCGGTACCACAAACCTAGTGTAGCGGCATTTACAAACATACCTACCTAGATAATGTCTGTTTGTAAATTCTCACCCCTGTATCCGTGTACTTTGTGCTTGTAATACAGACACGAAGTAGTACCTACACTCAAATTTGAACCTAAAATTTATGAATCTCACAAATTTTTGTCTTGTGTAAGAATCGATCGAACCCACAACCTCTTGCAGAAGAGCAATCGTTACAGACTCCCGCTATGCTCTATTACGAATGTTGAAAAGATAGCGACAAAGAGGCCCACCTGCAGCCCTGAATGACATGGATGATAAATATTGTGCACTAAATCTATTCTATTTGATTATCTTGATTGTGATTATTTTCGCGCCCACACAGAAGCGTTTGATAGCGCCCCGCATGCCACAATTGGCACTAGAATATGCATTCTAAATAATTAATAGATACCTACATTATAAATGCACCAACTACTATATCTCAACGAACCTACTAATGGATGATCTTGTCTCATCATCAACCTTTCATAAGCTGCCACCACAATGGGTCGATTTTGAGTACAGATATTATTGTCATGATTTTGATGCGGTTTTTTTTTTAATTAGAAACGGGGACAAGCCTGTTTTGGTGTTCATTTTCAGCGTTGAAAGGACTACTTTCCAAAAACTTTACCGAAATTTAAAATTCATAGTTTTTTATACAGGTAAGGTACCTACTGTGGTGGATGTGTCGAATGGTCGAACATCACTTTACATCACACATGAAACCTTGAATATAGTGTGAACTATTTGGTTTGACATCACAGCTTACCTACCTACCTACACACCTTTAATAAAGCCTACAACACAAGTTCTTACGCAATTGGAAATATATGTAAGTCACCTGTGAGCTCATTTTCCAAAAAGTTCACTTGTAGATAGCTACGCCTGAATATTATTAACGTGAATTAAAATAGGTATGGTGTTATGTTGATATGACATCTGCAACACAAGGACTATCTGCAAATAGCCACGTATGAGAACTAGGTATATTTGCGTAGGCACCGCTTTTCAAGATGTCACTGCACCGATTGCAGTAATTCTCAAAGCGACATACTGATATATTGAAGCGGATGATCACAAACTATGTACCTACCAGTAAAGCGCCGACTGCGCCAACTGATCTTGTATGACGACAGGTATTAATGCTGCGATGAACGAAATCAACATCACGCTTGTCTTATTCAGTTATTTAAGAGTAATTTTGGCTCGTTATTTTCTTAGCGTTAGCTGAAAGTATAATCATTGTTTAAGCGTTGTGGTTTATGATGCCTGTACTTTTCAAAGCGGCAATACATTTAGGCCCAGAATGGACTTTGTATTTGCTGTAACTTAGTTCAGAAACAGCCATAAGACGATGATGATGTCAGATCTATCAGACGATGGAGATCTGACCAGTAGCAGTTTTTTTTTTGTATTCGTGTTACTGTCTACGGTGACTCACACTTGACGTAAATAGCTATAATCTGATATTAAAAACCCGAAACTGAATTCCAGTTTTAAATACCAGTGAAGTTTGTTTTCCTTCAGGCACGTCATGATTATCGAAAAGTTGCAACTAAGTAGTGTTGTATATCAAGATACCTACGTAATAAAACAAATAATTTGGATTTATAATCAAAATAAGCTTTATTGAGAATTTCAGGTTGTGATATGAAGCAGACATTGTGTTGAGCGCGTGCTGCCGCGCTTCGTGGGCCGCGCTTGGCAAACGCACCGGGCTGAATATCGCTGAAAGCTCCGGCGCGGGGAGAGCCTCGCTCGCACGCCAGTACCCCTCCGACCAGCGATGCTGTGCTGTCTCCGGAAATAGAGTACGTCCGTCGTCTTTACGTGCACTGTCGCGAACCGTTCGCCGCTGCAGCCAACGTTTTAGCCATTGAATCGTGGTTAATAATAGAGTTGTCGTTAAATAATTTATGTTTTTCGTGGAATAATTCTTTCGCTACGCATCGTTTTGCTGTGTAGTTATGTCGTAAAACTGCGATTCAATGGCAACGGTCTTAACCCGAATTGCATTCTGAAGGGAATGCGAGTCGTGTTAAACCGTGAAATTTAGTGGATTCGCTGATGCAGTGTAGATGTGTACAACGTCTTTAGATCGGCCGACCAGGTGCGCGAGTGTGAGTGCAAATGACCGATAGCCCGGCTTAGCGGGCTTAAGTTAAACAACATGTGGACCAAAGGATTGACACTATGGAGGTTTACGTTGTGCATGTTGTTCGTTGTGTCAGCGTTCGCCGCGGTGGCAAGAGGTGAGTCCTTGTCGCGCGAGTGGGAGCAGATCTTCGCTCGCACTCTGCGTCACTACATCGTTGCTATTTTCGGCGTAACTTGCGCTGAAATTATGTAAAAAGCTCACGTATGTGCGCTATTTTTGGCTATAACCTTAGGTGAAGTTTTGTATGACAAAATGATCTAGTGACCGAGATATGAACAGGGTTTGTCTATTCTTTGATCTGTTTATCAGTATGTGTTGAGTGAAGGTAGAGCGCCGCCGGCCGCCTCGCTACATCGCAAAGCTAGATACGTAAATAGAAATACAGGGATTTGTCGTTGTGCGTCGCCATCTTGTGAAAAACGATAGGATCGTGACGACATTATAAAAGTATGACACGGATCTAGGTCATGTCATAATTACATTATTTAAACAACTTCTAGACCTTGTAGTTAAGCTTTCCAGAAAAATGTAAATCTGTCGCACTGTCATAACGTTTAAAATTTTTGAACTAAAAATCCAAATAAATCTGCCAATAATCATATGACGTTTTTGACGTAAAAAGCCGTTACATTTAAAATAACAAGAACTAATTCTTGCAATGCTTTCATTTCTCTACAAATATACAGTCCCAAGGTAAGTAATTTATGATCAAAGTAAAACAGCACATAACTTTCAAAAATTGGCTGCAAAAGTGATAATTTATGATAGTCTACCGAGTAATAAACCATGATATTTAACACCAACATTGTAGACACGTTAGAAAGTATTGACATATTTATATATAGGTACAGCTGGTGGCAGTTTCATGTAAGTCAATGTCAACTAACATGGCCTACCACATAAAACACAAACATCTCCGTGGAACGACGCATCAAGGCCGACCGTTTTAACCGATCTCTCAAAATACCGTCGATTTAAATAGCGAACAGGAGTTTAATTATTTTATTTTGT
Source organism: Herminia tarsipennalis (assembly GCA_945859575.2). Lineage (NCBI taxonomy): Eukaryota > Metazoa > Arthropoda > Insecta > Lepidoptera > Erebidae > Herminia > Herminia tarsipennalis. Next base: position 10,293,750 of record OX243852.2, read on the forward strand.
AGGTTACAGTATATTTGTTTAATGTTCATTTTATTGGAGACAGACTATGTCATGTCTATCACAGACTGAACTACCTACCTAGGTCAGATTATTTAATTAATAATGATCGTACATATCTAAAAAATGATGACATGATGAGAACAGCTGTCATTTCTCTAGTTCCAAAGTAACTAATTTGTTTGTTAACACTTATTATAGAGTTTAGTTAGATTCGATGATAAGCTATTTTTGAAGAACATCGTTACTCCTGTAGTTATTTTGTGTACCTAGGTAAAATTCATTTCCTCAAGTTTTGATTCGTGTGTCACTTTTCACCTGTTATCTTCTCGGCTATGTAGTCTCTACTTACAGATTTCGTTTAATTCTGAAGTTTCATAAAACCTACATGTTTAACTTACAATTGTATTGATAGTTACAATTTGTATTGTAACTATCCAAGTTAAATTCTTAAAAATACTTAATTTATTTGCTTGAAAAACAAAAGCAAAACTGTGATAAGTCCTTGACAAAATTAACAAGACTCTACATTTTGTATATTATTCCAAGTTCGTAAAGCAATAGGTAGAGATATGGCAATTTAAAAAAAGCTTTTTTAGAGTCTGTAGGTAATTAAGTAGGGTTTTATTTATTATATTTTTCGCGCGTATCTTGTACATAAAGCTGCGTACAAGCCCACAAGGGCACACTAGCGCCACTTCTTTAAAAAAATGTTATCACGTTACTGAGCAAGTTTTATAAATATTCCTCTGGGATGAGCCTCGGTAAGTATGTGTAGAATTAAGTCTTTTATAAAGTTGCATATTGAGACACAAAGCAACAACATTCAGTCTAAAAAACCAGCCCTTTCTAGGGTCGCATCAGAGGAATATTCATGGTACCGAGATAATATTATTTTATAGGAGTGGCGCTAGTGTACCTTTGTACTCAGCTTCATGTTATCGCTCGTAAGTATCTGCTTACTGAAAATTAGGAATTATTTTACGTTTTGTAATTATCAAAGTATTTTTATTTTTTGTGCCGGAGTTGGTAACGGCTTAAGGCTGGTCCCCCTAAGGTCGCATGTTCAAGTTCCGCCTGAGACGATTTTTTTCTCCATACATTTTATCTTATACCTATAAACAATCAATTATTTAATATTTATTCAGAATCTCGGCAAATTTAATATGCAGGGGGTTTCGGGGGCGATGAATCCATTTAACTAGGTTACATTTTTAGGAAACGTCACGCTGCGTCGTTTAAAAAAACACCGATCATCCAGGTACTAAATAATTAAAATAATACGTTAGGAATTATTCTTAAACGCTAGTTCATTCTTTTTATTCGACAAGAATACTGTAAATACCTAAGTACCAAATTATTACAAAAGCTGTAACCTTACCTACCTAACATAGTGATATAAAATGAAGATTTTGAAAGAGTGTCTCATCAGTTTCTTAAAAGCATTTTTTCTTAAGGTTTTTTCGTAATTGTATGGCATTGTGATATTCCCGATCCAATTTTTTTGCATAGTCTTTTGTAACTTTTAACAATTATTAAATTTGTTTTAACAAAATAAAGAATTTTGTGTTCCTGGGCGCCGGGAGCAGGGTGCAAAGGCGTGCACTTGCACCCCTTGTCGGAATAAAAAGCCTGTTATTTATTTTATTTTATCAATTACCTATTCAAAAAATAGGTAATAATTAGGTTGGAAATATCACATTGCTCTACGATTACCATAGATTTAACGACAATTTTGAAATATATTTTTTAGTTTGATAGTCAGCTGTGCAAGAGAGGAGATTGTGAGTTTGATTCCTCATGAAATACACCGTATATCCGTGATTTGTAATAAGACTTATTACCTTACCTCGGGAATTGTCTTTTAAATTGGACTCACAGCTACCCATACTATTTTTTTTTTAAATCAGTTAAAAGTAAAAGACAGACAGAGTTACTTTACAAGGTTGTCTATGTCTATACTTCTATACTAATATTATGAAGAGGAAAGATTTGTATTTTTGTATGTAACGAATAAACTTAAAATCCCCGAGTGACATAGTTTTTTTATCCCAGAATTCCCACGGGAACGGGAAATACGCGCGCGGTTTTTTATCCCAGAATTCCCACGGGAACGGGAAATACGCGGGTGAAACCGCGAGGCGTCCGCTAGTGATTAATAAATTACGTAGGATAGGACTGAATTATTAAGAATTTTAAATATGTCTATGCATTGTTTGCAAAATTCGGACACTTTGCTTTATAAAACTATTAACTATTGGTAAGTATATACACAAAATAAGGAAAGTTATCTGTGGTATACCTACCTATTTCACAGTATATAATTAGATAAAAGAGACGTTTAATAGGAATGGACGTACCTATAGTCAAAATTTTCATGCCTTTAAAGAACAGATTTTTGCTATTATTTTAATTAAAACTGTTTATTTCCATAACATACATATAAAATACAAACAAAATAATAGTGATATCTACTTGAAAATGTATGATAATGATGCAGTTAAGGCTCATGGTGGGATTGAAATCCTCCATTTTCCAGATTTTTCTTGTCTTTGCTTTCTTCGTCCAGTTTTTTCTTTTCTAGGGCGTCCTCTGATTCTTTTGCCTTCAATTTTTTTGTTTCTAAATATAATTCTTCTAAAAATATACACTATATCCAACTAAGAAGACGAAGAAGAAGATGATTAAGAACATTTTTGTATTGTACCTTTTTTATAAAACTATAGATCATTCAGAACTTCTGTACAATTTCCAAGCTACGGGAATTTTGGAAACGGTTAAGCGGAACTGTCACAAACTTCACGCCACTCGAATTTCACTATTGAGGGTAGTTATAGAGGAACACCACTGTTTAAAAATAAGTGTCCTTCGAAATGCGTTAAATAAGGGTGGCGCTACAGTAGCAAGTGATTACACAATCTCCAAGTGCGTATTACTTTATTGTGTAAAATATAAAAAGTGTAAAATTGAAAGACCACCCAACGATTTTTACATAAGTACCTACCTACAGTTAAAATGGCACACGAATTCAGTAGACACGAACTATTTCCAATAATTTAAAAAAGCGTTGGGTATTAAAACCTACATGTAACCTTCCATCTTGTTTTCAGCTGATGCCGACATACCATCTGAGTCACAATGCCGGCCATACATCGAAAAAGCTCTTAAAGAGCTCGAGTCAGGAGACGTGGAACCAGGTAAAGATATTTTAATTAATTCATAGTAATTAACTAATTAATTTTGTAGCACATCTACGCACCTTTGGCACTAAAATCAAATAATTTAGGTACCTATTTAAATGTAAATAGGACGTATCATCTGACACCTGATGTTTTTTTGTATTGAATATTAGTAGTATCTACCTACATACTTAAATAAATAGACATCGTTAGCATATCGTCTATAAATCCAATCTAATAGTTAATTGGTTGCAGTAGGTAACATTAAATTTAAAGATTTCAAAGACAGCAACACTCTTGAAGGTCATTTACATAATTGACGCGACGCTACTGGGAAATTGGCACTAAATACATATAAAATCTCGTTATGCTCAAACATTTGAATAATTCTATGAATGACTTTCATAATGACCGTATTTATTTCTTGATTAATTGTAGGCATATGTACCTATTTAAGTGTTACAATTCAAAGAGGAAACTAGAGCGATTAATGTTCTTGAAAGTATTCGCTTCTGTTAAACAATACACCGTTATTTTTCGTATGGTGGAAAGCTCAGACACCCCAACAAGATTTTTACTTTAAGTCATAATATAAAAAAAGAAAACAAAATACTTATTGAAAATTTACATAGTTATATCTAAGCCATAACAATTGTTTTGTGGTATTGCAGTATTGCACTCACTGCGTCGCATTATACGATTGCATACCTATAGGTATGCAATCCATGGTTATTATTACATTAACTCATAATTACATTTCCCATCACACTGTGAACAGACTTTGAACCATTAGAATTGGATTAATTAATGATTAATTGATTATTAATTCATTATTATTTTTTTTTTAGTCCTACTTAGCTAATGGTTCCTACCGGTAAGGTTAAGCAGGTATATTTTTTTTGCGGCTTTTGTACTTAGCCTTACTAGTTAACAAGTTTCAATTACTAGGTACCAATTCAATTTACAATTTAGTAATAAAATAAAAGTCTCCTGGTACATCACAGTCTATTTTGTGCTCTACCTCCTTTAATGTCATGTTCTTTTGGTACATTATCAGCTTTTTTATTTGTGTCCTACCTCCTATAATTTTATGTTCCTCTGGTACATCATCAGCTATTTTATGTATATCTTCAGTTATTTTATGTTAACTCGTAAATGATTATTTATTTTATCCGTATTGGTAGTGATAAGTGTAAGAAAAGCTGACCCTCTGGCAGAGGGGGGGGGGGGTGGCACTTGACTTTAACAAAATCTGCCCTTTAAAGCTTAAAATTTCACAAACGGATTCCTAAATCGAAAATGCAATATTTTTGAAAAACTTATTCAACGATACCCACACGATGGGGTAGACGAGAAAAAAAATCCCATCCCCACTGTAAATGTAGCACCAAAAAAGTCCAACCTATGTATATCCATGTTAAATTACAGTTTTTTAGTAGTAGGGGTCTCTGAGCTAACCGGGGACAGAACGGACGGACGGACCTTAATTTGTTTACTAGTAGAGCTAAGTATAATTGCCTCTACATGGTGTTATAGTAAAACGATTGGCGGCAAGACACGTAGGGATTTCGGTTTCGATACCTACCGAACTAAAGTTTAAGTAATATTTAAGAATATAATATCTTGGGACAACTCACACAACGTCATCTGATCCCAAACTAAGCAGAGCTTGTACTATGGAAACCAGATAAACATACTTATATATTTTTAAATACATACATATTATAGATAACACTACTAACAACACTCAGACACAAAATAAACCATCGTGCTCATTACACAAAGTTTTATCCTGGGTGGGGATCGAACCCTCGACCTCCGTCTTAGCAGTCAGGGTCACTAACCACTAAACCAACGGGCTAGTCAAAGTTATGTGACCTCTTATTCCGAATCTGTCAGTGACGAATTAGCTATTATATAGCCGACATTCATTTATTGTGTAAGACGATTTAGGGGGGGGAAGCGGAAAACAAGTTTAATGTATATTATTGGCAATATATATTATATTATATGTATACTAGCTGTACCGGCGAGCTTCGTCTCGACTCTTTTTTTTTGTAAATCGGGTTCAATTGTAAATCTAAACCATCCTCGAATCCCCTTGAACTCACACAAAAAATTTCATCAAAATCGGTCCAGTCGTCTAGGAGGAGTTCAGTAACATACACGCGCACACAAGAAATATATATATAAAGATATTATTGGCAAGCTTAATGGGTATTTTGAATGTAACACCAATGTGGATGTTGTACCACTATCTGTGACAATAAATAATTTCTTCTTCTTCTTATTTTTTCCTTTACATTCTTACATAATAAATATTAAACAGGGGAAGGGGGTCGGCCGATCCTAATTTTTTATTACATAGAGGAGGCATGGTGTCAAAAACTGGTCAAAATCGTCTTACGTAATAAATGAATGGCGCCTATATAATAGCTAAGTAATTCGTCACTGAAAGATTCAAAACAAGATTTCACATAGATCAGTACCTACCTAGCTAATTAAAATTACCTATTTAAAATTATAAATTAATTAAATATTCACTAAGACTGTATTAAACGTGGGAGGTAAACTTGATTTTTAATGACCCTAAAATATAATGCTACTTTAGAACGCGTAATATTTTAACTGTGCATAAAATAGTCGGTCCACCACACTACGCCACTGTTTCCGTTAACATTACCATCAGTTACGAGTAAAAGCTATCTTTACTCAATGGTTAATGGTTACTATTAAATCTGACCTCAGCAGCGCAAGGAATATTCTCGGATTGAGATTGACACACGTTTCTCGGTGTAGAGATGTTGGATCTATTTTAATTAGGTGCGCGAATAGTTGCGCGTCACCGATATTAACGTTTCCTAAAATAATAGACGTCGACGCTGGATTATACAATATTTCATCTATTGTAAAACACGCAGACATTGACGACCGTGAAGATGAAATTTTTAATTATAAACATTTTTTTCATAGATTACTCGTTGAACGATACAACGGCCAGCGGCTATTACCTATATTTTTATGATAGAGCAAGAGAAAATGTTCGCACGCGTTGTGTCCTACACATTTTTACACATTACAAAGTGTTTTATATTATTCCAGACAGCCACAAGAATTACAAAATATCGTTTTATTGTCCATATCAACCCATATAATGGCCCACTGCTGGGCACGGGTCTCCCCAGCAGAACCTACTGGTATGTAGATCCTGGGGGTAATTGCCATAATCGCCACGCTTGGCGAGCGGGTTGGCGATCGCAGTAAGGCTTTAAGTACGCAGAGGACGCTGCTGCCCGTCCTCCGGAGTGAAATCCCTTAGTCGCCTTGACGACACCCACGAGAAGAGATGGGGTGGTACTATTCTTAAGCCGGCACCACACGGCCGTTATTGTCATTGTCCTCTAAAACATATTCAGACTTGGTCATCCAGAATTAGATTTTATTTATAACTTCACGTGTAGATATTCACACGAGTTTCAAAGATGTGAGTGACGAGTAGATAATAAAAAATTATCACTTTAAAACCGGTGCACGGATCACTCAGAAATGAAGTAAATGATTAAATTTTGACTTGGGGCTAGGTTACAAAAAATTTAAAGCCATATAACATGATTTATCAGGCTCATGGTTTACAACCTGCCTGCTACTTATTTTATGTCTTCAGTTCAGTGTCTAATGACTTTATTAATTGTACCTCCTCGTCCACTCACAAGTCTACCTAAGTATAACCATGCTAGTCCCTTATTAGAATAGATCTCACTTTCAGCAGGTTTTTAAAGCCAACGCCCACACTGACTACAAGCCCTTGTGTTGTGGGATAATTTACATAAAACATTAATAGTCGTACAATTAACTGACACTGTCCTGTGTGGGAACCAAACCCACAACCTCTATCAGCATAATAGTTGTACGTATTAGTCAGCATTATTCGGATGGGGGACTACGGAACCCTACATTGTGCGTGGCCCGACATGCACTTGCCTGGTTTTTTTATGGATTTCTATTACCTCTAAGTAGGAAAATATTATAAAATTATATATACTACGGGTCTTAATCGCGTGAATAATTTAAGGTAAAATACCTTGTTTATTGCCCGACGTTTCGACCGTATTGCAACGGCCGTGGTCACGGGTAGACTGTGACCACGGCAGTTGCAATACTGTATATAATGTGTACAAATCGCGAAAGTTTATCAAAATTGGTATTAAAATAGTTAAAAAGACGTATATGGTCAGGCAAAAGTCTGATGAAAAGTAGGGGTAAATTTGGGTCTGAGGCTGGAAACTTTAACCCTTCAGGGTTTAAAACACGCGCTTAGTAAATAGACTATTAAGTCATTATCAAAGATTGCAAATAGAAATTGGCATCAATACTACGACCAATTTGGACTAGATGCATAGATACTGTAGGCATTGCTGGCGATTCGCCGGCTTTCTACGACAATAGTAGTACAGGTCTATCTACTATAGTGTTTGCGTGGGAAGATAAACAGCTGATATGCATTCTACGGGATAAAAATGAGATGAGCGCCATCGCTACAATTAATACGTCAACGCCATCACTTCCTTCCGTTGGAGTCGGATGACTAATATCAGCTCGTCGTTTTTTTTTAACGTTTTGAAATAAAATATAAATATAGAATATTTATATTTTATTTCAAAGATAAGTCACAGACATAGTATGTATTTTGAGTGTAGGAAATTAAAAAAACAAACGTACCTAATGATTATGTAAGTTCCTAACATGCATCTTCCTACCTACGGCTATTATCTAACTATTTTATATAAGACCTATATACTGGGTGGCGCAAAAGTAGTGGCACTAAAGAAAATACTTTTTTTTTTTTTATATGACACCCTCTGTCATTCTGTTGTTGAAAATTGTGTAGTGAACAAATGTAAAATACACTGAAAATAAACATGGACCGTTTTACTCCCCAAGAACGTGGAATAATTGTGTCAATGTTCTTACGGAATAATTCATCAGTGATAAGAACACAACGTGAATTTCGTCGACGATTTCCCCACCGTCCGGCACCGATTGGTCGCACAATTCGACGCTTTGCCACACGCCTTGAAGCAACTGGCTCAACATTGGATAGACCTAAGTCTGGGAGACCAAGAACAGGCCGTTCAGCTGAAAATATCGATGCTGTGCGCGAAGATGTGGAAGAGTGTCCAGAAACATCAACGAGGCGACGTGCCACGCAATTGGGCATTTCCAGACGGACCCTGCAGCGTATTTTGGTGAAAGACTTAAAGATGTTCCCGTATAAAACTCAAATGACTCATCAGCTGCTGCCTGCTGACCACCGAGCTCGTCTAGATTACTGCCAGCGCGTCATAAACCTCAACCTTGAAGAGGATGATTTTCCTTCAAAATTGGTTATGAGTGACGAAGCGCATTTCCATCTCTCAGGGCATGTCAATAAGCAGAATACTCGGTTCTGGGGCACTGATAATCCGCGCAATATTCAAGAAACACCTCTACACCCACTAAAAGTTACTGTATGGTGTGGCATCTGTGTTGCCAGAGTGATCGGACCCTATTTTTTCGAAGACGCTGGAGGCAATGCGATAACTGTCACTGGAGAACGCTACAGAACCATGTTACGTGAGTTTTTGATACCCAGTTTGGACGAATTGGGGCTGGAGCACATCTGGTTTCAACAAGACGGCGCTACGGCACACACAGCGCGCGACACTATGGACTTAGTGAGGGACGCTTTTCCAGGCCGAGTTATCTCTCGTTTTGGCGATTTGCCTTGGCCTGCAAGATCACCCGATCTGACCAGTCCAGACTTCTTTCTTTGGGGTTTTTTGAAATCTCGGGTGTATGTGAACAAGCCACAGACTCTCGCAGCTCTAAAAGAAAACATTCGTCAAGAAATAACGAACATATCGCAGGAAGTGTTACGGCAAGTTATGCAAAATGTCATAAATAGGGCTCAAATGTGTATCAACTCTGGAGGTCACCATTTAAAAGACATCATCTTTAAATCCTAATGGTACGAAATTTAATGGCACAAATATACATTTAAAAAAATCTAAATCTAGTTTTCTAATTTAGAAAAAATGTTATAGCTGAACCAAATAGGGTCTTTACTTTTGCGCCACCTAGTATATGTAGGTACATATATGTCCGGCTGGAACCAATAATGGCCAATTGATAAAAATTTTGAGAACTTACTAAACGATCTAACGACGCGACGTAGGTACCTAATATTAAAAAATGTTATAATAATAATAATAATAATAATAATAACCATTTATTTCAGGCTACTAAGGCCCATATCATACAAATACATAGGTACATAAAAAAAAAAAATGCCATCCACTACTACTATTCACTACAATAACACAGTGTCAAGTAACACAGTGACAGTTCAATGGCAATCGGGAAGACTTAGGGCTCTTTTAGACGTCCGGTTTATTCACCGGACGAATGAAGGATGGAATTTTGACGTCTTTCAAACATTTATCGCCGGTCCGGTGTCCGGTGCGTATGAGGTTGAACACGTTCATTGTAAGCCATATAGCACTGCACAGTCGGGCGAAAAAATCCATCAAGCGTCCGGTGAAAAACCCGGAAGTGTAAAAGAGTCCTAAGGCTGCCTGTCCATTCAGGCGCGGATACAGAATCATGTTCTGGAGTCACTTTAACCCAACACCGGCCAATTGTGAATAGTTTTGCCCCTCAACGAGGACTAAATGTATGGCGAACACTTGAAAATTCATGAGTCTGGGGGAGCAATTGCCCCTGTTGGATCCGCGCCTGTCTACTGAAGCGGAGAAATATTAACTAATAGGATTGCATAAAATCTCTGCCCGAACCAGTGGTTAGATCCTATTGCTTATTATTTCTTCGTTTCTAAGCTCCGCAGCCTACGGAGGAGAGGTCCACTTGACTGACTAAAGCCGGCGCTATAAGCTTAGCTAAAACTTTATAAAGCATATTTGCTGACCGTTACCTTTATACATAAATGTAGACATAAATCATCTTAGATCATGCTAACCTTGCATTAAAATCAATAATGTTAGTCACCATATGCTTTGTCAGTTATTTGTAAAGTTTTAAGTAAGCTTAACTTGACCTATTTAAGGAACACAGTCTACAAGTAAAACGCTATGCGAAAGGCATACTGTGCGAACGTGACATTGTGCGAAAGTGACATTATGCGCCGGGAGGACCTACAGCAATTGTTCCTCGTACGCAGGGCCCCATCTAGGGCAAGGCAAGACGGGAAAATGCCCAGAGTGGTAAAAATGAAGGGTAGCAAAATTGAGAGCGCCAGGCACCTGTACTGATAATGATTTGCACCTTCCCCCCGTAGCGCGAAGTATTGACTTGGGCGCTATTTGATCACACTCCAAAATCTGGCCCCGGGTCGGCACTGACAACATTTAATTTTTGACAAAATGTGATAGTGTAAAGGGTGGCCAACATTATTTCGCCCCAAGCGGCTAAATGGCTAGATCGAGCCCTGCTCGTACGTTCTAAGCTTGCCAGCAACACAGCGTCAGTGACATCTTAGTTTGTACCAGTTTTCATCGGATACATGGTTTCTGCCTGCATTCGTATAGTTAAATTGAAAATTCCCATAACGACCTTTAGTGAATTAAGTACCTATATAGTATAGGAACTTAGTATAGGTAATTAATAGGTTCTTGAAGAAGTCGTCTTGATTGAAACACGCTTTTACCCTATTCAACGGCACTAAACAATGTTAATAATATAGAGTTGGTGTCGTTGTATTTTTTAGAGAGATTTATGGGCCATTAAATTATTTTATTTGTTTATCTCATACATCATGAGAGATTGTTTTACCAGCTGTATCTACTTATGTGCTCCCGTAGATAAACAATGGGTTACAGAGGTATTCTTGTAAATATTTACGAACTCTTGTAAATATGAATAACTTCTTACAAAAGTCATGAACTACCTACTTGAATATTTCCTCATTAAATAATTTAATCATCAATTACCTATTTTTTATTTACCTGTTCTGTTACGGAGTAATGTTTTCATTAAACAATGTAATACGCATAGGTACGAAGTAAATTACAACGCGTTTTTTATAAGTATAAGTTAGTAAGATTCAAAGGTATATAACAGAAGATACTCCTCGTTTAGGTACGGGTAACTTAAAACTGGCTATTTTGGTCGAAACGTTATTTTTCAAAGCTATTGTGGTACCCAGCTGGTAGCTCCTTACAGACTTATATAAACACATTTCAATACACGTGGTGAGAGAGATTTATTTTAAATAATAAGTATTAGTACAGCTACCTACAAACATTTTTGTTGTGGTGTACTCCTATCAATATTTTTCTCTTTGATATTTCTATTTCTATTTGATACAAGATTTATGGGAATTTATATGTCAGTTTTAATAGACAACTAGTTTTTTTTTTTCAAATTCATGATTACTTACCTATAATGAAGTATATTCAATACAATTACAGATTCCGCCGAAAAAAACGACAGTAGTGAAGTAAGTGTTGACGACGGAGACGATACGAAAGAAGCTGTTTCGGCAGAAAGCGGGGGTGAAACAGCTGAAACGGGGGATAGTACGGAAGACGATGCGCCTTCAGTCGAAATAGCAGACGAGCCGTACATTCCCAAAGGTTCCGTTGAAGAGGTTGGAGGTGGATCTGATGACACTGATTCTAAAGAAGATACTGCGACTGAAGAAGTCGACGGGGACAGCAATGAAGAACAAGCTGATGAACCCAAGGATGATGGAGACAGCAAAGAGGAGACGGCATCTGCTGACGATGAAACAGCTGAACAAGGTTAATTTAAAACTATTTCAATTAAAGTAGCTTATCACAATAGAAATTAAAAATTAGTCGTCTTAAAAACGAGACATTAACAGTTATAACGGAAGAAAGGAATAATAAATGCAAGCGTTTGGTATTTCTTAAAATTCAGGGCACAATATTGTAATCTATAAATTATTGTCATATAATTGAGTTACTTTGTGACCATAATTTGAATTTATTATAAAATTCCTCGTAGCGACTATTATTTCCTTAAATAAAATAGGAAATAATTATTATGTTGTTATTTTTAGAGAGTGGAGAAGAAAAGGATGAGTCTAAAGAAGAAGGAGACAATGCCTCCAAAGAAGAATCCGATGGCGATAGTAAAGAAGTAAAAGAAGACGAAAATGAGGACGCTAGCCAAGAAGCTGAACAAGAGTCGGCTGGCGATGATGATAAGTCAGCAGAAGCTGCCGATGCATCAGATGAAAGCAAAGACGATGATGATGATGAAGATAAGACAAAAGAAGACGATGGATCTCAAGAAAAGGCTGATGAATCTCAGGAAGAGACAGACGATAAACAAGACGATTCTCAAGAAAGTAAAGATGACGACTCAAAAGAAGGTGATGCCGACACCGAATCTGATGAAAATACCGAATCTGTAGAGACCAAAGATGAATCAGGAGAAGATAAAGATCAATCTGAAGAACAAAACGACGATTCAGGAGAACAAAAGGATGAATCTGGTGAAGAAGCAGCTGAAACTGGCGAAGAAAAGGACGAAACATCAGAAGACAATGAGGATTCGGTAGAAGATAAAAATGCGTCAGCAGAAGAAAAAGATGGATCGGAAGAATCATCCGTTGAGGAAGCGGAAGGAGGGGTAGAAGATAAGTCACAAGAAGATGAGGAGTCTGCTAAAGATAGCAAGGAGGATGATGGTGACAAGTCCGAAGAATCTGCCGCAGAGGGTACTGAAAACGAAACCGAGGCTGCACAAGGTGATGAAGCTTCAGACGATGGTGAAGCATCAGAAGAAGGTGACACTGCAGAAGGTGATGAAGCTTCCGAAGAAGCTGAGTCTGAAACAGAAGAGGCTGCGGAAGAAGAAGGAGCGCCTGAGGAAGACTTATTACTTGTAAGTACTATAAAATAATTAATACTGTATTTTTACTCGCTGTACTGTAAGTTAACTATGCAATTTTTTAAATTTTATTTCAGACTGGCGAAATTCCCGAAAACCTAAGATCTCGCGACCACATCACCAAAATTCTGAGATTAGACGAAGATACAAGTGAAGCAGAATTAACTGTAGAAAAATCAGCCGATATTGTCCTAAGAGACCTCAAGAGGTTATATGAGAACTCAATTAAACCATTAGAAGGTCTTTACAAGTACAGGGATTTAAGTAACAGGCATTTTGGTGACCCAGAAATATTCTCCAAGCCATTGATACTTTTCATGGGACCATGGAGCGGTGGAAAATCAAGCATTTTGAACTACCTAACGGGGCTTGAATTCACAGAGTGGTCTCTCAGAACTGGTAATGTATTCCCTCGCATGGTGTTTATGTCATTGTGTTATTCATTTAGTGTTGTATATCAGTAGGCAATGTGGGTATTTAGGCAAAGTGATTATATAATAATTTTGCCCAAAATGGATAACTTTGACGGTGACATAATTATTAATAAATAAATAATAATAATAATAATATCTTGAGACAAATTAACACAACGCTATCTGATCCCAAATTAGTTTGGGATCAGATAGCATTGTGTTAATTTGTCTCAAGATATTATTATTATTATTATTTAAGCTGCTAAACGACTACAACTGTTAAACGTACTTATTATATATTTCTAAATACATACATATTAAAGATAAATAACACCCCGGCACAGAATAAACCATCATGCTCATCATGCATACAAATAAAAAATAATAATCAAAAGTGGATCATTTTTTTCGTAATTTTGTTTCTGATGCTGACCAAGCACATGAAACTCTTGCAGTTAATTTTTTAACACCTAATAATAAGTATAATAACTTTATAAGGTTACCGTCTTATTCTTGCAATTTATTTTGTACTTCTAGGTGCGGAACCATCACCTGCATATTTTAACATTCTTATGCACGGCAAAGATCCGGAGGTATTAGATGGCACTCAACTGGCAGCAGACTGGACTTTCTCAGGACTGCAGAAATTCGGACAGGGTCTGGAAGAGCGTTTGAGGGGTTTGAAATACCCAAGCAAGATTCTGGAAAAGGTAAACACATTTTTTATTATTCTATTAAATCTTCTCAAATTATATGGCACAATATCACTGAACAGCAGGTTGGACTGGTTTCGGCAATCATTGTATAGTGATTGAACAAGCAATAAAATAATATTAACCGTTGTTTAACATACATTGTTCGTTTTGGGCTCAAATTAGACTTGCAACTTTTAGGCTAAATATTAGTGGGATAGGTATCTGTAGCAGCATAGGCTTACGCAGGGGGGGATTTGGGAGTTAAAACCCCCCGAAATCACCGAGAGGTAGATATACAGTACACATTTGGCCGGTGTTTTAATCAATTGTACCACCTAACGCCCCCACCCCTCGCCCCCCGAAAAATAATCCAGGGTACACCCATGGGTAGCAGTTAAAACATTACCGTTTATATTTGGTTTCAGGTTAACATCGTTGAAATTCCCGGAATATTAGAAGTAAGGAAGCAAGTGTCACGTGTCTTCCCCTTCAACGACGCTTGCCAGTGGTTCATCGACCGCGCTGACATCATCTTCCTAGTGTATGATCCTTCCAAACTGGACGTAGGTCCAGAGACTGAAGCTATACTCGACCAACTCAAAGGCAGGGAGTCTCAGGTAAAAACTAGATTAAAGTATAATCGTAATCCGTGACAAGTTAGCCTTCTAGGTATTAAGGCGAAAAAACAAACAAAAGGTTGTGTAACCTTGGCATTAGATTATCTGATTCCCTTGCATAATTTTTGTCAATTTTTGTTACTAGACACGCATTGTGTTGAACAAGGCAGACTCAGTGAAACCGGAGGAGTTGATGCGCGTCCAAAGCGCGTTGATCTGGAACATTTCTCCATTGATGAGCTCAGCGCAGCCACCAGTCATGTACACAGTTTCACTGTGGTCGATGCCCTTCGAGCCGAGCGCGCCCGTGCGTCTGCTGCAAGCCCAGGAGCGTGAGCTGCTGAGGGATTTGCGACAGGCTATTGACAAGCGCATTGAGAACAAGATAGCCAGCGCTAGGAGATTCGCTGTGAGTACTTTAAGTATATTGTTTAATAATATGAGATTCGAATATTCTACATTTTTTCATTTTTTTTTTAAAGACGGCTCCCACATTAGGGTTCAAGCCCTGTGTCGCGGGGGACTTTACAAACATACAAGTCACGGATACAAAGTACACCCAGACTCGGAACAACAATTTGTGGATCACACAAAGTGGTGTCCCGTGTGGGAATCGAACCCACGTCCTCTTAGCAGTCGGATACCCTCCCACCGTGGTAACATATTCGAATTCTCACAGATTAGTACCATTTCCACACACAAAATAGTTTCTAGTTATTATTAAATATACCTTCAATCAATTGTAACGTTGGTTCCTTTAGTAATAGAGTTAACTTCTTACACTTCTAGAGAACATACAGATAATTTAAAATTAAATATTCGTCGTCTATTTATTACAGGTTCGCGTTAGGAATCATGCGAAGATGGTCGACTGCTATCTAACTACTTATTACAACCACAAAACAATATTCGGCAATAGGAAGCTCATCGCCGATGCCATTATTGAAAATCCTCAAAACTACCACATCTATGAGGGTCTCAGCACACTTACTAATATTTCCAGGTAAGAGTCTCCTTCACTAAAGCGTTCTTAAAAATGTTGACTTGACGATAAGTAATTGATTAATTATTGTTTGTGTTTAGGTACGACTTGCCAGACCCCGAGACGTACCGGGATTTCTTCCGGTTGAATCCCCTATTTGAGTTCTCGCAGCTGTCGGCGACGTGCACGTACTTCAGGGGCTGCCCGATCACGCGGCTCGACGTCGCCATCGCGTACGACCTGCCGGAGCTCGTGGGCAAGTACAAGAAGATGGTGGAGACCGCCACGCCCCAGGGCATGCCCAAGAGTTGATGGCTCTGCGAACGAACGAATCCTGCACCACACTTTACACCCGCTTTTTAATTTTAGCCAATTGGATTGGACATTATTTATTTCGGGCACATTTTGCATTTCTTCATCTAATCGGGCATCAAATCATTAGTTACTTTTTCGTTACATCGCATTTCTGTATTTATTTGTAATTTATTTGCTTAAAATAATCGCTTGTTCCTGTTTTTGATATGAATGACGTCGTAACGTATGATTTTATTGTGATTTTTTCGTGCGTTTATATAGTGGTGATGATAGAAAAGTAAAACGCAAGACAACTTCCAATCCTACTTTTGTCTTTTTATACATATTGTCTCAACATGCAATACATTACTAGTCATTACTGAAGAGTTTGTTAGTTTCTTTTGTATATCTTATTCAATAAGGTATGTACTTAAATGTGGGTATTCCTACGTCTAGATCTAATGAAATCCCGTACTTGTGCGGTGTTTACCGTAATATTTCTTTGTTAGTTATTAATGAGACACAATGTGACTATGTATTTAAGTAAAAACGAAATAAAACTCACCAGTGTTTTATTTCAACCATATTAGTAATGTACCATATTGGCAGGTACCCTCGATTACAAAATTACCTAAACGCATTATAGTTTAGAGACTGGACATTTAAACGGTCTTATCAAACTTACCGTACCAATAACCATTTTTCAGCATGTGCAAGCCGTGATGAAAAATACATATTGGTCATTAATAGAGAAGAAGGTTGGTTTATGTTATAGCTACCGGGATAGGCAATTTAAAGTGCGCGCCAAGCGTTAAGACTAAATCTACTATCTTTAGAAAGAAGGTTTTTTACATAAATCACAGCTCAACAATGATTGACGGGGCAGGGGGTGGGGAGATGAGCTCAGGATGAGCTGAGTCCGGTCCGGGGAAGAGGATTTAAGAAGTAACAATTACGACCGCCAGCTCACAGCATATCATGCTGGTGAGCGCAGCGTGATCTTAGAAGTTATTATACAAGCTAGGGACTGCAGCGCAATCTTAAAAGTTGATGCGCAATGGGACATTCAACGTGGTCTCGACGAGTGAGCGTGAACTTAGAAGCTAAGCGAGCAGTGGGCCGCAGCGTGATCCAAAAGTCACTGCACAAGAAGAGGGTACAGCGTGTATTTCATTGTGCTGGCTTTGAGGATTGCGCTGGGCCCCCTTAATAGGTGCCCCCCCCTGGGCATCGATTAAGGGGGCCCAGCACAATCCTTAACGTTGATGCGTGCGGACGCAGAGGAGTACTACTTGAACGTAAAAGTCACTGCGTAAACAGCGCGTAAGTAGAAGTTATTTTTTTTTTATTTTATAATATCTTTGGACAACTCACACAACGCCATCTGATCCCAAACTAAGCAGAGCTTGTACTATGGAAACCAGACAACTGATAAACATACTTATATATTTCTAAATACATACATATTATAGTTAGATAACACCCAGACACAGAATAAATCATCGTGCTCATCACACAAAGTTTTATTCTGGGTGGGGATCGAACCTCTTGCGTAGCAGTCGGATACACTCCCACCGCGCCACAGAGGCAGTCAAATATTGCATGAGCTCAAGCGCAACGTTCAGTTTAAAACCAGTGGGCGAGTTAGAGCCGCAGCGCGATCTCGCGGGTCCATCGTGTACTTTTATATCAAGAGCAGGGGACCTCAGCGTCAAACTTAAAATTCACCGCGAGCAGGGAGCTTATTTATTATTCACAAACATTGACGAAACTTATAGACTTTATGCATAAAGCACCTCAAGTATACGGGTCCCCATTTACCTAAAGTGTTGGCTATGCTTTTTATCTTTTGTGTGAGTCATGCGTATTTGCCTAGTCAAATGACTAGAACCATTGTAGTGCCTATAGTTAAAAATAAAACAGGCAATAGTGCAGATATAAAAAACTATAGGCCTATTTCCTTGGCTACCGTGATAGCGAAAGTGCTTGACAGCATGCATAGCAAATACATTCGAGTGCACGACAATCAGTTTGGCTTTTGAGCCGGGCTGTCCACGGAAAGTGCCATTCTGTCTCTTAAGTGGGCTGTCAGGTACTACATAGACCGGAAAACTCCTATTTATGCTTGTTTCCTCGATCTATCCAAAGCCTTTGATCTGGTCTCCTATAGTATTTTATGGAGTAAGCTTGAGAAAGCTAGAGTTCCTTCAGAACTAATAAGCACTCTGAAATGCTGATACGGAGGTCAGATCGATCAGGTTCGATGGGCTGGGGCCTTGTCGGAGCCGTATGGGTTGGAGTGTGAGGTAGGGTAGCCCCCCCTACCTCACACTCCAACCCATACCTCACCTACACTCTTTAATTTATATGTCAATGATGAACTGATCGAGACGCTCAGTAGAGAGCGAGCTGGTTGTTATGTTGACGGTGTATGTGTTAACAACATCAGTTACGCCGACGATATGGCATTAATGAGCGCCTCGGTTTGTGGTCTTCGGAAGCTGGTGGCTATCTGTGAAGACTATGCTAAACTTCATGGTTTAGTGTACAACGCCAGCAAAAGTAACATCATGGTCTTTGGTGTCGGCGGAGGGAGGTATCCTGAAACCATACCTCCAGTTAGGTTAAATGGAACACCCCTCACTAGAGTATATAAATTTAAGTACCTTGGACATATTTTAGCCGCTGACATGAAGGACAATGAAGACATTGAGAGAGAGCGGAGGGCACTGTCGGTTAGAGTGAATATCGCAGATTTGCACGCTGCTCACAAAATGTAAAAATAACCTTATTTCGTGCATACTGCACTTTTTTCTACACGTGCAGTCTGTGGGCAGATTATTCACAAAAATCGTACAGCCAACCACTGGGTGATGGAAAATAAAATAATGCAGATGCAGATGCTAGTTATACATGATTAATACAATCCATTATAAAAATAAAATATACACAAATACGTATACTTAAATACATAACATGTATACAAATATATTTAAATACATTACATACCTACATACAAATAAATGCATAACATTGAGGTATATGTTAAAGTAATTTTAGTGGCTAAGGTTGAGTATTTAGCTAATCCATCGAGTACAGTGCACGAACTTTCATCTTGAAATTGAAGCAATTTGAAGTCATTCTGATTTCGGGGGGCAGCGCATTCCAGAGTAAAACAGACAAATACATAATAATAATAATATTTTTATTGACAAAGTTGTGAATTCTCTGGGCCCTGAACTAGTGTGAACTGGGGGGCGATTCGCTAACTGTTCAACATCCTTACATCCAAGAGTTCAACGATGAAACATCCGATGTAAAGCGTTTCGTAGTCTGTTATAATGAAATTACAGCGAAGCGAAGCGATCATAGCGCTATCTCGTCCGCGCGACAGAATTTAGTAATAAGGCTTAGATAAATGTATGGATTTGGTATTCGCGATGCCAAAACATCCTCGCCTTCGCCGACATCCTCGCCCTCGCGCTCGCTTTTGGCTGTCAAATGGTAAAGCTATAAAATAGTAGCTTTCTCTCGGATGTGCTGTAAGATGCAGACCAAATGTGGTCTTTATTTCACATAATGGTTCAATATATTATACGTGGGTGTTATTATTATAATTATATCGTCGTTGAATTTGTGGCTTGTTAAATAATAAAGTATTATTTTCAGACTAGCTGTTCCGCGCAACTTCGTCTGCGTAAATTTTCCCCGTTTTTGCAACATTTTTCATTGCTGTTCCGCTCCCTATGGTCGTAGCGTGATGTTATATAGCCTATAGCCTTCCTCGATAAATGGGCTATCCATCAGTAAAAAAAATCAGTAGTAGTTCCTGAGATTATCGCGTTCAAACAAACAAACAAACTCTTTAGCTTTAAAATATACTAGCTGCGCCCCGCGGTTTCACCCGCGTAAGTCTACATTCTGTGGGAATATCGGGTTAAAAGTAGGCTATGTGTTGAGAGATATATTGTCTCTAGCTTGAATTATGTATGTGTATAGCCATTAATAATCACACCAATAATTTTACGATTTTACATTCACATTTAATCCGCATACCTACTCCGCAATAATAGTATCGCACACTCGATTTATCATTGTTGTAACTTTTAAAGTATTTGTCCAAATGATGTAGTATGAAAAACAAAGTTTATCTATTATATATATCAGAGGCAATAAAAATATTTATTTTGATATAGATCAATTTGTTACTAAGACATACGTATTAGAAATAAATTATCAATTTCTATTGTAATTATGGTTCACTATTTTGACGATAATTGCTTCCACCTAAGAGAAAGACATATGCTGTCGCGGACTTTTTTGTATGACTATTTATAATAAACATATCGTTGATACATTATATTTGTGAAACTTTAACGATATTTGTGGCGCACGCCAAAACATGTCGCCGATTGTAGATTTTTTTCCTACTTACTTGACACTTATCGTTATATTTTGGACAATTTACACAATATCTTTATAAATTATAGCCTATGTGTTATTCTGATGTATAAGCTAAATTATTGTAAAGTTTCATTAAAATCCATTCATTAGTTTTTGCGTGAAAGAGGAACAAACATCCACCCATCCACACTCACAAACATTCGGCTTTGTAATATTAGTAGGAAGTATGTAACTATGTATGTGACATATATAAAGACTAGCTGTCGCCCGCGGCTTTCCCCGCTTTTACACGGTTTACCCCGTTATGGGTTGATTTTCGCTTTCGATAAAAACGCTAAAATACGTGTTTCTTTATTTATAACCAAAAACCAATTTTCAATATAGATGAACACCAATTTTCACAGATCTTATTTCAAACTGATGGAGTTTCATACAATCTTGCAATCCCTATTTTACCCCCTTAGGGGTAGATTTTCCAAAAACGCTGAATTTGATATTTTTTTATAATAATGTAAAAGCTAAAAAGAAAATTTTACACATCTGAATTTAAAACTGACGGAGTTTCATACAATCCTGCTACCCCTATTTTACCCCTTTAGGATTTGATTTTCCAAAAACGTTGAAACACGTCTCACTTTATTTTAAATGAAAAAGCCATCTACGAAATTTAATAGATCTTACTTCAATCCTGACGGAGTTTCATACTTGTAACAACTATTTTACCCCCTTTAGGGTTGCTTTTTCAAAAACGCTGAAATACGTATTTCTTTATTTTAAACCCAAAATCCAAGTGCGAAATTTCTCAGACCACACCTTAGTAAGTTAGTTAGTTAGTTTTACCTGGGCGAATAAGAAAACCGCACAGACCACACCTTAAACTTAAAAACTGACGGAGTTTCACACATACTTGCAACCCCTAGTTTACTCCCTTAAAGTTTGATTTTCCAAAAACACTATTTTAAACGGAAAAGCTAAATACGAAATTTCACCGATCTAACACAAACCTGTAATCCCTATTTTACTAATATACCCTATTTGATTTTTTCATTATAAGATTTCTAAAAATTTGTCCCTTAGGGGGACAGAGCCAACAAGATAAAAGGCATCAACTGCCAAAGTTTCACGTTTGTAACCCTAGCGGTTTAGGCTCTGCGTTGATGAAATCAGGCAGTCAGGACAAGTGAAATGAATTATATCCATACTAATATTATAAATAGTAATAATAATATCTTGGGACAACTCACACAATGTCATCTGATCCCTAACTAAGCAGAGCTTGTACTATGGCAACCAGACAACTAATAAACATACTTATATATTTCTAAATATATACATATTATAGATAAATTACACCCAGACACAGAATAAACCAACGTGCTCATCACACAAAGTTTTATCCTGGGTGGGGATCGAACCCACGACCTCTTGCGTAGCAGTCGGAGACATTCCCACCGCGCCACAGATGTGAAAGTAACTCCGTCTATGTGTCTGTTACGCTTACACGCTCGAACAGCTAAACCGATTTAGATAAAATTTGGTATGGAGATGGTTTGAGTCCCGGGGAAGGACATAGGAAATATATTTTTATCGCTATAACCGACATCCACGCGGGCGGAGCCGCGGGCGAAATCTAGTGATATATATAATTTCTTGTATGAGTAGAATCTATACATATTATGTATAAATACTCTATACAAGAAATCAACACAGAAGAAACAATGGGATTATTCACGTCACAGCTTAGATTTTCAAACATTAAACGAGAAAAATAACATAAAGTAGGAATCTAGGCATCTACCTTATACTAGGTTATCTGAAAAAATATTTATTACAGCTACATTGGCAAAAGATAAATTATATAGAGAATGTATTAACTAAAACACTATACTGAACATCACAAAATCATAAGTAAACCATTAAGTAAATATTCCTGGTACTCAATACAACTTAACATAAGTAGGTACTTAACCTACCTAATGATTTAGCTAGAATACCCTAATCAAGCAGAAACTAAACAATAAGTCATGAAATACAATAACAACAAAACAGGAAATATAATAATTCATGACATTTAATTATGTTGGTTTATTTATATATTGCTTTTATTATATATAACAATATTTCACAAATAAAAAGTTACTTGTACGAACATTAAATAAATAAAGAAATTAATTTATATTATTACAGAGTAAAAACTAGCAACAGAAACCAGGGAAAGCTAGTTAGACTTAAAACAGTTGCTCTCACTCAAGATATTGCCTATTCAAACAATAATGGTGTTCATGAATTACATAGTTCTTACAAATTCTAGCAAAATTCCAACCCATGTCCAACAACACTTGGCTGTAGTACACCTTTGTACCTGAGTGATATTAGTAGTTATAACCAATAAAACAAGTCAATAAAAAATATGATTTATTTAAACACAAATACAATTAATATATTTTTTTATGAAGACCAAAGTATTTCTTTGAGCCGTCTACCACCGAATTAATACTCACAGCTTAAATAGTAATTTAATAAAATCACTGTACCGCTCCACATCAGTGAGGAGATTGGATTAATTGCTGTACAAAACGTAGTAAAACTTAATACCGGTAAAAGATACATATCAATTTCACAGTGCATGTTTGTTTATTTCAATGGGGCCTCAATATCACACTTAGCCTCTTGATTGTGCACTGTTAACAAAGGTTCACAGTTTATATTAAATGCAACATGTGATTTATTTTTTTGATGCATAGGTATAAATACCGATATCATTGAGGACTTTTTTGTTCTGGCTTTGATTTTAAGTAGGTCACCGCATTCACAATATCTTCTATAACACTGTGTTATCTTTTTATATCCATCACTGCAAGTAAAAAAACATGTTATTATTACCACCATTACAACTCATCACAATGTAAGAATTACACCTATACATAGACAACAGATAAATTCCTAAGACAAACTTAGTGAGTTCAAGTTTCTACATTTCTTTCAATTCTTTTATAAAGTAAACGTGACTGCCCGTTGAGCATGAGCATTAGTCATGCTCTGCAAATTGATTATTCTCTTTGTCAATTTCTTAATTGCATAGTTATAGGGTTGGCTACTATAACATCTTAACTTATCATAACAATAAACGTCTTCTAATAATTGAAATCAACTTACCTTCGACAGAATTAGGCCATTATTATTTGGTACAAGAATTTTATCCATTTATAGGTTAAGTTATTATTCTAACTCTCCATAACAGCGTAGCGTAGGTACTACGGAGTTAAGCTTATTCGAAGAAATATTTGATCATTTAGATTTAAAAAAGTATAAACTTTAAACAAACAAAACAAAGGAAAGTAAAATAAAATTGTGAGTAGTTGACATATTTATAAAATAAATGCTGACAAGCAGTGTGGCCAAACGACTATGTGAATTTTCCCCCAAAATTTATCAAAATTCTCCCAAAAAATAGTTTCTTGTGAAAAATATCATCAAGCAACACTAGTCAAGTGTGGATCGCTCGTGCGACGGGGGATGGGTGCATTTTAATGGTTTCTAAGCTAAAACATGCTACTAAAACAGCTTTATAAAGATTATTACGATTCGATTTTCCCCCCCATGGCCGAAAAACCTGTCCAAATTTGCAAGGAATCTATCCAATCTGGCAACAGTACTAATAAGTGACCAATTGTCATTTGCTCAGTGTTGACGTCAAAAAATATAACTTTATTATTTTCACATGTCCTAAACAATTAAATTAATAAATTGTGCACTATCTATTAAATACCCCACACTTTATAGTTAACCATTGTGTATTTAAATTCAATGAAAATCTAATAATAACTCTAAAATTCGTCAGTCGAGATTCTCGATTATAAATAAAATTATATGAAATTTGAAATATTGCAACACCGTAACATCCTAGACAACATCCGTGCGTTATCACAACCGAGACATCGTCGACGAGCATTTGGTTATTTACGAATTTGGTTTCTGACATCGATGCTTACATCCGTGATGTCTAGGTTGCAGCATCGGTGAGCTCGTCGTTGTAGACATCTTTGATGTGACGCTTAGCGAATCGACTAGCTGTATTTCAGAGTCCAGTGTCTTCGCCTTATAGTATAAGTACAATGTTATGTCATTATTTTAATTATGTTATACAAACAAAGGATATAATATCTATCTTAGTGTTACTAGACATTTGTGTGTTGTGTGTGTGCGCGTGAGTGTGTGTGTGTGTGTGTGTGTGTGTGTGCGCCTGTGAGTGTGTGTGTGTGTGTGTGTGTGTGTGTGTGTGTGTGTGTTTGTTACATTAGTAGACCTTTTTAAGTATCATATTCTCAATATCATCGTAGCTGAATTATTTTAGCCATTCTATTAAATGTGACTTGAATTTAAACCTTTTATATTTTTTTAATATCTTTATAAATCTTCATATATTTATAAATATCTTTATATATTTATATACACAAATACAAATCATTTAATCGCCTAATATGGGTAGTACAAGTTGGTGAAAGGTAATTTGAATCCACATATTAGCCATTACTGGCATGCGACATGGTAAAACGGATTACATAATATATAAACTATCATAAAATATTAATGTAGGTACATGCAAATTTAAATTAAATATCGTTAAGTTTATACACAGATTAAGACAAAATAAAATACATATAACGATTGCATTCAGGTTAACCTAGAAGAAGCCAAGTAGGTATTCCTGTACGCTATAGGTAATAACACTTTTCTGATAACCATGCATATAACTTTTTTCGAAATGTATGTAACGGGAAATCCTTGAGTTGATGAGGTAGCCCGTTATACATTTTTATAGACATCGGGTAACAATTTCTTTTGTACTGCTCGGTGTTCATACTAGGGAGGAAGATACGATCGGGATAGCGGGTGTTAAAATTACAATAGTCGCCAAATGTTATGTATATGAATTTTTGTTGGACTTATGAAAGACACAACTCTCAATATAGATGGACGGTGCCGTTAGCAATTTTAGTTGTTTAAAAAAGGGTTTGCATAAAGTCAGTTGATCTACATCACATATTGCTCTAACCCATTGTTTTTGTGTTAAGAACACGCGATTGAAGTCAACCGAACCACCCCATAACAATATTCCGTAGGTACCTATATATTTGATACGGCATATCCGTGGTAAGCTTGAAGAGCTATCTGTTGGCTCGTGATTTTTGTAAGCCGCCAGAGTGCATAAACATATTTATTTAACTTTAGGCATATTTTATTTATGTGGGATTTCCACGATAGTTGGTTATCTAGTAGATGTAGAGTAGACAACGGCAGTAGATCATGATTTAGATAGTCGAACGCCCTCATCAAAGAAGACAACTCATGTGTTTATTTTTTTATCAATGTGAAAGATGATGAAAATCTTTACTACGGTTGGAGCACAAGTATTGAAAATTAAAAGATATGTAAAAGGGGCTAGTAGCAAAATTATGAAAAGAATAAAGAGTAGTAAGAACGTGTAAACTACGGGCTGACGATTAAGGAGCCATTTATGTTCGGAACGCTAAGAAGACACATAGTCAAACTTACGAAGATTCAAAATGAATTGAATATAATTATTTAGAAGTTGGTCGTATTTATAATAAAAACAAAAATTCTTTATTGACTTAGGAAGCAAAATACTAGTCTTGTGCTTGTGAAAATTCGATTCTACACTGTTCACAAACTATAGGTAAAGGCGGAGAAAAGAACGAGGCAACAAAAACTCGCGACCACTCTTTTCAAATTGCCAATGTTTCTATAACTGCCAATTTAAACGAACGTATCAATACCCTAACCATGCAGTTAATGAGCGCTCATCAGGAGATCGAAAACCTTAACATAGAGAATACACGATTGAAAACCGATTTGGAAAGTTCTTATAAGAAGATAGAAACCTTTAAAAAAATATGCTCAACGCCTGACAGAAAATCTGCAACACCACTATCAGCACGTAAAAGAAATTACCTACCTAATTGCGTGAATGCCATGTACAACGCCCAATTAAGGCTACAAGCGGCAAATCAAGATACTAACTTGGCAACTATTACCTGTAATAAGGAAACACAAACAGAACCGCCAATGCAGAATACATTAGACAATATTATATCAACTAAGCAGAGAAATAAATTGATACAAAATCCGGAACAAATAACTTTCGCGCACGCACCAAAAGACACAGACAACTCAACACTCCGAAACACAGATGACGTAACCTCTCACCCTCACGACACTGAACGCCCAACATATCAAGAGGGATGTAATAATATATGTATACTTAGTGACAATAATGTAAACAGGTTCATAAAAAGTGCTTTAAATAATTTTATAAACGCTAAAATCTGTCATTACTGCTCCCCAAATGCAGGGGTACTGGAACTTCTCGGAACGCTAGACAAAAAAGTTGTTAATTTTACATTGAGAGATTACTGCATTGTTTTCATAGGCAAAAGAGACTTCTTGCTTTCTAAAGATTATAATGAACTAGTAAATAAAATTAAGTCTAAACTGGAAAAAATAACTCACACCAATGTCATTGTATGTAGTCCTAATTTTAAGTTAAACTATAATGCAAATTTGTTTAACAGAAGAGTAGAATAGAAGCATTCAATCGACTTCTGTACCTAAGCAATCAGAGATTTAAATACTGCTATACATTTGATACTAACAGACCTCTGAGTTATAATTACGAAATGTTTTCTAAACACACAGGTAATATAAATAACAGGGCTACCTCTGTTATCTTCCAACAAATAAAAGAATACATAACTTATTTTGAAACGAATTACTGTACCATAAAATCTGCGAAAAAAGAGGACAATAATATTTATTTCGTCCAGAAAAATAATTTTGAATATAATTTTACAATCTTTCATCAAAACATTGCCGGCGCAATAAATAAAAGTGAGGAATTAACATTAGCGATTAAAGAGTTGTCCGAAAAATGTCCTAAAATAGAGGTAGTATGCTTAACAGAAACGTTTATTAAAAAAGATACCGAAATGCTTTTAAAGATTCCGGGTTACAAATTAGCGGCATCATACTCGCGTGATGTAAAAAGAGGGGGAGTATGCATATTAATAAATAAAAATATAACATATACAACTTTAACTAACATAAATGACTTGGCTTGTAAACTTATTTTTGAATGTTGTGGCATTCAAATAAATAAAATGGTAATTATTTGTCTATACAGAACTCCTAACTGCAACATACATTTATTTCTTGAAAAACTAGAACAGTTACTGGTAAGACTCTCTAGAAAGCCTGTAAAAATTGTAATTTGTGGCGATTGGAATTTGGACATTTTAAAGCCTAACAAAAGCTGCGATGAGTTAAAAAGTATTTTAAAAAACTTTAATCTAGTATTACTTATATTAGAACACCAACACGAAAATTGTCATGTTTAGATCAGATAGCGAGTAACTTCAAACAAGCCAAAGCAGATGTGCATCACCTTGCCTTGTCTGACCACGAAACAGGGCAAACCCTATCGATAAAAGATGTTAAACTGAACAAAAAATGTACTTGGTTTGAAACTATTAGGGATTATTGTAGCGAAAATATAAACAAATTTTGCACATGTTTATCGTCGCTTACTTTTTCAAACGTATACGAAATTAATAATTTGGAAGAAGCATTCACCGAGTTTCACACTACGTTTAAATTATTTTTCGATTTATGCTTCCCCATCAAAATTATAAAGATTTCTAATAAAAAAGGAAACCACAAGTGGCTGACTAAGGGTATAAAAATATGTTGTATAAAAAAAGGTATCTCTATCTTAATCAACTGCATAACAGAATAAATGCCAAAAAACAGCAGAAAAAATATAAAACCTATAGTAACATACTGAAGAGATGTATATACAAATCTAGACAGCTACAAAGCAACAAGTATATTGTGAAAAATAAAAATAAATGTAAAGCCACATGGACATTGATCAATGAAAACATAAACGAACTAAACATGAAAACGCAAATTAACAGCATAATAAAAAATAATAAAAAATATGAAAACCCTCAGGAAATAAGTGACTTATTTAATACATTTTATATAGAATTAACTAATAACAATAATTACAATTACAATACTAGTGACATAAATCTAACAATGACTAATAATAATGAATGTACAATATTTCTAAAACCAACAAGTTCTATGGAAGTATATCACATAATTAGAAGTCTTAACAACACTAACGCATCAGGAATAGATGAAATAACAACAAAAGCGATTAAACTCTGTGCTTCATTATAAGTGAACCTCTAAGCCATTTAATTAACTTAACCTTTGAAGAAGGTACATTCCCAAATCTATTAAAAAGATCGATAGTCAGGCCAGTTTTCAAGAAGGGTGATACGTCTGACATGAATAACTACCGTCCAGTGACATTGATACCAGTTATGTCAAAAATATTTGAAAAAGCTTTGTTGAAAAGACTTCAAGAGTTTACTGCAAAACATTCCATACTTAAAAACGAACAATTTGGTTTTAGACATAAAAGCACCACTTCATTAGCATGCTTCAATTTAATTAAAATTGTTACAAAAGCACTAGATGATGGCTTACCAGTTTCGGCAGTTTTCCTAGACATGAGTAAGGCATTCGATTTTGTTGACCACTAGGTGCTCTTACACAAGTTAGAGAAATATGGAATGAGAGGAAAAGCGAATGACTGGTTGAATAAATATCTTAGTGGTAGAGTACAATGTGTAGAAGTCAATAAAATTTTCAAAGAAAGGAAGAAAAAGTATAGAAGTGAATACATCCAGAATAACTATGGAGTACCGCAGGGCAGTGTATTGGGCCCATTTTTATTCAATATGTATATTAATGATCTTCCAAACGTCACTAGCCACGACGTAATCTTATTTGCCGATGACACAACCCTTATTGTAAAAGCTAAAAAAGAAGATATATACGAACTTGAAATAAACAATGCCTTAAATGACATCATAAGATGGTTAAACACTAATAATTTACAAATAAATATAGAAAAAACAAAAATGATCCAATTTCAAACATACAGTAAAAAACTTTTGCCATTAAATGTAACATGTAAAGACGTTGTCATCGAGCAAGTTGAAAGCACTAAATTTTTGGGCATAAACTTAGACCGGCATTGTAGTTGGAAAACACACGTCGAGTACGTTTGTGACAAACTTGACAGATTTGTATTCGCACTAAAAAGATTAAGACTCACGGTGTCAATTGAAGCAGCTATCTGTGCATATTATGGATATGTCTCATCACTTCTATCATACGGTCTTGTATTGTGGGGTAATTCGGTGGAAATTGGGAAAGTATTTAGAGCACAAAAAAAATGTGTGCGCGCAATACATGGCGCCAGGTTTACGGATAGTTGCAAACCATTGTTTAAAAAGTATAATATTTTAACATTGCCTTGTATGTACATTAAGGAACAATGTCTATTTGTACGCCAATACCCGGAATACTTTACAAAACATGTAGATGTAACTAAGTGAAATGTAGACCCTAGAAATAAATATAAGCTCTGTATACCAAAATGTAGACTAGAATTGTATAAAAGGAACTCATATCTAAATGCTATTAAGTTATATAACAAATTGCCCAATTCGTTAGACTTACCTGTAACAATGTTTAAAAACCAACTAACGGATTGGTTAAATGATAAGTGTTTTTATGATCAAAATGAATTTATGAGATTTCGAGAATTAATAAATTGACATTGGATTGCAACAACTAATTGATGCTGAAATTATTTATTTTGACATAATTTATTTTCATTTTTTTTTTTCAATAAGACCAATTTAGTTTTATTTTATTTATTATTACAATTCCATTTTTTTTATTATTGCAATTTTTGATTTTATTTATTTTATTAATTCCATGACTTATGAAACTTTTTAAATTTTGACATCAGTTAATTAATTTAATGTTAATCATAATTAAGGTAATGTGATCTAATTATTTATGAAAATGTAAAACTAAAATAATATTTGCACGCCTCGTAGTGGCAGAATGTAAATGGGACAATTTATATGTAAGATCTTACTAATGTACACCTGCATTCTGGCAAATAAATGAATTATTATTATTATTATTATTAGAAACATTCATTATGGTGGCAGCACCTTACATGCGTAAACGCAGCAGGTGGAATGAAAAAATATTTATGAAAATGAAAAAAATATTTATTGCAGCAATAGATACAGTATTACATTAAATGCAAAGATACAATAATTCATAATCTAAAGCTGGGTGGACATTTACTGCTGTATTACTGTTGGTCTTCTCTCTAGGCTAGCCTGTATCGAGGAGACCGTATGTTAACTCGTATCTAATTAGCTACCATTGTTACATTTTTTTTTATACTGATGCATAAACAAGAGATAAAAAACTCAGTGTAGGGTTCCGCAGCCTTGAACAATTTCATCAGCAAAATGTTTTTCCCAAGTCCCTTTTGTTGAAAAACGCAGTTTTTCGGCAATAACTCAATGACGGTATATCCGATCTTATCCGAAATAATTTTAATTTAAAGTAACTATTTATATTATGTTTTATCTTTGTATTTTTCCCATATTTAGGTCACGCGGTTTAAAAGTTAATAATAATAATTTTAACCTGTTTCCGTGGATAGCCCCGCCCTAAATCCTAACTGGGCATCATTCAGGGTTATATGGTTTTGAAGCTGTTTCGCAAGCACACTGCCCAACACTTTAGCTTTATGGTTGCCAACAATATGGGTCTGTAGTTTTTAACATCAGAAGCATCTACTGTACGGTCCTTCGCTATCAGTACCACCAAGGTCCACAGTCGTTGCCCTTTGAGATAACGACTCACCTGACGACCCCAATGGATACGCGACTTTAAAATGTTTTTTAAACATCTCTACTCGACTGACGCTGGGTTAAACAACCTTTTGCGCCACAACAACGCTACACCTCGGAACGGAATTCCGCGAAGATTCGCCGTTCCTGTGTCCACAGCTGACTTTCCTGTGTGTTGGAATTCAGGATCAATACTACGCAGAAAAGGGACATTCTGATGAGAATGTATCAATCATATTTTACTAGGTGGATCCTTGGGTTATATGTTCACCAAGAGTTGGATGGAAAAAACAAAATCAACTGAATGGACAATCTTCCATAAACCATGGTATAGGCGAAGTTTATTTATACTTCAGATAAAATAAAAACTACTAGATATGAACGACGTGACGTCATCAAGAAGAAAACCTATACCTATATCTAATTACGTTGCCAATGAAAAAGAAAAGGATGAAAACATTTTTTTGTCTTTATCAAAGTAGCCGGTTTTTAGAGTTAAATCGTAGCCAAAATGGCAATAACGGGACCCTTAGTTTCGTCATGTCCGTCTGTCTGTTTGGCTGTCTGTCAGTCTCTCTCTCTCTGTCACAGGCATTTTACACAGAGACTTCTCACTGAATATTGATGAAATTTGGTGAAAATGTCTTATAGTGGCCGCTACTTAGTTTGATAGGTAAATAATAAAAATAAATATTTTTAGGAGGGGCACTCTATAAAGGGTGATTTTTTAAGAGGTATAGGATTTGATTTTCAAAAAAAACACAAAAAAATTGAAAAATTTGATGAAATCTTTATTGGAATCGATAGAACGATCAATATAATTTAATGTTTGAAGATGATTTCATGCAAATGCTGGCCGCGGCTCCGGTTTAGATGGCCCATTCGCAAGGCCCAATTTCGGCACACTCTCTCCAACATATCAGCCGGTATATCACGAATAAATGCTTCAATATTGGCTTCCAGTGCGTCAATCGTTGCTGGTTTATCCCTGTAGACATGAGTCTTAACATGGCCCCACAAGAAATAGTCCAAATGCGTTAGATCACACGATCTAGGCGGCCAATTGACGGGCCCAAAACGTGAGATAAACTGTTCACCGAAGGCGGCTCTCAATTGGGCCATTGTTTCGCGTGCCGTGTGGCATGTGGCACCGTCTTGTTGAAACCACATGTCAGGCATGTTCAATTCTTCCATTTTGGGCAAAAAAAAATCGCCAATCATCACACGGTAGCGCTCGCCATTCACAGTAACGTTACGGCCATTGTCGTCTTTGAAAAAGTACGGCCCGATGATGCCACCGGCCCATAATCCACACCAAACAGTACATTTTTCGGGATGCAGTGGTAGTTCTTGCAATGCTTCTGGCTGGTCTTCACTCCAGATGCGGCAATTGAATCGGTTGTTTTCCAAATCACACATGTCCAAAAATTGAATTTTTTTTTTAGTGTGGCAATATCATCGTTAATGTTACGTTCAACTTTTTTCAATTCTTAAACTCACTTGTCCCATTTTCTAAGGCTACGTAAAAAATGATTTGTTTTCCAAACATCTCTAGTCCAGGACTTGTGCTTTTTGGTAACCAAACGCAAGAAAAATGAAATGTCATTTTGACATATGTTGTTGACAGCCGAACCGTTCATTCGCAACGAATATAGCCTCGTAAGGCCCAAAGTCCTTTTTAAAAGAATAAAAAAATAATCAGTTCAGACCCAGTACCTATTTTTGTTACACCTCCATACAGACCCAAGTCCTTTTAAAAGGTCCATTTTAAATTTCACATTTTAAATTCAAATTTCGCGCCGTACGTATTTTTTTGACAGTAGTAGGCATACCAGGAAATATATTTTATCTGTTACCGGAACTTATTACTGATTGGGTGGTAAAATAAATACTAGCCGCCATTCTTTCCGTGACAAGATGTCAAACTTGTGGAGACCGGGTAAGTAAATCATAATTTATCTCAGTAATTTACATGTTTTTCACGTAAATGTTATTAAAAAATAGTATTTAAGCATATTGGCCCTTATTAAATATATCGCTTGCTCGGAAGAATACTGTATTATGTCAAAATTTGGCGCTAACTGACTTAATAATACTATCCAGCTAAAAAAAGTACGTATTTCCTTTTGAATAAGGTCGAAATTGCTGACGCCTTAAATGAGCCAATTAGAAGAGTTACATCACTATCCCTCTCGCTCTTTTCTATCCCCAGAACAAGGAATAACGACACGTTCAGTCTTGCTCCTGATTTAAAACCAGTCCGACGCGTGTTGTCGTAGGTCACAACGTATTAAGTACTATTAATACAAAGATTATATTATACTTCAAGAAGAAAAGTGTATTTTTGTGATTTCTTCTTGTATTCTTCATAAAGTAAGTATTTTATTTTCTCATTTTTACTTAGAATATAGTTTTAACATGAAAATTAACCTGTATTCTTCACAATAGTATAATGCCTAACATAGTTGGCGTTCAAACGTACAAAGTATCATTTTGAGTTACGCCTGTGATCTATTAAAAGTTTTGCTTATTTTTTTGTTTACTACGTTATTCACCGTAAATTGTAACATAATGAAGTATTATTGCATAATGTGTCTCTGTTCATTTGAATTTAAAGTGATGTCAATGTATCAACGTAAAAAACTACGATGTTCTGCTTGCAACTAATTAATTTACGTAGCAGTATCTCTAATTCAGTCTTTAATCTTCAGTTATTTATTTTTTATTTCAGAATGATACCACAGAAAAGACTGGCGTATATTCGGCGATGTATAGAAAATCAGGGTGAAACATCGAATAACAGTCAGTATAATTTGAACTCACTATCTCTATATTTTTTTATACATATTATTAGATCACTATTCCTTTATTTTATTTATTTATATAATAGGTATATTTATTTACCATACAATTATTATTTATATTTCAGGCATATCTAACACTGAAGATCCAAGCAAAGCTGATAAAAGTGATGAGTCCGATTTCGATTCAGACGACAGCGTTAAAGACCCGAACTTTAGACACAGATCAGCATCAAAATCATCAACGGATTCGACCTCATCTACCAGCAGTAGCAGTTCATCATCCAGCACTAGCAGTTCGTCATCTTTAAGTACACGGTCACATTCCTCCCACAGGGAAAACATTCCACCGGCGGCATTACACTCCTCTAACTTCGAAATAATTTCACCTGCATTACACTCCTCTTGTAGCGAAAATCCACTTTCTCAGCTTGAAAACTTAGATTCTAATAAAAAGCTCACACGAAAACGGCAACGAAATGTTAGCAATTGGAAATCAGAAGTCGCAAAACGTTTAAGAAACACAGGTCAAAGCTACACATCAAAAAAACTAAAAAAAGTCATTCCAGCCAGAACAGTAGGGCCACCATGTGGTGAAAAGTGTCGCCTAAAATGTTCTGCAAATGTATCTGAAGAAGAAAGAAGGAATATTTTTGATGAATATTACAATTTGGGCAATATAACGATGCAGAGACAATATATCATTAACAGCACTACTATTATTAAACCGAAATATAGATACACAAATGCTACAAATCCTAGGCAGAACAACAATGCATTTCATTTTTGTGTTCAAAATAGTAAAGTGCGTGTTTGTAAAACATTTTTTAAATCCACACTTGCCTTAAATGACCGCGTAATAAGGACCGCGTTTGAAAAGCGAATACCTTCTCTAAGTAATGTTGTAGCTGCAGATGGCAGAGGGAAGCATGGAAATCATGCCAAAATACCGGATATCATTAAATCTGAAATAAGGGAGCACATACAATCTATTCCCACTATGGATAGCCATTACTGTCGCAGTAATACCTACTAATAAGCTTTATATTGATGGCAGTAAAACATTGATTGATCTTCACAGAGATTACGTTAAGTTATGTCAGACTGAATATAAGCCATATGGTAACTATGTTTTGTATAGCCATATATTCAATAATGAATATAATATTGCCTTTTATTCACCTAAAAAAGACAGGTGTGACACTTGTGAGGCTTTCATGAATGCTACCGGAGAAGATAAAGAACGGCTTCGAGTTGAATATGATACACATTTAGTTGAAAAAGAGCTATCGAGAGTCGAGAAGGAACAAGACAAATTGAAAGGGAGCAGTGTGGTAGTTGCTGTCTATGACTTGCAAGCAACAATGCCTTGTCCAAGGGGAGACGTAAGTAGCTTTTATTACATCTCCAAATTAAATGTTCTAAATTTTACAATAACTGATTTGAAAACACGAGATGTTTACTGTAATGTATGGGACGAAAGTCATGGCAATCGTGGTGTGAATGAGATTGCAACATGCGTTTGGAATTATCTTAACCAGCTAGACATTAAGGCTGAGCAATCAATAGATGTAATATTCTACAGTGATAATTGCTGCGGGCAACAGAAAAACCGTTTTATGATTTCAATGTATATCTTGGCAGTAAATAAATTTAGAAATATTGGTTCGATCACCCACAAATTTTTAATTAAGGGACATACCCAAAATGAGGGTGACAATTGCCATTCTCTAATTGAAAGAAAAATTAAAAAGTCCCTTCGCTCAAGTGCAATATATTCACCTGCACAGTATTTTACTTTAATTAGAACTGCCAAATCTAACGGAAAGCCATTTATAGTTAATGAATTAATTTACGATAACTTTCGCGATTTTAAGGAAGTGTCACCAAAGATTGGAAAAAACTTTTCCAAAAATATTCAAAATGAATCTGTAAAAATGAATGATATCAGTGTTATTTTTGTGTCCAAATCGGACCCTGAATCTTTTTTTTATAAAACATCTTACTCTGACACATCTTATAAGCAATAAAAGTGTCAGGCTCCACTCGGAGCACTCAAAGTGAGTTAATGTCACTGAATTTATCTGCAGCCTATTCAGAGAGGATTAAAATTGCAAGCAAAAAGAAACAAGGTCTGTTGAAATTAGTTGAAAAAAACATAATTCCTAAATACTATGAAGATTTTTACCAAAATTTATAAGTAAATTTTACCTATTTTAGATTAGATTTCAGATTTTTATTATTGTTACTTTTGATTATTAAGAATTATGTTTTTTTTTTTCAACAAAGATTGTTGTAGATGTCATTATTATTTTTTATTTTTGTTTATTGAAAAAAAATGAGACTGACTATAGTATGACCATTAGTGCTGTGCACTCCCTGAGGTATGCGCGCGGTGAGACGGGGGGGTTAGAATCGGCTGCTGCGCTGTCAGTGCGCCGTCAACGCTTGTGACGGCAGGTAGTGTTATTTGTATCGGACTGTCTATGTCAGACGCACACGAGATAAATATTCAAAGATGGGTCGTGCGTTATCTCGTGATATGAAGACTGTCATTTTTAAGGTGGCTGAATATTTTAAGAAAAGAAAAGCAGACAAAGAAAGCTTTGAATTTAAAAATGACGTGAATATTGCTAAAATCGTTGCGGAGGCTACGGGATACAGCAAAAGAACCGTACATAATGTGATTTCTGCGGGCTATTTATCAATTGAAAATTCAAGCCAATTAAAATTTCAATCGCCAAAAAAACCAAAAGTTCTAAAGAAAAAACACGTTGTGGATGATTTTGACCTTGGAGTTATCAGAAGAAAAATTCATCAGTTTTACGAAGTTGAAAAAAAAATACCAAGTGTCCGTAAGTTACTATCAAGTTTGAGACAGGATGGCATATTGAATTGTGGACGGGAATATTTAAGACAGCTTTTACACAAAATGGGCTACCGTTACAAAAAATGCAAATCAAAGAGACATCTCCTTATAGAGCAGCCTAATATTACAGTGTGGCGGAAAAAATATCTTACACAAA
The DNA here is from genome assembly GCA_945859575.2 of Herminia tarsipennalis. NCBI lineage: Eukaryota > Metazoa > Arthropoda > Insecta > Lepidoptera > Erebidae > Herminia > Herminia tarsipennalis. The sequence continues at coordinate 10,330,893 of OX243852.2, forward strand.
TCAGAAATTACAGAACGGAAAACCGAAACATATATTTTCTTGATGAAACATACATCAACGCCAGTCACCATGCCAGCAAATGTTGGCAATCATCGTCAGAACCCGGTATTCATGCTGATATTGGGAAAGGACGGCGACTAGTAATACTCCACGCTGGGTGTCGAAATGGCTTAGTGGATGATACATTGACTATATTCAAATCCGATGCTAGAACCGGTGACTATCATGGAGATATGAGCGGACCTACTTTTTATAAGTGGGTAGATGAAAAGTTAAAAGATAAGTTGCTGCCGAATTCTGTGGTTGTAATGGACAACGCGTCTTACCACAGCGTTCAGATTGAGAAGAAACCAACTATATCAAGCCTCAAAAGTGAAATGCAGAACTGGTTGCTACGCCATAATGTAGAATTTTCAGGAACCATGTCAAAGGCTCAACTGCTACTTCTTATCAAAAATACACAAAAAGAACCCGTGTATAGAATTGACGAACTCCTGAAAGCCAGTGGACACACTGTTCTGCGTTTACCTCCGTACCATCCAGATTTAAATCCAATCGAGTTGGTCTGGGCTGATATTAAAAACAACATAGCCCAAAACTATATTAATTCTTCTCTAGACGAAAAGATAATCTTATTGGATAAATTGTTTTCGGAATTCACGGCGGAAAAATGGCAGAAATGCGACGATCATGTCCAGAAAAATGAAAATGATTACTGGAGTCGCGATAGTAGGTTCGATAATGTTATCGATTCATTCATAATAAATTTGCAAGACTCTGATTCAAGTTCCGGTGGCGAAGAGGAAGATGAAGATGATGACGAAATGGAAGATGAAGTTGAAACAGAATCTATGTCAGAATAACTTTCGTTAGAATATATAATTGTTTGTAAATATAAAAAATGTTTAATAAAACAAGTCCTGTTGTGAATTATAACTTTCAATTCTTATTTATCACCTGCATATTTTTAATAAAATATGAGTATATTTGGGTTACATTTTAATCAACAAAGTAAGTATATATTACAGATAGATAGCCTCCGACCAACGCAACGTCCCGCCACAAGTCTTGCCTTAGAAATGCAAACTGATATCGTAAGATCTGTCCGACATGTATCGACCTCATGTGAACTCATGCACTTTTTTCTTCGCCCCCCACCTCGCCGTGCATACCTCAGGGAGTGCACAGCACTAATGGCCACACTATAGTTGATTATTTTCTGTCAAACTTTAAACTACTTATTTGATAATTAATATTGTTCTTGATACAAGACAGGGTAGAATTTATTATTTCGTTCTTATTTTTTATTGTTTTCTGTTCTATTTTAACTACCGTTGATTTTTGATAATTATTATTGTTTTTAATACAAAGACTAGAATATATTATTTCGTCCCTAAGTTTAAGCCAAAAAATGTTTTGTTACTTAACTTTTGATTGTGATCATCAGATTTTAATAACCTAAGATTGATGTTAATATGTTTTTCTAATAAATGAATGAGAATTGATTTATTTCTAATATTTTTTTCTTTACTTTAATTACATTTAAAAATATATAAATCCTTTTTTCTTCTTAAACTAGACATCTTGAATAAAAATAATACTCAGCAGAATACAGTCACAAGTAGTACCAACCATAATAAAAGTATAAATAACTAAAAAAAAAAAGATATAATAAGCAATGTCTTTATAATAAATAATAGAGTATAGACTAATCCATGTTTTTTAAAAAAAAAAACCACTGTATATAGTATAAAAATATCACAATATTTGCAATTAAAAGCTTTAATCGCTTCTCCTGAAAAAGTATACTTTTTGAGTTAATACAGTATTCTTGCGGGCAAGCGATATTTAGTTTTGTAAATTATTATCAAAATAAGTTTATATTGTTACTAAAAGTTTTTGATACTTTTTAAAGTACTGTGGGTTATTGCTTAAAAAAGTAGTTTTGATTTTGAACCTTTTTATAGGCCTTTGGGTTTATATACCTACATTAATTGAAATTTATCTTAAGTTATAGTAGTAAAATGTCTTGTGTTATAAATATTTTACAGATGAGTTTCGTTATTTTTTTTACTCTGCGGGTACTGCTAAAACTTTTTAATTCATTTTCAGGTTTAAAGGAAGACGAAATAGCAACTTTTTTAGATAATTCCGATAATGAATACGAAATTGGTGGTACAAATGATGTTGATGATGACGCAATTGACGAAATCTACGATCTACCTATGCAAGCTGGTGATTTTTCTGATTCGGGGTCGTCGAGTGTCAGACTGTCGAACTTAGAATCTAGTGATTCAGGTTCAGAGTCTAACCATTCCGATGCAGGCCCCATATTACAAGAAACAGTACGAGGCCACGGACGTCGAGGTCGTGGTGTGCAAAGAAGAGGATCCAGACGAGAATCAAGAAGAATGACAACCAATGGAAATTCATCTGTGCCATCTTCGACTAACACGGAACACGCTGGATGGTCTGTTAAAACTTTTAATCCACTCGTTTTTCCACGAATTGAACCCTCGTATCTGCCAATAGATGAAAGTTCATTTATTGATAAATTTTATTACTTCAAACATTGTATTGATGACGAATTAATTGAGCTGATGGTACTTAAAACTAACCAGACTTACTTCGCAAAAAATGGTAAATGTCTTGGCCTTAATGCCAAGGAGTTATATAAATATCTTGGCATAACTTTAGTTATGTCATGTATACAATACCCACAATTACGAATGTATTGGCAAAATGAATTTCGTGTACCCTTAGTAGCAGATAATATGGCTCGAAATAGATTCTTCATATTGCGAAATTCAATAAAATTTGTATTTGACGATAACATTTCACGACAGGAAAAGGATAAGGATAGACTTTGGAAAGTAAGACCATTGATATCTAAGGTTCAAAATAGTTGTAGGACTTTAGACAGGAGTACTGCTATATGTATTGATGAAATGATTATACCTTTCTGTGGCATTTGTGGTATTAAACAGTACTGCCCGGGAAAGCCAAACCCGACTGGACTAAAAGCGTTTGTGTTGGCTAATCCAGATGGCACAATATGTGACTTTTGCATTTATCAGGGAGAAACAACTTATCCTGAATACACCAACACCACTTATAGCCTATCAGAGAAAGCAGTTTTAAATTTGACTGACAATTTGGTTCCTGGACACACAGTGTATTTCGATAGATATTTTACTGGTTATAAACTCGCAGAACAACTTTTAGCGAAAGGAATAATGTGTGCCGGTACCCTTATGAAAAACCGTATTCCTGCTCCTGTAAGACCATTATTGATGGAAGATAGGGATATGAAAAGAATGGGCAGAGGCACGATGCAGGTTGTAGTGAAAGATAGCAATGATTTTGCTATAACTAAATGGTACGATAGCAAAGGCATTACTTTTCTGTCAACTGTGCATGCCGATCAAACCATCGACACTTGCCAAAGGTGGAGCAAGAAAGATAGGCAGTGTCAGACTGTCAACAGGCCTGAAGTCGTTAAAGCTTACAACACCAACATGGGAGGAGTCGATTTAGCTGATCGACTATTATCAGTTTGCCCCTTTCGATACAGAACCAAAAAATGGACACAACGGTTTGCAGCACATATGATAGATATGACTGTTTCCAATTCCTGGCTCGTATTCAAAAAACACGAATTAGGTCGAAAAGTTCCAGCAAAAAAAATTCAACAGCTGAGATCATATATACTCGAATTGGCTAAAAGTATGATAAATTTAGAAGAAGAAGATTTAGTTCCTGCTGCTGAGACTGATGACGAAAATGAACAACAGAATATTCCACCTCGAAAGAGGGGCCGGAGTTTTGCTGTAGCGTTGCCTGACAGTAAAAAGAGAAAAAAAGATGCATCACACCTACCGGAGATGGTAGATGTGCAAAACAAATGTCGTGATCCTAATTGTAAAAAGAAAACTAAAATACGTTGTAGTAAATGTAATAAGCATTTATGCCTTACAAAAGACAGAAACTGCTACAAAATATTTCATACTGACTGACTTAGTCCATGAAATATTTTGTACCATTTTCTTTCTTAACTCAATTACTTAGACTGATTTTTTTGAAAATATTACTATTTTTTTTTTTTGAATCCACAGAGTGTGTTCGTTTAGTTTTAGGTTGATTGATCTCTCGTATGTAATACGAATTTAATTGTTTTGTAACTAATAAAAGATTTTATTAATTTATAAACACAGTTTTATTTAATTTATAACGACCCAGGGGCCTACAAAAAGTATCAATTATTAATACTTTGTTATATCGTATTGACCCAGAGGCCTATAAAAAGAACCAAAGATATAAAGTCTAGATTTTGCAGGTAAGTCCTAAGGTGCATTATAAAATAACCCTAAAAAACTTTTTTACTACAAACATTACAGATAAAAGATACTTATTTCATATTTTTCTTTGGGTCTGAACGACTATAAGAATTAATCCTTTTAAAAGGACTGTTGGGCTTTAATACAAACCAATCATATATTGGCTTGGGCCTTACGAGGATAGAACAAGATGTTCATTTGATGGGATTAATCACGAAAACAGAAATCGCAAGGCACCGACCGCGTGACAATTCACAGAAACCGAAACCTCGGTCTGCCTCATTTGTGTATCATTTACCTGCTGCTAATGGAGTGAAGCATAAGGTTTGTAAAACTACACTTTTGAACACTTATGACATAAAGGAGTCAAAAATTAGACGTTTACAGGCTCTCATAAGAGCTGGCAAGGTTCCGAAACGAAAAAATCTTGGAAACACTCATCATTCAACTGCAGAAGAAATAGTTGAGAAGATTAAAGAGCACATAAAATGTTACCCCACTCATGAAAGTCACTACTCAAACAAGACATATACTTACTTGGATCCTAGACTGACAATAAAACAGATGCATACTTCTTTTAAAACTAAGTATCCTGGATTACATGTCCCATACAACCGTTACTACTCTATTTTTAAACAGTATTTTGATCTTCACTTTGGGCGACCACAGGTAGATACCTGTATAACATGTGAACAGCTAAATGTTACTATATCCAACTCTCATGTAAGTGAGAGTGTGAAAAAGCAAGCCGAAACAGACCTGAAAGTGCATAAAGCACGAGCAAATAAATTTTATACTACAATAAAAAACACCAAAGATTTGTGTGAACGAAGGGATGATATGGTGGGACTCTGCTTCGATTATATGCAGAATTTGCCTCTCCCCCACATACCGGTGCAGGATGTATTTTACTTAAGACAGCTGTGGGTTAATGTATTTTTAGTTCATAATCTTAAGACTGGGCAATCAGTGGCTTATGTGTATCATGAAGGTATAGCCAAAAAAGGGGCAAATGACGTATGCTCAATGATTCATGATTATATTAATAACTATATACCAGAAACAGTAAAAAATTTAAGATTATTCTCTGATGGGTGTACTGGTCAAAATAAAAATCATACAATGATCAGATATTGTGCTGCACTGGTAGATACTGGCCGTTTTAAAAATGTAAGGCAGTATTTCCCTGTGCGTGGTCACTCATATAACCCTTGTGACAGGGATTTTGGTACAATAAAAAGAAGCCTATCAAAATGTGACCGAATATACGTTCCAATGGAATATGTTACTATAATATCAAATTCTGTAAAAACAATAGGCAGATTAGAGGTAAAGGTTTTAAATGATGGGGACTTATTTTTGGACTTTAAGAAATGGTGGCCAAGATATTATACTAAAACGGCAATATCAGAGGAAACCAAAGGTAGAGGTGTCATCAGATCACAGAAAATCTATTTTCAGCCCACTGTCTTCAAAGAGTTTAGACATTCAATTAAAAGGCCTGGTATTATCCAAGCACATGAATTTATTAATAACCCTGTGAGAAGTACTTTCAAACTACTTATTGCCCATAGAGTGCAGTTGACATGTGGAAAAGCATATGAAACTGTGAATCCCATAAATGCAAAGAAAATTCAGGATATTAAAAAGCTTATGAGCTACATTCCTGATACTCATCAAGATTTTTATAATATTATCTTGACATGGCCCACAACACAAGCTGAATGTGAACTAGAGGGGATGATTAAATTTGTATTGTGTGTTTGTTAATAAAGACTTAAACATACTATGGTTTTATTTTAATATTATTATCCTTTAAATTTGTATGAATACCATTGCAATTTATTGACAAAATGACACATGTCCACTTTTATTTACCAAATAGCACATGTCCAATATTTATGAATTAAAAAAAAAATAGTTAATAAAATTTTACATTGATGTTTTTTAACTTTTCTTATGTAGAAATGTCGTTTGTTTATTTATAACATAAAATATCACTAACCTTTCCCACAAAAAAAATCACAAAATACTTTTTTGTTCCTACTGTAAAAAACCAGTTTAGGACAAGTGCTGTTTGGGAAACAAGCGATTCAATTATGCTTATTGACATATCCATTCAACCAGAAATGAGCTTCGTCGCTGAACACAATTTTTCGATAAAAAAGTGGATCTTCCTCCAACTTTGCCAATGCCCATTCACCAAATGTTAGACGTTGTGGGAGGTCGTGTGGCTTCAATTCTTGCACCAGCTATATCTTGTAGGGTTTTACACCCAAATCCTTTCGCAAAATTTTCCACGTAGTGGAGTAACAGAGGCCCAATTGCTGCGAACGGCGGCGAATCGACATTTCACGGTCATCACTAATACTGGCGGATACAGCCGCAATATTTTCTTCGGTCCTCACTCTACGTATGCGTGTTCGTGGTTTAATGTCCAATAATGTAAACTGGGTTCGAAATTTAGTCACAAGCTTCCGAATAGCTGCCTCAGTAGGCCGACCAAACTGCCCATAAATTGGAAGAAGTGCGCGATGCACTCTCTTAACCGAGCATGCATTTTGATAGTAAAATTCAATAATTTGCAAGCGTTGTTCGTTCGTAAGTCGATTCATGGATAAATTATAGACCATACTCAGGGGGGGGACACTGTCGTTTAAGTGACAGATCAGTAATTGAAGAGTCGGCATCTGTTTATTGTTTCCGAAAATATTTAGTCACTACCTAATTACCTTCAAGTTCAATAGATGGCGTTAACATTTTGAATTAAATTTTAGGTTTTATTTTGTTTTAAGAAATAATAAAACAGTGCTTTTAAATTTGTTTTATCAAATAATGGTCTTTAAAATGCTTTATCTATAAATAATGTTGTTTGTCACTAATAAATAACACTGGCCTCTATAGTAAGAGTCCAGTTTGTTTATGGTACTTGAAAAAAGTTAACTTTTGACAACTGTCAAACAAGCCATCACAGAATTGGAAGTTTTATTCATTGGTTGTAATAATTTAAATTAATTTCATAGGCGATCATTTCAAAAGCCCTGAGCTATCAGTTATTTGAATAATATAAGTGTTATCTTGCGTTCGCGTGTTTGTTGTTCCATTTCATAATTGTGACTGTGATAATTTCGTACAAGTGCGTTGAATAGGCCCCGTGTTAAATTAAATCTATAGATTTAATTTTATCTTGCAACGGACACTTTATTGTTTCTAATATGGTCTTGGATAATGTCGTGTTAGGAAAAATATCTTTTGTGATTTTGTTAGAAAACCTAGTTGTAAGTAGGTAGGTACTTAATAAATATTATATTAATATAAAAACTCATCTCTTCTTATTTTTACCTACCACAAATAACTGAATCATCTATCAGCAACAACGTTGTTTATTAATCTCAATGATTTCATGACATGTTAGCATTTTTCATAAGAGTGATTTTAAAGTTTGATATTCAATATAAAACTTAAAAATGAGAACGTTTAAAACAATCGTTGAAATTGAGAATTAGTGGTTGCTAATAAAACCTACAGATATACCTAGCATACCGTAACGCATGAATGATATTTCTGGAAACAAAATTCAGATGGCGCATTGTCGTCTGTCAAAATCAAAACGGTTTGCTTTTTTACACTGCAAGAGGGCTCTCTTTTTCCGTAGTATTAGTTTACTCTTTGACCATACTGAACAAGTTTGACAATGACACAAGACACGATTCACGCGTGATCTGTCAAAAACAGTGTTGCCAAAAAGATACCAGCAAAAAAATCACCCGTTACATGTAACATTCTAAAGGGGCGTCTAAACGGGCCATTTTTCACGGCAATCTGTGGCGGCAATGCTGTGGCCGGCAACATTGCTAGCAATACTGGCAAGACCGTAATATTGACGTAATGTTCCGACCATATGGCAATACATGTTTTGTATGGACACCAATATTGGTCAATATTGATGTGATAGGTTGCCCGGCGATCGTTGAGCTATAGATTTTTCGCATTATGGCATGGTTTATCCTTGTCTACGCGACATGAAGTTTGCTGTGGGTGACGCAGTGACTTATTGCTAAATTCTGTGTAGTCAGGTGTCATGTTGTTTTAGGTTATTTTAAAAAAGGTTTGTCGTCTTTGATAGGTACCTACTGAAAAATGAAGTCAACTAAGAACACTGACCTCTATAGTCTTAATATTTAAAGTGAACTGCCAATGGTCTCCAATGAGCAGTACCTATGAACTGAATCGACCACCGACTGACACCAGTACCTACACGAAATTGCGGAGCGGCGATGGGAATAGTTACAACATCAAATTATTTGTACTACTGCCACTTACAGTGATGTAACATCGTGCGAACATTTGAACGAAAATGAATAGATACTGTGCACCTTGACCTTACCCATATACTTACAGCATAAAGCAACGACATCGATATGTGAAGCGCAAATTCTAAACAACTAAATCACATCAAGCACTGCCTGGAAATTGTAAAAACCCAACAAGAGGCGTTGAATGTGAGAGCAGAATCCCACAAAAGCCATCATTAGGTACACCATGTATGCAATTTTATTACTTGGTGGCTTATTCATAGGACTGTGTGGCACCCTCAAGGTCAAGCAATGTCTCCACAACCACACACAACAGAGGAGCGCGGCGAGTCCACATCAGATCCGCACTCAAACAATAGAATTGTTGTCGTGTACTGCTGGACACCAAGTCGACAAAGTGAGTTAACCCATCGTCAATCATTGCCATCAATGATAACATTTACAATTCACGAACCTTTGTAATGAGAAAATAAAATAAATATTATATTACTTAATTTAAATATATTTTCCTTTACATATTCCATAGTTTGTGTTTATCTTAAGTTATAACTTTATGCTGCATAGGTTAACCTAGCGCCTGTGCACTCTGTATATGTTTTTACTTTTTATACAATAACTTTTCCAGTACAATAAACACAACATATTTTTTCTCATATACATTACAATTTTCTGAACATGGTTCTTACCACATTTACCAAATTCTGGAAACAGCTTGAAAATAAATAAAAAGGCAAATAATTTAGGATCAAATGTTTTATTAGTTAAAGTACACAGTTTGGTTTTTACTTAATAGTATTTATCGAATATGTCATCCAAAAACTTAGCTGGGGTAGATATATCTCATCATATCTATGTACTCCCGCCCAAATACCATGTCAGTGTCAACATGGCCACAGCAACCTACAGTTATATTTCCAACAACTGCAGCAATAACCTGAGATAGCATCTATAGTATTGACAACATTTTAATAATAAATTAGTAAAATAAGTTCTGCTACCAATATGTCTGGACTTTACTCTCTTTCTAAATAAATACCTATAATTAGAGGGATAACATCTTTAAGGGCATCCTAGTCAATGATTCTACCATACAAACATGCATAAGTGAGTACTCCTCTGTATGAGGTCGCAAGTCAAAGCTTAAAATTATCATATCATTTTGTTTTATCATAAACTAGGCTTGTAAAAAACGATAATTGAAATATTTTTAGTTAATGCTTTCTACAAGCCTAGTTTATGATAAAACGAATTGATATTAATTTTAAGCTCTCACTTACACTAGGGTGCTCTTAATTTCATTATTTACTTCTAATGTGTAGGTGCCATTTATTCATACATGCTCACCACATCTTTGCTTACCACATCGTATGACCGGGCTGTTGATATGTCCCAATTGCCAACTCAATCTAGAATATGACCATCATAACATACCGTAAATGTTTACTTAATTCTGATATTTATGTAAACTATGTCTATAATAAAAGAATAGTTGCTACTAGTTTGCAGATAAACATATTATGTTGCAGCACAAATGATAATAGCAGGCTCGATTTCATTGAGCAGATCAGGATTTCCAAATAAGCTCTCAGGTATTATTCTGCTCCTCAAATCAACTTCTGCCACCATCGCCAGGTGCCATCTGCAGGCTCATGCACTCTCTTGCCTTAGACATATACCGTTCCAATGGCTTTCGGCTTATGACACAGACTACTTCTATGCAATTTCTCCAAGTAAATACTTAATGCAACACTTGCAGAAGGTACTTCATCGCCTAATCTTCCCATTAATGTCCCTAGTGCTGGAGGTGGTACTGGTAAGAGATACATTCTGAAAACAAGACAATATGATATTATTCCAAATTCAAATTGTTAACATGTCTGTTAACAAATTGCTGAATTATACCTATGCACATTTCTCGTAGCAGTCATCCAACATGTTGCGCAAACGTGTTTATGATCTGTAATAAAAACATTTGTTACTTTTAATATGTATAAATAGAAACATTAGGAAGTTTGAGAATTGAAAGCTTGATAAAACGAAACACAGTGAATGGTGCTTGCTTCAAGTTTTATGAAATATGTACTACTTATTGTATTATCAAGTCCAAGAGATGAATTGAAAGTTTCAAAATCATGAATTGTGTGTGTAGGCAGCACAGCAGATTTAGATAACTAAGTAGATACTAACCGTCGTTGGTGACATCCAGCCACTAAGAACATTCACCATGGCTTTAGTTGCATCTAAAAACAAGCGCCGGCGCTGGTGCGTAAGTCATAACGAACCATTCTCGGTAGAGAGTACTTTTAATTTATGAATAAAAGTAAAAATCATAATAAATAATTTTGACAGTTATTTGTTGTTTTATTGTAAGCTTCGGTGTTGCCAGTCATATCATAACATAATAAAGATTTTGAATTTGTGTATCGATTCTCAACTCCTGATTTTATTTTGTTATTAAATAAAGAATAAATTTACGCTTGTATTTCTTTTTTTCTATTTTATTACAGTTCTATTGGATTATGTCGTAGATTTATGTAAAGAATTGTTCATATTTTTATGAAGACAACAAGAGATTATTAAAATCGTTTTTTTTTGGTAAATACTTTATTATTAAAAATCGATTAATCGTAACATACTGGCATCTATTTAAGCAGCAGGTAGTTAATTGGTAGATATAGGAAGTTACAGGTGCTTTGAACTAGACTAGGGTTTCGTTTTGTACTTTTTTCTAGTGAAGTTATGGTTGCTATTACACGGGGTTATAAGAGAATTAAGTTTACTTTCTAGAAGTATTTGTGTATTTCAACATTGCAGCTGTCCAAGCACTAAGCACTTGTACTGCACATTCACTATATTTTTTTTTATTTTGTTGGGGATGACATGATACACATTCAATTTAGGCAGCGCTCTAGTGTGACCCAATTTGCTGTTTATGTTATAAATAAACTTGATGTCTTTCCATGTGCCAACATCTTTAGCTATCATAAAATATAAGTACTTATGTTCTGTCCTGCTTTTTGAATTACCAAGACCAGTTCGAAAGGTGAGACCTTGGTCACACATAAGATCCAATGGCGACGATTCTGCTTCTCTTCCAATACAATATCTTTTATTAATTGTACAAGCTCTACTGCTTGTACTTTTAATGAAGTAATAAGCCAAGCTATTACTTCATACTAACTGACTAACTAACTGTCACCAAGGAGAAATATCCCTTTAATCATGAATACCAGAGTATGGTCACGATATTTTTGCGACCTTTCATTTTGAACCAACTCTACAAAGCCATTAATGATGGCCCTTGCTTCGATATGTGTTAAATGTGGGTTTCTAACATTTGGTTGGTATCTCATCAAACACTAAGTACATAATTAAATTAAACACTCAGCTCCTCCGCCTGAAATTAAATTAATAACCCATACTTGCAACTCAGACGTAGTAAATTGCTGCTGCATAGCAATAAAGCGTACTAATAGTATAAAATACTTGGGAGTTATAATAGACCAAAAACTGACCTTTAGGGAGCATGTCGAAACCATGGCTGCAAGAACCAAAAAGCTTATATATATTATGAAACAATTACGCGATGTGGCCCCGACTTGCTTGCTAATCATGGTTTATAAATCGCTTGGACAGTCGTTACTTGAGTACTGTATCTTAGCCTGGGGTGGTATTGCCGCGACACATCTAATGTTAATGGAGAGAGCACAGCGAGCCGTATTGAAAACTTTATTAGCAAAGCCATTCCGGTACCCAACTATCCAAGTTCACGATGACACACAAGTACTCAGTGTCAGAAGACTATTTATAAAAAAAATTACTCTATTGACTCTTATGGAAGTTTTAAACACCTCTTCTTTCTGCAATGATAACAGAATGAATAAGCGTATTTTAAGTTTACCGACTATTAGAGTTAGACTACATTCGCTAAAAGATTCAGTAGATACCTTCAACATTATGTGTATAATAAAATTATCAAATCATCTAACTTGCACACCCTGTCGTTTTATCAGGCTAAATGCAAACACAATAAAGAACTCCTAACTTGGACTTACGACCAATCGGAAAACCTACTTAGACAACTAGCTTATGTTTAATACTCTGTTACTAACTTGTTATGTCCTTTATTTTGTTATTTATGTATCATAGGTTCGAAGATTTACCTAACCCTGTTTATTTGATTTTTCTTTTATTTATTTTAATATTTCTCACATTGTTCTAATATTTTACAAAATACGTCAGAAACTGTAAGTTGGGCTCCTTGCGGGACAGGCTTAGCCTAGTGCAAGGAGTCACGTCAAATATCACAAATAAGTACTTGCTGTATAGTATAATAATTTTAAACAGTATTATTGTGATGTATTTTGTAATTTTTTCTGGAAATAAACTTATTACTTATTGCTTAAATTACTTATTAAATTATAATACGATATAATATACTAGCTGTCCCGCGCAACTTCGTATGCGTAATTTTTCCCCGTTTTTTAAACATTTCTCGTCTCTTCTCCGCTCCTATTAGTCGTAGCGCGATGTTATATATGGGCTATCCAACAAAAAAAGAATTTTTCAAATCGGACCAGTAGATCCTGAGATTAGCGCGTTTACACAAACAAACAAACAAACTCTTCTGCTTTATAATATTAGTATAGATATGCAAGATGCATTATAATATTATATTTCTGAATAGTATGTAGTACCTAATATCTAGTTATTAACTTTGTACGTTTTTTATTTTATTTTTTTCCCTAATATCTAGTCATTAATTTAATTAGTTTGTAAGTTTTGCAGCACCCATAAGGGGTCTATGTATGTTTAAGGACTGCCTGTAACAACATTGTGCAATAAATGAATAAATAAATAATTTCTTATTTACTTCCTAGTTTTTTTAAAACTAACTTGACTTGGATGAAACAAGAGAACAACAGAAACAAAGAGCATCAGAAAGTTTTCAGTCTAGTCATAGTCAATAACAAAAATTTTCAGATGTCATTAGTGACAGTTCAACCAAATTAAATGTCATAGAGTTTGGCCATTGTTGCTGGGTTGTGTTGCCCGCTTATGAGTCTGGGTCATGCGCCATACTATTGCCGACATATTGCCATACATTGCCTAACCATAGATTACTTGGCCATCAGTTACATTTTTGTGATGGTTGGGCAATAAGTTGCCAATAGTGCCGCCACAAATTGCCGTAAAAAATGGCCCGTTTAGACGCCCCTTAAGGTTTTATAAACTTTTTTATGTAAATATTTTTGGAAATAATCACTCCGAAAGTTGCCTAAATTAAAAACAGGTATTATCGGTAGGAACTTGGTGAATAGGTGACTTGAAAATTAAAACATAGGTAGCACGCTAGGTAGGTACACTAAATTTGTAGTAAAGTTTTATTAAAGTATTTGATCTGAATATACCATGCCATAGACAAAAATGTTTGCTTTTGTCTTTGTCAATCTGTCACTCACTTGTCATATTCATGTCAGGCGGAGGAGCTTGAATTTGTACATAAATAATTTCAGATTTATTTGATAATCTATCACGAATAATTATATTAAACAGTATTTCTTATAAGGTATAAGTTATGCACACGGATTTGTCACCCCATTTACACACCACCGAATGCAATGTTTTGATCAAAAAGTTGATGGACTGTCACACCGAGGTAATATTAGGCTGACACCGTAAATTGCATAACGATAAACAAAATGCTATGATACTTGATCATTAAAAGATTATTGTTTAGTAATATATCTGTTACAAAACAATTTCCTATTTTATTAAAAGAATAAACGAAATAAAAAAAATATAACCTCTTTTTCATGTGTTCAGGGTCACGTATGAAAAAACTAATACCATGTTAACATCTTTTCAGCATTGGGTTAGAAAATTCATGGGATATTGCAACGATTACGACCGGGACATGAGAAAATGTTTAAAGGCTGAGCGAATTGTACGACAAACTGCCAATTTACATGAATCACGCAAGCGTCACGCCGAAATCAGGGCTCGAATAGCCGAAAACAATAGTCTTTGAATAACATTTAGATATAACTTCACAACAATGGAAGAAGCAAAATATGATATTCTGGATTCTATCCCTGACTTAGACAATTTGAAATCATTTACTGATAGGTATTTCAGTAAACGATACATCATAGACTTTGATAAAATACAGAATAATGATATAATGATCATGTTTCACTCCAACAGGATAGCACTTCTATGTTTGGCGCCAAGCCACTTTTTTTTTAAGAATGACAAAGAGTTCAAAGTGAATTTTTCTTCTGGTAAAGTTGATAGACTGAATAACACTGTTAAAGGCAAAGGTAAGAAAGGAGGTCAGAGTTTGGTACCAAACTCAGTTATTTGTAAAATAGAGTACAGTGATGGTACCAGCTTTAATGTGCCTTCTGGCATGAAAGGTACTTTAGTTGAAGTTAATGAAGAGTTAATAGAACATCCAGAATTGCTTAAGGAGATGCCCGATGCTGATGGTTATATAGCTGTTATTTTATCAAGTATTGCTATATCTGAAGCGACAAAGAATGAACTGTTGACACATGAAGATTATCTAGATGCTTTAAAAAAAAAGGAAACCATTAATGATGAAGAAGAAATAGATACATAATAAATAAAGTGTTTAATTTAGTTAACTGTTATTTTAATTTCCTTACTATTATACTGATTAATAATAATATCTTGGGACAACTTACACAATGCCGTCTGATCCCAAACTGAGTAGATCTTGTTCAATGGCAACCAGACAAATTGTAAACATACTTAAATATTTCTAAATGCATAGATTTATACAAATGACACCCAAACACAATAAACTGTCAAGTTTTGTCCTGGGTGGGGATTGAACCCACTACCTCCGGCTTAGCAGTCGGGATCACTAAACACTAGGACAACAACATTTATCTTCATTTTGGGGCAAATGGTCCAATTAACCATGCCTTCCTACCTACATACAGCAATCTAAAATAAACAGGCGCGGATCCAAGGGGGGTGGCAATTCCCCTCCCCCCCCCCACCGCCCGAATCAATGGAACCGACTATTTTGGGGAATTTGAGAATTTTGACACTAGACCGAAGTGTTTTGACAGGCAATTGCCCCCTACCTTCGGCGGTATTGGTTGGGTGCACCGGTGTTGAATCAAATACATGCACCTGCCGTCATACGAGCGACTCACACTTGGCCGGTTAAGTCAAATGTAAGCCACCTGAACAAAGTTCTGGAACCGTGTCCCATAGTAAATAACCAAGCCACTGTAGTGACATGGTGGCACATTTATCAGCTTTTCGTTTGATAAGATGATAAAGAATTGTTCTTAAAATAATAGCCCTTGAGAAATGTAAAAGTACTTTAGTGCAATTGGAGAGGCCTATGTCCAGCAGTGGACTGCGATAGGCTGATGATGATGATGATGATGACTTTATTGCATTTTTGAAAGATAAAAAAATTTGAAGTCCAGACCCAGGAATAGAACCCGAGACTTCTGTAGCCAAACCGGGGCCAGAAGCGAGCCACCTATCTGGACTATGTTACTAGACTGGGTCTGGACTTCAAATTTTTCTATCTTTCAAAAATGCAATTATTGTATTTGTAAAGTAATTGGCAAGAAATGCCTACGAGTACCTATAAAAATTACTTCAATGTAAAAGTAGTCTATAACCTTTCCCAAGTTTCAAGCTAACTTTTTACTTTATAGAATTTTATTAGCTACGGGTCTTAATCGCGTAAATATTTTATTTTAAGGCTAAATACCTTTGTTTATTTCCCGACGTTTCGACCGTATTGCAACGGCCGTGGTCACGGGTAGAGTCTACCCGTGACCACGGCCGTTGCAATACGGTAAAATATTTACGCGATTAAGACCCGTAGCTTATAAAATTCTATAATGTGTACAAATCGCGAAAGTTTACGAACATATATAACTTTATACTATACCAATTTCATCTAAATTGGTTCAGTACAAGTTGGTACTACAAAATAATAATAGATATTAACCTAACGATTTTTTATTTAGGGTTGAGTTGGTAGCAAACACCCCCACCGTTCAATGTAACACAATTAGCTTATCAGGAATATTACCAAACGACCACTGACCTTTTGTTACGAGCTACTGATAAAAGAGATATTGTTTGGCCTGATGTAATCATATAATTTAAAGAGTTTGGGCCGTGACGATGTCTTCTGCGATACTTTACCGAGCTGCCCATGTGCCAAGAGTTATATCTAAACAAATAGTGCCGTGGTCATCTCTACGTTTATACAGTGATGAAGGTAAATCAAGGAAGACCCCGTTGTTCGACTTACATACAAAATATGGAGGTAAATTGGTCGATTTCGCTGGATTCCTGCTTCCTGTTCAATATTCAAACATGAGTTTATCTGCGTCGCATTTGTTTACCAGAGAAAATGCATCCATTTTCGACGTCTCCCACATGTTGCAGACCAACGTACGTGGCAAAGATTGCGTGGCTTGGTTCGAATCAATGTGTCCGGTTGATTTAAAAGGAATGGCGGAAGGCTCCGGCTCTCTCACTGTTTTCTTAACCGACAAAGGTGGAATTATTGACGATTTGATAGTGACGAAAGTAAATGAGGAGACATTGTATGTGGTTTCCAACGCAGGGAGGATGGATGTTGACAAACAGCATATGAAAGAAACTTCCGAGATATTTAGAAAACAAGGCAGAGATGTCCATGTTGAGTTTTTAGATGCTAGCGAGAGAGCGCTTATTGCATTACAAGGACCTAAAGCTGCATCAGTTCTACAAAATCTTACAGATATATCGTTGAAAGATCTTATGTTTATGACTTCTAAGGTAGGCAAAGTTGCAGGTGTGGAATGCCGTGTTACACGTTGCGGCTACACCGGAGAAGATGGTGTTGAAATATCAATACCTGCATCCAGTGCTGAAACAGTTACGGAAGCTTTGCTGCAGTCTAACGATGTGAAACTAGCCGGTCTTGGTGCTCGAGATTCTCTTAGACTTGAAGCTGGGTTATGCCTTTACGGGAATGATATTGACGAAACTGTTACACCTGTAGAAGCAGCCCTAACTTGGCTGATAGCTAAACGAAGGAGGACAGATGATAACTTTCCAGGATCAGGTATTATTTTGCGGCAGATAAAGGAAGGTGTGTCTAAAAGACGAGTAGGTATTCGTATGGAGTCTGGTCCGCCAGCTAGGAAGGGTGCTATCTTGAAAGATCCGAAAACTTCTGAAACTGTTGGAACAATAACTAGTGGTTGCCCAGCACCTTCTCTTGGTGTCAATGTGGCTATGGGCTACGTCGCTGAATCACTCAAGAAAGTAGGCACCGAAATATTGGTAAATGTAAGAGGTAAGGATGTGGCTTGCAGTGTGGCTAAGATGCCTTTTGTTCCATCAAAGTACTATGTTAAAAAATAAAAGCTGTTTATAAATTAAATTATACTTTTATTTACATATTTTAACAGAAATAACGATTCCTAACATATTTTCGGCTGATCCTTTATTCTGGAGGCCTACTCTAATTCAATGAAAACGAAGTTTCGATCAAAAATGAGGTGGTAATTAATATCGTTTTCTTGTGCTTACCCAAAAATTAATTAGAATAAGTTCCTTAACGAAAATTCATGAATTTCATTTTAAATAAAAAGAGTAGGCCTACAGGAACTTTCAACGAAATTATTTCATTCAATTTAAAGATAATTCTAACAACTTAGAAAAATGTGTAGCACTTGTGTGCATGATTCTTAAATTTTCGCTTTGGTAGATTTAGACGCCTGTCCCACCAACAACGAGGAGCGAGAAGCGATTTATCGCTCAAGAAACATACAATAGATGTATTTGTAGATCCCGTCCGTGTAAAAAAAAAGAGATCCAGTATATAGTGAGTACTAGTCGGCAGCGTAAACGGTCAGCGGTCAACTATCTGTATCTCTTTTGTTTACACGGGATCTATATAAGTATGTGCGTTTCTTGAGCGATAAAATCGCTACTCGCTTTTCCGCCGTTGGTCGGACAGGTGCCTTATGCTATACACCTAACATTCACCAATAAACAACAACGTGCAATAATAATAATAATAATAATATTCTTTGTTATACGCTAATAAATATAAAGTAGTATACATTTTAAGACTTAAATGTACAATGGCAATTATCTCTTCCATGCGAGCTTTAACACAAATAAAATATGTAACAATTTTGTAGACACATTTTAAAAAAGCAGTCTATTTTCAAAATATAGAACCTTTTGATATACACCATCCATAAATACGATTCTATAGCTACTGCGTTACATGACACAAGCGCTACATATTTTCATAAATTGCAACAAATGTAATTAGAATTTAAAACAATAATTGTAATTTTAAATTAACATTACATATAATACAACAAGTCTATTAAAATAAAAGGCCATTATCTACACTAAAATTACTTACCTGCACCTGTGTTTAACCACAAAGTTTCAAGTAACATTGGATATGTCACAAGGAATGTGATATATTTTTGCACTTTTCTGTGTAATACTGTTTTATTATACTACAATGTACTTAATTATCACAGGAACAATTCACTATGTTTAATGGAATGATCTAATTACGATCTACATTCGATAATACATCTTTTAAATTAAAATCGTAGACATTGAATATTGAGCATACTATTATAATTCGTGATTAATTTATTATATAAGCATACAAAAATAATGCATAGTAAGTTACTTAATAATAACTTAATAAGTCATCTCAGAGGAAGCGGAAAGCTTATACAGCATTTTTCCGAAGATAATAAAATATAATTTCCATCCAATTTAAATAGAGATAATAATGAATAAAGGTCCCTAACCGATTTCAGTCAAGGTAGTCAAACCTTTTCAAAGACTTTCCAAATACGCAGCAAATATTATAATGCACAAGTGTACCTGCAGACACAAGTGCACTCTTTAACCCGTAACTCACAATCGCAGAAATCGTACAAGAATCGAGAGAGAAGCGGCAGTAGCCTAATGGCTAAGGCATCGGTCTCGCAATCGTGAGGTCGCGGGTTCCAATCCTACCCATTATACTACCGACGTGAACCCACTCCTAACACAAGCCATTGAGCTTAGCTGGAGGGGTTAACACGATTTCCAGTAATGTGAGACTCAATCCCACATTGCTAGTTATCTTTAAAAAAAAAAAGATTAGACGCAGGACCGACGGTTTAATGTGCTCTCCGAAACATGGGTAACGAGAGTAGTAAAACAAAAATAGTTAATCAAAATACCTGCATACGATTAACAACTCTATTTAAATTGGACAAGGCCGGTTTTTATTTACCAACGGAAAAATGTTTAGAGTATAGTTCCGCTATGGCTGTGTTGTTCTGGATTCAAATGATTATTATAAATTTTGATAGTGAGGAAATGAAAATATTGTCGGTATTTTGACCACTTGCTCTGGAGGCCTACTCTAATTCAATGAAAACGAAGTTTCGATCGAAAATGAGGTGGTGATATACAGAACCAGGAACATCTATTTAATTGTTCCAGAAAATCGTCCATGAGTTCGAACTTCGCGTGCTTATCCAAAAATTAATTTGAATAATCCCCGTAAAGTTAAGAAATTGAAGTTAACGAAAATTTATGAATTTCGTTTTAAAGAAAAAGCGTAGGCCTACTGTTACGAATACGAACTCAATGCAGGAAAATGCTGATACCGAGAAGCGTGAGTCTAAAGTCAATATTACTAATATAAATTGGGGAATCAGGCCTGTCTTTATATGATATTGCATAGACCCGTTGTCTATCAACAACAATATATTTCCGAAACGCATGTTTAAAAACATTTAATACATATTTTTTTGTATACAAAATACTAAAGATAGATATTACACTACGTGGGGCTTGAGCGATTGTCATAGTTTTAACACAGTCTTAAAGTTATTTATCAGTTCTTCTAGAAAAAAATGCATTTTGTTTTTAGCGATAGTGTTCAATTTTGAACCTAAATAAGTGGATATAAAGTTGGAATGGCCATAAGAAGTTTTATTTCACAATTCAATTGAAAATTGGGATTCAAAATTGAACACTTATTTCTTAATTGAAACTCCCGTGCACAAATCGTCTAAAGAAGTGAGTTTCCTACTTGAATATTTAATTGCTTCTAATAATACTTTAAGTACAAATAATTTGTAAAATACCGGTAAATTTGAGACAGTTTGTGTAAGGTTCGAGACAGTCCAAGCGTCACTTGAAATCTGGTCCATCTTTGAAAGTAGACTGCGCCAATTTCGTGAAGTCTTCGCTTAGTTTGTTGATTCGCTCGGAGTACTATAAACAAAATAGATAAATGATTTGCTTACATATTTCTTGATTTTATAGACAAGTACAAGTCAGTAAATGTCATTGAATTATTGTGCATCTCGCACAATAATTCAATGACATTTGCCATGGTGCC
The DNA here is from genome assembly GCA_945859575.2 of Herminia tarsipennalis. Taxonomy (NCBI): domain Eukaryota; kingdom Metazoa; phylum Arthropoda; class Insecta; order Lepidoptera; family Erebidae; genus Herminia; species Herminia tarsipennalis. The sequence continues at coordinate 10,351,982 of OX243852.2, forward strand.
CCAACATATTATAAGGGTATTTGACTAAAAAAACAGCACACTTCGTATGAAATACAAGCGTTTGACGTCATATTTTTAATGATCAAATTATTTACTTTTGTTTTTGTTTTGATGAATAAAAATTAATAAACAAGCTAAATTATAAACGAACATATTTTTTCAGAATATTTTAGGAGAAAGCATGGTTAGTATAAAATAATTTATGATAGTAGTCAAATACCCAATTATTGTCTATTGCAGGGATTCCTAAAGTTTTTATATAAAACATAAGAACGACGATACAGAAAACTGTGATTGTTATTGCAAAAGTATGACTAAAAACTGACTTTGAAGTACATTTTACTTTTTTTTTTGAAAATGAATTGGAAAATCCCGGGATTCCGAGATTGCGTTTCGTCAATCCTGAAATCCCTGGATTGGAAAAAAGGTGCTTTTAAAATAAAAAACATGTTAAATTGTAAAAAAACACTTATTTTCAGAGCATTTTAAGATCTACTATTACCTGATTAGTATAAAATAATTTACTTTTATTGTAGTTAATATAGAGGTCAATACCAGTTTTCGTTTGCGACCCTTTAGGAATGCCTGCTCTATCTCTGGACAACTCACACAACGTCATCTGATCCCAAACTAAGCAGAGCTTGTACTATGGCAACCAGACAACTGATAAACATACTTATATATTTCTAAATACATACATATTATAGATAAATAACACCCAGACACAGAATAAACCATCGTGCTCATCACACAAAGTTTTATCCAGCTACGTTAGAGATCGTGATCACGATTCGACACTCCCACCGCGCCACAGAGGCAGTCGAATGCCATAGGCCATAGATTATCCGCTGCTGAAATATGGTTACACCTTTCTGTTGTATAATTATATATATATATTATATATTTTTTTTTTAGCATCTGGCACCGCGTGAAAAGACACATAGTAGTCGTTATAGATTAGTTAAATAGTCAAAGTATTCTTACATCTGTTTCTTGTGAATTTTGTGCTTGCGACGGCTTCCCTTTCCTCTCCTCTTGAATTCTACAGTTAACATAATAATTTATTTGATTTTGTAGTTTCACGAATATCTTTCTGTATTCGTCTTGTATCCTATTCATTTCGTTGTTCACATGATCATCTTTTTTCGTAACGTAATCCTGTAAATGAATCGTTTTATATCATAAAGAAAAACACTTTAATGAGTCATATTTTAAACTTTATTTTAATACTCAAACGATACTTATTTTTATGATGCTGTCGTTGTTACTTTAAACAGAATAGATACGAGAGAAGTATTTTGGAGTGCGTTTTAAAGTTATGTAACGGTTCAATATTTGTCTATCTAATCATAATCTCAGCATTTATAGGGTGTACTTGTACAGCTAATGCCCGCGGCTCCACTCGCGTGATTACCGTTTATAATGACCGTTACCATGAAGCGGTGCATCGGATTCGCAATCGTAAGGTCGCGGGTTCGAATCCTACCCATTATACTACCGACGTGAACCCACTCCTAACACAAGCCTTTGAGCTTAGCTGGAAGGTTTAACAGGATTGCTAGTAATGTAGGACCCAGAATCCCCCATTGCTAGTTACATTTAAAAAAAAAACGAAGATCAAGGTGTATCTACACTGACGGACTCATAAACTGCATCAAAGTTCAGGTTTACTCTAAAAGGATTTTTTTATAATAAGTATGCAAACTTTTTAGATTAAATTATATAAATATGGAAAGACTGGCTCTTAATCTTAAAAAAAAATTAAATTTAAAAATAGAACTGCGGTAAAACAAATGAATATAGCCGGGAAAAGAAAATTTACTCGTAGTATCAGATTTGCGTGTTATTTATAGCAAAGTTTTAAATTAATTCTCATTGATTTTTTTTGTTTGGTCAATTGAATTATTGTTACCAGCATAATTGTTGGGTTAGTTTTTTAACACATCGAGAGTTTTTGAACCATAATATGGATACTTCGTCCGAACAAGCGGCACAAATTGTAGCATTGGTGCGGGAGGGCTTGGATCAACGAACGATTGGTAGAAATTTAAATTTAAACCAGTCTACGGTTTGTAGAATATACAGAAGGTTTGTAGAGACAGGTTCTTACAGGAGGAGACGTGGTACAGGCAGAACTCGAGCAACCACAGGTCGTGATGACCGATTTATTGTTACAACTTCCCTGCGAAATCGTTTCCTCACGTCAGTTAACATCAAAACCGAGCTTAATGAAGTGCGTGGAAAAAACGTGTGTGCACGAACAATAAGAAGAAGGTTAAAGGAAGCGGCTATCACCCCTTTTAGACCAGCAAATGGTCCAAAGTTGTCTGCAGCTCACAGACAAGCTCGCTTAAGATTTGCGCGTCATCACCTGAATTGGACAGAAGAGCAGTGGGCCTCTGTATTGTTCACGGACGAGTGTAGGACATGTTTATATGGTGCAGATGGTCGCAGAAGAGTCTATCGTCGACGTGGGGAGCGATATGCTCAAAGTTGCATTGAGGAGCGTGTTCCTTTTGGAGGCGGTTCATGTATGGTCTGGGGTGGCATATCGATGAACGGGCGAACAGAACTTGTGTTCATAGACATGGTCCGTCAAAACGGTAATAGAGGGGGTTTGACAGCACATCGCTACATAACAGAGATATTAGAAGATCACGTGGTGCCTTACATGGGATTCATAGGCGAAAATTTTACTTTAATGCAGGATAATGCCCGGCCGCATGCAGCTGCACAAGTTCAACATTATTGCGAAGAGGTTGGGATACGTACAATGAATTGGCCAGCACGCAGCCCGGATCTTAATCCCATCGAGCATGTTTGGGACAATTTAAAAAGAGCTGTATATGCGAGAAACCCTTCGCCTACGACAGTGGCAGCACTAAGAACAGCACTTTCAGAAGAATGGGACAATATTCCGCAAGATCTTTTAAAAACCCTTATAAAATCTATGCGGAACCGATTAGAATCCGTAATAAGGGCACGTGGGGGTAATACACCTTATTAAAACACAAATAAACCCTTGCATAAAGTTTGTGTCTATTGTTAAAACCAATTTTTTAATTAAACAATTTTTCCTTAAACTTCTGTTTTTTCTTCAAAAAAGGTCTTAAGGTCCTTTCCAGTACATAAACTTAAACTTAAAGATATGATCCTACGCTGTTTTAAAGTTCACGAACCAATCTAGAGGTTTCAATTTAAATCTGTATAGAAAGTTTGCATACTTGGTTAAAATATTTATTTCAAAGTCGTCTATTACTTTGATGCAGTTTATAAGTCCGTCAGTGTATTAATGTAGTGTATAAACATCCTTAATACAATTTTATAACGTTTAGACCGTATTGCACTACCCGTGACCACGGCCGTTGCAATACGGTCGAAACGTCGGGCAATAAACAAAGGTATTTAGCTATAAAATAAAATATTTACGCGATTAAGACCCGTAGCTTATAAAATTCTATAAAGTTTACAAATCGCGAAAGTTTACGAACATATATTGTAAACATACGAGTACTTAAGTTAAAATAAAAGCAATTGTAATAAAGTAATCAAAATGTGTTGACGAGGTTTTGTATCAACCCCGAACAAATAGACAAATATTAAAAAAATTAAGCAGAAACCCATAGTTAGTTAATCCATTTTAGTTTTATTGAGCTTAGTTGGAGGGGCTAACACGATTGCTAGTAATGTGGGCCCACAATCCCATATTGCTAGTTATTTTTAGAAAAAAATACAGAAACTACTTCATAATTTATTATAGTACTAGCTGTCCCGCGCAACTTTGTCTGCTCATTGCTGTTCCGCTCCTATTGGTCGTAGCGTGATGTTATATAGCCTTCCTCATATGGGCTATCCAACAGTGAAAGAATTTTTGGTCCAGTAGTTTTGGAGCGTATTCAATGCAAACAAACAAACAAGCAAATCTTTCCTCTTTATAATATTATTATAGATAAATGATGTTACTTACCTTATAAGTAAATATAGTTTTCTTAGCATTTTTATATTTGTCTTGTAGCACCTTTTGTTCCGCCAATAAGTTCTCATATTTCTGTTCAATTTGCGCTAACTTCGACTGTAGCTCAGCTACTTTAGCTTTCATCACCATACATTCTTTTGCAGAAGAACTATTTCTTTGTTTCCAATCTTCTCTCTCGTTCTTTAATACATCTTCTAAAGAGCCGAGTCTTGATGCTCTTTCTTTGTACCTCTCAGCCCTTAGTTTCCAATCTAGAACACTGTCTTTAGCTTTCTGGCATTCAACTTGAAGCTCATTATGTTCTTTTATAAGTTCGGAAATCTCATTCTCTTTTGATTCTAATATCTGAGTGACCTTCGCCCTTTCAGCAAGTATGAATTCTTTCAGCGCATCCACTTCTTTGGCTTTCCTTTCTAATAGTTCTTTTAATTTGGTTACTGTTTCTATGTGTTCGTTTTCGATTTCTTTGATACGTCGGGCGCAGTTCATTTCGACCGTTTTCATTTCTAAGGTGAATTTTTCGGCGATTTGATCTCTGATTGCTTTTTCTTTCATCATTAAAGCGGTCTGTAACAGTAAATATTTATCGAAATAGATATCAACAAAACCTATATTATTTCGCAAATCGGGGCGGTACGAAGTGCGCCGGGGCAACTAGTTCATTATAAAATAGTGACGTTATAAGTTAGTGCCACAATTTTTATCAATCTAAAGGTTCATTTCCGTGCATCGCGGCCGATCGCGAGCCGCGCGCGGCTTACGACAAGCGGCTGACGCTCGCAGCCGATGCGACAATATTCTGAGTGCGCGCGCAGCCTACGACAGTCGTCGGCCGCGCGCGTCTGTCGCTTACCTCGGAAACGGCGCCATACATTCTCATACTCTGACTATTGTCGCATCGGCCGCGCGCGTCAGACGCTTGTCGTAAGACGCGCGCGGCTCGCGATCGGCCGCGATGCACGGAAATGAACCTTTACAGACATTCAGCAATATATGTATTTTTTTATTTAATTAAAGGGCTTGCACGAAAGCCGTCCAGTGACTGCTCCGTTTATTCTTGTGCCTCTCAGAGAAGGTCTTGAGGAATCTTTCTTTTTAGTCTACGAGCAACTGCTTGGGTGTTCAAAAGGATAACTAAAATAATTTAATAGTTGAATTTTCGAAATTGATTTTACATCTCGGCAATGACTCTAATAAGGGTTTTGATCAAATTTAAAAAGTTTGTTCAGTTGCTTACTAAGATTTTGGTTTTCCTAAGAAATGGTGATTTAACAAAGAAACCAGGGCGAATCTCGATGAACCAGCCAATGTTTTATTAAATACTAGCTGTGCCCGTGACTTTGTCCGCATGAAGTTGCAGTGTTGCCCTCTCCTTATAGAAGTTAGCATTATGATTAAAAGTAGCTTAATTATGTTACTCTTTACATCCTCAGCTGTCTGACAGTGAAAGTCCAGCCGTTGGAACAAGAACTACGCGGGTGAAACCGGGAGTCATCCGCTAGTATACAATAATAATACCTTGGCAGCCATAGCATCATCACAATTCTGCACCAAGTTCTCAACACTGGGTGACTCGGACATCATTGCAGGCGGCGATGACGATCGTTCTTCAGTATTAGTTGCGACGCTTCGTTGTTCCCGTATTTTGTTGAAACGATCTATTATGTACTGCTGGAAGAACTCCGCCTTGCCTTTCAGTTCCTTCATTAACGCTTCATTGCTTTCTTGATTAGCTGTTGAAACAGATTTATTTTACAGACTGTTTAACTGAACAATTTTATAAAATGCTGTGGTTACCAGTTGAACCACGGCTGTTGCAATACGGTCGAAACATCGGGGATTTAAATCGTAGTCTATAAAAATGTGTAACGTGTAGAAATAGGGTGTTTGACTAAAATAAAATTATTGTCTTTATAAGAAACATCAAAAATGGTACGCTCCGTACAAGTTTGTATGAAATACTAGCGTATGACGTCATAATTTTATTTTATATTTATTTTAACTTTTGTTTTGGTGAATAAAAAATAATAAACAAGTTAAATTTATGAGAGGGACGACCCGTGACCACGATCGGTGCATTTTGATCGAAACGTACCTTTAAATATTTCACGCGATTAAGTCCCGAAATCTAACTAATACTTTATGAGATATTAGGCAAATACCCAATTGCGAAATTGCAATTAAGATCATAAAATAAAAAGAAAGTGTGTATAAAAGTTTTAATTTTTTTTAAACACTTTTTTAAATTATTTATTTTAATAAAAAAAATGTCGTGGCAACTCAGTGCATTTTACAACGGAGTGGGACCGAATACTAACATTTGAATAAAAACTTGTGACGTGGCACGGCAGTCGTAAAACAAATGTTAAAAGTTCATCAGAGATCAATTTGCCAAAAAGTTCACCTTACAAATGTAAACGGTATTTTGCGTAAAAACAAATAATTTTGAAAAGTCAACAATTTCCGCACTGCGAAATCTCATCATGCAATTTATTTTTAGAAACGACATCGCATCTATAAATATGTTACAGAATCCCGAAGGAGAACCAGTAAGATTTTTTCGCAGCGGGCGCTAGGCCTTTATACTCACCTAATTTGATTGTACATTTGCTGAGTTGATCGTCTAAATGTCGTATATGTTTTATGTGTTTTTCGCATTGTGTGCACGGTTCCCTTTCTTTCCGCATTGCGGATTTTTCATCTGATAAAAAAAAAAACGAAAATACAGAATGGTTTAAAAAATAGATAGCTTTTGAACACACAACAGCATCGCTTAAGTTCCAACCGAAACCGTGACGGGTTTTATGGTTTATTAATAGTTTTTATTAGAAATGTGCCGACTAGTCGTTAAAGACGATTACCCGGCCTTATTTGTAGACGGCGATTAGTCGGCAAAATTCGCTGACTAGTCGGCTAATTAGTTTACTTATATCTCTATGCATAAGATAAATCAATGACTCTTCATCATTAACATTATTGTGTTTTAAAATCATTATTATTATTATTATTATTATATGGCTTAACTTCTGACCAAAATTGGCGAAACTCTCGTAACATAAAGCAATCCTTCAAATAGCGTCATAACTACAGTTTTGATAAATCTATACTAATATTATAAAGCTGTTTGTTTGTATGTTTTAACGTGATAATCTCAGGAACTGATGGGTCAAATTGAAAAAATATTTTACTGTTGAATAGCCCATTTATCGATGAAGGTTATAGACGACATAACATCACGCTACAACATATTGGAGCGGAGCAGCAATCAAAATTTTGCAAAAACGGGGAAAATGTACGTAGACGAAGTTGCGTCAGCTATTTATACTAATATTATAAAGCTAAAGAGTTTGTTTGTTTGAACGTGATAATCTTAGGAGCTACGGGTTCGAATTAGAAAAATCTTATACTGTTGGATAGCCCATTTATCGAGGAAGGTTGTAGGCTATATTGTTATTACCTTTCTCGATAAATGACTACGACAAATAGGAGCGGAGCAGCAATGAAAAATGTTGCAAAAACGGGAAAAATTTACGCAGACGAAGTTGCACGGGTCAGCTAGTATTAGTATAGATTAGTTGAAATTGAGGAAGATTCTTATGAAAACTTTTTATTTTGTGAACGCATTTTTATTTTGTGAACTCCAAACAGGATACTTTTTGTGGCGATAACTAATACCCACGCGAGCGGATGTCATATTATAAAAATCACTAAACATACAAGCAAGTGTGATATTCAATCATAATCTCAACTAAGTCTACTTGGGCGACATAGTCAAATCTAACTAAGCCCCTTCAAAACATAGATTTAAAAAAAAATAAACTAATCTACTCTAGGTATACGTACTCTCTGTAATAAATAGGTAAAGAAGAATACTATATCATACCTTCTAAATACTTGTCAAGTTTTTCAGTAAACTCCCTCTGTTTATCGGTGAACTCTCTCTGCAACTCCGATATTCTCTTGTTGGCTCTTTCTAACTCTTCCTTTGAATTATTCAGATCTGACAACAATTTCTCTATTTGATGTTTCTGTTTTTCAGATCTTTCAACATAGTCTGTCTCTTGTGATTTATGGAGATCTTTTTCTTTTTGTATTCTTGATTGGATGTCTTTTAATTCTCTTGATACTGCGTCTCGTGCACTACATGCCTGGAAAAACGGGTATTATAAAGCAACTCCTGTATACAATTTACAAGCAATCAAACTCTGGACACCAAATATCTAAAACATTCCCAGCAAATATTATTCTGTGCGTGAATCGAACCCGTTTTTTAAATTCAAGTTAAAATGGTGTCAAAGCCATGAAGAACAAATAAAAATGGACATAGGTACTTGCTACTCAACATGCAGATCGAAATTTTGCTGCTTTCTGGAAGGGTACAAATAAATTTAATGTGAAACCTTGCATTCCCGTGAGTGTGGGTGGTGTCTGTGATCAGGTTAAGATAGCAAATTTATTCAAGGACCATTTTATGGTGAAATCGCCTTTGGGACCGTACCGCTCTGAGGCGGTCGGTGCTGAGACCAGTCAGAAGCCCGTAGACATTACTTTTCGAGCCAAAGATGTTGCTAAGTTCATAAAGAGCGCAGCGAAGGGAAAGTCACCGGGTCATGACGGACTCAGTATTGAGCATCTTGACAATGCCGGGCCCCATTTACCTAGAGTGCTCGCCTTATTATATACCCTCTGTATGTGTCACTCGTATCTACCTGTGGACCTGATGAGGACGGTGGTGGTTCCTATTGTTAAAAATAAAACTGGAGATATGTCTAATCTTGACAATTATAGACCAATATCACTGGCGACTGCGATTGGCAGGATATTTGATGGCTTACTTAATATCCAATTAAATAAACACCTAGATTTGCACGATAACCAATTTGGATTTAGACCTAATCTATCGACTGAAAGTGCGATATTAAGTTTAAAACATACCATTAGGTACTATGCTGATCGCAAGACGCCTGTCATTGGCTGTTTCCTCGACCTATCTAGAGCTTTTGACCTGGTTTCTTATGGAATTTTGTGGAATAAAATGCAGAAAATTAATATACCATCTGAAATAACCAATATATTTAAATATTGGTATGGAAACCAGGTCAATAGTGTTAGATGGAACAATTGTGTATTTTCTGAATCGTACAGGATGGAATGCGGGGTGAGACAAGGGGGGCTTAGCTCGCCATCGCTTTTCAACCTGTACGTGAATGATTTGATCGTCACACTGAGCAGTCAACATGTAGGATGTCATGTGGATGATGCATGCTTGAATAACCTTAGCTACGCTGACGACATGGCGCTGTTGAGTGCGTCGGTCTGTGGTATGAGGAAACTGATCTCCATTTGTGAATCCTATGCGGCTAGCCACGGCCTGATTTACAATGTCAAAAAGAGTGTGTGTATTGTTTTTGGGATTGGTGGTGTCAAAATGGTTAGAGACTTACCAGATATAAACCTCAATGGCACTCCATTATGTAGAGTACAAGAGTGTAAGTATCTTGGCCACCTGATAACGGCCGATCTCAAGGACAATGTCGACATTGACAGGGAACGAAGGGCACTGTCTATTAGAGCAAACATGATTGCTCGTAGATTTTCAAAGTGCTCCGCTAAAGCTAAAATAACTCTTTTTAAAGCTTACTGCACGTCTTTTTATACGAGCAGCATGTGGGCCTTTTACAATAAAAAATCGTACAGTGCCCTCCGTGTCTTGTACAATAATGCTTTCAGAATGCTGTTGGGGCTGCCCCGACGCTGCAGTGCATCAGGGATGTTTGCCGAAGCACGCACAGATTGTTTTTATGCAACGATTCGCAAGAAATGCACATCCCTGGTGCGCAGAGTTAGGGCCAGCTCGAACAGTATTCTGAAAATGATTTCTCTAAGACTGGACTGCCCATACATGAATCGGTGTGACCGTATTCATATGGAGTACATCCGGTAGTATTTTATGATTATGTTTTATTACTAACATTAGTCTTTAAGGTATTTGTCATATTTCAATATTGTTTTACTAACACTAAATGGATCAATGGTCTGAATAAATGATATTATTATTATATTAATGCCTAAGACCGTTTTCATTTATTACACACCACCACCAACCTTGCTTACGTTCGCATAGAAAGTCGAGCTATTCATATCGAATGAAGAAGTGAAATGAAATGAAGCGTTTAAGAAAAGGATTAAATAAATGAGCAATAATTCAATGATGAAAACGAGATGTATGGCGACCGGACTGGGCGTACGCCGGAACTTGTGAAAGCAGTATCGTACATCGTCATAAACTTCGCGCCGGACCGGATTGAAACGTGTGAAAAGGACCTAAGCGTGCAAGTGTTGACTTTGCCGTTTCGTATTTGTATAAAACAGCAAGATATATTTTTTTAAACACTAAACCTACCTTATTTATAAATACATTTTTTAGACTTTCTTTCTCATACCTACTTAGGAAAATACGACAACTAACGGACGTAGAAACAGTCAGACTAACGGACGTAGAAACAGTCAGACTAACGGACATAGAAACATGCAGGCTAAAATACACAGAAACAGCAAAGCAACATATTTCTACTACTTACCTGTAGATATAAAGACTTGAGCTCTCCATTCTCCTTAAGCGTATCTTTGAGCTGCCCGCTATATCTTTCCAATTCACGTAACAAGTCCGCATTTGCCTCCTGTACTATTGATGCACGACTACCTTTTTCTAATTTGAGCTTGTCGTAATCTAATTCTAGTTGAGTGTGTTTGAGATCAAGCTAAAAGGAAAACATAATAATAAGTAGCCTAATGGCTGAGGCATCGGTCTTGCAATCGTCAGGTCGCGGGTTAGGAACCTAACCATTATACTACAGTAATGTGGGACCACACTACCACATTGCTAGTTACTTTTTATATAAATAATAATAAATGAAATACAAAACATATTTATTTTGAGGCAAATAACATGAACTATTGTTCTTGTCGACTTTAAAGACTCTCATCATTATATGCTATTGAAATTATGGCATTGCTGAAGTAAATCACATATTATTGACAGCTTTGCCATTTTGAACCTTATGCCAGAGAAAATACAGTTTAGTTTTAATTGTCAACTTTTCAGTCTCTTTTAACGGGGCTTCTGTCAGGTTTTCTTTGCGCCTAATGATAAATAAATTTACTCACATTTTTAAGTTCACTCCTAACTTCATCTATTTCAGTCTGCAGTCTTTCATTTTGTTGTTTGTAGCTTTCTAATAGTTCACTATCAGAATTGCTACCAAGGAGTTCGAACTTATTTTGTAGGACGGCCATACGAGAATTCAATTGCATCTCTATGCCTTTTTGTTCTTCTAGTTTCGCTCGGAGATCTAATTCTTGTTTACGATGTTGTTCTATTTTTTTATCCCTAAAAATATACCAAATAGAAAATTATAATGGTAATAATAATGGTCTTCTAACCGATTTCGGTGACGGCGGCCAATCTCATCCATCAGACTAGCCATCTCTGATAGTCCGATGGGACAGAACCCGGCACGACCAGAGAGAATAGGCGCAGGACCGACAGCTTAACGTGCTCTCTGAGGCACAGATAGGTGTGAGATTGTCGAAAACGAATCATCACTCAGTGATACCATTGCTTAATCTCGTTTTAATTTCGATTCGCTTGGTTGTCAATTAATCTAATATTACACTAGCTGACCCGCGCAACTTCATATACGTCAATTTTTCCCGTTTTTGAGACATTTTTCATTGCTACTTCACTCTTATTGGTCGTAGCGTGATGTTATATAGCCTATAGCCTTCCTCACTAATAATGGGCTATTTAACAGTAATTTTATAATTTTCCAATTCGGACCCGTAGTACCTGAGATTATTGCGTTCAAACAAAGAAACAAACTCTTCAGCTTTATAATATTAGTATGTATAGATTACACTCCGCTCAATGGATTGAAAAATATTAAGACATGAATTGAAATAAAATTGAAGTTATTTGTGAAGGGGATGTAAGATGATAAAAAATATTTACCTTTTGTTAATTTCTTCTTGTAATGAGGATAACTTTTGTAGCTGTTGTTTTGATCGACTCAATACTTCTTTCAATGTTGCTAATTTTCCTGGTGACGGTGGTTCACCTGAAAATGCAGTGTGATCTATATGGTCTGTTACTGATTGGGAGCTAGTACGTATTAGCTAATAGTCTACCCAATAATACAATTATGTACTGCAACATATACCAATTTAGTTATTTTTATCTAGATAGTCTGGATGATAATTGATATTGAATTTTAAATCGCATTGCTCCATAATTTGATACTTGACTTGATTTTTTTATTTGAAATTCCGATTCCAAATAATCCGATAAATCGATTCAAGGAGTTTCATGGACTTGTATGTGGCTGGTTCGTACGCATTGCAAGAGCATGAGGCTGGAGTCAAATTCGAACTGTATTGCATTTTATTTTGATTTTCGAACCAATTTATCGTTTTGGAACTTCTATTCCAAGTCGAGAAATCGATTCAAGACTTTACCCCGTTTCTCTCTACTTAAATATTCAATCGATAACCTATATCGATTGAAGATTTAAGTAGAGAGAAACGGGGTAAAGTATAATCATCGGTTAAACGGCGGTAGCCTAATGTCTAAGGTATCGGACTCGCAATCGTGAGGTCGCGGGTTCGAATCCTACCCATTATACTACCGACGTGAACCTACTGCTCTGTGGCGCGGTGGGAGTGTATCCGACTGCTACGCAAGAGGTCGTGGGTTCGATCCCCACCCAGGATAAGACTATGTGTGATGAGCACGATGGTTTATTCTGTGTCTGGGTGTTATTTATCAATAATATGTATGAATTTAAAAATATATAAATATGTTTATCAGTTGTCTGGTTGCCATAGTACAAGCTCTGCTTACTTTGGGATCAGATGACGTTGTGTGAGTTGTCCCAAGATATTATTATTACTACAAGCCATCGAGCTTAGCTGGAGTGGTTAACAGGATTGCTAGTAATGTGGGACCCACAATTCTTTAAAAAAAAACTTACCAAGATAGGTGTTATCAGGCAATGACTCCATTAGAATCTGGTGTAAGGTAGTTCTCCAATGATCGTATTCCTTTTGACAAGAAGCCAGTTTGTTCCTATAGAGGACTAGGTCGTGGGCTGTCAGTTCCAACTTTGACTGGAAATACACAATAAATGTGATATCAGCAATCCTACTAACCAATGCGAAAGTTTGTAAGGATGTATGTATGGTTTTTTGTCACTCTCTTTCATGTAAAAATTTGTGAACAAATTTTGATGAAACTTTACGGTAATTATATTTTTTGGGCGAGTCAGTGTAGGTGTACAAGCTTACAATGGCACTGGTCAAATGTGGGTCAGACTCGCTCGATGGGTACAGGTGCGGATCCAAGCGGAAAGGGGGGGGGGGGGGCATCAGCGGCAATTGCACCCCAGGACTCGACTGAATGACCTTTTGTTTGGGGAATTTCAGAATTTTGACATTCGACCCGTGTGTTTTGATAGGCAACTGTCCCCCCCCCCCCCCCCGCGGTAATGCCTAGTGTACCTGTGTTGAAACAATTTAATGCTCCCGCCGTCATGCGAGTGACTCACACTTGGCCGGTTGAGTCAAATGTTGTCCCCCCCTTGCACAAACTCAAACACGCTAGACGAGAGGGGAGAGATGCAACTGACTCATACAAAATAACATCGGTATGAGTCGGACTCACACTCTCATTTTTCCATTTCTTAAGATCAACTAGAATTATATTTTAACCTCCATATACTTGGGTATTCCTAGGATGTAGCTTGTACTTACATCAACATAACAAATAGTTTAATATACAAATTACAAAACCGAATGATAGTTTTCTGAAATAGTTAGTCTTATCCAGTTTTGTGTACATGTGTTTGTGAATATTATTACGTATAGAAAAGCTACGAGCTACGAGAGATTCTCAGTCTACCCGTGACCACGGCCGTTGCAATACGGTCGAAACGTCGGGCAATAAAACAAAGGTTTTAGATTTAGCCTTAAAATAAAATATTTCCGCGATTAAGTCCCGTAGCTTATAAAATTCTATAATGTGTACAAATCGCGAAAGTTTACGAACACATATTATAGAAAAGTAGTCTAAAAGTTATGAAACAAAAAACTTTTCTATGGGAGAAGTTTTTCTTATTTTTATATAATCTTTCCTTTTTCAGATTTAATAGATACATGACAACCTAAAAACAGATCCATCAATGGATTTGTTCTGTAGATTGAAGTGGAATATTCCCTATAAAGTAGTTAAATCAGAAAACTTACGCCCAATTCCTTCACTTGTTCCTTAGCAGCATTGCGTTCCGTCGTCAGCTGTGACACCTTTTCCTTCAGTCGACTAGTTTCTCCGCTCACAAGCCTACTCTGTGCTGCTTCTAATTCACTCGCTAGCCTGTTTATTGTTGCTCCCTTTTCTATCATTATTTCTTCCTTCTCCCTGTCTTTTTCTTTACATCGTCGTTCTAGTGTCTTTATCTCGTTTTCCTATTGTGGAACAAACAACAGTGTTATTAAGTCGAAAAACTGATACCTACTAAGTTGTGTTGAGTACAGCTAGGTGATAATGGTGAACGATATTGTATTTAGATTTGTAATGTAAAAATAAATGCACTACATATGAAAGCATCAGCAGACGTTCATGACACTTGCGCCCTTTTGATGAGAAACGCAGTTTTTCGGCAATAGCTCAATGATACGGTATATCCAATCAAGTCGAAAATAATTTTACTTTAAGTACCTATTACTTAAGGTTTTTAACTTTTTTGATTAACCGCCTCTCCAGCACGGAGGTAGAAGTAAGCATCCAAAAATTTAGTAATTTCACTTATGTAACCTTATTGATTTTTTGAGTAGGTATTCACAAATATTATTACTTATTACATTTTGTCAAATTTAATATATAAATCCAAAGTCTAGTTCTACAAATTTTAACTAGTAAACATTTTTGGAAATAATCGTTCCGAAAATTGCATAAATTGTGTCCACCCCCCATATCAATATTCATTGTGTTGTGTTTGAGTAAAATGCCGGTGACATACGGACGGACGGACAGACAGACAGACATGACGAAACTATAAGGGTTCCGTTGGCTACATAACCCTAAAAAGGGTCAATAGTTCAAAACTGTTGAAGTAGTGCTAACCATAGAAAAAATTATGGATAGAAGAGAAATTGATACTTGGTATAAATGCATGAGTACCGCCAAGATTGCTTCTACACACTATACTACACGAAAAGAATTATCTTTATAAATGCCGTTAAAGCCACCATAATCGTGAGACATTGTGATACTTCAATTAATTATTGTTTATTAAATAATTCCACATTAATAATAAAAAAAATGCCTATCAGGTTTATTTTTTCGACAGGGAGTTGACTACAAGAAAAAAAAATCTATACAAATTAGACAGTATAGTAGGTCTTAAAATGCTTTGAAACTAAGTGTTTGTCAACAATAGGGATGTTGACTGTCAAGTCAAATCAATCTCTTTATGAAATGTCAAAATGACAAGCTCTATAGAAACGTGTATGAAAGAAATTTTTATAGGCATTTCTTGCCAAAGACTTTACAAATACAACAATTGCATTTTTGAAAGCCGTAAAAGCATTAAGCGTAGCCAACCCGTAAAAGCATTAAGAGATAGAAGAATTTGATATCTAGTAACATAGTCCAGATAGGTGGTTCGCTTCTGGCCCCGGTTTGGCTACGGAAGTCTCGGGTTCGATTCCTGAGTCTGGATTCAAATTTTTCTATCTTTCAAAAATGCAATTGTTGTATGTGTATGGAAGAAGTTGTAGACGGATTTATGTGTGTCGATTTGACTTGCTACTTTAAGATTGTCCACCTGCTTTTATTCTTCTCCATGCCATCTACAGGTTATAATATCAGTTTATAATTTTGTGTACTTATTCTGATAGATACTTACTTTTTCGTCAAGCCTACTTTTTGCTTTTGTCAAATCATTTTGCATTCTGTCCATTTCCTCTCTGTGTCTGAAAATTGAAATCATGACTTTTAAAACATATGAAAATGAAGATGTAAGGATGGCATTTAAAAAAATTAAAACATACCTGTCTTGTTGTTCCCTAAATAGCGCATCTGTGTCATGTGTATGAGCAACCTGAAAGCAAAATATTTAGAAAAGATTAAAGGGGTTGCAATGTTCCTTCTATTGAATTGGTTCAGTTAGGTTTGAACTACATCCTTTTCTGTCAATAAGAACCATCATATTCTAAAGAGAGAAAGAAAACGGGAGCGAAATCGACGAGGCGCTCTCTATCTCGCTCTAATAAATGACGGTTCTAAGTGACAGAAAAGGATAAGAGCATAGGAAAGTGCGATTCGGTGCCGCCAGATGTAGTTCAATCCTTAACCCCCTACTGCTGCTACTATGCTTTCTGAATAAACATTTTAGCACCAATGGCTTTATTATAATATAGATAAGTTATTACACCGGTTTTGGTATTTTTATCTAAATATCATTTTACTTGAGCTGTCTAATATATCAGGCGACTGTGCTACCTTCTAAGCTGTGTCCGCCATACTTGTAACCAATTTTGATTAAACTTGTAGAGGTAGAAAACTTAGAATTGTACCTTTAAACTGTAGTAAAGTAATCAATTCATGACCTTTTGTGTT
This sequence comes from Herminia tarsipennalis, assembly GCA_945859575.2. NCBI lineage: Eukaryota > Metazoa > Arthropoda > Insecta > Lepidoptera > Erebidae > Herminia > Herminia tarsipennalis. The sequence continues at coordinate 10,368,631 of OX243852.2, forward strand.
AATCTCGAAGAAACATGAAACTTTGACCTCGGGTTTTTACTTTACAATTTCATAGTTGAGAATAATAAACATTTTTTTTTTAAATAAAGATAACTATGTGGAATTGTGGGTCCCACATTACTAGTAATCCTGTTAACCCCTCCAGCATAGTTTAAAGACTTGTGTTAGGAGTGAGTTCACGTCGGTAATATAATGGGTAGGATTCAAACAGGCGGCCTCACCATTGCGAGTCTGATGCCTTAGCCATTATGCTATCGTTGCTTGTTATATTACTACTCATCTCGTCATCAGTCAACTGCAACTGGCATATAAAAATAAAATCTTCTCTTAAACTTACCTGTAAAGTATGGAGTCTTTGTTGAACATCTTGAAGACTGATATTAGCAGAACGCAACTCCAGCTTCAGTTGTTCCTTCTCTTGGTCTGTCTCCATTACTTTCTCAGTCAGATTTGTGACTTGTTGCTCTAACTCAATCAGTTTGTGCTTACTTGATGCTAGAACATAACAATACTGAATTTAATAATCTAATCATTGTATTATCTTATCTATGTTTCCCATATGAGTTTGCATCAACTTTGTTTTTTTTGTTGTTGTTGCATGTTGAGAAGTTTGTATTTTAATGAGAAATAGATTGAAAGATTAGCAAGGTTATACTGCCATTGAATGGTCCTATACAGGGTGTTCCAAAACTATGCCACACGGAGAGAAAGTACCTTAAATATTGTAGATCGAACATTTTACTGATGAAAGACTTCATTTTGATTTTGAAAATAATTCGAACTGCATTCAAAGATTTTTAAATAATTGCCTGTCTAGGCCGAGAATCGAAAACACACTATATGAAAAAAAAAACACACTGTATTTTTACAATACCAATCAAAAGTGTAAATCATTAGAATTATTTTGTCTAAATACCTATAAATTTTGCATTATATTAAAAAAAAATAGCATTTGTTAAGTTAAATTTGCAGTTAACTACTGCAAATTTAACTTAACAAATGCTTTAGAACGTGTCCGATCTGTAATACGTTCAGTATGTAACTTAAACTCATCATAAATAGAAACACCATGAAAAATGTAATAGTTTGGCCTAGTGTCATGAATACTATACAAATTGTATTTTATTGAATGTAACATTTCATAGCCTTCCCCTTATTTTAGATACTATGTTATTTAAAAAAAAAAGAATTTAAAAAAGATGAATGCAAGAACTTTTGGATTGGTGTCACAAAAGTACAGGATGGTGCTTTTCCCCTTTAGGCGAGTTCGATTCCCAGTTCAGACAGGCGATTGTTTAAAAAACTTTGACTGCAGTTTTTTTTATTTTTTTTTTCTAAAAAAATAATAATAAAAAAAACAAAATGAAGTCTTCTTTCAGTTAAATGTTCTATCTACAATATTTAAGGTACTTTCCCTCAGTGCAGCATACTTTTGGGACATCCTGTATATGTGAGATCATTTTCTAAAATCTTACCTATGTCTATGTATATGTATGGGGATAGTATAATTTTTTTTATCCGCTTATGGCGTAACCAAAAAGAGCGGTATATGTTTTTGACTTTTTAAATATATTTTTAAATAGTGAAGAGCATGTTAAATAGACAAAGTTGTGCTCTTTGGCTGTGTAAGATCCATGACACTATGATAGTGAGGGAATAGAGAATGTACTATTATACACTTGAACTAGAATGTATATTTGTATAGTACGATCAACGTAACTTGACCGGATTGAAGTTAGGTTTTTATCACTTTCGCGCATGTCATAGAGATGCGACCCTAAAATTACTAACGAAAACGATTAATTATGTTTAATCGATAAAAAATACTAACAACATTTTAATTCAAAAATATAAAAACACTATTTAAATGAGTTCATAAAAGTTTAAATTTAGAACAGTTACAGACTAAAGAAACTTCGAAAAACAATTTCTTTACGAAAATAATCACAAAAAAACATGAGTTAGTAATACTAATTATGACAATGTGATGCGTGATCGCATCTCTAATTCTCTTGGTTTAGTTACCGCCCCCGCCCCCCGCTTCCTGTCACCATTTACTTCCAAAAAATGCATCTGCGCAACCACTTGTCGCCTACTTCAGTCCGGCCTAGTTACGTTGATCGTACTGTACACTTATGCAATATAATTATACTCCTTCATCAATGAAGTGAGTATCTTCTCTGCCCAACACTTTTCCCAACGTATGTGGTGCATTCCCCTCATACCCAGGATAATTTTGAGCTCCGTCTTTTGTCTTGTATATTGGTCTGCATCGCTCTACTCCGACCCGTCCGAAACGCTTCCTTATACTTAAAATATACTTTTACTAAATTTATATTGAAGTTGAACACCCAGTTCTTAGAGTCTACTCATCCGTACCAAGCAAATGATGAGCCTCTTGTAAAGACAATTCAGCCTTATCCCTGTCATTTATTGCAGCAGCCAATCTGGCACGTAAGCTATCTATTTCTGTGTCCAGCTTCTGCATCTGACCAGCTAACTGCTGACATTCCTTCACCCGTATCTGATCACATAAAAAAAAGTGTCATTTTTATAAAACTGTCCAGCCTTGTCATTGTATTTAACTCGCCATGAACCGGCCTCTTTTTGGGAGGAGATCCAATAAGAAGTCTGTTTAAAACACTCTTTTCCAGTAGAAATTAAAAAAATAATTAATTGTGATGATTGCAACACTTGTCACTTGTCTATTTCATTGGCTGTTATTTTTTTACAGCCCTTTGCTTTAAAATAAAACTATGAAATAATTAAAAAATCAATAGAAAACTTCAATTGGTGAAAAATAAATGTAATTCCTTTTTATGAAAAATGTTTGTAACTACACACTGAAATATCTAAATATATTAAACAATACTAACATCATACAGGACCTTCAGCTGCTCATTATTCATATATTCTTGTCTATCACAGTTATTTAACCCATTCATATGTCCTGAAACATAATTTAATATAGCTTAGATTATATAATTACATATTTTTATGAACTATCTTGTGGTGTTGAAAATAGACAGGACTATAACATATGCCAAAATTATGTCTATAGATACACAAATATATAAATTGATGGGTCTGTTTGTAACAGGGATGTGGCTGATGCCGATTTTTTAAGGTTCGCAATCTTAGTTCTTTCATAAGAACTATAAAAGTCGCGAAAACAAAAAGGTCCATCATTATGTTACCGGTACATAGAACAAAAACTTTGTAATGTCAAAATAACAGCTTAAATAGCAGCAAGAAAATAATTTATTTTGTTTGTCTGTTTGTTCTGGCTAATCTCCTGCCTCCGCCAAAAAGGAAAAGGTTGAACCTATTTTGGCAGAACTTTCATTGGCAGACAGTGGATGTTATAAGGTGTATTTTAAATGACAAAATTAATATTGATGAAATTTGGTACATGTGTGTTTTAATTGTTGAGATTTACGATTAGACTAGGTAGATGGTGCTGTTGCTGAGATTCAGAATAGGGTATTTGACTAAAGTCAAATCAGCCTCTTTTTAAGAAACGTCAAAAACGAGCTGCTCTGTACAAATTTGTATGGAATGCTAGCATATGACGTCACATTTTCTGTGGTCAAATTATTTACTTTCAGTGTTTCTCTTTATGATTATAAATTAAGTACACACACAGCACACAAGACATTAATAATAATAATAATAATAATAATAATATCTTGGGACAACCCACACAACCAATATCTGATCCCAAACTAAGCAGAGCTTGTACTATGGAAACCAGACAACTGATAAACATACTTATATATTTCTAAATACATACATATTATAGATAAATAACACCCAGACACAGAATAAACCATCGTGCTCATCACACAAAGTTTTATCCTGGGTGGGGATCGAACCCACGACCTCTTGCGTAGCAGTCGGATACACTCCCACCGCGCCACAGAGGCTGTCAAAAATTAAAATCAAATTAAATTAATAAATTAACATATTTTTTAGAACACTATGACATATTTTTACCTGGTTATTTTAAAATATTTTATTTTGATAGTAGTCAAATACCCAATTATTTGGTGAGCTCCATTCTAGGACAATAACTGCGGGTCTGCTAGTTTTGTATAGTATAATTTTACAAAGGTAATACCTCTATATTCCTGTTGAAAATAATGGTTTTGTCCATCCCCAGCACCATAAGGACTAAACTGTGCCTTTAATACTTCTTCTTGATGTCTTAAGTGGCCCATATTATGATTCTTAGGAGTTTCACAATATATTTTAGGGGATTCCGAACCATGTTGGTTCTCTTTCAAGTGGTTAAGAGACTCCACATAAGTTGGAGGCAGACCTGTTCTTGTTTGTTGCACTGAAAATAAGAAAAAACATATTTTTTTAATGTAAAACAGAAATTGCAATAGACACAGAAAATTGGAGAGAGTGTAGGGAGGCTCTGCAGTGGGATAATACAGGCTAGGCTGCACATACTTTTGTTTATGATAATTCACAGGTTCTATGTTAGGGTTTTGATTTCCGCACTTAAATCTTAAAGTGCTTAATCATTGTATGTGAGCCATAGTGGCCCCAATTCCAACTAGCCCACTTCCTCCAGACGCAGATCAGTCTTCCCAGTCTTCTGTAAGGGATCTTGGTGTTCCAAGTGTTCCCTTGCAGATCTGGGTCACTAATGTTTCCTCCGCCTCCATGCAACCTCTGCACAGAGGACTGTAAGCGATACCTAAGGTGTGAAAGTGTTTATTCAGTCAGCAGTGACCAGTGACTGTCCCCACCATCAATTACAGACTATATCTGTCTGTGTTATTCACAGGTAATTTAAAACAATAATTTACCTGTTCACCAGGTTTCATTATATATCAATCCTTCATTTTTGAGTTGAGAGACCTTCCTAAAGCTTTCAAGTTATTTCCTCATCAAAACATGCTTAGTACTTTCAGAGGTTAGTACATTCAAATAAGAATAGACACACATGAAAAAGTGCAAGTGAATGTATTTCTAGTAGGGCAATTTTCTGTGAAATATCATACTAGCTGACCCATACAACAATGTGTGCATCAATTTTCCCCATTTCCGCAACACTTTTTCATTTATCCTAATGGTCACAGTGATGTTTTATAGCTCAAAGGCTATCCAACAATAAAAAGATTTTTTCAATTCTGACCAGTAGACTTTAAACAAACAAACAAATACATAAACAAACTCTTTGGCTTTATAATATTGGTATACATTTATAAGCCAAGGTAGTAGCTTATTCTATAATATTATATATAAAAGGAAATACTTCTTTTTGGCATGGATAATCTCTAGACTACTGGGACCATTCTTACGAAATCTTGAGTAGACTAAGCCTACAATTTATAAAGATAATAATAATATCTTGGGACAACTCACACAACGCTGTCTGATTACAAACAAGGCAGAGCCTGTACTATGATTACTAGACAACTGATAAATATACTTGTATTTATAAATACATACCTATTACAGATAAATTACACCCAGACACAGAATAATCCATCATGTTCATCACACAAAGTTTTATCCTGGGTGGGAACCAAACCCATAACCTTTAGATTAGCAGTCAGGGTCACTAACCACTAGACCAATAGGCCAGCATTGCCAACATATACATGGGTGGAGCTGTTGCGAACAGTTATTTGTATACTTGTACAAATATAAATATAGAAATAATTTTAGATGGTTATGATTCAATTGCATATTATTTAGTATATGTAGCTTATGGAACTGACTTAGTCAGAATTGGCTCAAAGTCCCTTAAAAAAAAAAGAATACAAAAGTTATTTGTATACTTAAAACTTTTAAACTACTCACCTCCATTGCTTTGTTGAGGATCCAGAGTGTAATTTCCACTGCTGTTAACTGAACTGGCCTCATCATCATCCAAAAGATCATCAAAAGCATTCGCCAGCTTATGCTTTAGCTACAAACATACAATATAAATAAAAACATGACCAGCTAACAACGATTCTGTTGTCAGTTTCACATAATATAAACTTTGTAAGACAATGTGTTTATAGAATAGACAGTGTGATAAATACAATAGCAGTTTATTTACCTCTTCATTCCGACGTTTCTGGTCTTCAAGCTCCTCTTGTTCATCAAGTCTGTCTTGAGCACTATTGTTTATGTGAATACTCGCGGCGCCTTGAAACAAACTCATTCCGGGACCATCCATATCAGATAATTTGATCTCCAAGAGTACGAGGCAATGTATAACTATACTTCAAACACATGAAGCTCTGCAGCTTTATTGACAAACAATAATAACTAAAATCATCTACAAACAACGTTGTGCAACGTGTGTATGTAATTGTATTACGTAGATTTTTTTTATAGTAAAACCAAAACAAGTTTTGAAAATCGTTTTACAATGTTGCCAGTTTACTTAGATTATCATAAAAACGCTTGCTTGTTGGTTGGTTTACACTTCAGTGTTACAACTACAATGACTTTAAATTGATTGGTTATATTCTAAAAATGCGAACGTTTTGATGAAGCAATATATGTTGACCAATATTTAGATTGATTTGACAGTTCCTATTTAATCTAAACACGATTACGATTATTGTTTGACCGGTACCGCGCCCTAGGAATGCGCGCGGCGCGACAGTGAGGAAGTATCAATGACGCACTTTTAGTCCGCATGTCCGGACTATTTATGTCAGATGCATATGAAATTTATTGTTTCAGTCTTGAAATCACGACGTACTAAATCTTCTGTCTCGAAGGTTTAGTACGTTATCTCGTGATGAAGACCGAGACCGCCATTTTAAGGAAAACCAGCCGAGAAAGCTTTTAATGTAAAAGTGATGCGAATATTACCATAATATGAAATTGTTAAAAACGGGTAATTCCTCAACTGAAAATTTGTGAACTGATTAAAATTTAATTTGCCAAAAAAAACAAAAAGATTAATTTACGTCACGGGTGCAAAATTTCCGGTTTTGCACCTGAAATTATGAAATTTTAATAATTTTGGGTTGTAAGATCTGTCCGATAATATCTATCTCGTGTGAACTCATGCGCTTTCCTTCCAGGACCCCCTGCCCCACCCGCGTCTTCCTAAGTCGCGGTACAGCGGTCTTGGTTGAGTTATAACAATTGTTCAAGGACATAATATATCTCAGAAAATGCTTTTTAAATGAGCAATCAAAAAAGTAACCTTCCTTCTTGTGCATTTGGGTAAAAATGCGTCTATTGCCTTACTGAATTACATTTTTTGTAACAATAAGTTACAAATATTAGAAGTAAAGTAAAATGTAACCAAAAGTAACACAAAGAATGGGTAAAATTGGTAGAATATTACTTTATTTTTTGGGTACTCATACACTCCAGAAGTTTTTTTTGGGAACAGGGTGCACTTTTGGCAATAGCTGGCAATACTGCGGTGGACGTCAAATCAAGTCTGTCATCCATTACCTGTCATTTGAGTGTCAATTGGTGTCAATCGAGCTGACAGCACGTCCACGCTGACAGATTACATATTGATTTGATTTGATTGATGCTTTTTGTATTGAAAATTAATTAAAATAATTTGTAAAATCTAGTAAATAAACAAAATAATAATGGAGATTAAGCCCGTTACACACGTTCTATTTGACATGGACGGTCTGTTATTGAGTAAGTAGTTGTATTTTTTTGAATATTTGTGTTGTTTGAAATCTTACCTATAATTACAGTTTTATACTTTTTTTAATAACATAATCAATAAAAAGGAATTCTACTTTGAGCTAGATAACTCATATCATTTATGTTAATTACTGTTATAGATACAGAAGACTTATACACAGTTGCTTTTCAAAATATTTTAAAACCTTATAATAAGGAATATACATGGGATATTAAAATCCAACTTATGGGGTTGCAAGCTAAGGAGGCTGCTGAAAAAGTTATATCTCTTCTTGATGTACCAATAACTGTAGAACAGTGGCTTGAGGAAGTTCATAAGCAGTATGTATTATTATTTCCTGAGTCTCAATTTTTGCCAGGTAAGCAGTAATACTGCTATTTTGAGTTACTCATCTATTTTGAGATTTTTAGTTACAGTAGAATCCGTTTATTATGACTCCGCCTATATTGACCAACCACCTATTATGACGTAATTACACAAAGAAGTTTGGTTTTCATATAATATTCTTTGTAACAAAGTCGGATATAATGACTTCGCTTACAGTGACATGTCGCTTATTATGACCCATTTTTAATAAATTTTGTCGTTTATAGTGACCAACATGATACTTTACACCTTCGTAAATCTTTGTTGACTCCCAACGACGGCCGTACGCCACGCAGCTTGTTTTTGTTGTGGATCTCAGTTAAAACATAGTGATTACATTCTCTGTGATCTCAGTGAATAATTGACAGTTGAACAATGAATATATACATGTATAACATGCATTTTTTATTTTGATTTAATATGCTATATTTCTCTATTAAAATAAGTATTTACCTAAAAAAAAAGGTAGTTTTTTTTTCACAAAAATGCTGTATACGTCTGCTTAATATGACGTGTTTGTCAAGTCCCTTCGATGTCATTATAAACAGATTCCACTGTACTATGAAGCTACAATATTTTTCATATCTAATTCAAAATTTCTAGGTGCAAAGAGACTAATAGATCATTTATATAAACATAAAGTACCATTTGCACTTGCAACTAGTTCAACCGAAGATGGCTTTAATCAGAAAACAAGTAAACACCATCAGGAGATCTTCTCTCTCTTTCCTGTCAAAACGTTTGGTTCATCAGATCCTGAAGTCAAACATGGGAAGCCACATCCTGATATATTTCTGATTACTGCTAACCGATTCCCAGATAAACCAAAGCCAGAACAGGTATTTAGATAATAACTTTTTTTCAGAACATTCTACCACTTTTTTATTATCCTTATTTAATACAGGCCTCAGGGCTCTAATTATAACCCATGTCATAGGTTTTTTCAATTATTTAAAATATCTAAAGTTTTTACTTTTTTCACCTATAAAATTGCAAAGCACTACTATTTTTATATCAAAAAGGTACATATTTATTCTGAAATAATTATAAAGCCTGTCAGCAGAAGCTTGTTTGCCACCTCAGTATTAATAATTAAAAAAAAAAAATTATTTAGTAAAGAGGTCACTTTACAAAAATACATTAATTTTTAGTGCCTGGTATTTGAAGACGCCGTGAATGGAGTCTTAGCCGGCAGGGCTGCTGGAATGCAAGTAGTGATGGTTCCAGATGCAAGGCTGGACAGAAATTTAACTAAGGAAGCAACACTTGTACTTAACAGCTTAGAAGAATTTAAACCAGAGTTGTTTGGTTTACCTCCATTTGATACATAGATCAAATATTTTTGATGTAGTCATAGTGGGTTTCAAATGTAAGAATGTTTGTTCCTGATAGCTTTAAGCCTGCATGTCTCCTACAAAGGTGATATATGAAAGCCATCAATATCACAATAGAAATTGGACCTAAATGATTATGATAAGTACAAATAAATTCACTTAAGACAAAGAATATTAAATATTACTATGTACTTAAGATGTGATGAAGCCTTATTGGAATGTGGTAAAATTTTAATAATTTAAAACTTCATATATTTGTACTTAATATTTATAGTAGTGGTGGAGTCAATTTGTAAGCTCAGCTCAAAAATAAATGAATACATGAAATGATTTATCTAACTCAATTATGTAATGTAATAAAATTATGTACTTATTGGGTTATTTCAACAACACACTATAATAATAAAAATATGTATAGATGTATTGATAAATAAATTAATGTTTATTTAATCAAATAATAAAAATTGTTACTTTTCTAAAATTATAATTGCTGTCCCAGAGAACTTCATTTCACCTCACAATTATTTTTCGCAAATCGTGTACAATTATGTTTTCGAACCATCCACTCATCAAATTTCATCTAAATTCGTCCAGCTGTTTAGGAGGAGTTAGGCGACAAACACAGAAGAATTATATAAATATATAAAGAAAGACAATTATAATATGTAACGTCAGTTGTTCAGCAAATCAAATCATTATTTTTTACATAACGACAGCCACCTATCGGGATCAATTGTTTTTAAACCATCCAGGGACCCATTCAAATATACACACCAAATTTCATCCTAATCGGTCCACCGTTTAGGAGAAATTAGGTGACAAACACATGTACAGAAAATTGTATATATATATGTATAAAAACACCCTGTATAAAATAGTACCTTTTATTTATTTGCCCAACGTTTCGACCTTATTGGAATGGCCATGGTCAAGTAGTAGTTCAATAATCAGTAATAGTTCAACCCTTATGTAGGTAATTACAAGCTAATCCGCGCAACTTCGTCTGCGTAAATTTTCCCCGTTTGTGCAACATTTTTTATTGCTGCTCCGCTCCTGTTAGTCGTAGCGTGATGTTATATAGCCCATAGCCTTCCTCGATAAATGGGCTATCAGTGATTTTTTTTTAATTAGGCCCAGTACTTCCTGAGATAATCGTGTTCAAACAAACAAACAAACTCTTTATAATTTGGCATTATATTGTCAGAAGACTCATTAAACAGAGTTACTTACTTACAAACAACCTATTGCTACTCATATTAGTTGTTTATCTGTATCTATGCAAATAAATAAAAAATCAGATGCCTGTTTTTAATTTCAAAACAGCTTTTTATACATAACGTATATGAATGTTTACACAGAAAAAGCAAAAAAAGTTTTGCCTTTTTTCCGGTTAAACTCCGGAGCCGAATTTGACGGGACTTTCACTAGCAGTTGTTTTTGTTTTCAACACGGACGAAGTCGTGGGTTAGTTAGTAATAGCACAGATAATATAATTACAAATGCTTAACAATTCCTAAGTTCTTTGTCTGCAAACTACATCAGTGTATGTTATGTAATAAGTACCTATACAATTGGGAGCAATTAAATAGTTTAACATTCATTTTGTAGAGACTTACCTACGTATTACTGTTATAGTATACACAAAAAAAATGTGATAAATCACGTCAACTTGGTCACGAATAAATTCGGATCAGAATGAAGTTAAAAATAAAAAGGTGTACTTTTGGTCAATTTAGTTGCTCCTTAATCTATTCCAGCGGTTCAAAACCGGTGGTGGTCCCTAATGCTATTAAAATGGACTACACTTCAAAATAGTTGCGCAGCTATGTCATTCTGGTTTGTAGCATAAGAACAAGGCCAAGACTGTGTTAATTGCACCTCATAATAAAAAGGTTAAGAACCACTGATTATAACTAATGTACATATATGAGTAATGTGTCTTATGAATCGGTTACATAAAATCATTACTGATAAGATACCTACAGGTCGGCACAACATGATCTAGTCTCGGCTCAATGCCAAATAAGTTTTCATTTAGAATTTAGATTGCGACTGTGAGAGTCAGAAGTTGATTTGTGATTAATTTCCATTTACTTATTAAAAAAAAAATGTTCAAACCAGTGACACATGTTTTGTTTGATATGGATGGTCTATTACTAAGTAAGTTATAAAATACTCTAATACCAATATAAATAGATACGCTTTAATAGATATTACATAGATATAATAATACCATTTTCAGACACTGAAGAATTGTATACCATAGGATTTGAACAAGTGGCATCCCGTTATGGGAAAGAATTCACATTTGCAGTGAAAAGCAAAATAATGGGTATGCAAAGTCGAGAGTTTTCAGCCTGTATCATAGAAGACCTTGGTCTACCACTTACTGTAGACGAGTTCTTGAATGAAACTCGAGCTATCTTTGAAGACTTATTTCCGCATTGCCAGATAATGCCTGGTAAGTGTTACTATAGTTTTCTTATCAAACAATTGTACTTTCAAGGTTGTTGATGCAATAAATATAACTAGGTTCTTAACTATCTTTAAGTAGGTATGCCTTTATAATTCTCTTAATATTATCTAGGTACACTAGACATAATTTCAGCTAACCATTGAAATTCTTACCAAGTTCGGAACAAGGGGGCAACCTGGGTTGAACGTAGGTTCATTACCTATATTTATCCATGTACCAAGTTATTGTAAAATGAAGAATCATCAGTCAGTATTTCTCTATGTGACTTGCCTCTTCTCATAGACGATGGTGTTGGATTTTTATTCTTGCCTCTTCTCATAGACGATGGTGTTGGATTTTTATTGTTATCTGGGTTAAAACGAAGTGATTACTTAGGTACTCTGTGATCTGGGTGTAAGACGTCTGTGGCATCGCATTAATAGGGTTACGTGTGTTGGCTCGACAATAGCGATGCCGTCGCCATTTTTGACCTAACTCTAACCGGCCAAAATGCGGTGAAGAGACTGAGAAGATAATTATTTAAATTAAACCCTATTTTTATGACATACTGTTGAAAATGGCAACATTGGCAAACTAAAGCATTACCCAAGGCACGAAGGACCAATACTTTAGATGATTGCATGTCATTTTCAATGGTAGGCGCGCCTTGCACGGTTTGTGTTGACCTTAGAAAACACTTCACCTATCTATAATGCCTGTCGAGAAGATTTTAGTTAGTACGGTGTAGTCTTTTATTTCTGGTAAGCCAGGCAAATGCATATACCTAATAGGTACTGTCTATAGGATGACGCATGCTACACCGTGCCCGCTCCGAGCCGAGCGTCGGCCGTAGCACAAACAAACAAACTCTTCAGCTTTATAATATTAGTATCTTTTATATATGATACCTACTGATGAGACTTATGAATTTCATATATATTTGTTTATTATTTACAGGTGCGAAGAAATTACTTCACCATCTTCGAGATCACAATATTGGTATAGGACTTGCCACAAGCAGCAGCCAAGTGACATATGACTTAAAAACCGTGAATCATAAGGAATTTTTTGACATGTTTCCATATAAAACTCTGGGCTCTTCAGACCCTGAAGTGAAGAGGGGTAAACCATACCCTGACATATTTCTTGTTGCAGCCAACAAGTTCCCAGAGAAACCTTCACCTGATAAGGTATATTATTTAACTAGCTGTCCCGCGCAACTTCGTATGCTTAAATTTTCCCCGTTTTTGCAACATTTCTTGTCGCTGCTCCGCTCCTATTAGTCGTAGCGCGATGTTATATAGCCTATAGCCTTCCTCGATAAATCAAAAATGCTATCCAACAAAACAGATTTTTTCAAATCGGACCAGTAGTTCCTGAGATTAGCGCGTTTAAGCAAACAAACAAACAAAGTCTTCCGCTTTATAATATTAGTATAGATGAGCTTTGTATAGGTATTTGACTTCAAAATAAACCGTAGGCTTACCTATCTAACATTATTATTCGATGGTTAAGTTGGAGTTAAACTCTGTTGCCAGGGAAGGTGAGGTGTCATTTGAATCTTACATTAATATGATAATAATGGCACTATTCCATTAGGCAAGTCATGCATACAAGTATGACGTCACATGTGTGTACAAGTTACTTGTATAGGAAATATGTTTAAACCGTCAACAACAAAACACTATTGAATTGATTTCAATCTTTTGTTCCAATTACCTCATACAAGTTGTTACTTCTAGTTTGTTCAAGTTGTATGCAATTTGCAACTTGCATACAAGTATCAATTTGCCTAATGGAATAGCGCCATAAGTCCGTTCAAGTGCTAGTCGTCTTTGGCAATTTGCCAGTGCGTTTGATGTAAAGATTTTGCACGTGAATAAATCTAATTTCACAGTAGATATTATCGTCGGGATGATTGAATAAACGCGTCTTTAAATGTGTCAAAAGACATGTAATGCTATAAAATAATTGAAGTGTGAATTTGGGAACTACTAAAGCAACTATAAAATCGACCAACTCACTTGGATGAATTGGCAGCGTTAGCCATAGGCGGATCCAGCAGAGGGGGGGGGCTTGACGCGTGTTATTATTATATTTTTTGTATAGTATTGAATTTCTTTGCCCGTTGTTTGTCTGTTGTGCCTGTCCTAGAACGATTATTTTGGAGAACCCAACCCCGTGCGTGCAACTCACACTTGACCGCTTGGGCTATGTCGGGCGAAACTAAATGCACCCCTGCCGCCTCGCCTGTCCCCCCAGAATGTAAACCTGGATATAAAGGCTTTGAAAAGTCGATTTTAACCTACTTCTAATTTAATCTATCGGTTAATAAAACTAAGCCAGAAATCCGGATGACAAGATACATAAATTTCATGCCATCAACTTTAACTTGGAACTTTTAATAATTATTATACTGCCTTAGTTATTATAGTGCCTCTGTGGCGCGGTGGGAGTGTTACGCAAGAGGTCGTGGACGCAAGAGCGCGTGGGTTCGATCCCCACCTAGGATAAAACTTTGTGTGATGAGTACGATGGTTTATTCTGTGTCTGGGTGTTATTTATCTATAATATGTATGTATTTAGAAATATATAAGTATGTTTATCAGTTGTCTGGTTTCCATAGTACAAGCTCTGCTTAGTTTGGGATCAGACGACGTTGTGTGAGTTGTCCCAAGATATATTATATTATTATTATATTACTTCTTATAAAATCTTTAAGTTTGGGCTAGTTTAATCCACCAACACATAAGGTCTCCTCCACTTACATTCCAAACCAGCTGACTTTCTTTTTGACTGAGTCAATGGGTCAACAAATCTTTTTGAATGTTTCAGTGTTTGGTATTCGAGGATGCCGTCAATGGGGTGAAAGCAGCACGGGCGGCTGGCATGCAAGTGGTCATGGTGCCAGACGCGCGATTGGACTGCGCGCTTACCGCTGACGCAACGCTAGTTCTCAAGTCTTTAGAGGACTTTAGACCCGAACTCTTTGGATTGCCGCCTTATAAAAATTGAAAGGACTGATTTTCCGATTTAATCAGACTAAAAGGGCGGCCATTTTTGCGGCAATTTGTGGCAATTTGTGGCGGCACTATTGGCAACTAATTGCTTGGCCAATAATGGAAATATGTCTGCAATTGTATAGCGCATGATTCAGTCTCCTAAACTATACAACCCGGCAACAATAAAATAGAGAGCGACTGAAACAACAACAAAATTGTCCGGCAACATTGCGGAAAATCGATCGCTCAGCGGTCGTCTGGCAACCATCATAACAATATTGGAGAGTACTGCCATGTTGCCGGCCACAGCATTGCCGCAACAAATTGCCGTAAAAATTGCCCGTTTAGATGCCCCTTTAAGAATAAACATGAGTATCATAGTAAGAGATCTGGTCTAAGAAATATATACCCTCATCTGCTATTTGATTCTAACAAAGATTATATGTCAGATATTGTCTAGATTGATAAATTGCAAATGGGTCACCTAGCTAAATCGCATGCCTGAGTTTTAGACCGGCATTATTAATACATATAAATTAGTTTTTTAAAAATTAATATAACAATAATATCTTGGGACAACTCACACAACGCCATCTGATCCCAAACTAGGCAGAGCCTGTACTATGCTAACCAGACAACTGATAAATATACTTATATATTTCTAAATACATACATATTTAGATAAATTACATTCAGACAGAATAAACTATCGTGCTCAAGACAAAATTTTATCCTGGGGTGATCGAACCCACGACCTCCGGCTTAGCAGTCAAGGTCACTAAGCACAAGACCAACAGGACAGTCAAATGAAATTAAAGGTTATTCCTTATTCAACAAAAAATTTAAAAAAGTACTTAGACTATCAGCAAATAGTCTGAAGTAGTCTAATGTAGATTTATACAGGGACGACAATAGCCGAATTTAATAAATCTCGATCGCCGCATAAGGCACCTGTCCCACCAACAACGATGAGCGAGACGGGTAGAGATGTATCGCTCAAGAAACGTACAATAGATGTATTTTGTAGATCTTATCCACAAAAGAGATGCAGATATATTAAGGCAACATTAACGGTTAGCGATCAATTATATCTGTATCTCTTGTTTACATGGGATCTACAATAAGTACGTACGTTTCTTGAGCGATAAAACGCTATTCGCTTTCTCGTCGTTAGTGGGACAGGTGCCTTAACCGCCCATCATCTGGCGGGCCAGGCGTTTCGTTCGTCAATTCCTAGTAGATGTAAAAAAACTAGAGATTTCATATTCACATAATGATCAAGAATCTCCATTGATATGTGTGTAGCGTACAGAAAAGCAAGCAATAGATTTACGAAATAGTACCAAATTAGCAATAGCTATTATAACATCCTTTGGGAGTGCATCAGCTTTGTTTCATACAACCAGTTGAAATGTAACCGGAACGAAATTCCTACTTTTCCTACTTTTTTTTTTAAAGACGACTCCCGCAGTAGGTTACACGCCCTGTGTCGCGGGGGACTTTACAAACATACAAGTCATGGACACAAAGTACACAGACTCGGAACAACAATTTGTGGATCACACAAAGTGGTGTCCCGTGTGGGAATCGAACCCACGACCTCTTGCGTAGCAGTCGGACACACTCCCACTGCGCAACAGAGGCAGTCAAATTATTCCGCATTTGGTTCTTGCATTATAAGTATAACATATTATATCAGTCCACAGAATATGCAGGTAAAAGAGGAAATGTTACCAATGTTTACATAAGATTTATAGGACGAAAACGTGCACGGCTACACCAAGGTCTTTGAATTTACATGGGTGTTTCCTCGTGGCCAAACTGTTTCGCCAAACTGATTTTGGCCACTAAGTTGTTAATGTTGATAATGGCCACTTAGTGACTTTAGATTGTCTATATACTTGACGGTAAGAAATATATTTCTGACAGTGTCAATCTTTTATATAGTTTAAATGTTTTCAAATAAATTTACAAGGAAGGCCACAAGGAAATTGAATTCCTCGTAGCCAAATCAGTTTGGCGAAATAGTTTGGCCATGCGGAAACGGGGATTTACATCTATTTGTAAGATTTTTTATTTGTGAGTGATCGAAGAGTATTAAATCGAAGAGTCTATTAATGAGAAGTTATGAGAACTTCATTTATAATTTTACTATGTGAAGTGTGTTGTAATCACCTTTATTTATTTTATAGGATATTCAATCTATACTCTATACTAATATTATAAAAAAGAAATATTTGTATTTTTGTATGTAATAAATAAACTTAAAAACTACTGGACCGATTTCTAAAATTCTTTCACAGTTGGGAAGCTACACTATCTCCGGGTGACATAGGCTACTTTTTATCCCTGTATTCCCACGGGAACGGGAACTACGTGGGTGAAACCGCGAGGCGTCTGCTAGTATTGAATAAAAATAAAACTGGTGCTACCTTTAACTTTTATTGAACTTATTCATGACTAGAATCAGGTTCCTCTGTTCACAGCAAAAGATAATCAGATACTTTATAAAATTATATATACTACGGGTCTTAATCGCGTGTATAATTTAAGGTAAAATACCTTGTTTATTGCCCGACGTTTCGACCGTATTGCAACGGCCGTGATCACGGGTAGAGTCTATCCGTGACCACGGCCGTTGAAAAACCTTAAATTATTCACGCGATTAAGACCCGTAGTATACATAATTTTATAATGTGTACAAATCGCGAAAGTTTATAAACATTTACAGATACTTACTGTTGATAATACTGCAAGAAAGTTACTGTAAAAGATATGGTTTGAAATATGTATTTTCATTATATTATCACATTTATACTTATTTTTAAAATTATATAACTTAAAGTAGGCCAATTTACTTGAGCAATTTTTGAGAAAATAAAGAAAAACGCATTAGATACACATTGGACAGAATATGATCCAGCCTCATATCAACTTCAACAGTTTCAAGGTCAGAGCTCAAGTTAAATGGCATGCACATTAGAACAATACTAAGTACTGATTATACAACAATTGACATAAAGTACAAGCACCAACATATATTATGGCTACAAATCTTTGATTTCACTCATCATCGTAAGCTGGAAGCCCAAATAGTTCAGGTTTGAAATCCTCCAATGATTTGAGGACTAAAGTAGCAGTTTGTAGTTGTGAAGAGTCAATACGAGGGTCAGGTACAGCCACAACTTGCATATTAGCTGCATTTGCGGCTTTGATTCCATTAACAGCATCTTCAAAAACAAGGCACTGAAAACAAATGTATACATTTAGTCAAAAAAAAATCGGGAAAGGATAAAAACAGCAATAATGAATTCGCAGTACACACTAGAGTGTGTATTGCGAATTTCATAATGCACAAAAATATCGAACAAAGAGTTTGTCTTGAATTTTGTGTTCGGAGTCCCTGAAAATGATACAGAAGAATTACAATTAATCGATCTTTATCAAAAACACGTGCTCAGCACACAAAGCTTCCAAAATCGGTCGAGTTGTGATAGAAGATTTTTAACTGAAGTTAACATCGCAAAAGTAAAGGAAATGGTGAATAAAAATCCTAATTCAAGTTTGAGTGATAGCCGCTGAACTTTCAGTGTCTCACCAGTGTATGTGTATTATTTAAAGTGGTACTTTAAATAATAAATTGGGTATGAAACATGTCGCTCGGTTAGTCCCAAAAGACCTGAACGTTCTCCAAAAATTCACATGCAAGAACGAGTAGGTTCCGACTCAACATTCATGAAGCGCATTGTTATTGGTGACGAGACATGGGTTACGAGTTTCACATGCAAACTAGTTAACACGCTTCGGAGTGGCGCCTTCCAACTGAACCGAAACAGACAAAACACCACGCCAAAATCGATCAAAAGTCAAAGACACGTTGACTGTTTTCGCGGTGTTGTGCACTTGGAATTCTAGCCGGAAGGTCAAACGGTAAATAAAGCCTATTATTTGAGTGTTAAGTGGCGTTTCAGAAAGCAAATTCGACGAAAAGGTCAGATTTTCTGGAAAGAAAATTCTTGGATTTTAGCCCACGATATATACTTTCGCAATAGGCCATCATTGTGAACGACTGTTTTGACCAAGAACTCTACGAATATCATCGAGCAACCACCTTATTCACAGATAAGACTCCAGCCGACTTTTTTTTGGACATAAAGGGGAAATCGCGGCAAGAACTTTTTATAAATATCATGAACGGAGCGACAGATGTAGCCGAGTTGGTGAGTGGGATAGGCCTGCGACTACTTCTCGTCGAAGGCATAATCTTCTATACACCCCGACTGTCCAAACGACCTACAGACAAAACTCGTATATGATACGGGCCTGCAAAATATACAATTTTGCAGGCCAGACAGTTGACAACCACAATCTTAACAACACAAATTGTTACTGGCGAAAACTTTTAATTGGCCATAACTTTAATATACAACACATGTTATTGTTCAACTAGCTTTAAGTTATCTTGAACTCAATTCCGGAAAAGACGTTTAGAAAATAATTTGATAATTAGATTATTCGTTGGCGTAAGTGTATCGTTTCCGGTACTTTCTTGACAGAGTAGGATATTATTCACATGGAATTGAAAATAGATTATTCTATAGTACAATAACAAAGCCACTTTTTTTTCATTAACATAAGATTGTATATTTGTAATTGGAATAAAAACTATACTATAATTTTGAGTTAGTGTAAGCAGTTGTAAATCTACACAATGTAGTTATTTAACAAGCAACAAAGCAGAATGACTTTATAGTAGTTTACAACAGCTATGCTGTGTCTGTGCTTCCTGTGTAACCAATACTAAAGATGATTCATAAATAGTCATTAAACAGAAGTGGATAGACATTAGACAATATAAAAGATAGCTCCATTGGTACTTACATCTTCCGGTCTTGGTTTATCAGGGAATCTGGAAGCACAGACATGAAATATCATAGGATCTGGTTTGCCTTTAGTGACCTCTGGATCACTAGATCCCATGGTGAGATGATGGAATAGTGGCAATATGTCTTTATGGTTTTGCATCTTCTTATCCACACTTTCGCTACTTGAACTTGTAGCTAAAGCTATAGGTACTCCTTTCTTGTGCAAGTGTTCTACAAGCCTCTTGGCACCTAGAAAAAAAATCATATCTAATATTTAAAATTCTCGTGTCACAATGTTCGTTCCCATACTCCTCCGAAACGGCTTGACCGATTCTCATGAAATTTTTTATGCATATTCAGTAAGCCTGAGAATCGGCTACTATCTATTTTTCATACCCCTAAAAGTTTGTTTGTTTGTTTGAATGCGATAATCTCAGGAACTACTGGGCTGCACTGAAAAAATATTTTATTGTTGGATAGCCCATTTATCGAGGAAGGCTATAGGTTATAACATCACTGTACGACCAATAGGAGCGGAGCAGCAATAAAAAATGTTGTAAAAAAAAAGGAAAGGAAGAAAAAGAAAAAAGGGAAAATTTATGCAGACAAAGTTGCGCGGGTCAGCTAGCTCTTATTATAAAAGTTTTCACATAGTGACCATTATGGAACTCATGGGTGTGTATCAGTGGCGGAGGGTCCTTAGAACACCATTACTTTCGGTTTCCCTTTGGATTGTAGTTACTTAGTATTATAGGTACAAAGAACCGTGTCCAGCAAGATATATTATTGTATCGGGTTACTTCTGAAAAAAAAAAACCTTTCGCCTCTAGCGTGTATAAAGAGGGGTGGGGGAATTCAGGGGAGGTCCCTTAGCATTAGATATATTTTAAAATCAAGGAATATAGATAACCTACACATGGGGAGCAAAGCTATTGTTACGGCTGTGATGGGTACACCAATGCCCACAGATCTGCTTGTATGTTTGCTGGCAGCACCTTTACCTTTGGTAAGGTTTTAACACTGTTTAACTACCTGGTTGAAAAACTTAGGACAATTTGTAAGTTACTGAAATTTATTTATTTTATTTTGAAGAAGGCTTACAGACTAATTTTTTAAATAAAAAATACATTAGTTACAATATTGCTATTAACAAGCCTCCACATTGAAACGAATGTTTAAAAAAAAAAAGAGCTTAAATTTAAAAAACAAAAAAAAAATAACATTCATTTTTTGTAAGTCTAATAGTCCAGGGCACCACCAAAAAAATGGAAGTACTTTATAAAGGCATTTTGTATATAAAGCTGCATTAGTGCAGTAAAGAAATACTGTTCCGTCAGAACTGGGCAGGTTTGTTTTTTTTTATGAACTATATATCACGAAACATCTTACGAAGCAGTAAAATTTAAAAAAAATCTGCCTACAAAAATAATGTTTGCATTTTTTGGTGCTCGCCTCCCAGTCTATAATAAGAAGTCGATATAAAAAATAAATAGGGGTTATGTTTCAACTACATACTCAGAAATTCTAGTTCCTTCCATACTTTCACCAGTTGCTGTATCTCTTCCCACATGAATCTTAAAAATAAAAACAACGAAAGCGGTAATGAACTGAATGATAATGTTGACATTTATAATATACAATTAAAAGCATGATCATGGTCTGTCAAGTTTCTGTATATACCTCATAAATCTTGTCTTAACCATCTATTTTATGACAAGATGAGCAGGCATAAGGTCTTAGAAAGGAGGCCTTGCAGCGAAGACCTAGAGGTAGACCACAAATGTGATAGAAGGGTGACAAAAAAATCGGCAGGATTGAATTGGATGGAATTAGCGCAATACTGAGTTTGATGGTGCAATCTGAAGGAGGCCTACATCAAACTAGTTGAAAATGGCTGAGAAAAGAAGAAACAGAGCAGACTATGAAGAGATTTGAGCATTAGCAAATAATAAACATACATAATTATGTCAGCAACCAAGTGTTTACATTTCATGCATTAAGTCTTCAGAACTAATTTGAATTTTACCTGGCATTAGCTTCACATTAGGGAACAGTACCTCATATAATTGACCACATTCCTTCATAAACTCATCTTTGGTAACCGGCAAGTCGAATGTTGTGATTATTTTCTCTGCACATTCATGACCTTGAAATCCAAGGATGGCAGACTTGTGTTCCCACGTGAATTTTTTCCCATACTTAGCACACACAGTCGCGAAGGTTTCGGAGTACAATACTTCAGAATCTGACAGTGTGTAATGCATTTAAAGAAAAGTTAAAAATTTAGCTATGGGTCAAACATTTGAATATTACATTATAAGGCGGCGGAAACTTACCAAGAAGTAGCCCATCTAAATCAAATAGTACGTGGGTTACCTTTTTAAACTGCATTACAAAAATATATTTGAAAATATTAATGTATATTGTTTTAATTCAAAAAATGTGAATAAAATGCAGATCTGGGTTTTAGTCAATTTATTGAATTTTTGACAGAATAGTGGGTACGTATTTGACAGTGACAAGTAAGTGACAGTTTCAGTATAAACAAAAGTACTCTGTGGTGACAGTGATGTAATCGTTCAACATTTCTAATTATAACATTACAATTAAATACGTATATATCAGCTTACGAAAATTAAACAAAAAAATAATCGGACATTTTCTAATCTGATTATCATTGTCTGATCATGGATACGATGAATATAATTTAACAATATTACATGTAAACAAAACGCTAGCTAAGGTCATCTAAATTTTACGTTTAATTATGTTTTTAAAACATCATGACTGTATGAAAATAAATTTTGGTGGGTTTTATAGTTTGTGTCAGTCAAATCTTGGAAGCTAAATTAGTAGTTACCACTTCCTAACGTTCGATCGGGCTGAACATTTGGTCATCTTAAATACACTACCTAGGTAGTGTATTTAAGATGACAATGCAATATTCTTGTCGCGACATTTTCCTAATGCTGTGCTGCACATTACATAAACATAAAATGAAGTGTAGTACTGACAATCATTGGCCTTAGGTGCAGTCAAATCGGTAGCACGTCTTGGCTTCGAGATTTTATATGTAATAAAAACCGGGTCGGTGTCGGACCATGCTCAGTCTACTGTTCCGCAGCCTTGAATAATTGCATCAGCAGAAGTATGTTCATGGCACCTTTTGATGAGAAACGCAGTTTTTCGGCAATAACTCAATGACGGTATATCCATCATATTCGAAATAATTTAGTTTTAAGTATTTATTATGGGTGGATTACGCGAAACAGGGTTCGGCTCTCTCAAAAATTTATATAGAAAACCTAAATATTAGGACACAAAAAAAATTGTGTCACTATTCAAAGAGATTTGTCTAGTAGATGAAATAAGGAAATTTAAGGTCTTAATATGATCCCGCAAATAAATCTTGAAGTTGTGGAAAAATGCAAAAACGAGCATTTTCGTATTGTCATAGTCATGGCGTTCGTAATCTAACATATGTACGAACGAATATTCTACTTTATTTTGACCTGCGCTCCTGCGCACTGTGAAGTCATGGTTGTGTGCGTAAGAGCGAGGCCGGCAATCGTGTCGCTGGGTACGTAGCGCTAAATAAATAATTCTCTCAGTGTAATGCCCCCTTTTAGGAACACGGTTCAAAAGATAAGGGAGGGGGGCACAATTTAAGCAACTTTCGGAGCGATTATTTCCAAAAATACTCACTCAATCAAAAATGTTATTAGAAACCATAAAATGTTTTTGAAAGAACTGTCATGCGACAGTTCTTTCAAAAACATTTTATGGTGTGCCACACGTTGTAGTAAGCTATAAAAAACTGTTACATGTATGGAGTGCCCCCCTAAAAATATTTATTTTTATAATAATTTAGCTATCGAACTAAGTAGCGGCTATTATATGACACCTTTTCACCTAATTTTATCAATATTCATTGAGTAGTCTTTGAGTAAAATGCCTGTGACATACGGATATGACGAAACTAATAAAAAATGGCAAAAACGGAACCCTTATGGTTCCGTTTTTGCCATTATGGCTAGGGAACCCTAAAAATAGTTTAATAAAACAAATTAATGGGTTTGTTTTAATTTAAAAATATTTTGTTCTTCTAAGAGTATTTAAATTAAAGGTTGTTTAAAAAATGTTTATAATAATTTATGTTACCCTAGTTGTAATTTCCGACGTAGAACAATATCTAGCATCCACGCATACCTACTCCTACGCGCGTAGGTAGGTAGGTACCTACTCTTAGCTATATTAGATATTTCCAGCAATTAATTCTTATAGAGTCGTAATGAAATATAAATTTATTAATTATCTTAGGACAATATAATAATAATCTCGCGAAGCCAGAAAAGATAAAGATATAATATATTTGGACTTACACCGCGTGATTGTTGACATGTGGGATGTGGATTCAGTAATCATTGTACCGATAGCCGTCTTAGTCAATCGCCAAGAGCCTCGATCAACATCTGCAGAGGCTTGCGTTGGGTAGCTTGGTTATGAGCTGATGCAGAAGGCGGTGCTTCTCGACACGGCAAGTACTGTGAGGAGGTAGCTCTCACTGAAACTTAGAGCTTAGGGCCACCGATATCTTGGTCTATGTACCCAACGCCGGGCACAATTTTTTGTTTCTAAATTTACCTATATGTATTTTTTTACATTTAGATATGAACAAAATAAGTTTACGAAATAAATAAAGTCGATAAAAACTTCTTCTCAAACCTCAAAATAGTTCTAGACGTAAGTTTTGCTGTATTAATTATGTGTTTTAGTAAATAATATAGATTTAATATCTATAGGTGTAATGCCTGAAAGGAGGAGGAGCTTTATTAATATTATTTATTAGAAATCGGATGGCAACGATTTGGTAGACATAAGTCCAAACAAGATCCAACATTGTGAAGGTCCATAAGTCCATTTCCATTGGTTATTTTATGTAGGAATCAATGACGAGTCACAGATTTAGTATGTGGACCAGCAGTAGATAGGTAGATCAAACCCATTGGCTAGTCGCGACAGTTTGATTTTTTGCAGCAAGCCCTATGGCAAAGCATCTCATCAATAGACGGTAGGGTCTTTAGCAAGACTCACACCCAGCTTACCACACCCCTCGCACTCTCAAAAATGCTATCAAAATTGTATTTTTGTCTAGAGTAGGGTCTTTACATTATGTATCTATTCATTAACCGTAAGAGAAAAAAACCCATCACAAATATATAAGTAGGTACCTATTAACAGATACCGAGCAAGCAGAATATTTAGATTAGTATACAAGTTAAGTTCCTACCTTTAAGTTGAAGTCGAAAATCAAACAACAATTAATCCAAACGACTATGTATGAGTAAAGTCGGTATAAAGTTGTTCAAGGTTGCCAAATTAGTACGAGTAGCCTCGGTAAACAAAAACATAAAATAGGTTATTGTTTTTAAACTTTCGCGATTTTTATACATATTAGTTATATTTCGGGACTTCGCGTGAATTATTTAAAGGTACGAACCTTTTATTTACCCGACGTTTCGATCGAATAAAAGGTTCGTACCTTTAAATAATTCACGCGATTAAGTCCCGAAATATAACTAATATAAAATAGGTTAATTTTTTTATAAAAACTTAAGTAACTAGTCGCATTTTCCGCGACTACTATGGTTTTTATATCCAGTCGCGAATTTTGTCGGATTGCTGTTTCGCAGAAGGAGCGTACCTATCTACATACTTACATGTGTTGGGATGATTTTTATTTTGCAGACAATTGTTAAGTGCATTTACTATTTATTCTCTTACACATAAAAGATTAGGTAGATAATAACAACGCCGACCTAGCCTTTGATTACGGTAGGGTAGAGCAAGACTCACACCCAGCTTACCACACCCCTCGCACTCTCAAAAATGCTATGAAAATTGTATTTTTGTCTAGAAATTGTTGTCGCTTTTGGCGCCCCTTGCTACCAGACGCCTAGAGCAAGCCTTCCCCCGTTCTACGGACTTCGATGCGAGGGTCAGCGATAGGTACCTACCTACTAAGCTAATTGACTAGGGTGGTACTATAACCAAATTAGGTAACTCGATAAGTTTTTAAGTGACAAGAAAAATCTATACAAGATAAGAATAACTATATATTTATACATTTATTCGAAATACTCTACCTTTTCCATTTTCTATGCAAAGTTCCATTTGCCTAAAACAACTATTAAAACACTTTGGCCAGTCTTGATTGTGGCCACGGCATCTTCTTCACACGAAAAAAAACCCTTTTATATTTACCTTGATTATCGGGAACAAAAATAATTCACAGGGAGCTAAATCAAGACTGTACGGTGAATGGGGCAAGGTTACACACTGAATTCTTAAGAAACGCCTTTGTTCTGAGGGACGTATGTGACCAAGCGTTATCGTGATGCAGCTGGAAAACTTTTGGCAATGCTACTGTTGTATACCACTCCGAGTTAACAGCTCTATGTTTTGCCAACATTGTTGTCGAAACATGCCCGCTGCGAAAAATAAAAACTAGCCACCATTTTTTTACCAACGTTAGATCCGAGGTCTTTGTAGTTTTGTCGGCAACTTTCCTTCTGAAAAGACCCATAATACTGACGACTGGCTCATATTTTCCGGACGTTCTGTTTTGAAACCGTAGATGCATTTCGCGGCACCAATGTACAGAACATTGATACCTAATCAATCCACACAGGCCTTTTTTTCCACAACACAACAAAGCTTCCTCACTTCAAGACGCTAATGCAAAATAATGATAACGCTCCCCGAACTAACGTCAAGAATCTTCTCGATGTCGGAATAGGTAATAAATTCATATGGCGGGCTATACAAGGGCGGCAGCAAAAGGGGCAAACATTACCCCTGTTGCCCCTCTCCCTTCCATCCGCGCCTGCTTCAGTTAAACCAAATTTAAAATCATAAATTGTCATAGCACGCAAATGTTCGCGTTTAAGTAGGTCGTTGCAAAGAAAAACGCGTGAACCGACGTCATTTTTTTAAACCAACAAACTGGCTACTTGCGTAGGTACTATTTTAATATAAATTTACTTTTTAAAAATATACATTTTTAAAAAGCAAATTTATGTTAAAATAGATACATTCCATTTCAAATTACGAACATCTCAAAACTTATCGAGTGACCTACGTATCTTGTACGAAGTACCTATTTTATTTTATGTAGTGAAATTACTAACACATTCCTACATATTATAGTTATAAGAAATAATAAAGGCTGTAAATTATATACACCTACGTATAGAGAAGGTAGCTACCTACCCATAAATATACATCGTATACCATTGCATTTGTTTAATTCTTATAAGTTTTTTTATTTTGTCTTAATTAGGACACACAACAGCGTGAAATCCTGTTCATATTTCTATACAATATAGGTACAACAAAAGAGGTCGGGTTAGTCTGCATCGACTACACCCGGGCGTCCTTCATTCTCTCGTCCAAGTCGCGTCGGGGAGCTGAATATTAGGCATGTGACCTTAGATATATTTGGCAAGGTCTAATTTTATCTTTTGCATTTTCGTATTGTTTTATCCTGGTCTGGTATTGTTATACCCGACAATTGCGATGTTAGCAATTATGTCCAAATGTTTAAAGTTGTCGTAAATATAAAACTTGATAAAGTCTAATCTAAATGCATTGTCAAGGACTTATTTTTAGTAATAGATTACGTTTAACATTTTTGGAACGTCATTATACTTAGCTAATGACATTGTAGAGAACCTATTGAACATTCACCCCTGTCTGCACCTATTCAACAGTTTGTAAATATTTTGTTTATAAATATGCTGGTTATCTACCAACCGATTTAAACCTTTAGGTACACCAGCTATATGTCTATTAATGTATTTATTAGTTCAAAAGTGAAATGATAAGCTAAATAAATGTGACGGAGTATTAATATCACAAATAAATAACAGACTGTATCTTTACGAAATTTATTTTTTAAACTAAGATGCTATAAATGTATTCTCACTTTTCTGGAATGTTTATTTGGTCTGTGTGCTTATCACTAAATAATTATAGGTACATAACCACGGCAGACATCACTAAAAATGCAAAATACCTACTATCAAAGTTTCTAGGTTTTATATACGTAGGTATGCATTAACATTGTTTAGGCTATGGCAGAAGTAGCATTGTATGCGCTGTGCCTATTGCACCCAAGTCAAATGCTTTAATTAGTTTTCTAAAATTGTTTGAAACCAAGTTGCTTTTTAAACTCCCATTCCAATATATCTATTGCATGAACAATTACGAACTACCCATAAAATAATAAACCTTGAACCAATTTCACTCTTTTTCACAACCATGCCCTACTCGATAGATAAATTTATTAGGTCAGAACAATTAATATAGTGACCGCCGGTAAAAAAGTCGGACAGTAGGTACGATTCTTCGTCACGTGCACACAACTATATGCAATGAACACTAGCTGTTCGATATCCACAATCCATAATTATTAATTCGTGGATATAGAGCGTGAAATAAAGCATTCAGGCAAAACAAGAAGTAAGTAGGTATATAGGGGCGCAACGTGTTGGCGGATTCTCAGTCGTTAGTGACGAGGCTCGCGGGCCGCCCGGCGACTCCCGTGAGCGACCTCGTGTTTAAGCTACCTATCGAAACAGATAAAGGAATTCCTATGTGATGTTAGTAAACAAAAAGTGTATAAATAAAAAGCGCGGCGTGTTCCCTCTGTCAGTATAGTTGTGAAGTTAAGCTGGGTACAATGTCCCTTCCGGGAGTTTTTCTTTTTTCTCACTATGTAGAAAGCTTTTGGGTAAGTTCATCATATTTATTTAATGAAAACCTTCTTCAGCGCTTCTTCCTTATAACTAGTTATAACCTACTAAGTGCCTGCAGTATCATCTATTTATTTTTTAGTAAAGCGTACGAAGTACGGCAAGCACGTATGTAATTTTTTTTTTGTACATAGATAATTTCATAGACTGCGTTTGAAATACGTAAATAATCCAGGCCGCAGTGAAAATACAATAAGAACTTAACCCAGGTTACGACGCGGTTTATAATAAATAATGATATTTATTTTATTTTATTTATGTGTCTAGTGTCTAGCTTGCTCTACAATATCCCGGACACAAAGATCGGCCCGAAGCATAAAGTGTATGAAGTTACGGCTGCAAGTAGAAAATATACATTATTCAGACATTTTTCTTGCGAATTATGAAGCGCTACGCCTAGCTTGCGTGTTTTGGAGAAGTTATGTTGGAAGTTAATTTTAATAGGCTTTTTTTCTCTTCTGATGAATGACGTAAGAAAAGGGTTTAAATTGTTGCATGTAAAATTTGACCTATACGTTGTGAAAATAATGGATTAACCGATTGTGAGTGAGAGCAATTAAAGCACATAAATTTTCTATTTTTCTTAGTTAATCAACTATAGCTGCAGACCAAACTACATATAAATATATCATTCTTAATTCACATCGTATAGGTGCCCAAGTGCCTCTACTACTAACAATTAAGTAAACTCGGTAATTCATCCATAACTGATGTTACGGTTGAACTGTTTTTTTAAAGTTCACTACTTCCTTCGTATGTTTCGTATTGTTTTATAAAAAAGTTTCTGACCGTTGTTAAAACGGTTTGATTTAAATGTAAAAAGCGACCTGAATTTATCTAGAGTTAGCCCATATTTTAGTGGCCTCAAATTGACCCCTGATTAAAATAGAGCCTCGGTTAATTTAAAATGGTGTTTATTTAGAAATTACGCGATGTTTTATATTCTGGGAAATGTTCTGTGTTCCATTTAGTGTTTGGTGTCATGTGGCTACTCTGACGTTTCCTTTGCCAAACAGTCGTTCCCATTGCTTCTGGAGTGCGTGAGACTGCTTGACCGCGACGTTGAATATTCAGCATTTGTTCACTCATCGTAATATTTTAATATTCAATCGGTCGCTTACTCCTGCCTCTGATTCAAGGTTAATTTTTTACTGGACACTAATTAAGAATAATTACGAACATTGTTTGAAACTATATTAGTCCATCATTTTGATTTAGAAAACAGTGATTTCCTAAGTACCTAGACAGTTAGACCTATAGAGCGTAAGCCAGGAACAGATTGACTTGACCAAGTTCCTCCCGGTCTATAACTTGTAAAATGGTTCAGAGAGTTGTATTATGAAGCTTTGTCAGCTGCGACACAAAAAAAAACTTCATTTAATTGATTTGCTTATTTTTTTTTATTAATTTTTATGCAATTTGAACCTATACTTACTAATATTATAAATGCGAAAGTTTGGATGTATAAAATCTAACATAGTTATTTATACACATCTTCTGACATATTTATATATTGACGATATCATACAAAACGTCATGTGGTAAATCCAACTGAGACGAAATGACTGAAATATAAAAAAAAAGTCTTTCAAGTTCCTGTGGCCAGCTGACGTATTTATCCATCAATTTATAGTCGGTTGACTTTATTTTTCTTTAAAATATTGAGTAAGCTTTAATTTGATAGATTTTAATACGGGAGGAAATTAATGAATTTCATTGTTTTGAGTAACGTGCGTTGGACTGCTTAACCCCCCCACCGAATTGCAGGTGATGATCACGGAGTTTACAAGTTATCGCCCGAGAGGAAATGACTGACGAAATTTGTACGTGGCTCCGGGTCTGCTAAGTTTACGCGTGAATTTAGCGAGCCGAATAATTTGAAAAGAGGAAGTTCTGAAAAAAAATTGCTTGCAGATCACTAGTCAACAAAATTTTGTAACAAAAAAAGTGCTTAGGTACTAATTGTATACCTACCCTCCATATTTGATTAGGTCTTGCTTTTGTGGTACAGCTACTTTTAACTTTTTTTTTTAATTGTTGTTTTAACCTGCTTTTTTAATCTATATTATAAAGCTGAAGAGTTTGTTTGAACGCGGTAATTATCTGAATTCAAATTCTTTCACTGTTGGATAGCCCATTTATCGAGGAGGGCTATATAACATCACGCTATGACCAAAAGGAGCGGAGCAGCAATGAGAAATGTTACAAAAATGGGGAAAATTTACGCAGACCAAGTTGCGCGGAACAGCTATATTATAGTACTTGGTATTTTGTAGTAAGGTATTAGCGCCGTTGTCTTTTGTTTGTTGTGTTAAATTGTTTGTTAACAATTAGTTAGCTCTTATGATCACTGAACAACGGAAACTTCTCAATGACAGCAAACGTAAGTCATCGCTAATTTAGGTATTGTGATCATAGGCAATAGTTGACTATTACTCACTTGTAGGTATAATACTTCACAAAATTATCAAAATTAAATTTTCATGTTATTTCAGTACCTTACCTAGGTACTTGCCTACTAAATGTTAAGACATTTGCCAATAAATAACTTAATTCGGCATATTTGGGCGATGTTTGAAGAACTATGAAGGTGAATTGGGAAGTGGTAAATCTGAAGACGAATGGTATTTATAAAGTACTAGCTGCCCCGCGCAACTTCGTCTGCGTAAATTTTCCCCGATTTTTCAACATTTTTCATTGCTGCTCCGCTCCTATTGGTCGTAGCGTGATGTTGTAGCCTATAGCCTACCTCGATAAATGGGCTATCCAACAATAAAATATTTTTTCAATGCGGCCCAGTACAAACAAACAAAAAAAAAACTCTTAGGGGTATGAAAAATAGATGTTGGCCGATTCTCATAGATACCGGATAAGCACAAAAAATTTCATCAAAATCGGTCAAGCCGTTTCGGAGGAGTATGGCAACGAAAACTGTGACACGAGAATTTTATATATTAGATTAGATATATATGTTTATTATGAGCACAAAGTGTACCTGTTAAATTATCACGTGCTTATGCTCGTGGTTGTATATTATTATGCGAAAGACCGGATGTTAATCAGCAATATTGGTGTGTCTCAAATGACTAAATTTGAGACGAACCAATATAATTATTTTTCTTGAAAGGATATCTATCTAACAATAAATAAGAAGTAATCACTACATAGTATAAAACAAAGTCGCTTTCTCTGTCCCTATATCCCTATGTATGCTTAAATCTTTAAAACTACGCAACAGATTTTGATGCGGTTTTAAATAGATAGAGTGATTAAAAAGGAAGGTTTATATGTGTAATAACATGCATTAAATAGTGGAGAAATAAGGAGCGGAGAAGTAATAAGAAATGTTGCAAAAACGGGGAAAATTTACGCAGACGAAGTAGCGCGGGTCAGCTAGTAAATAATATAAACAGTTCACCCTGGACACAAATTATACAAAAAAATAGTAATACCTACCTAAATATAGTTATTTAATCTTGTGTAACTTCATTTCAATATACTTACCTAAGTAATTCTAAAATAAAATGATTAATTTACAAGCAATATTGATTAGGTTTTATACATAAAAAAATATAATAAATAGAACACATGTGATTTACTTGAGGATCATTCAAATTTTACAGGCCTTGGATTTGAATTGTTTACATTTTTTTAAAGTAGTCTGTGCCATTCCTCAACTCGTAACGTTTAAACTATCTCGCAAAGAATCGTCGCGAGAGATCTAAAACCATAGGTATTATACTTGATGTCACCAATTAAAATGTGGCACATAAAAAACTTCTTAATAAATCTAAAAAGTATCTCCGATCACAGATAAACCCACCTACATATATGATCACACTTGGAGATTTGTTTTTTCTCTGTTTCACTTTTGTGGCATCGAAGGCCTTCCACAACAGGTTAGTTGGCTAAAACTACCCTATTAGTATGATAATGGATTGCCGAGTTGGGTCGTAAACCATCGGCGACACAAAATTTTGTATCGTTGATGACGCGTTAACCATCGAACTACCTACTGCTCGCCTTGAACCTACCTAATTCAAGGACATTTTTTATTAGGTACCTACCTATACAATTAAGCATATTATAAATGTTTTGTTTTTGTGTAGGTTATAGTACATACTCTTTGTTTGTTATTTTATGTTATTTCTATCAAAATAACGCTTCATCTATACTAATATTATAAAGCTGCAGAGTTTGTTTGTTTGTTTGAACGCTGCAATCTCAAGAACTACTGGTCCGAATTGAATAAATCTTATTCTGTTGGGTAGCCCATTTATCGAGGAAGGCTATAAGCTATATAATATCACGCTACGACCAATAGGAGCAGAGCAGTAATAGAAAATGTTGCAAAAACGGGGAAAATGTACGCATACGAAGTTGCGCGGGACAGCTAGTTCTAACTATAAACAGAGAACCAGCGCAGTTGGGTTGCCTACGCACGTTGTTTTATAAAAATAAGATAATAAAACGTCTTTATGCTCGTTTGAAAGAGTGGTCATTGATATTCTTAATCAATTAATATAAAAGCTAGTTTGTCAGCTTTGATTGATTTTTGCAAAGGTTATAGGTACTCTCAGTTCCTGTTTGACTTGAAGGTAGGTAATTGACTTGTCAATAACTTCAAGATACGTTCATGACGAGTTAATGTCGCATAATTAGTGGGTATCAAAAACTGCTTTTATTTTAAAACATTGGAAATCTTTGGGACTAATGGACTTTACACTAATAACATTAACAAAAGTATTTACTCAGATAAAAATGTGCAAAGAATTTACCCGTGCACAGGACAAGAGATAAAGTAAATACACGCGTTAAATTTACGAAATATGATAGGTGAGCTGAGGGCCACAAAAGCTTTTTTTTCATATCAAGTCTTAGCACTGAGTAAGTCTCAGTCTGGAAGTCACACGAAGGGAAGCAGACGTATGTATAGTGTTATAGTGACACATATCCGATGCGGCGAGACGACCGGGACCGGTCGGCCTTCGGGGAGCAAAACGAATTGCGCGCCGCCCTCGGCCGCCAGTCTGCAGGGAAGCCGACTGTCTATACTATCTACAATCTCCAATTATACTTAAACTGAAAGTTTTTAACTTTACTGACGTCACTAGTGTTTCATTATTCCGATATTTACACAACAAAACACAAAAGAAATGATTTGCTTTGTCAGTTTAACTCTTGCTGCACTATTGACTGTTCCTATTCGAACTCTGAAATGCTACAAAATTACAAGAAACACGTAAATTTATACAGAGAAACTTTGAAATTTGATTCACTTCCTTTCGTTCACTGTAAAATGTAAATTAATTGCAAAACATGCAGCGGTGACGCAATTCGAGGCTTGTTACTATATTCGTATAATACGATTAAGAAACGATGATCCGTACAAATATTATTGCACTTACTGTGGACTTCCAAAAATAATTTTGTTTATTATTTATTAATTAAACGGCTGCGTTATGTCAACAACAGAAATACAAAACTGCAAATTCTTTGCCAAATTTGATACCAGAAAATTTTAAAGTTAGGACTGTTTCCAGAAAACAAACGTAAAAATTGTAGCAAAGAAGTTAATTGTGGTCTCTATTGAAGTTTAAAAGATTTAAGAGTTAGAACAACAGTAGGTAAGTGAGAGAGAGCATTTGTATTACAAATTATAAAAATATTACAAAATGTAGAAGAAAGAAACATATTCTATGTTGAATTGAATGAATGACGATTCAGTCGCAAAGAACAGCAACGCCGAATAAAGCCGGATGATATGATAGAATGAAATTGAGACGTTAACTCACTTGCATTATACGAAATGGTCTTATTAAATCGGCTCATTGCTTCATAATAAAACCGCGGGCAGATGTACCCATGAAGTAAAGAACATTGCACTACCGATAAATGAATACCATTTAAAGTTGCAATGTTAGAAACTCGCAATAACAAGGACTGTGAAGTGATGGAGTGCAATCAATTAAAGGCGACGATGAACTGGGTGAACCGACCTCAATAAACGCGGAAGAATCTTTGCGTCGTTGCAGCAGTTGAGCGATCCTTAAGATCGTTGAAAATTATAGGCATAAACATGCATATTGACTTTGTTTGTGTTATATATTTCAAAGGGAATGCTAGCTTTATATTTAATACTAAAAATATACTTGTTGTAATATGAGACAAATAAAAAGAGCTAGCTTAACATTTTTTCAGTGTCAAGGTTGATTAATACTTGCACAAATTTTATAATAGTTTCCAACGTACCATAATCGTTGTCGACGTTTATGTATCAATAGCTTATGTAGAGTTTACATAGTTTTTTACACGCATATTATTATCATCTGTAAACAAGTGTACCTACCTAACTATCATTTTTAATTCATTGACCTTATAACGGGTATATATTATTTCATTGACGACAAATTTAAACTGCGCGTGAAGATTTAATTACCATGCCTAAGTACCACATTATTTACTTCATAGTTTTTATTATCACCGAAACGTAGGTATTTATTTGAAGTATAAGTTAGAGCAATAGTGTTATGTATTTTTTGACCGATTGATTGACGGCCTTAATCTAAAGAACTATTTTGTCTTTCAATGAGCTGAAATGATGTTAATTTACATGCGAGGTCAACTACTATTTTTGACTCCTTTAAGTCAATAATAATAATTCTATAAAAGTTTTACTGTAACTTAAATTCTATGATTTTTCTGCACTTTTCTCTTTTTATTTTTGCCTTATTTTTTTATTTATTATTTTCATACACCACTACCCATTTTACTGTATCTTCGATCACTATTTATGTTCTAACTGTAACCTTAATATTGTAACTGTTTGCTTGTTGTCCTTTTAATAAAAAAAAAATAAAACGTCAAAAATATTTTTCATTTGAAGTCGTTGACCTATGATGTGTACCTATGTACCACTAGCCGTAAAAATAAACAATTGAAGCGCTAATTATTTATTTAATCTTGTTAAGTAGCACATGTTAAAAAACTGGGCAAGTGCATGTCGGGCCATGTACAATGTAGGGTTCTGTAGTCCCCAATGCGAATAGTTTTCGTTTTCTGTTGTTTTTGTTTTATATTTATACTAACAACGTTATTTATGTATTTTTTAATGAAATCTGTACGTTGGTCTGCTGTTACTCGTTAAGTTGTAAAGCCAATTTAGCTGTGATAGTTTTCCTTTTAATTTCACTATTTACACTACTACCGTGATTTTTTTTACATTTGGGTACATTGGTTTTACAAAAAAACCATCAACATTTAGCTAGAAGGGGGTGGGATACTTGACTAACAAAAATTTGCACTTTAAGGCTTAATATTTCACAAACGGATCCCAGAATCGAAAAATGGTCTTTACGACTGCTAAATGTCTTTACAACCCCTAATGATACCCCACACGATGGGGTAGGTGAAAAAAAAAAATCACATCCCTACTTTGCATATAGGGGAGGCACCCTAAAAAAAATTACTAGAAAAAAATCGTTCATAGTCGGGACGGGCCGCTAGTTATAAATAATTCAGGAATCGAGGTCTTGCAGTTTTTGAAGATTATATTTTTTATGATTTAATTGCAAATGTATAGTTTTCAGACTTTTCACTATACTTATAGTATATATACTTGCCGTATTTCATAGTTCTAGATAAACGGAAAGTACTCTATACATTTTTAATCACTAGCAAGTGTCGAAATATATGTTTTTGCGGCATTAACGGCCGTATCTTTTTTTATTTAACTACGAAGTTTGATTTTTTACAGTTTCAAGGGACTGTAGACCTGAGTTTTGGTTGTAACTTTAACTCGATACCTCCATGCGTTCCCGAGATAAACAGTCACGGTGACAGACAGACGGACGGGTCACAAAGTGATCCTATAAGGGTTCCGTTTTTTCCTTTTGAGGTACGGAACCCTTAAAAATGACAATAGATAATATTGCTACTTAATTAATTTGTTATTAACTGTACTACTGTCACATAACCTTGAAGTAAAATACTTAACTACCACAAAAAATCGAAAATATCTTATCTATTCAATCAATATAATCTATCTTATAATTTAATAGATACCTATATCTTAATACTTTAAGACTATCTAGGCCTACCTATATATTATGAAATAATACAACTCATGTTGTAACTACAGCAGGAATTATCATCCAAAAATAGATACACGAGTTTCTGGATATAGTACATATTAGATATATTTCGGGACTTAATCGCGTGAATTATTAAGGTAATTGCGATCGTGACCACGATCGGTGCAATTCGATCGAAACGTCGGGTAAATAAAAACCGAAATATATCTAATATGTATAAAAATCGCGAAAGTTTAAAAACAATAATAGTACATATTATGAAAAAGAATGTGTCTTTTTCATAATATGTACTGTATAATTAGAATAAATATCAATGACGCCTTTCATTAACTCTTAAATGAAAGACGCGCCAGATAACCTTTTGATTGTTTGTAACTGAACTACAGTCCAAATTGTAACAATTTTTAGAATTAATCACGTTATTTTAATCTGTATGCATGGTATTATCATCAACTTAATTATTCTTTTAAGCGTGATATTTGCGTTATACGGAGATAAACAAATATCACGATTAAAAGAATACTGCCTCTGTGGCGCGGTGGGAGTGTATCCGACTGCTACGCAAGAGGTCGTGGGTTCGATTCCCACTCAGGATAAAACTTTGTGTGATGAGCACGATGGATTATTCTGTGTCTGGGTGTTATTTATGTATAATATGTCTGTATTTAGAAATATATATGTATGTTTATCAGTTGTCTGGTTTCTATAGTACAAGCTCTGAGTTGTCCCAAGATATTATTATTATATTCAACTTATGATTTAACGGTTTAATTAAACCCTTAACGGCCGGTCTCAATAATCTACCTATCGATGGATTTGGCTACTAGAGGTAGAATTTTGACATATTTAGTATGGAGCTTATATCAAATATATACCTCTAATAGGCAAATCCATTGATAGTTAGATTATTGAGACCAGACGTAAATCGTATTACCGATGAGTAATGTCGATTACCATTACTTCGTCATCAGACTTTGTTACCAACGGCGAGGATATTAACTAGAAAAAGTTTCTTATCCAATGTCAACTGTTTGTCAGTAAATATTAGTAGTAGTATATTATATTATTTCAATACTTTATAAATAAAAAACTGCAAGTTATGATGAAATTATGATATACCTACTTGGTAGATAGCATGACACATCGATCAAATGTTGATATTGTTTAAACAATCATGTATGTAATCTATAAATGTAAAGAACCTACAAATTGGTTGTCCACTAGTGAAGTTAATTTTGTTTCAAGTGCCACTATGTTTTTTTACAAAACATGTGTTCTTAAAGACTAACCTAAGTTCTAGCAGCTTTATGAAATGAGCACAGAATACATACCTTCTTAATACTACAAGATATTTTAATCAAATCAAATTATTTATTATGCATGATATTGGGGACCTATTCAATCAGATTCAAAAAATCTATACTAATATTATAAAGCTGAAGAGTTAGTTTGTTTGAACGCGATAATCTCAGAAAGTATTGGTTCGATTTGAAAAATTCTTTCACTGTTGGATAGCCCATTTATCAAGGAAGGCTTTAGGGGTTTATAGCATCACGCTACGACCAATAGGAGCAGCAATGAGAAATGTTGCAAAAACGGGGAAAAATCACGCAGACGAAGTTGCGCGGGACAGTTAGTATAAATATAAAGTTTATTTAAACCGGATTGGCGTCTGTACTTTTGTTTAGTACCTGGCTTTTTAATGTATCATCTATTGATAAATTTTCCACGTAAAAATATTCTTAGAGTAACAATTTTACAGAGCCATGTAGACGCACAAACTTGACATTGAAATCGTTGACAAATCCAGCAAACATAGCGACGAATTTTACGAGGTTTTTGACCCATTGCTTCTTTGTTGAAACAGAAAAAAACATAGATAAAAATGACCATAAAGATATACGTAGTATCGTCTACGTCCCCTTTCGAGATAACCTCGAGAATTTATTTGGACTCTTTTGGGAATTTAACATCCTGTTGGTGACTTAGAAAAGCGATAATACTCATATTATACACGCTCCGTAAGTCATTGATGTTATCTTATACAACGATGCGTATTACGCCACACATTTTCAAACGAACGATCTGGACAAACATCTGAAGTAGCACAACGCTCAGAGGAAGTTTGATGCTGATTAGGTTGTTTACAGAGTTATCGTTAACGTATTACACAACTTCAATAGGTACGCGAGTTTAAGAATAAATTGCCTGAATGTTAGCCATCTCCTAGGAAACATTTCTGGGTTATGCCAGTGGACGCATAATGACATCGACTAGCAGGCAATCGTTGTCAGATGTAGGCGTCTAACATACATTGTTGGAGGGAAAGGGTGACACAACTTTGGAATGAAAAGAAAAGGTATAATTTGTTTCGCGGTAGTCGGCATGGTGTCACATAACCAACATATAAAAACATAATTAAGTACGTCTGAGTTTCAATTGAATCTTGATAAGAGGTGCAGGTACTTAATAAAAGACTGCGTTCTGTTACAAAAAGTGATATCATTGAACGAGTAGTAATAATTAAGCGAGTCTTGTTTCGACCAAGCGCTGGCTTTAGAATAGCTTTATTTACCGCTATAAACTATATTATTCTGGTTACAGGATATGTTTATATATTCATATTCACGTAGGTACATAAGTACCATCTAATTGTCGTTGAATTATTCGGACAGCTTGATTTTAAGGAGTAGGATATAAGTAATCTCTTTAGTTATCAATTTATTTGTGAAGTAAATGTGGAACATTAAAGATGGTAGAGCTATTGTGGCAGGGGTTACAATGTTATTTGTTTAGTCACATCTTATCTTATCTTAGCTCCCTACTAGTAACCAATATATACGAGTAGTTGATGGCGCCTCTTTGTTGAAACTGAACTGTCCTTCAACTTACATAAAGTTCATTCCACGTCACTTCGCACCTGAGTGGACTGATAGGTGTTACTCACATAAACAACTTATTTGAAATTCAAATGTTATTTAGTGTATGCTCCAGTAAATCCATTAAAGATTGTTAGGTAACGTAGTTAAAACAGTCACTGTCTGAAGTAATGTGTTTCTTCTTAGAATAATAATAATTTAGTTTATTATTAAGTACTATGTGTTTTTTCTTTAAGTTGGAATCTACTGTGAATACAAATATTTTTAGATAGTTTGTGAACTAAAAGTTGACACCGTCTTTTTGCAAGTTTAATAAGAAACAAGTTCAAAATCATATAAACCATCGTTTAGATAGGTTATAAAAAAAAATACAAGTATATCAAATCACAATCTATGCGACTTGATTATACATATATTTTTAAATCTAAATTTTTTTTATTAGCTAATCTTTTAACCATACAAAATATTTAGGTATTTCTTGTCGCTATGTGGGCCACGGTTGCAGGTCTAGTGTTTATATAGCACAAGTCAGAGCCTGCAATGAAAAACTTCCCCACGACGTCCAATTACAGAGACGATTACCAATTACCAAGCTTCATACCTACATAATAGACGTGCTAGACTTTCTAGTGTGTTCATGTTAGGTTAGGCCTTGCTTTATATATCATCATTAAGGATTACGTGCATTATTTTTTCCAAACTATCATGATTTCCTTTAGACCTGACAAATAATAAGTCATAGCTATCTCATTTATAAGTCGTCGCTCAGTTCAAATTAATAGTACATATCTTAATTTATCTGAGCAAGCCATGAACTGAACAAACCTTACATTAATTACTGCAATACCTACAATGGATAAGAACAATTTCAACAAGACTGTAAAAGTGGAATTTACTGCAAATGTATTTGTATATGTGTGACCAACTGATCAATCATGTACGTGTCGCATGCATTTTCAAGAGAATATTGCTAAAGAAAAATATTGACGGACCTATTAATATAGTTAGGTAGGTACAGTTACAAGCAATGCTATGCCGTTTTCGTTTAGTGCCACGATGCTAAGTTCAACAATGTATTGTCATCGTTTTTGTTATTGTGAAATATGACACAGTATTACGGAAGTGTTTATCAGTTACCCTTGCGACACTTTAAGCTTGTATAAGCAGTAATCCCGTTAAATTCCTACACCAGTTCTGTGGGCTCGTGAAATGCGGGATCCGTTAAAATGGCAATAAAAACTCGTGCCAGGCGCTCGGCCGATGCCAATTATTGGAGAGGTACGCAATTTCTCACATATTAAGCTGTCACTGAGTGCAGTTAGAGAGATGGTCGGACGTTGACGCCTGTTGCGTGTCCGGTGCCTGCGGCTGCGGCGTAACGTTACATAACAAGAGACAGTTACGCAAAGCCAATGTCAAGCTCAAGAGCACTACGTCAATGTTCTGCCTTCGACGTGGAGTTCGAATTCGGAGGGTCGACGACCGCGATACTAAATGAAATTCATAAAGCCAAAACTTGAACTTGAACAAAGATTCGAGGCGCCGATATTTACCAAGAGATTACAAAACAAAAACATATTCTGAGGTCATTAAACTTTTTAGTTGTTATAATTGGACATTAATGGGTTTTTGATAAAGTACATGATTTTTTATTGATCGGGAACATTGACTTATTGGTTGCGGTGCAACTGGAATATTTAAGGTCTCAAAGTTTTTATACGAATCCCGGTAAAAAGCGTCACATTACTTATAAGTACTTACTTTCAAATATTCGGCAATCATAGAGATTCTGCTAAAAGTATTATGATAATTTAGATTCTATCAATATTTTATGTCTGTTTGTTACAGAGCACACCGCCTCCTTTGGTGGATTGGTCATGTGTCCCAACGTTAGTGCTGGCAGTGATCCTCATAGTCGTAGTGGCCACAGCATTTGTTGCACGCGCAGCAGACAACAAACAACCCTCTAGACTACCTGGCCCACAAGCTCTACCATTTCTCGGCACTAGATGGCTGTTTTGGAGTAGATATAAGATGAACAAGCTTCACGAAGCTTATGAAGGTAAGGTCAAACTATTTTTGTGTATACCAATAAAAAACGACACCACGAAAGTAAGAGAGAAAATAGTTTCAAATGTGTTGAATTTACTAAAGTAATGTTAAATCTTAATAATTGTTTATAATTATTACCTCATCTATACTAACTATATACTATATATTATAAAAAGGTAAATTTTGTGAGTTTCTGATGTTATGAGTTTGTGACGTTGTATAGGGTAATCTCTGGATCTATTGAATCGATATTGAAAATTCTTTTACCAATAAATTCATGTTATGTGTGGGTGTCATAGGCTATAACATCACGCTATGATCAATAAGAGCGAAGCATCAATACAAAATGTTGCAAAAATGAGGGACAATGACGCAAACGAAGTTGCTCGGGTCAGCTGGTTAATTACATATTGGTATTAACACGATTTTTTTTTTATTTTCAATTTCATTAAAACATTCATTGCCTGGAGCAGTGACCACTTCAGATTTTCTGCCTCGAACATAAACATGTATTTGGCTGCATTGACTGAACACTATTGTAGAAATTAGGAACTCACATTCTTATGAGCGGAAATTCCAAAAATCGTAGGTTCTATACAGGTTCTTTATATATCTTTTGATAGTTCATGTTGAGTAACTCAATAACCTTTCATTCTAGGTATAATGATTAAGATAATTTAAAAAACGATGTATGAAACATATTATCTTATAAATAGCTTGGTAATAATGTTAATTACAGTAATTAATATTTATAGTTTGTGTAGTCTAAACTTGGTCGACGTTAATGCAGATTTCGAGAATATGAGATAACATACCTAAATGTTAGATATAAATAATTGTGTTCTACTTAGAAATTAATACTTTACGTAATGACGCGCAAAGTAGAGTACCTACTTAGAAGGCTAAGTTATTGTATGAATATAAAAATCAGATGTCAAGATAATATAACTACAAATATACCTCTTGGCCTTGAGATATTTAAATACAATCAAGCTTTTCTCGTAATAATAAAATATGATTTCATTGAAGTAGCCAGGTAGCCAACCTGTTTTTGCGTGAAGCCCTAACCTAGAACTTCTAAAAGAATCGTGTGATCACTGTAATTTCCATCTCCATATTTCGAATAATCGCACATCTATGACTAATCGTTAATGGCTTTTAAAATGGGTGAATTTGACATGCGTTAAAATCTAGTTAATGGTCAGACTGAGATATTTGCACACAGATATGTTCAGGCGTTACGGGCCGGTATTTGCTGAGACAACACCAGGCGGTGCTACAATTGTATCAATCGCAGAGAGAGCAGCACTTGAAGCTGTACTCCGAACACCAGCAAAGAGACCCTACCGACCCCCCACCGAGATTGTACAGGTCTACCGAAGAAGCAAGCCTGAACGATATGCCTCTACCGGATTAGTAAATGAGTTAGTAACAGCTACGTTTTAATACAAATATGAGTAAATTCACGGAAATAAATTATGTGATGACACTGACCTTTAATTGAATTACGTCTTACTAGTATATAATCGTCTTAATAGAATACCGCTATAACCATGAAGCGTCTTAGCTTGTAGCAACTTTGTTAAGAAAGGTCTATAAATAAATACGTTGAGCTGATTA
Organism: Herminia tarsipennalis; assembly: GCA_945859575.2. Lineage (NCBI taxonomy): Eukaryota > Metazoa > Arthropoda > Insecta > Lepidoptera > Erebidae > Herminia > Herminia tarsipennalis. The sequence goes on from OX243852.2 coordinate 10,411,752, forward strand.
CAGATAATGCCAATCATTATATTAGTCGAGAGTAATTGACATAGATACCCAGTTAGACTAGGTTATCTTTTAAAGTAAGCATTAATTCATCACAACGGGTGGTTCGACCTCGGCCAGCCTGGTTGAAGTAAGACTATTGTGTTTATATTTTGGCAAGCCTTTGTACTTGCCAGTCACGTATACCTCAATATGGTTACGTAGTTGAATGTCTAAGAACCTGTAGTTTTTATGACAATGCAATCATACCTACTTCCTGTATAAAGTTAAAGCGTAAACATTTTTATTACAGATAGGTACTTTATTTTAAAGTTTGATTCCACGAAGATCTACCTACTTAATCAACTTAAACTTACCTGAATCTGAAGTTAACTTGTTGAAGAATTTTATAAGCGGGATTATATAACGGGCCTTAATTGCGTCAATATTTTATTTTAAGGTTAAATACCTTTTTTATTGCCCCACGTTTCGACCGTATTGCAAAATAATAAAACAGTGACAAAATAATAAAATTCTATGATGTGTACAAATCGCGAAAGTTTACGAACATATGAAGTTAACTTGGTCATTTTTTGTTTCGAGACAAAAACATCTCATTTTATGTTCGAGTTCTATAGATAGGTGTATTATTTAAGTTCACGACTGGTCGACATTGCAATAGGAACATAAGATTAAGCAGGGGGGACCAAGACAGCATCCTACACCCGCGCAGCGCCCACCCTGTCTTAGTCTGCGCCAGTTCCCGTCGGATGCGTTTATTAATTTTAATTTTGTTTATTTTAGACGGCATTTGTGTACCTACTAACTAAATACTAACTACTCATGTCGATCTGTGTCATGCAGATTTTTTGAAGATCACTAGTAATATATCATTACTAATCGACTATTTATTCATGTGTGCATAGAGTTAATGATATACTTAGTGCATCTTTTCGATTATGATGTACAATATCACAAACAATACTTTATTTGAGCTACAAGGAAATTAAATACTGTATTCTTAAGGTAAACCTTTCGGCAAGGACATAGTGCCAATAAAAAGGAAATCGCTGAACAGTACTCATATAATTTAAACATTTGTGGTGGGTACTTTTGTATGGCTCGTTAATTTTCATGGTTCTTATATCAGTGGTATTAACATGTAGCATAGGCTAATAAGGCCCCTTTATTTCATGATTAAAATTGTTTTTAGGCAAGGAGAAAAATGGTATCATCTCCGCAAGCACTTGACTGGAGAACTAACGAGTCCAAGTAGTATTCAAGGATTTCTTCCAGACCTAAACAACATCTGTGATGACTTTTTGATTCTACTGGATTCTTGTCGCAGAAGTGACGGCACTGTCGTTGGTTTTGACCAACTTACCAACAGAATGGGACTAGAGTGTAAGTTATTTAAATGATTAAATACTTTAAGACTAAGTAATAATAATAAGAAATACGTCGTTGTAAAGTTTTTTTTACATATAACAAATCCTTCTATGGTGAGCAATTTCATCTAGACACTTATGGTGGTCTAGATTATAATCACCCATCATAGTCAGATTTCGTGTTAATTCTTCAGTGACATCGAACTCTCTGCTGTAGTAAAAGTTATAGAACATGAAAAAGTTGGCTGACATAGGTAGGTATATTGCTATTCGTTAGTAGGCTGAAAAGCCATACTTAACCTAAAAACTCATCATTGCATTAGTGGCTAATAATGCAATAAGTTTTTAGCATAAAGATTTCGGGCTTTCTGTCATAATATAAGATAAAAAGCTTTATGATGACATGTCGCTTATCGTTATGTGCCAATAGAGTCAAAAGCCCGTGTTTCTTTGGTAATCTTATAGAAGCAATCAATAACAGAGGTATTACTTAGGGGCAAAACGCTTTATCGGAAAGTAATTTTTAAATTACGTTAATGTGAAACTTAGATAAATTTATCAGTTCCAGGTGTATAAGCGTACATTACAAGTAAGATTAAACAAAACAGCTTTTCGGTTAGTCAGCAAGATAAGTCTAAGGCAGATAAGTTTTGTTAACGACAACTTTCATTATGTGTTTATATCGGTAAAAAGCTTTCATTTCTATGTTTAATTTTAAAAATCTGAATAAAAATGGTAAGCATTACATCCCCCAATAGTACCAAATGATATTGCATAGTTATGGCCTTTGATATTTAAAAGGAAATTAGAACTGGAATTTTTAATATTGCTACAATGTGAAATCTTATGCGCGTGTAGTTAGACGTTCTTGTCATTTTCAATATGTTACTGCTACGTAATTAATAAATCAGGGTGCAACAACTTATCTACAGTTTGCATTTGACACTTTCATCTAATAAATACTAAGTACATGGTATGCACAGCAGTCCAGTTCAAATGCTTGAGCTGAGTCTTAAATAGATTCAGTCTTGTGATAATAGTGATGTCGAGAAAATGACGTTCGTTGAGATAAGAATATGGGTCATAAGTAGTAGAAAATAGAGTTAACTGCCAACGTACTTGCGCGCATGCGTAAATCGTTAGGAATGCAAGAGTTACAACAGAAATGCATTATGACGTCGTATTCTCTTCAATATTATCAATAAATTATTTATCGGAAGCTATGTCGTGTTATCTTACCACGTTTAGGGGTACAGTATTTTACGCAGTTGAACACTTTTAAGCTGAGCTTTTAAAGTATGTTTACAATATTATGCATTGACAATTTCTATAATTTATTGATTCCCCGCAAAACAAAGCTCAGAACAGCAGCAACTGCGTAGATACAAATCCAAAAACAAATAGTAAATAAAAATAGCAAGGGCAGCAAATCAGTATAGACACTATCTAAATTCCAAATACGTCCCACCATGCCGTAACACGCGACGCGATAGGTTCATTACTATTGCGAACTTGAACAATTTGCTGATACGATGTAACCGTTAACCTCTGCAAGACTGTGTCATGTAAGCGTTAGATACACATATTCACGTCACTCGGCGAACGCAATAAAAAAATAAATCATTACATACAATACTGACATATAACGCTTTAGCAACATGATATTTTTTTCGCAAAGTAAGAAGTGCAGGAGATTGTTACATGGCACGCACTGATAATAATAAACAATAGCTATGGCAAACGAAAGTAAATCAACTGTTACCAAATGTAAAACAGCTTAACAGATGATATTTTAACAGCTTTCGCAAGCTCAAAAGCAAAGTATGTACTCATTACATTATTCTAGACAATCATTCTGAACAAAATGTGATGGATGATATATTCATAGATTTTGTTATACATATACTTCAAATGATATACGCAAAAATTAAAAGCATGTAGACTTTTTATAGTAAAAAATCCAACTAATTTAAAGGCAAAAGTCTTAAATGTGTGTGTGTCTTATTCGTGCTACAATATCAACTTCAATTTGAATTAAATTACCACACTAGATCTCTAGTTGATAACGACTGTTCCTACCAGGAATCTAAGGGTTCGTTAATAGGGTTACCAAAGAATCCAAGACTAACTAGTAAATAAAATTAGCATTTGAACTACCAACGATTAATTGTTATAAATAGGATTTTTTATCATTATTCATATCAAAAAGAAGTGATTTGACTAGAAAAATAGTGACATCATAGGCCAGTATTTGTAAGTACTCTATTATTCATATTACAGCGGTGTGCGGTCTAATGCTGGGATCAAGGCTCGGATTTCTAGAGCGTTGGATGTCGGGGCGTGCTGCAACTTTAGGCGCTGCAGTCAAGACGCACTTTAGAGCACAGCGTGACTCTTACTACGGAGCACCATTATGGAAATTTGCACCGACTACTCTCTACAGAACATTTGCGCAGAGCGAGGAAACTATCCACACGTGAGTGTTCTATTTTGTTATTGTAATATTTAGTATTATAAAAAAAAAGTATAAAGTAATATTATATGAAGAACTTGGTGAGAGTAATTGACTCTTGATAAATGAGCTATTAATATATTCATTGTGTAATACTCACGTGACGATAAATAAAAATCTTGTGGTAAACAACAAGAATCATCATAATAAGGTGAGATATCAATAACATTAGGCAATATTTAAGTTTATGCGCAGTAATCCAAACCGTCAAACGAAGCGATTAAATAAATCTATACGATGTATTATAGAAAGGTGATCTCACTGTATAAGTATAATTATTGCACTTCTCATGGTGCTAAATGCGATTGCATTGCTAATTAAAATTTAAGATACCAACTAGATTAGTTAAGCTCAAATACATAAAGCACTTTTTAGAATGATGTGAACGTGATAATTTTTTACTACATCTTTCAGTAACATGATGTGGATATATGAATACAGGGTGGGGACACTGTCGTTTAAGTGACAGATCAGTAATTGAAGAGTCGGCATCTGTTTTTTGTTTCCGAAAATATTTAGTCACTACCTAATTACCTTCAAGTACAATAGATGGCGTTACCATTTTGAACAAAATTTTAGGTTTTATTTTGTTTTAAAAAATTAATAAAACAGTGCTTTTATATTTGTTTTATCAAATAATGGTTTTTAAAATGCTTTATCTTAAAATAATGTTGTTTGTCACTACTAAATAATACTGGCCTCTATAGTAAGACTCCAGTTTGTTTATGGTACTAGAAAAAAGTTATCTTTTGACAACTGTCAAACAATCCATCAAAGAATTGGAAGTTATAATAATTTATTGTATTATTTATATGAATTTCATAGGCGATAATTTCAAAAGCCAAGCTTTGAATAATGTATGTGTTATTTTGCGTTTGCATGTTTGTTGTTCCATTTCATAATTGTGACTGTGATAATTTCGTACAAGTGCGTTGAATAGGCCCCGTGTTATATTCAATCTATAGATTTAATTTTATCTTACAACGGACACTTTATTGTTTAAAATATGACCTTGGATAATGTCGCGTTAGAATAAATATAGACTTTGTGCTTTTGTTAGAAAACCTAGTTGTAAGTAGGTAGGTACCTAATAAATATTATAATATTATAAAAACTCATCTTTTCTCATTTTTTTTCCTACCACAAATAACTGAATCATCTATCAGCAACAAGGTTGTTTATTAATCTCAACGATTCCATGACGTGTTAGCATTTTTCATGAGAGTCATTTTAAAGTTTGATATTCAATATAAAACTTAAAAATGCCTCTCTTAAAAAAATAAGAACATTTAAAACAATCGTTGAAATTAATAAAATGAGTTGTTGCTAATAAAACCTACAGATATACCTAGCATACCATACCGCATGAATGATATTTCTGGAAACAAAATTCAGATGGCGCATTGTCGTCTGTCAAAATCAAAACGGTTTGCTTTTTTACACTGCAAGAGGGCCCTCTTTTTCCGTAGTATTAGTTTACTCTTTGTATGAATACCTATCGTCAAACTTTCGACTGCATAGCATATTTATTGTTTTTCTTATATAGGTAACTCAATGAGGTCTCAATACTTTGAATACGTCAAGTATAAAACTAAATTATTGGCAGGATAGTATCGGAGCTGATGGAGGAAGCCAAATCAAAGAAACAGGGCGCTGCCAATGATGATGCCATGCGAGAAATATTTCTGCGGATTTTAGAGAACCCAGCGCTTGACATGCGAGATAAAAAAGCTGCTGTTATAGATTTCATAACAGCTGGGATTGAAACGGTATGACAAATAAGATTTTATATCTTCAATAACATAATTAATTGCTACATGGGTGTCACTGATAAGTGAAATAAATTTTAGGTGTTTACGTGGTACCCAATAGCTCTACGGAATGCTTGTAACCAGTTTTTTACCGGTAACTAAAAGCAGGTATGCCAGTAGGTGCCTACTTGTTAATTATTATGCATTATGACTTACATTATATTAATACAATCTTAAAAGGCGATGGTTTATTTTGAGTTGTTCAAAATTTAGTATAGGTACAGGCACAGTGCGTGACAACAGTGATTAATTTTAATTAGACAAAAAATAAAATAATATTACGTCAGCAATTAATTCATCAAACTATTGTGGTGTTTTAAGCGAATTATTTGAAAAACTGTCTGTTTTTGTTAACAGCTGGCTAATAGCCTGGTATTTTTGTTGTACTTACTGAGTGGGCGTCCGGACTGGCAGAGGACTATTCGTTCCGAACTTCCTTCATGTAGCAAGTTAAGTGCAGAAGATATAGCAGCAGCACCGTCGGTACATGCCGCAGTTTATGAAGCTTTTAGACTTCTGCCAACGGCTCCGTTCCTCGCAAGACTCTTGGATGCGCCAATGACTGCAGCCGGACATAAACTACCTGCTGGGGTACGTTCAAAGAAAATTGTTGGTTTTTATTATAGCAATTAAAACTTAGCAAAGATGCAATTTATTCGAGGCAATAAACACAAAATCATACGATTATAAAATCTATTAAAGAAGAATATATAATTTAAGACGAAAGCAATGAGTAACAAAAGCATGCATCCAAGCACAATCTCGAAAATTTAAATAATTTATTAGATAAGCAGTATTTTATATCAATAAATAAAAAATGTTATAGTTACATAAATATACAGAAGCGAAAAAAAAAATAGCTAATAGTAGTTCTAACAAAAAGCTTCACATTATAATCAATATTTTGTACTCTCTTATAACTGGGATGTCCTCTTGCAGACATTTGTGCTGGCTCACACAGGTGCAGCATGTCGTCGGGAGGAGAACTTCTGGCGCGCAAACGAATTTCTTCCGGAACGTTGGATTCAACCAACGATGCCGCACGCCGCGTCCTTGGTGGCTCCTTTCGGCCGAGGGAGGCGGATGTGTCCTGGCAAACGATTTGTGGAAATGGAGCTACATTTGACGCTCGCAAAGGTATATTAATTGATGCTATACACCTATACAAGAAGCCTAAGGTTCTTATAGGAATACCTCAGTTTCCCGAAACCATTAACGAGAAAGACGACAAATTAAATTTCAACAGCATATGCTATGGCGTTGCTGTTTAAAAAATAAGGATAATTTTGTTGCCCTATTTTAAATGATAAAGGTATGGATGGTTGAAAATATGCTGAGTTCAATAAAGATTTCACGTAAATTATTCCAATTATTAATTTATTTCAAATAAATTAATAATTAAAATTAATTTTAAATTACTAATTTGCTTTGCAGATGATGCAGAAATGGCGTGTGGAGTTTGACGGCGAGTTGGATATTCAGTTCGATTTTTTATTGGCGCCCAAATCTCCCGTGTCGCTACGGTTAGTTGAGTGGTGAACAAAGATCGATTCACAAGTGATACAATAATCATAGACCAACGAAATGAGAGAGACTGTATCAATTGTATTGTTACGCTATTTTGTGTCGATCAACCAGATACGCAAAACAAAAACTTCCCAAAAATGAGATCAATAATTTGATTCCGAAAACTGGAAGTTATGTGATAGTTACAGCATCTGGTTTACCCAAGTCTGACCATTATATCCACTGTGAAGTAAAATTCCATACTTATGGATATGAAAATAATTTAAGAATTCCATGTAAGCCATTGCCAGTCGTAGCGAATTAATATTAGTATAGAATTAAACCTTTCAAGATTTTTCCTATTTTACTTTGATTAAGTCTCTGAGCAGGTTTCTTAGTTCCAATATTCGCGTTTGTATGCTTTATTATGAATAAGTAATAAGATCGACAATCTATAATAAATTACTATTATGTTTATTGACTGCTAAAATGTCCGTCTTTTATCTTTTTTTATTAATTTAATGTGAGCGTTTCAAATGTCTTCCACTTATTCGTATAATATTGTTGACATTCGTTTTATTATAATGCTTCTGTTTTTTTTGAGTTATTACCTGACATCTGCATAAAGGCAATCGTAAGCAAAGCGGAAAAAGTAAATTCAGCTGTTTATACCAGAAGAAAATATTGAAAACCTTCTGTAACCAATAATTTCACAGACAAAACAAACATTACCTATTACATTTCGAGTATTTTATGATACTGTGTGTATGTAAACCTAATTAATTTCAGCCACAGTGTAACGTGACTTAGTTAGACACATTGTATTTGTCAGGTAGTAATAGGCTGGTATGTTCAGCCGTAATATTTTCTTTTATAAAAATATTGTAACTCAGTGGCCATGACAGCTTAAAATGTAGAGTACGTTACAGGGTATTGGCAAAATCTGCTCAAATTGCACACTTCTTTCTAATTTTGAAAGAACTGTTCACAAATTATTGTTTAAGAATGTAATGTACGTGTTAATATTTACGTAGTATATTTAACTAGTTTATAGCTACACAATATTATAAAATATGGCTGTGTTAATATCAAAAACATATTTATATATAAAATGTTATAACCGCAAATACCTCTTGTTATAAGACTGTGTACTGCCAGCACATGCATTTTGATGCGATTTTAAATCTGTATAAACATTTTAGTTTAGCGTTTATATATCGATACACGTAACTTGGCAAATTTTGGCGCTAGTATGCTGAGGACTTTACAAGTAACTTGGAAAATTCTGGCGCTAGTATGCTGAGGACTTCACAAGTAACTTGGCAAATTCTGGCGATAGTATGCTGAGGACTTCACAAGTAACTTGGCAAATTCTGGCGCTAGTATGCTGAGGACTTCACAAGTAACTTGGCAAATTCTGGCGATAGTATGCTGAGGACTTCACAAGTAACTTGGCAAATTCTGGCGCTAGTATGCTGAGGACTTCACAAGTAACTTGGCAAATTCTGGCGCTAGTATGCTGAGGACTTCACAAGTAACTTGGCAAATTCTGGCGCTAGTGTGCCGAGGGCTTCTTGGGACACTAATTCAGTTAGTTCCTATAGTACGGGTTCCCTAGAACAAATTTTAAAATGATACATATCAAGCTGGAATTGCCATGGTTGCTTCGTTTTGACGAGACGCCCAATTTTATGTATACGACAACTTTATATAGTGGTACGTTAGTGAAAAAAAACAGGTGTTAAATAAACTTAACTTTGCCGATGGAAAACTGTTATACATTAACATACGCCGTAGTTAGTTTACCAACCGTAAATAAATTTAATATTTTTTGTGATTCAACGACTACAAGCTACATAGTACTTAGCACAAGTCAAATCCATAATCGTTGCATTATAAAAGTCATTTTATAATAACAATTTTATTTGCGGTTGGTAAACTAACTGCGGCCTATGTTGTTGTATGAGGATAATAGTTTTGCAAAGTTAAGTTTGTCATATTTAACACCTGTTTTTTTCACTAACGTACCACTATTTAAAGTTGTCGTATATATAAAGTTGGGCGTCTCGTCGATACGCAGCTACCATGCAAATTCCAGCTTGATATGTTTCATTTTAAAATTTGTTCTAGGGAACCCGTACTACTAATTTTGTCAACAGTGAAGTTACGTGTATAGACAATCATTCCATTTTAACGTAAGTTTTAAGTAAGTGCAGCTTCGATATTTATGTCAAAATTGATATTAGAAGTGGCCATTTTCCTATGATTATGTTTTATTTTAATTTTTAATGTTGACCTTAGTTGTTTAACGAAGACATCGATGGTTACATCTCTGTCGGCTTTGATATCAATAGTTAAAATTTATTGATTATTTTGTTTATCATTTATATTACAATCGTACCCACAAGATATTGTTATAAAATATATTATTTTGGAATATTAAACTGAGCCTATTATCAATGGATATAACTTTTAGTAAAGAGATTATAATCAGCTGAATTTTATTTCTAAATATTACCTTTAAAATACCGCTATCGGTTAGTTTCCCACTACTAATACATTTTAATTTTAGTATTCTACACACATCAAAAGTGTCTAGGGATCAAGCATTTTTATGCGGATTTCTTGAGATTGAGATGTGGCTTTGTAATAAATTTATGATTTTATAAATTTATATGGATCCTTTTTGGTGCATTTCATAATTTGAATCAGGAACTGTGAATCAAATTCGAGTAAAAGATGAAAATCAGCTGTCAATATTTTCCCTATAAAAACATACAACGCATTGAAGACATTATTAGTGCTACTGTTTCCCTACTACTGATTAAAACCAACGTTATTATGGAGCGGCGACGTCATTTAAGCAGGGAAGAAATGCTCAGAGCCGTGGGAATGATAGAAGCTGGTTCCCGGCAACGTACTGTGGCTTTAGCTCTGAATACAAGTCAGAGTGTTATCAGTCGACTTTGGACACGTTACCGAAGCACTGGTACCGTGGCTGAGCGCCATGGAGGACGGTATCGCTGCACCACACGGAGACAAGACCGATACATTCAAATCTTAACTCGAAGAGGTCCAACAATAACCGCCATGATGTTAGCCGTGAGGCTTCATCACTCTTCAGGGAACTTAATTAGCGACCAAACAGTCAGAAACCGCTTGCATGAAGTGAACCTTCATTCCCGAAGACCGCTACGGGTACCACCTATAGCAATGCACAATCGTAGGATTCGATATCAATGGGCTCTTGAACACAGAAATTGGGCAGAAGAACAATGGCGTTTCGTGTGCTTTTCTGATGAGTCTCGTTTTGGTATGAGACCGGATACAAGACGTATACGACACTGGAGAACCCCTGGACGCCAACAGCGATTAAAATCCTGCCAGGAAGTCCATCCTTATAGTGGTGGAACCATCATGGTATGGGCGGGTATTTGGATCGGCGGAAGAACTGAGTTGATTTGGATCAGAGGCAACCTCAACGCTCAAATTTATGCTGAGACGATTGTATCAGACGTCATCGTTCCTCTACAAGTGCAAATCAGTCCCTTATTTCAGTTAATGCATGATAATGCACGACCGCACACCGCAAGAGTTGTAAGACAGACTCTCGCCGCAGCTAACATCAATGTCCTGCCCTGGCCTGCTCAGTCGCCAGACTTGAACCCGATTGAGCATGCATGGGATATGCTACAGAGAAGAGCTCTGCCGAATATGGAGGGTATCCAGTCGCAAGAAGACCTTTTTTTGTTGTTGCAACGAACATGGGCGGCCATTCCACAGCGTGATTTGGATGAACTCATTTTGAGTATGCCAAACCGATGTTCTTGTGTTGTTAGTGTTCGCGGTAGAAACACGGATTATTAATTGTTTAAGTTACCCAATAAAATTTTAAAGAAAACTGTTATTTCAGTCTTTTTTTCGAACTTTAATGTTAGTGGTTCAAATGTCAAAAATCCCTTTATTAGGAAAATGGCAAATTTCTTTAATAATGCAAAGGTGACTTGGTTTATCGTTACTGTGACAAACGAAAACACTTTATTTGATGAATCCTTAAAGAAATAAAAAAAAAAAAATCAATCAGGAGAAAAGTTATTGCAAAAATATATGTTGATCCCTAGACACTTTTGATGTGTGTACTAGCAAGTAAATGCTGCAGATTCTTACACTAGTAAGTATTAGCAATCTGCAAGGAGTAAGAAATCGATTTGCTGACGTGACTTATGCAAGAAGCGGCGCACTATGGGACCAAAGCGTGAGTTGCGTCTCAAAAATCTGTAACTTTTTTCCTATTACACCTACTAATACGAAATTTTGCATACAGAATCTCCAATATATGGGCTATGAAATGATACCATTAGCTTTATGTATTTCTTTTATTATTACATATATATAATCAAACAAATTTAAAAAACGCTACATTTTCATGCAAATTTACATTTTTGTTTTACTATTTGAATATTTCGGAAACATGAAGGTGATTAGTAAGTAAATAATTATAAGGTATTATTATTATATCACTAAACAACGTGATAGTTGAGAAAATTACAACATAGGAGACATGTCTCTCCAAAATTTCTAAACTTAAATATAATATTAGTATAAAATAAAACTATGCGTGTATTTAAATATTTAACAGGTTCTTAGCCTCATCAAAAAGATCTTTTGCAATAGTGTATGCTGGTTTTCTTATGCTTGATATATAAGGATCTGAGGTAAACAAAAGGCCATGAAATACGTCTTCGTTGGTTGCTGATCTAGAACACTTTCTGGCATGATTCAGTCGGATTTTCTTGTAATCCTTGTTCCGCGATTCTTGAGCATCCTCCGATAAATGTCCAATAGGTAGAACAGCATAATGTCTTAGTATACTTTCTCCATGTATTAAGATTTTATGTACAGAAGAGGGCATATAAAACCATGGATATTTGGTGAGATACAATTGGGCAGTAGTGCGCGTATATTCTCCAAATTTTTCTGGATTGACAGATAAACCTGATGCCAACGTCTGAAGGATGATGTACAATCTTTTGATCAAATCTTCATCCACTCCTGTGATTTCCGAAGTGCAGTGGTAGTTTTCAAAAAATCGACGAGCTGTATTTCCGTCATTACTATTTCCAGTTCCTTGACGTGGTTTATCAATATGTAATCCCATTTGGCTTCGAAATTGATGTTGGACGATTTTTTTCTTATCTTCTTTAGATTGCTTATCATCTGGAGTTCTAGCGGACCATTTTTTAAAGGACAGATTGTATGAGATATGTAATATCATCTCCATGGCCCTTATCCATGCGTGTGACGTAGACAAACCATATTCGTAAGCTGTCTCATTTTCAGGTTTCGATACTATTTTGTCTAAATTATTCATTTCACTTGGTTTAGCACCACATATTGTACACACAGCACTAGAACTTGTGTCTGTAAGCACTTGAGCCACCTTTCCATCAACCATAGTTAAGAATAGCTCATGATTGATTTCGATAATCTGCTGGTTCTTATGTATAAGTGAGTTATGAAGACCATTAATCTGTGATCTTATATCATTCACTACAGACCGAGTTTTTTTCAGGGGTTTCTTTCGAAAATTCCATTAATATAGGACGGCAATACCGGACAGAAGAACAGGCAGGATTATACCAAACTACCTCATTTGTATCTTCATCTGTCAGCTTCAAAGGAACCAACGAACTCATAAATAAGTTAGCATCTGCAATTAAGTCACTTTCATCATTTAGTACTTGTTTGTATTCACTTTGCCCTGATGAACCATCACATCCCCATTTGCTAAACAACTTAAGACGTCTTTGTGAAGGTCTATAAACACCTCCTATCATCAAAATACGGCCAATAGTATGATCCAGCAAATCTTGTAGCTTTACTTTAGCACTTGTGTCTGTTACTTCAATACTCGAAGAAGGCGGATAGCACATACTCTTTGCGTTATTTAAAATTTTATATGACGGTAACATGTCGGAGTCCTTTATATAAGTTTGAGTCTTATGAATGCGTACTGCGATTTTGAGAGATCCAAATCTGCGTAGAGGGCCAAAGCTTCGTCTGCAGAAAAACTGCTTGCATTGATGGTTTCATGAAACAATTTCTTCTTTATCACCTTTTTCTCGTCTCTATTACAGCTTCGCATCATGGCAATTACCGAAGCTTCTTCCGGCTCACCTTCAGATCTCAATCCTTGCACATATGCGTTATGAATATACTCTAGGCCATATTCTTGAACCAACTCCATGTTCTTGCGTTTCTTTGATTTCTCTGATAGGTCATTGTATGATTTGGATGGACGCCCGCGTTCTCCAGATGTTGAAGGTTCAATGTTCAAATCTTCGTCAAGTTGCACCTTAAAATCCCCGTCCAGCCATGCTGAATTATTAGTTACAAAACGATCTTTAGAGCTCCTTGCTGTGGTCCAGCGATCTCGAAACTTCGACAACAGCTGTCTTTGTATAGGTACTTGCCAAGACTTTTCGACTATTCGAAGATGATAGATTATGATGTTCTTCTAAGTAATGTTGAATGTCTTTTTGTTCAGTGCCATTATCAATGAAAAAAAGGCAAAACTCTCTACGTGACACGACGAATTCACTCATTTTGCGTGACAATTTAGGAACTAAACGTTCTTAGAATCCAATAGTAGACTGTAATGATGCAGTCAAAACTTACTATTTTATACTTATTTGTATAGCAAATATCATGAATAGTTGTTATCTTGTGGTTTCCAATAAACCACTTTCACACAAAAATCAGTTTGTGATAATGAAACCACATTTTATCTACTACAGTAATGAATTACCTATTCTATTATGTTCCCGTGAGAACAATATAATGTTATCAACGCCAAACTAATACAAATAAAAGTTTTAGACATATCAAAGCTACTGATAGGCAAATTAATATTTTTCCTTTTTTAGATGTTAGACACTAATTGAGTGATTATTTTTATTATTTCTACTCATTTTGTTCCTAAAAAGTTTGTTATGATATGTTATATATGTTTGTTACTCCATCACACTAGAACGGCTGGTATCTGAATGAAATTAGGCACAGATATAGTCTACAATAGCACATAGGCTACTTTTTATTCCGAAAAATGTACGGTTCCCAAATGACGATAAATGTCGTTCACGCGAGCGAAGCCGCGGGTGACAGCTAGTTTTTCATAAAAATGTGCATAGTGATGTAAAAATTATAAAATGTAATGCATCTCATCAAGAAATCAACCTAAGATGAAATTCGAAAAAAATTCATTCGTCTCCTTTTGTTCATGAATACGTCCCATGGGTGGTTTTGGGTAGAATTTTTTTTTGAACTATAATATACAAATACTGAAGTATCCGATGAATGTAAAATGAGACTGGAGGGAAGTGGAGGTAACTGTCAAAGCTCTGTTCAAAGTTTTAATGACTGGAAAATTACAGTGTTGCGGAAAAAATTACGTGTATTTTTCTGGTTAATGGTTTTTCACCCAATTATTTCATAAATCAATACCTTATTAAATTACCTTTCCAACCATATAGCACACTTATATGATTTATTCCAAAAATATAGAAATATAGTCATGTAAACATCTTGTATTTTACTCTCTTTAAATGGCATCGTTTAAAACTTAAACTTCAAGGTCAAGTACTAGTACCAAAAAGTTAATTCTAGTCCATTTTACAAGCGCTAAATGGTGTATCAGTTATTCAGTTAAGTACACATTCTAATTAGTGGAATTATGCAGTTATGAGTAGTGGAAAAATGATTTTTGAGACGCAAATCATGCTTTGAGCCCATAGTGCGGCGGTCGCCTAATGGCTAAGGCATCGGTCTCGCAATCGTGAGGTCGCGGGTTGTGGGTGCCGACGTGAACCCACTCCTAACACAAGCTGGAGGGGTTAACAGGATTGGAAGTAATGTGGAACCAAAAACACATTGTTAGATATCTTTAAAAAAAAATAAAAAGTTATTTTGCTAATGTATACCCAGTTTCAGTGTTTATTTTACACATATTTTTGTCAAAAAATGCTAAGCAAGCAAGTCAATTTTGACCAATCTTAATACTTGTCAACAAAGAGTTATGACCCCAACTTCCACAATGAAATTGGTTTAGTGCTAACTAGTGCCAAGGACTAATGTACTGTTTTAAACTAATCTAGCCTTAACTATGGCTACCCTGTACGTCAAAAAATGTTTTTTTACGGGGGTTCCCTCCTTAAAAAATCAGTTTCAGTAATAATAGAAATTAGTGACAGGTACTCTCACTAACTTGAGTGGTAGGCACTTCCAGACCCTTGACTTGCAATATTTCGCTTCCACGAAATTAAACTTCGACACGTATTTCATCTCTACACGAGGTATCCCCAGGAGTCCAGGACAGTTCGGCAGCGACTTTAAGTCATTCAAGAATCACTAACATAACCGGGGATGTAACTTCAGAAGACATTGCCCGAACAATGTCTGAACTTTATCGTGAAGTTCATCTACTCGGTTTTTATATCATCATAGGCGGCATATAGTCCACCTATGAATATTGTATAATCTAAATGGAGTATGTGTGAATAATCTATTTGAAGTAAAAATATTTGACATCGGCATCTCTCTCTTCTGGACGCATATCCAGACGTCGTAGAAAGAGATAGATACCTAAAAAGTTAATTAAAGTCAAATGTTACGCATGCAAAACCGCAAAAAAATATATTTTACCGAAATCAGATTTATATTTTGCGCATTTTCGCATAAAATACAAATCTGATGTTCGGGCAATTTTTATTTCGCGATTTGCACGCGCAACCACGGACTACAGATATATAATAATATATTTATAGCGTGGATATAGTCATGTGACGGTATCCTATGGGTACTAGCAACACCATGGAACATTATGCACGTTGCCAAATATAAATAAAATTTAAGATGTTTTGAGTAGTGTCTCTGCTACACAGCGATTGCTTAAAAAAACAGAGCAAAATGCACCATTTAAGGTAGGTATAAAATGCAGTCATGACGAAAATATAAAGGGTTTTTTTATAGAACCCCTTAAATGTCAAAACACGCTTGTACCACTCGCGTAAAAAACCTTTGAAAAAAAAAAAATGGTGTAACCCAATTATTGTCCGTAAACCGACTTGGGCATTTGACTACTATCAAAATAAAATATTTTATACTAACCATGTACATAAAAGTATGTTCTGAAAAAAAATATGTTTATCATAATTTAACGTGTTTATTAATTTTTTTTATCATAAAAAGAAACGCTACAAGTAAATGACTTGACCATAAAGAACATGATTTCACATGCTAGCATTTCATACAAATTAGTACGGAGCGGGTCGTTTTTGACATTTCTTAAAAAAAGGCTGATTTGATATCAGTCAAACATTCTATTTTGCGTGATAAAATCAAGAAAATAATGATGACATATCGCCATTCGCGTTGCTTAGCAACCGATCAATAACGTTAGTTCCAATTGTATCGCATATCATGTCGCTGCAATCGCCATTAGCTGTTGCTTAGCAAAAAATCAATAACGTGACTTTTTTTAATACACTTTCGTAAGTGCACCCGGTCATCGATTTATAAGACGTTATCACGCCAAAAGTGGTAGAACATTATTTGTATGTTCTAGGATCATGCGGTCATAAATGCCACCAGTTAGAGATAAAAGCGAATGATAACAAATCAAAGTTCCCACGTCAACTTGTGGTGAGATAGGTTATCAGTATAAATTGCTATTTACTTTACTGAAACAATAACTAAACGTAGTGTCACGACTACTGTGCCGTCTGCCGGGGGACAGCTATCAATCGAAGCAGCTAATTCTACATAACCTCTAACAATAGTATTGTCAAAATGAAGTTTTGTGCAAACTTAGCTTTTATGTTTACAGAAGCGTCTTCTGTGCTAGAAAGATACGCTTTAGCAAAAGATGCAGGCTTCAAAGCTGTTGAAAGTGGATTCCCATTGGGTTTTTCATTGGAGCAAGTAAAGGAAGCTAAAGAAAGGGCCGGAATTGAACATGTTTTGATCAATTTGAAAACTGGTATGTTTGTAAACAAAAAAATAATTCTTTTAATATTTTGATATAATTCTACCCACTCCAAAGCTATCATCTGTAACAAATATTATCTAACTGCTTACAGTAAACTACTACTACAAAGCTGATTATAAATTACTTACTTGTTTAACAATATTATATTTACATACTTAAATGCTTATACATAATAAGTTTTCTGTCCTTAATAATATTTGTTAATAAATTTGTAATGACATAACTAGATTGTATATTTAGAATTATCTTAAAATTCTTTAGTTTCGTTGAATTTCAATTATAAATAGTCAATAAGACATCCATTGAATAGGATAGGAAAAATAGTTATTAGGTACTTACCTTGAGTTTATTTACCAATAGCTGACCCGCGCAATTCGTCTGCGTAATTTTCCCCCGTTTTTGCAACATTTTTCATTGCTGCTCCGCTCCTATTGGTCGTAGCGTGATGTTATATAGCCTAAAGTCTTCCTCAATAAATGGGCTATCCAAAAGTAAAAGATTTTTTTTAATTCTGACCAGTAGTTCCCGAGATTACCGCGTTCAAACAAACAAACTCTTCAGCTTTTTATTATTAGTTTAGATTTATTCGATTTTTACAAAAGGTGGTTTATTGTGTGAGTCATGTTTCCATGCTCGCAATTTTCTTAAAACTAATGATACGGTTTGAATGGGGTTTTTGCAATTCGATTTAATATTTTCCTGAAAAGATTTTAGTGTATAAAACATTGTAGTAAAGTATAACAGCGTAAAAATAAATTGATTTTTTTTATACTTAAATCTTAAATTTATTTTTGTTTCTATGTAACTATTTAATTTAAAGGTGATGTAACCAAGGGAGAGTTAGGAGTAACAGCGGTACCAGGTAAAGAGGATGAATTCAAAGAGAACTTCACAACCACTGTAAACTATGCCAAGGCTCTAAATGCTAAAAAAATACACATTATGGCGGGAAAACTGGAAAACCCCACATCTCAAAATTGGGACACATATGAGAAGAATTTGAAATACGCTGCTGAAGTGTTGAAGAAAGAAAATATACTTGGTGTTATTGAACCAATAAATCACTATTCAGTGCCTAATTATTTCTTAAGTGATTTTCATAAAGGTGTGTATTTTTGTTACTTTTTCCAACATGGTGTTTGTAATTTTAAATATAGACTTGAATGCAATAGCAATTCAACTGTCTCTTTTTAGTCATTGCTAGCTAGATAAACTAAAAACAATTTATACATGCACGTCTTATTTGGGCATCATTTGGAAAGGGTACCACCAGAACCATAAAATTATTACTAAAGACCATCCCGTCAGTCTCTTTGATTGTTCTCTCATTAAATGACTTTTATGGTCTCATCCTTAAGACGGCCATTGACGATGCATCTATCAATCCAATGTCTTCTAGAAACTTATCGCGAATGTCAAAAACGTATTCGATTTGAATGGACGTCGTCTGGTTTTGGAATTCCAAAACGGCGTCGACCAGTTCAAATGGACGTCATTTGGTCAGTGAGTGGGCAAATCTAGAAGCTTATAGTAATTGTGTCTAGGGTATCTTGTCGTCTCGCTTAGACAGAGACTCACCTGTCGGTCTAATTATGGTTATCATAGTCCCTAAAGAGAAAACTGGATCCTGGATCCCATAGGTCCAGACTGGTTTTATGACAGCTTTGTAAAGAAGAGCTTGTTATCATATGCCAGTTTCAAGTTTCTAAGCAGGAACGACCTCTTTGTGTTTTGTTCCAATGTGTTTCCGTCATGTCAACCAGCGGTATAAACGTGATCGGAGGTACTTAACTGTATCTCTCTGAGGCAGCTCTCTACCGTTAAAGTTAACATGAGGACATGTACCTCTTCGCAAAGTGAAGGGGACCTGCACTAATTCATTAGCACTCACTTATATACGCCATTTGCACTGAGGCTTTGTTGAAGTTTCGCCCTGGCGTCTGTTGGGTCTTTACTAGAGGCTAATATTGCCGTATCATCTGCACAGGCAGCAATAGTAACTTCAGGTGTTAGTGGCAGATCTGACGTGTATATGATGTACAAAACCGGGCCAAGAACAGAGCCTTGTGGCACACCAGCAAGTATCTCGTGAAAACCTGACCAGCAGTCGTCTTCTTTGCTTTGAAATATTATATTGTTGAAATATCAAATGAAGTCAAATTTATTCACTTCTTCAGTAAAAAAATTATGTTGTTGACACCAGTTTTCAGTATAAGCTTTTGTGTACGTCTAAGTGAAAGGCGTACGTCTAAATGGAAGTATAGTTAATAGTGGGGAGTACCTCCATTCGGAAGTCATCCAAATGGACGTTTCATCAGTGGCCACCTTTAGTCTGCATAGTTTTTTATTACGACATCATTTTCATGTTCCAATGTATGGATTAATTTTACAGCTCTGGACATAATAAAACGAGTGAACAGCCCTAACTTGAAACTGATGTTGGATGTTTTTCACTTGCAACAAATAATGGGTGACGTATCACATAGCATCACCAAGTTCATGCCATATGTGGGACATGTGCAGGTAAGAGCTTATAATAATTCTAAGAGCTTAAATTTTCCTTTATCAAAAAATTAGTGTTCCTACAGACCATTATGTACCTTTGAACCAAAATTTATGTGAAATGTTTAATAGCAATATGTGCCGTAGTTATTTGATAAACAACTGGTAAGGGTTGCTACACAGATAAGAGGGTCGGCATTTACGACAACAAAAACGACCCGAAGCAACTACTTCGAGCTAAAATGTGCCGTAGTTATTTGATAAACAGCTGGTAATGCAAAATCATAACAAAAAAGAGCGAAATTCCCTAATGGCATTTTTTAGAACGGAACAACAATTTGTGGATCACACAAAGTGGTGTCCCGTGTCGAATCGTATCGAACCCACGTGTATCGAACCCTTGCGTAGCAGTCAGTTTTAACATATACATAGTTTGTTATTCAATACTTCCATCGTGCGAGGCTTTTAGCATAAGCATGGGCGTACCCGGGGAGGGAGGGGGGGGGGGGTAATTTTGGCTTGAAACTCCCTATAAATTGCAAATAGGGACCAACTAACGCCTCACCTCCCTCCCCGAAAAATGATGCTGGATATACCTCTGAGCATAACTACTACAACATAGGATTCCTTTAATAGATCAAAAAACTACATATGAAACAAGAATTTATTCTTGTTTGGCATTCATAACTTACATGCTTGCTGTTAATTTGTAGGACAAGGTGACATTGAGATATTAAGCTTAGATGTAGCCGGTAAAAGGAAGGCTAATGTTGCTTATCGGCTATGATAACTGTCCTAGCATCCAGCGGGTTATATAATATCTATATATATATAAAAGAAGAAGCTGACTGACTGACTGACATATCAACGCAGGGCCTAAACTATAAGGGTTAAAAAATTTAAATTTTGGGTTACTTTTATAACATAGGGGGAGCACTAAGAAAGGATTTTTGAAAATTCACCCCCTAAGGGGCTAAAACCGGGGTGCAAACTTAGTATGAAACTTTGCCGTTAAACTATTTTGGTAACAATCTGGCATCCACCCGGGCAAAGCGGCGGACATAAGCTAGTCCAGTACAAAAATAATTGTCATTATTAACTATAAAACTGGTTTCTGATTTTCCAACAGATAGCACAAGTGCCTTACCGCAACGAGCCAGACACTCCAGGAGAGATAAACTATCAGTTTGTACTGGAACAGCTTGCAACTAATGGGTACTCTGATTGGATCGGCCTTGAATATAAGCCTCTGAACAACTCTATTGAAGGACTTAGCTGGGTCAAGAAATATGGTTACTCTCTGTGATATTCTTAATTTAAAAATTATGTAGTTCTTAAAAAAAAAAAGATGATTGAAAGTTATTTTTAACAATAGAGTTTTATATTACTATTTATAAGGTTTGAAATGCAACCTTTTGAGTTAATAGTAACTGTACATATAGGGGCGATCAGTGACCAAAATTTTTACAGGTAAATTATTGTTGTTTATGTTTACAATTTATTTACATTACTAACTACATTACTTACTACTGTTGTATACTCTAATTACATGACTTTAAATTCTATAAGAACATGCTCAATTTAACAATGTTTTTTAGGTTTTTGACAAAATATACCAAGAGAAGCAAAAGGTAATCTCCATACAACGCGCTCTCGAGCAACGTAAACCTACACAATACATATAGCTCACGGACACAGAATCCCCGAACGCCTTTAATATCTTGGGACAGATCACACAATATCTGATTCCAAACTAGGCAGAGCCTTGAATTATGGCAAACAGACAACTGATAAAAGTACATAAATGTTACTAAATACATTTATATATTACTAAATACATAGACATTATAGATAAATTACACCAAGACACAGAATAAACCATCATGCTGATCACACAAAGTTTTATGCTGCATTGGGATTGAAACTACGACCTCTGGCTTCACAGTCAGAATCACTAACTCCTAAACCAACAGGCCAGTGATACGAACAAAATGGTCTGTAATTATGTGTCCATGAAAGATGACTATATGTGCATTGTTCGAGCGAGGTACCTATGAAAGTTATCTACTGCATTCTCAGTATTTTATGTTTTTACCATGCACTCAAAATGTATAATTATATTTATAAAATAAAATGTTGTTGTTATAAATACACATTTTTATTACTATGATTAATAAGTATAATAATCAATTAATACTAACAACAATACATACTATTCTATCACTTAACACCATTGTTTTGGAACTGTTGCACCCAGTAGTGCTTCTTGACAGCGTCTAGTGATAATCGATCCTTACTCGAGTGCTTCAGAAGCTAAAATATAAAACAACAATATTATCTAAACTACCTATATTATAGATTTCAGTATCAGTTAAAATTTTTTTTAGGATGGTATATGTCATCAAGTTTTGAAACTACCCCAAACATATGATAATAGCCCGCAGCTAGCCACCAAGGTCTACAATTAATAGAGATGTGGACCGCAGTGCATTCACATACATAGTCAGCATTAAAGACATCAGAGCTGAAGGGTTAAAATTTTCCTGAGGTAAATTAATAAAAAAATACGTCTTACTGGATACTTCTTTGTACCTGTACGAATTTAAAAGCAAAGCCGAAAAGAATACGTATTGTATTCTAAGGACCCTTTGCCACTAGAAAACTGAGAGCTGAGACTTACCGCCACAGCATATACATATGTATTGAGTTCATCTCAGAATAGAAAGCATGCAAAGCAACAGCGTTTAACAACATGGGCCGACTGCAGTCCGCAGCCGATTGAGGACTTCTATCTTTAATTAATCAACCATATACCATAAATAACCCTTAAATGTTACTAACCTTAGATATGAGATCTTTAGCTCCTTCAGGTACATAGCTAGGGTACACCATGTCTAATGTAAGTATTCTTGCGTAAGTTTTATCTTGGCCTTCACTCTCAAAAGGCGGTTTTCCAACAAGGAATTCATACAACAGTACTCCAATACACCAGTGGTCTACTGATACATCATATACTTCACGTTTTATCATCTCTGGGGGTAGGTAGTCTAGTGTGCCACACATTGTTTTACGTCTGAAAGAGAATCCTTGCTTTTATAATTTATTAAGCTTATTTGTGAGACTCCTTAATTTTTTATTAATTTGTTTAGGCATAATGAGCAATATATTTGGCTATAAACAATATTAGTTACTGAAAATTGATGGCAAAGAAACTTGGGTAGAAAACATAAATAACTATATGTATTTTAGCTAATTTACCAAACACACTAGTTGATATTTATGAAATTACTAGCTGACCCGCACAACTTTTGCGTAATTTGTCCCCGATTTTGCAACATTTTTCATTGCTGCTCTGCTCCTATTGGTCGTAGCGTGATTTTGTATAGCCTATAGCCTTCCTCGATAAATGGGCTACCCAACAGTAAAATATTTTTTCAATTCTGTACCAGTAGTTTCTGAGATTATCATGTTCCAACAAACAAACTCTTTAGCTTTATAATATTAGTGTAGATTACTGTATTATATATGTAATGATTTTGGCACTTGAGTTTCTTCTAATAAGCTTTACTGCACTACCATCTAGCTTCATAGTTTTGAAACTGTAATTTCCAAACAATAAGTTTGGTTTTAAGAAATAAATATATTTAAGATTTAGTTTTAACTCTACTAATGTTAAAACCAGTGTGGTAGTGCAGAGTGTTAATATTTTGTACGAAGTACTTTATGCATCAAGCTATTCTATGCAAAAATATATGAAGGTATTTAAATCAGGACTATTTGATACTTCTTTGAGAACTCTGCAGGCATAACTAGAAGGCCTTAATAAAAAAGTTTAAAAAGGTTTACCTTTCTGAAGGGGCATGCACTGACCAGCCAAAGTCAGCAAGTTTGAGGTCACCGCTAAATGCAACTAAAATGTTCTCAGGTTTTATATCTCTGTGGATTACATGATGTTGATGGCAGTACTCTACAGCATCTGCAACCTGAAGAAATACGAAAAGGAGTAATTATAGCAGAAATAATAAACTTATAATAGTGGAAAGATAGCTATTATAAAAACATTTTCTATTTAAGTTTGTGGGATGTGAGAATGGTTGCGCACCAAATTAGCTCATTTACAAAATTGACATACACACTTGAATGTCCTAGAGGGAGTGACATATTACAGTGATAAAGAAAATAATATAAAGTTGGCCTATTTTTGAACTTCTTTCCCAAATAATTAACTATAACACAAAAAAAAATGTTGTATGTTTAAAGTGCTCTGTGACACACAGCTTGTAGCCTAGCGCTGTCATACTAATTCTTTGTGAGAGGATATGAAGGCTTTATAAATTAAGTGTCAGTATAAATTTCAAAAACTTATGCACACTTATGTTTAATGGAAAGCACAAACTTTGACAAAAATGCAAACATATAGAGAGTACTGCTTGTAATTTTTAAAACATTTTATGTTAATTTTTTATACATCATTTTAAATGTATGGAAGAACAGGGCCAGCATTTTGGCCAGTATCCCTAAGGTTGCAGGTTCTCTAGGATGAATTTTGCCTCCATATATTTAAAAAATAATGTTGATATCACAATGGTGGTAAAACATATATCAAGTTAATGCATATCTGCTTACAACTTCTTTCATATTATTCTAGGCATTCACTTTGCAATGTTTATAACATGAAACTGTAAACATATGATAAGTGCTCATCATCAGACCATAGGCTAAAACTGTATTCACAATTTCCGTATCCCTATTGCACATATATTGAATCATCGGACCACTCGCATTTTATTAAAAATTATAATCACTGTTTTTTTGTCCGGGTGTACCTGCCAGGTTCGCTGCCGAATGTAAGTGTTTAGTTGCTTACCTGGTAAATATATCTGGCAGCTTTGGCTTCAGGAAACCTTCCATTAGGTGAGTTGGTGAGGTGCTTGTATAATTCCCCTCCAGCTGCAAACTCCACCACCAGGTATATGCGTCTTTCATCATGGAACCATGTCAGTAGACGTAGAATGTTTGGATGTCTGTAACATTGTATAAATAAAGTTTATTCATTTTTTTATATCACTGGTGGGAAACACTTCCTATCACAAAGGTAAATGTGAGCAGTATCCTCATAATTTTAAAATGAAATGAATTTTTGGAAATCATTCAAATTTGAAAACTTTAAACTCTTTAATAGTATAGCATAAAGCCCATTTCAGCACTATCCTTCAGATAATTTATTTGACATGGAAGTCCGCTTTTAGACTTGTCTGATGTTAAGTATGTAAGACAGACTAACATGGTGGGATCAGCAGAGGTATTATTTGTAAGTTGAAGATTCTGGAAAAGAGAAGAACACATCTACTAACAATTCAGCCTAGTAGAGTGTATAAAATCTCAGCAGAAACCTGAAATCTACAGTACGATCAACGTATCTTGACCGGATTGAAGTTAGGTTTTTATCACTTTCGCGCAAGTCATAGAGATGCGACTCTAAAATTACTTACGAAAACGATTAATTGATTAAAAATACTAACAACATTTTAATTGAACAATATAAAAACATTATTTAAATGAGTTCATAAAAGTTTAAATTTAGAACAGTTACAGTAAATACTAAAGAAACTTTGAAAAACAATTTCTTTACCAAACTAATCACAAAAAAACATGAATTAGTAATTGCACTTGGTTTAGTTACCGCCCCCGCCCCCCGCTTCCTGTCACCATTTACTTCCAAAATATGCATCTGCGCAACCACTTGTCGCGTACTTCAGTCCGGCCTAGTTACGTTGATCGTACTGTAGTTATATCACTGCAGTTAAGAACTGTTTACCTGTAGCTGCCTAATTTGAGTCAAGAACTCCTTAAATACATCATAAAACAAAAAAAAAACGCATTTACTTTGGTTGCTGGTATATCCAGAATGCAGTAAGTAAATTTCATTTAAATGCAGTCAGCAGTTGGGTGCTATGAACCTACTATAATACATTCAAGCTTTCCATTTACTGTTATTAGTTTTGTCTACATAAATCGTAGTTACTTACTTCAAATGAGACTGTATTTCAATCTCTCGCATCACTTGTCTTTCGCATCTTGATCTCGTAATCTGTGACTTGAATAAAGTTTTGATGGCCACTAAATATCCAGTTTTCTTCTCTCTGGCGACATGCACATGTCCAAATTTACCTTGTCCGAGAGCAGAACCCAATTCAAAATCTCTTGGAGACCATTTGTATCTGAAAATAAAGTGCTATCTAAAATAATACTTTGGCGTGTAAACACTTTCTTTGTGTACAAATAGTTTTTATAATAAGACTTACGAAGTTCCGTATGCATCATGATTGATGATTTTTGTTTCCAATTCCAATACTTCATTCTTCATTGTCATAATGAAACGGAGGCACTGGAATTAAATTGTATAAAATAAATGTTTTGTAAGAATATGATGAACGAACGCTAAACAAATCACAAGTCCGTTACTCTGTTTGAAATCATTTGACAGTTAAATGTAAATGACATGACATGACGTCGCGATGTTGCCAGCCCGATATTTCATATCCGATTTCTGATGCGACATGAGTTACGTTGCGACGTTAGTTGGTTGGTTGGACAACGCGTTTGCCCATCCGAACAGAAGGAAAAATCTACGAAACAGTAGAAAAAATGAAAATAATAAGATGGGTTGGCGGGGTCACTAGAATCGACAAGAACCGAAATGAATTTATTCGGGGCTCCTTTGTGGTGTTACCCCAGCAGAATGTTGTCTCCTTTCAGGATATGAAGGGGCGTCTAAACGGGCCATTTTTCACGGCAATTTGTGGCGGCAATGCTGTGGCCGGCAACATTGCTAGCAATACTGGCAAGACCGTAATATTGACGTAATGTTCCGACCATATGGCAATACATGTTTTGTATGGCCACTTATTGGTTAATATTGATTTGATAGGTTGCCGGGCGATCGCTGAGCGATAGATTTTCCGCATTATGGCATGGTTATCCTTGTCTACGCGACATGAAGTTTGCTGTGGGTGACGCCGCGCCGTGACTTATTGCTAAATTCTGTGTTGTCAGGTGTCATGTTGTTTTAGGTTATTTGAAAAAGGTTTTAGCCGTCTTTGATAGGTACTGAAAAATGAAGTCAACTAAGAACACTGACCTCTATAGTCATAATATTTAAAGTGAACTGCCAATGGTCTCCAATGAGCAGTACCTATGAACTGAATCGACCACCGACTGATGCCAGTACCTACACGAAATTGCGGAGCGGCGATGGGAATAGTTCCAACATCAAATTATTTGTACTACTGCCACTTACAGTGATGTAACATCGTGCGAACATTTGAACGAAAATGAATAGATACCTACTGTGCCTTGACCTTATCCATATACTTACAGCATAAAGCAACGACATCGATATGTGAAGCGCAAATTCTAAACAACTGAATCACATCAGCACTGTCTGGAAATTGTAAAAACCCAACAAGAGGCGTTGAATGTGAGAGCAGAATCCCACGAAAGACATCATTAGGTACACCATGTATGCAATTTTATTACTTGGTGGCTTATTCATAGGACTGAGTGGCACCCTCAAGGTCAAGCAATGTCTCCACAACCACACACAACAGAGGAGCGCGGCGAGTCCACATCAGATCGCACTCAAGCAATAGAATTGTTGTCGTGTACTGCTGGACACCAAGTCGACAAAGTGAGTTAACCCATCGTCAATCATTGCCATCAATGATTACATTTACAATTCACGAACCTTTGTAATGAGAAAATAAAATAAAGATTATATTATTTATTTAAATATATTTTCCTTTACATATTCCATAGTTTGTGTTTAACTTAAGTTATAACTTTATGCTGCATAGGATAACCTAGCGCCTATGCACTCTGTATATGTTTTTATTTTTTATACAATAACTTTTCCAGTACAATAAACACAACATATTTTTTCTCATATACATTACAAGTTTCTGAACATGGTTCTTACCACATTTACCAAATTCTGGAAAAAGCTTGAAAATAAATAAAAAGGCAAATAATTTAGGATCAAATGTTTTATTAGATAAAGTACACAGTTTGGTTTTTACATAAGAGTATTTATCGAATATGTCATCCAAAAACTTAGCTGGGGTAGATATATCTCATCATATCTATGTACCCCCGCCCAAATACCATGTCAGTGTCATCATGGGCACAGCAACCTACAGTTATATTTCCAACAACTGCAGCAATAACCTGAGATAGCATCTATAGTATTGACAACATTTTAATAATAAAATTAGTAACATAAGTTCTGCTACCAATATGTCTGGACTTTACTCTCTTTCTAATTAAATATCTATAATTAGAGGGATAACATCTTTAAGGGCATCCTAGTCAATGATTCTACCATACAAACATACATAAGTGATTACTCCTCTGTATGAGGTCGCAAGTCAAAGCTTAAAATCATCATATCATTTTGTTTTATCATAAACTAGGCTTGTAAAAAACGATAATTGAAATATTTTCAATTACTGTTTTCTACAAGCCTAGTTTATGATAAAACGAATTGATATTAATTTTAAGCTCTCACTTACACTAGGGTGCTCTTAATTTCATTATTTACTTCTAATGTGTATGCCGTGTGGTACCGGCTTAAGAATAGTACCACCCCATCTCTTCCCGTGGGTGTCGTCAAGGCGACTAAGGGATTTCACACCGGAGGACGGGCAGCAGCGTCCTCTGCGTACTTAAAGCCTTACTGCGATCGCCAACCCGCTCGCCAAGCGTGGCGATTATGGCAATTACCCCCAGGATCTACATACTAGTAGGTTCTAATGGGGAGACCCGTGCCCAGCAGTGGGCCATCATATGGGTTGGTATGGACTTCTAATGTGTAGGTGCCATTTATTCATACATGCTCACCACATCTTTGCTTACCACATAGTATGACCGGGCTGTTGATATGTCCCAATTGCCAACTCAATCTAGAATATGACCATCATAACATACCGTAAATGGCTTTACTAAATTCTGATATTTATATAAACTATGTCTTTAAAAAAAAATAGTTGCTACTAGTTTGCAGATAAACATATTATGTTGCATCACAAATGATAACAGCAGGCTCGATTTCATTGAGCAGATCAGGATTTCCAAATAAGCTCTCAGGTATTATTCTGCTCCTCAAATCAACTTCTGCCACCATCGCCAGGTGCCATCTGCAGGCTCATGCACTCTCTTGCCTTAGACATATACCGTTCCAATGGCTTTCGGCTTATGACACAGACTACTTCTATGCAATTTCTCCAAGTAAATACTTAATGCAACACTTGCAGAAGGTACTTCATCACCTAATCTTCCCATTATTGTCCCTAGTGCTGGAGGTGGTACAGGTAAGAGATACATTCTGAAAACAAGACAATATGATATTATTCCAAATTCAAATTGTTAACATGTCTGTTATCATCTTGCTGAATTATACCTATGCACATTTCTCGTAGCAGTCATCCAACATGTTGCGGGAACGTGTTTATGATCTGTAATAAAAACATTTGTTACTTTTAATAGGTATATAAAGAAACATTAGGAAGTTTGAGAATTGAAAGCTTGATAAAACGATACACAGTGAATGGTGCTTGCTGTAAGTTTTATGAAATATGTACTACTTATTGTATTAAAGTCAAAGAGATGAATTGAAAGTTTCAAAGTCATGAATTGTGTGTGTAGGCAGCACAGCAGATTTAGATAACTAATTATATACTAACCGTCGTTGGTGACATCCAGCCACTAAGAACATTCACCATGGCTTCAGTTGCATCTAAAAACAAGCGCCGGCGCTGGTGCGTAAGTCATAACGAATCATTCTCGGTAGAGAGTACTTTTATTTTATGATTATAAGTGAAAATCATAATATATAATTTTGACAGTTGTTGTTTTATTGTAAGCTTCGGTGTTGCCAGTCATATCATAACATAATAAAGATTTTGAATTTGTGTATCGATTCTCATCTACTGATTTTATTTTATTATTAAATAAAGAATAAATTTACACTTGTATTTCCTTTTTTCTATTTTATTACAATTCTATTGGATTATGTCGTAGATTTATGTAAAGAATTGTTCATATTTTTATGAAGACAACAAGAGATTATTAAAATCGTTTTTTTGGTAAATAATTTATTATTAAAAATCGATTAATCGTAACATACTGGCATCTATTTAAGCAGCAGGTAGTTAATTGGTAGATATAGGAAGTTACAGGTGCTTTGAACTAGACTTGGGTTTCGTTTTGTACTTTTTTATGGTGAAGTTATGGTTGCTATTACACGGGGTTTTATGAGAATTAAGTTTACTTAGTAGAAGCATTTGTGTATTTCAACATTGCAGCTGTCCAAGCACTAAGCACTTGTGCTGCAACACTCACTATATTTTTTTTTATTTTGTTGGGGATGACATGATACACATTCAATTCAGGCAGCGCTCTAGTGTGACCCAATTTGCTGTTTATGTTATAAATAAACTTGATTTCTTTCCATGTGCTAACATCTTTAGCTATCATAAAATATAAGTACTTATGTTCTGTCCTGGTTTTTGAATTACCAAGACCAGTTCGAAAGGTGAGACCTTGGTCACACATAAGATCCAATGGCGACGATCCTGCTTCTCTTTCAATACAATATCTTTTATTAATTGTACAAGCTCTACTGCTTGTACTTTTAATGAATTAATAAACCAAGCTATTACTTCATACTAACTGACAACTAACTGTCACCAAGGAGAAATATCCCTATAATCATGAATACCAGAGTATGGTCACGATATTTTTAATAATAATAATAATAATAATAATAATTTATTTATTCAGACATCTAGTCCATTTCACATACACACACACACATTAATAACACAATAATAATAATATATAATACAAAATCCATAAAAAAAATACAATAATTAAAAATGAAATAAAATAAATGATTCAATACTAATAATTAAAAAATGATATTAATAGATAATCAATAAAAAAGTAATCACAATAAAAATAAAAAAATATAAATAATAATTCAAAGTGAGAACTTTATGGTTACGTAACTATCTCCAACCACCTTTTGTACATTACCTTATCGTTAATCATGCGCTCAGACAGACCTTCTATAATAGCGTTCTCACAACTTTCAACCCTGGACATAAACCCTGCGATTCGACACCTTTGAATAGCATTAAAAGTGTTAACTCGTGCTTCGAAGAACATACCGGATGCACTGCAGTGACGCTCTAGTCCATGCAGTTGCCTAAAGATGTTATTGTAGGCAACTCGGATACTGTCATGCGATTTTTTTGTGTAGTTAGTCCAGAGTTGACAAGTGTAAAAAGTCTGACAGAAGGCCCGAAAAAGTGTTGTTTTCACGTCCGGGGAGGACTTAGCGAACTTTCGAATCAACATATTACCGACGACGCATAATGACCTGCGCTGACGTTCAATGTCATCATCGTCCCTTAAACTCGATGTCACAATGTGACCAAGGTACCTAAAACTATCCACAATTTTAACAGGCTGGCCATTTAAATAAATAGACGGAACATTATCAGGTCCCTTTCCGGACCTAAATATGACCATTTCAGTTTTTTTAACATTGTAGACAAGATCATGATCCCTTGCGTACCGTTCACAAATAGAAATTAATCTACGTAACCCCTTAATTGAAGGGCTCAGCAGCACCATATCATCAGCGTAGCTCAAATTATTTACATACCTGTTATTTAACTGAAGCCCAACAGGTGTACTGCTGAGCTCCACAATTAGATCGTTCATATATACATTAAATAGGTCCGGAGAGGTTACCCCTCCCTGTCTCACTCCACATGTCAGTTTGTATTCATCCGACAGGTCATGTACCCATCTGACATTGTTGTTCTGATTGCGGTACCAGTACCTAAGCAGTCCAACAATATCAGTTGGCGCATCTGTACGGTGGTGTTTTTTCCACAATAACTCATGATTAATGCAGTCAAAAGCGCGACTTAAATCTAAAAAACAAGCATACACAGTTGTACCTCCTTGTTTATACAAACTGACAACCTGTTTGAGCGAGAATATTGCCATATCAGTGGAAACTTGCGGCCTGAAACCGAACTGACTATCGTCAATTACCA
The DNA here is from genome assembly GCA_945859575.2 of Herminia tarsipennalis. Lineage (NCBI taxonomy): Eukaryota > Metazoa > Arthropoda > Insecta > Lepidoptera > Erebidae > Herminia > Herminia tarsipennalis. The sequence continues at coordinate 10,443,620 of OX243852.2, forward strand.
GAGAAGGTTTTAAAAATTTCTGCATAAGCCTTTCAAGCACCCTGGCCACAATCGTAGCAAGCGAAATGGGCCTATAGTTGCGACCTTTCATTTTGAACCAACTCTACAAAGCCATTATTGATGTCCCTTGCTTCGATATGTGTTAAATGTGGGTTTCTAACATTTGGTTGGTATCTCATCAAACACTAAGTACATAATTATAATACTATATAATACACTAGCTGTCCCGCGCAACTTCGTATGCGTAATTTTTTCCCGTTTTTTAAACATTTCTCGTCGCTTCTCCGCTCCTATTGATCAAGATGCATTATAATATTATATTTCTGAATAGTATGTAGTACCTAATATCTAGTTATTAATTTAATTAGTTATTTGCTGACGATAGTACGGTTACCGTAACATGTAATAATATTGACACTTATGAATTTGACATCAATAAATCATTAACATCTAAGTATAATTAAATGGCTTGATAACAATAATTTAAAAATTAATTTAAATAAAACTAATATTATGCATTTTGATCAAAGATCAGAAAGTCCATCTGACATTATGCTAGTCTACAAAGATTCTAGTATTTCCGAAACTGATACGACACGATTTCTTGGTCTAATAATTGACAAGAAATTAAATTTCAAAACTTTTATAGATAGCTTATGTAAAAAAATTAGTAGTTCTTCATACGTCCTATATAAACTCTCGCCGGTAATTAATACTAACACAATATTAACAGCATATTATGGTCTCGTTGAATCGTCCCTGAGATTTGGTATTATCTTCTGGGGCAACTCGACAAATAAGGAAAATATATTTAAAACGCAAAAGCGCTGCATTCGCGCAATGTTTGGACTCCAAAATACAGATAGCTGCATACCAATGTTTAGAAAGCACAGAATTCTAACACTTCCATCATTATATATTATTGAAATAGCTCTATTTGTAAGAAATAATCCTCATCTGTTTCCACGTCTGTGTGATAAAGTGATCCGTAATCGACGTGATAACGATAGACTCTGTTTACATCGATCTAAAACCACTCTATTGCACAATAGTGTCGTATGTATGGCGCCTATTATATACAATAAAATTCCAAAATGTTTTAAGATAATAAATTTAAATGCATTTAAGAGTAAATTAAAAAAAAATGTTAGTCAAAAAATGCTATTATTCTGTCAAAGATTTTCTAAATGATACATTTTAAAATAATTAAATAATTTATAATTGTATTTTGTTTTTTATGTCTATTGATTCATATTATTACATTAATTGTTGCAGATTTTATTACATAAGTATTCTATTTTATTCATATTGTATTTTAAAATTATATTGTAATCTGAATTTTTTACACTGATATCGGTAAAACATGTTGATCCAATAATAACATAACACCTCTGTATCTACCTTACACATGTTTTTGCAAATAAATAAATTTTGTATTTATTTTGTATTTTGCAGCACCCTTACTATGGTCTATGTATGTTTATGGACTGCCTGTAACAACATTGTGCAATAAATGAATAAATAAATAATTTCTTATTTACTTCCTAGTTTTTTTTAAAACAAATTTGACTTGGATGAAACAAGAGAACAACAGAAACAAAGAGCATCAGAAAGTTTTCATATTTCTAGTCATAATCAATATCAAAAATGTTCAGATGTCATTAGTGACAGTTCAACCAAATTTTAAGTCATAGAGTTTGGCCATTGTTGCTGGATTGTGTTGCCCGCTTATGAGTCTGGGTCATGCGCCATACTATTGCCGACATATTGCCATACATTGCCTAACCATAGATTACTTGGCCATCAGTTACATTTTTGTGATGGTTGGGCAATAAGTTGCCAATAGTGCCGCCACAAATTGCCGTAAAAAATGGCCCGTTTAGACGCCCCTTGAATGATACAGATTTTCAGTGCAACATGCCGCTAAAATGAGCGAAACTTTTTAAATTTGTGCGTTCAGTCGTTTTTGAGTTTTCAAGAAAAATAGATTATATAATATAGAAAATAAATCTGCTGGAGTAACGTTACTCCAGCTGATTTTTTTTACGCAACGGACCTTTCTGGATATAAAATAGATAGAAAAATAACTTTTAATGAATAGGTGATAATTTGTGCTCTTTAAATGATTCGTTTCTTTTCTCTATACCTAGTTACACCATATAATAGTTATGAGACAAATTTCCAAAAAGGAAATTAGCTTCTAATTTCCAAACTAGAACACTTAGAAACCCAATTATGGTTTTTTGTTTATACCTCTCATTTATTCCCATAATCACACAAAATTTAATAAACCTACTTCAACCCATTTGTGTTTTATAACGAATATTCTGTTTCAACCGATTAAGTTATTTTGAACTTTGAATTAACTCATAACTCTTAATTTAACGGTTAAATTAATAGTTTAACTTTTCAGTGAATTTTATCTTTTAAACATATGCAAAATTTCAGCTGAAAATATGCTTCAGTTTATATAATAACATTAAAAAAACCCCATCATAACTTTTTTACAGAGATAAATCAGCTAAATTAAAATGTTATGAAAAAGCAGCCACCCGGCACATGTGCCTACATTCTTAAATTAGTATGATTATTATTTACGTTTTGGTACAAACGAACAAACAACAAACGTGTGAGTGATTATTTTTAATTAAATTATTTATTATTATATGAGAAAACACGTAAAAGAAGACTTAGTTCGATTTTATGGATAGAATGTTCAAAATGATCAGTCACATTTTTTCGGTTTTATTAGTTTTAAGTTGTTTTGTTCTTAATTTTATTCATTTTATTTTCCTAAAACACCTCAATAGTTGAAGGAACAAAGATGAGCGGAGAACCGGGCGTTATAGAGTAAATTAGGAGTTGCCCGATATGGGCCCATTAATAATGTCATCAATCTCATACACCTCTATAGTGTGACGAACAGAAAATATTTTTCACATTCAATGAACAACAAGCTAACTTTAAATGTTTTTCAAATGTTGTTTAGTAGTTTTATTCATTTATTTAATTAAAACTGCGTGCAATGCCATAGGGTTTTCGCACTTTAATAATCCTAAAAGCATTGTTTGCCAGACTACCTTTGGGGTGATGTAAAGGTAATATGTAGGTGCTTAATGTTATTTATATGTAGAGCTAATAATGAAAATAATTTTATTATAAATAAAAAAAATAACTAACAATGTTTGTTTGTTAGGGTCTAATCTTAGAAGCTAAATTAATATCACTTCCTGATGTTCGATTGGACTCAAATTTGATATTCTGACATACCTAACTTCGGTGACAATGCACCTATCGGCCATTCAGAACACACATAATAATAATAATAAATACAATAGCATAACATCGGCCCTATATGGTTCAAGCTCCCCCCGCCCCCAACCGATAATCCTGGTTCCGCCACAGCCAGGGTTTGATGATGGAAATGTGGTCCTAAGCCAATCAAATCGTTCCCATTTCCCTGGCATTTTCAATAATATGATTGTTCTACTCATAAGTATATTTTTATACTTGTTATGCTAAGCCGCGGGCCATTGCAAGAGCAAGGACCCAGGAGGTTGCCTTGCTTGCCACCCTTAAGACCGCCACTTTTACTCAATGTTAAAATTTATGCAGATGTCAGTATTTCTTTCTGCATTGTTTTGTTAAAAAATATAATAGGGAACCCACATATTGTCAAAAAGATTTTTGCCAAATTATATAAAGTGTTCAAATTATTACTCACTTTAATAAAAAAAAATTACTTAATTCGATAAGTTGTTTAGATATATGCTTGTAACAAAGTGTAGCTTTTGATATCAATAAGCATTCTCCTTTTAATGCTTTTTTTTAAATTATTTAATACATATAAAACAAATTTAATAATGTTAAATATACGTTTTATTTATCTCTACTCTAATACTAAAAAAATATTTTATAGCTTTTGTTCGCATCTGTACCCAAAGAGCATGTAAAAATAATGCCTTATAATGATGCCAATTTAGGTATGTGTGTATAGAGGGTATGGTGGGTTGAACCTGAAATATATATATATATATATATATTATATAAATAAATAATATATATATTATATATATTAGATAAAATTCACTGAAAAGTTAAACTTATCATTTAACCGTTAAATCGTTGATGAGGAGTTAATTTTTAGTTCAAGATATTTTCTATCAGTTATTCGTTATTAATCTTATGTGGGTTGAAGTAGTACGAAATTTTGTGGGATTATGAGAATAAAAATAGAGGTTTATACAAAAACCCTCATTGGGTATATCATCATAGGTTACAGTACCTACAGTTTGGAAACTAGAAGCTAATTTCCTTTAGAAATGTGTCTCATCACTATTAAACGGCGTAACTACGAGTACATAGAAAAAAAAAATTGTTTCACGTAGTTTGCGAGATCTAGTCATCAGCAAAACGTTACTCCAGCAAAAACTCATATAACGTGCCGTCTTTGAGTTGCGCTTCTCAACAAAAAGGAACAGTTTTTTTTCGTCGAGCCACTCAGCCCGCAAACAAATGATAGATATCGTGCGGTAAGGAACTACATTTCTAAAATCTGGATCGAAATAGATCTATTCATTTAGGAGGTACTATGCTATAGAGAAACACACAGATACTTACACAATGTGTTAAACTAATAACACCCCTCTTTGCGTCAGGGGTCAAAAAGAAAGTTTCAACGTTATAATTATGCTGCTCAAGTGAAGTTAAAGGATGTACTTAGTTACGAAGAGAGCATAGTGCAGCGTGCGTTGTTGTGAAAACACTCGTTTTCCGTGTAGTACCACAGAATATCGAGACTACAGAAAGCAACTTACATAGAAGACGCTATTGACGACGCACGCACACATACTGGACTCATTTGTCCCCATAGCCTCCTTGGCGGTGGTACCGGTGTTGAATCAGCCCCCATCCCCGTCATGCAAGCGACTCGCACTTGGCGGGTTGAAAAAAATTGTTGCCCCCCCCCCACCCCCCCCCCCATGAACAAAGTTCTGGATCCGCGACTGCATGGAATCGCACACGGACGCGGAATCGGGGCACGCACAGACCTCTACACACTGGTCAGGGTACTGCGGACAACAACAATACGTCCATTTGATTTTGACATTTGGTACTCCCAAATTTAATGTATGGAAATCTATACTCGTGTACATAAACAACGGTTATTTGACATAGTGTCAAAAAAGCTCACAGAACGCTCATTCAATTCAGCACTAGAAATTGCTGTCACTTTATGCGGTGTAGCCAGTCCACAGGGCCTGGTCTAGGTCAGGGCAAGTCGGGCTAAAGGCGCGGGGTGCCTACACGGGAATTTATTTGCAAGCTCCCCCCTGTCATACGTGCGACTCACAACTTGACTCTATATTGGGGCGCAAAAAATTTTGTCCCCTCGGGCCGGTACTGACAACATCAAATCTTTTGGCAAAATGTAATAGTGTAAAGGGTAAAAATTATTTGCCTGAGCGGCTCAATGGCTAAATGGAGCCCTCCCAGTCCAGTGTAGGTACTTACTAGTCAGGGCGGGTGAAGCAAGCCATAACACTATCCCACAAAGTAGCACTTTTGTGGTACCATTTACTGAGAAACTATCACATTTTCAGGTTTGGGCTTTGATATAGTAGTAAAAGCATATGTCTAGATGTGTTATCTATTTACTTTTGTAAGTAAAGATTCTGCGTGATAAATCAAAGCCATTGTTTTCTTTCTTTTGCAAAACATTTAATTATACTTATTCATTAAGTAGCAGTAAATTGGCCAATATTTAAGCACATAAAGTTTATACGTAGGAATTATATTATTATTATTATTAAAGAAATATTGTTTTAAACACATTTAATTAAAATGCGGCTAAAAGCTAATTCTTTTCAAACAACTGTCATAAAAAATATTAATGGTAGAAAACTTCGCGAGCCCTCCTAAAGGACCGCTTTTTGCTAGTATTATTTAAGGGTCAGTGAAGGTATGCCTTTCGAACTAAGTGCACCGATGTGGTCTTCGATTCATGTCTGTGTGTACGTCGCTCGAGTGAAATCGTTATGTATGAAGTACTTCTGTACTCTTGGTATTTTGTGGTAGTACCGAGGGTTGGTTGCGGGGCGGTGCAGGGGACGCTCCCTAACCCACCCCAATGTTAACGAGCTTTACCCTATAACATGTAGATATATCTATTTATTTCTATAGCGTGCTTTATGAATTTCAATGTTGATCTCGTATACTTTTATCATGAAAATTACATTATTTGAAAAAAAAATCTTTGTTTATTAGCTCCAACCCTAACAAATAGGGTATATGGTCTGATTTAGATGAAATTTGGTTAACACCTAGTACCTCAAAGCTTGGGGACATAGGTTTTCATTTCGTCTCCATAATCAAACATTTTCTTTCTCCTCGATACAGGCTAGCCTAGTGAGAAGACCAACAGTAATACAGCAGTAAATGTCCACCCAGCTTTAGATTATGAATGATTGTATATTTGCATTTAATGTAATACTGTATCTATTTCTGCAATAAATATTTTTTCATTTTCATTTTCATCCACAGTTGTTAACACTTTGTTAAATTTGCAAGTAGTACCTAATAGCCAGTTATCAATTAATTGTCATTATTTGAAAAAAAAAAATAGAAAAAGAAACAACAATACGAGTATATTAGGAACGATACTTTCAATGTTCGAAAATACTTAAACTGTTATGGAAGCAAACCGAGAAAGTAACAACTTTGATGACATGACTGACATGATTGATCGGCGGCCGATTAACATCAGTAGATAGGTATGTGAGATACCTACCTACGTAGTTAAATATTTGCTTTCAGTAGCTAGCTACCTATGTATTAAATGTTGCATACGAATGTACAGCTCAAATACGTGGCAAAAGAAAAATAACGCTATTACAAACTTCTTAATTACCTAAATATAATTAGTCCAATTCTTATTCGTGTTAGAATGATCCTAAATTAATAGTAAGAGGCGTTAGTTACGTAATACCATGCCAATAACACAAGCATAAAATGTAACAAGAGCAGGTAATGTTATATGTTAATATAAAACAAACAAAATGCGCAGTAGATCGGCTCAGCGAGAGTTTTCAAACCACCCCCGCTAGGCCGGTACCCGGTGGCGGGAAAACGTGGAAAACGCGCGCATGGGGTGGCGCTCGGCTCTCATTCCGTGTTAGAGCGCCGCTCAATCGATACACCGCTTTTGTACTACAAAACCAAACAATTTTACCCTACAAAATACTATAAATTATTCCCTTATTTCCATATGACATTCTTTAGTATAAATTTTGTTTCCTGTGACTGTGATTTTTTCAAATATTTAAGATGTTTCATCGACCATAAACAAGTGCGACGCAAATCCGCTTCGGACTAGGTAAGTGTACCTAATAATTATTGGCACGTTGTGATGACCTAGTTATCGCCTTCGTGAGACAGGTCCTGCATAGTACCTATTTTCTTGGACATAAATTACAATTAGTAGTCGCTTGCTAATTAGTAAGAAGCATGCAATATATCCGGAAGCATAATGAATTTTAAATTATTTTATATCGTTATTATCTACTTACTAAATAAACATATGCTTATCAACTGCTTCTATAATTGATATTTTATAAATCACAAATATTAAAACACTAGTTTGTAATCTTTATGGTATTTCAGTAAGAAGGTATTTATTTTTTTATTTTGGCTGTACGCAAATAGACATTTTGTTGGCTTCGGTAGAGATAAAGTCTTGGTTTGTTTTGATGGTGAGTTGAGTTACGTTTTGTGATGGTATTTATTTTCATATTCTGGGACAATACAATTAGCAACTTTATATATTTCTTATTTGGTAAAATGACCAAATTTGGTAGAATGTAGATAGGCAGATATTGACTCGTTTTAATCACTAAAATTATCGAAATTAATTTATAATCCACTTACTTAGGGTCAATTATGTAGGTAGGTACTCAATTTAACAGTTGACATTTTCCTATTTCTTCATTACTAGAATGTCACATTTGACTGGTAGTTCTCGTCGGGATATCATTAAGATACCTAAGTAAGGTTAATTAAAAACACATTAATAAATTAATAGGTACCACTGTTGGCATAGTAAATATCTGCAGTATAATCATTGGTCGGCCTCTTGAAATAGGTTCTGAAATCGTGAGTGTCATTGACCGTGAGTGTGGCTGTATGGCACGGTGCCACTGCCACCCCTGTCTAGCCAAGTGCCAAATCTGTCACCTCCCGTCTTAGGGGCGCGTTGCCAATACGCCAACCAACTCTACTTCACGGATTTACGATTAAGTCATTTTTGTTCCATTTTTTAACATTTTAATTTAATTTCTCTTTGTTTTGCGGATTTTTAAATTAAATTGTCTGTTATGACTAGCTTAATTGCTTCATTAAGGTTTGTGTTTTTGCAGGGCTCTCTTTCCTCGAAATAAAACTTCGTTAACGTCGTAAGTTTTATTAACATTATTAATAATAAAATATATTTAAAATGAGAACCTATTTGTGAGCAAATAAATGGAATTGCTGGCTCAAAACACCTTTTAGGGTTCCGTAGCCAAAATGGCAAAAAACGTCAAAAACTACAGAATAAATATTGATGAAATTTGGAACATAAGTGTCTTGTATAAGCCGCTACTTAGTTTGATAGTTAAATAATACAATTAAATATAAGCTGATTTTTTTTCCAGCAAACTACAAAAACATTCTAAGGTTTTTAAGAAACTTTTTTGTTTTAGTGAATATTTTTGGATATAATCACTCCGAATGTTGCATAAATTGTGTGTCCCCTTTATCTCTTATACTGTGAGACTAAAATATATGAAAAAAAAACGGATAACACCCCGGGAGTGCCGGCAGAAGTGAAAACTTGAACATTATATTGCATACTGATAAAATTTAAATAATATTTTTCGATCCTACGACAGTATAAAATAATAATAATAACAAAATATGAAATAATAAATCACAAATTAAAAAACCAAAATCATAAATTTAAATAGTAACCGAGCAAGAGCATGTCAAACCATGCAGAAAAGCGTATTTTCATGGCCCCTTGTTGAGAAACGCAGTTTTTCAGCAATAACTCAATGATCATGTCCGAAATAATTTAAGTTTAAAGTATTTATTAAGTGTTCGGTTCGAAAGTTAAGGCCCAATTTATGCAACTTTCAGAGTGTTTATTTCCAAAAATATTGACTCAATCAAAAAAGTTTACTATTTTCTAACTGAAATTATATTTTACGTCAGCCGTCTATGAGTTATTCGTCATTGCAAAACTACGCATCTCAGCAAAAGGGCGTAGGTGCCATGAACATACGCTCTTCTGTTGGTGCAAATTTACACATCGTATTTTTCGTATGTAGTGCATTAATTTGTAATAACAGCTGCTCTTGCCCGGCTTTTCATTTTACAGCGAAACTTCGTTTTAATTGGAGTAGGCTCCTGTAAATATCAGATTCTGATCGGCTAGTTAATTTCGTTAGCGGTCCAAAGACTCTTCAGTCGAGCAGTTGATTAGTAGGTACCTATACCGTTATCCCTTTAAGCTGCGGTTTTTAGGACTGACATCAGACCTTCCAACCGCAAACCGCTACTTTACGTGGAAATACTGATATTCTTGATCCAAAGTATAAACTGTCCTCAATTTGATTATGAAAAAAAATCGGCGGAGTAACTTAGGTAGTTACTTTTTACTGGAAATTTGATCGCATTTTATTAAAGAGAGTAAACAACGACAGTACATTTTGTCTTTTATAATAAATCAAATACATAATTGAGACATTGTGACGTCATGGGTTCTGACTTATTTATTACTTAGTGATTCTAACTAAGTCACTACACAGTACCTAGTAGACAATAAACCACAATATCGTTATGGTCACCAAAATTACCAATAAACAGAAGGGTAAACAAGAAAGCAAATTGGGCGAATTGATTTATTTCTTAAAGACAAAATCACTAGGGTGTTTAATTGATACTCATTACTTTCACTGTTAATAATTGTTCGTTTGCTCAAATATCACGACTGGTTATCACACGGCTGGTTGAAAGTCATCATTTGGCCCTTCGCGTGGAAAGCTGTTTACCAACGGCAACCGCGCCAAACATCGATATTACAGAAGGAGAAGCTTAATACAAACGTTTACATAAACATTGCTTACAGACACGAAATCTTGGATCATCTCGGGCCACTTTATTTCCACGATGTTCCGAGATTTCTTGAGTAAACGGTGCAGTAATGTGTGCATTCAATGATGGATACATGGAGCAAAGAAGCATAAAAACTCCCCAAAAGAATGAGATTGTACAGAAAATTTCTGGATCTACCACTGAATGCGTTGCTTGAGCAAAGTTCAATAAAGATTTTCTTTTATACTTTCGGTGCTTTGTGGCGATGGTAAGCAGGCGAATGTCGATAAAATCGAGTATGACGTCCCCGAGAGAAAAGCTTGCGTAGAGTGTCCATACTATTCTATCTCCATGGTCCATACGCAACTGTCTTAATGGTGAAAGGTTGCTTTTCAACAAATATATATAATATATGCGTTTATGGAGACGGATCATTATACAGTTTGGGAGTTTGATTTCTTTTCCTATTTTATATAGGTAGCTACGGAGTTTGTAGATATTCATATCCTCCTGGATATCAATATCATGATACAGATCCGTGTTCATCAACACTTAACGTAACTAGTAATATAGGTATATTACTAGTTACCTATATAAGTCTATCACTAGTAAAGTGTTGATGAACACATATCTGTATCATTTTGATAAGAATAATAATTATTTTGACGTTAAAAGCTGTTACCTAACTCTAAAAAGACCAAAACTAGGCGTAGTAAACACAAACAATCCACGGCTCTTTATCAGTGATTATCCCTAACAAATATTACGGTATGAAACAACCACGTCTTGTAAATAGTTAGATAACAATATTGAATAAGATTATTGGATAGTTTGATAGACTATGCAGTTTGGCAGGTTTACAAAAATGTAAAATGTACCTGGTTCCAAAAAAATGATTTATTTATTGTTTATTTAAAACAAACATATCTTCACTCTTCATAATTATTTTTCTAAGCTAAAGATTAGGATATAATAGTAGTTACACGTTATGTCATAGTAATACCTACAGCAAAAGACAAAATTACTCAGACTATACGAGTATAGCTACTGTTTTGGTGATGAAATAAACATAAATAAATATAAATCCAAATTTTACACTCGTGAAACCATGAACCACATAGTGAAACGTCTCATTTTTAAAGTAAACCAAATAAAATGTTCAATAAGTATGTAGTTGTTTTATTACTTACAGCAGATACGCGAGCTGAAAACAGATTTTCTGATGCCAAACAGGATAAAGCTGACTTTCGTAGATCGTAAAAATTGCTCAGATTTTCTCGCGGTTTTTATCTTCACACTATCCTGATTTTGATTTATTGTTCGCGTTAAAGTAAGCCATTATGGCTCAGAGGATTTGGGAGAGATATGAAAGGTTCATTTTTTAAATAAAATATAGTCTTTGTGGTTACTATTATCTATTTGTTACTTTTATGAAGACTTGACAGATTCTTTCATTGTTATTATGTGAAATTAGGTACTGTATTAGAAAGAAGAAATACTTTGTGATAAGGAACGGAGATGAAGGGAAGAGGGGGAGGGTCAGTTAGACAAGGCCCAGTCAGTTCATACAGTTATGATATTTAATTTATTTGGAACTAAGACACAAGTCTAGGGGTGTGATAGCCTCTTGTAGTGATAATTCTTACCTCGTATATGTATATATGTCCTTGTAGTGTTATTTCGTTCGCATTTCTGTATATATTAGTTATATATTTCGCCATTTTTAACATAATAAATATCTCTGTAAGACTTATTGTAAACATTATTTTTCAAATCTGTCATGTCGACAAATATTTTCTATGGTTGCTATGACAACAAGATGAAGCATAGAGTTATTCTTAAAGTATGGACTACATTGTGAAACTGGCTGTGCGTAAATTCTAAATTAAAAATAAGTTAAGCTTTAAAATTTTAAATTGCTTCTAGAGAGTTTTCTTTATGGATACAAAACCGAAGAACAGTCAGTGAAGAACTAGCTCTCTAAAAGAGAGGAGTGAATAACCAGCTCTCTAAAAGAGAAGAAGTGAAGAACCAGCTCTCTAAAAGAGAAGGAGGAAGAACGAGCTCTCTAAAAGAGAAGGAGTGGGAAATTAAGAGAAAGAGACCATTCCTACCGGCGTCGCCTTTCTACCTACCGGCGTCGCCTTTCTACCTACCGGCGTCGCCTCTCTACCTACCGGCGTCGCCTCTCTACTTACCGGCGTCGCCTCTCTACCTACCGGGCCGCCTCTCTTATATACCGGGCCGCACCGCTACGACGCGTCGCACCTCTACCTGCCGACGTCGCGCCACTACTACCTACCAGCGCCGTGACTCTGCCTACCGGCGCCGTGCCTCTACCTACCGGCGCCGCGCCTCTACCTACCGGCGCCGCGCCTCTACCTACCGGCGGCGCGCCTCTACCTACGAGTGCCGCATCTTGACCTACCAGCGCCGCATCTCCGCCTGGACGCCGTACCTCTACCTACCAGCACTGCATCTCCGCCAGCATCGGTTTTAAATTATCTTTAATTTTAAGTAGTCTTTAAGTTCTTGTAAATATATGTAGTCCTATCTTAAACCTAACTTTTCACTACACTACAGTTTGGCGCCCATCAAGCATACCACCCACGACCCTTCTCAAAATTCTGAAATAAATACTTGCACAAGTATCCACCGCTTTTAGCATAATTTGGCTGCGACTTTGGAAGACCATCCTTCGCCTCACCGCTTCTCATTGTAGTTTCTCATCGTAGTCTCATGCTCTATCTATATATTTTTCTTTCCTTGGCTTTTAGTTTTAGTTTGTAGTTTTCTAGCTTTTAGTTTCTTTAACATTTTTCTCTTTTTGTCCTACTGTCGTGTCGGCCTACTATATTTTTCTTCCCTCTCGTTTTCTTTAGTTGACTATTGTTAATAATTGCTATTAAGGTTGGCGCAATTTGTTTAATTAATCATTCCTTATTATTTGGTTCCCCTCGGTTACTTTAACTTTAACTTACTTATTGATTTAAACGCAAATCAATATTACAAGATTTAATATGGAACGCGTAATTGATTTTAATCTATTAAACAAACCAGAATTAGACTACGAAGTTGTGATCAGAAATGAAGATCCGGCTAATACGGTCCAAGGTCTTCGCAAGCAAACTCAGCGTCTAGCATTGCTCCTACCTTCGGAGGATATTATCGATTCCTCCCTTCCGATCGCTGAAGATGCAGACCAAATCAAATGCACCTTAGATTATGTGGAAACCAAAATAAGTTCTGGCAATACTAAACTTGGGAAAAAAATAAATTCTTTATTAAACCACTTATTTTTCAGGCTGCAGCGTATTGACACGGACGTGTCCAATATTGATTCGTCTGTCTTAGAAAAAATAGGACAGTTAAAAGAAAATTTCTCATTGCTCGAAAAAAGGTTTGAGGCTTTCAAATCTACTGAACCGATAACAGGTGACAATGAATGGGCAGAATGTCTAGATAACCCTTCCCCACCTACTGTAGTCAATACTTCGGGAACAATTTGCCCTAAATCGTTAGGAGAGCTTCGAAAATTTGCATTTAGTGGTAAATCGTGTCCAAAAGCATTTCTATTAAAATTACATGAATTTACAACCTCACGCGGAATTCCAAGACAAAATTTAGTAAACCATGCTTCGGAATTCCTTACTGATAACGCTCTGCATTGGTTCCGTTTCAAAAAAAACAGAAACCCTTCTTTAACATGGGAGGAAACATGCACCTGCCTAATAAAGGATTTCTCAGACTATGATAGTGATTTTAAACTACTAACATTTATTAGGAACCGTACTCAAGGGGAGAAGGAAAGCATTATCGTTTATGTATCGTTAATGTTTGAAATGTTTACACGTTTAACCAACAAAATAACTGAGGACGAACAGTTAGAAATTCTTCTTCGAAATATTCGTCCATGTTACTCTGTTTTTGTAGCGTTAAAGAAAGTGGACTCTATCGATTCTTTAGTTATGACTTGTCAAAAATACGAGGAATTTATAGATAAAGATCGCAACTTTAAAGAACCTCAAAACGATGATAACCCTCTTACTGCAGAGTTTAATTATAAGCCACCGGCTAGTGCAAGAGCACCCACTAACAAGTCTTATCCGTCTCATTTCCAATGTAAAAATGCTAACTCTTTTAATTCTTCTTACAGGGGTAACTCTCAAGCAGGTTTCACCCAAAGGAACCTTCCTCCGAGGGTATTTTCAAACAAATATCCATCTTTTGATGCGTCGCCCTCTAAGACTGTTAACGTCACTTCTCACGTCAGTCCCTCTCAGTTTAGAACGAATTTATTTTGCCCTCGATGCCGCACTAATGGTCATACCTTGAGAGGTTGTTCCCAGCCTAGATTTCTTATTTGTTTTCGCTGCGGACTTAAAGATGTAAAATCCACACACTGCCCAAATTGCAATACTCCCTCGCAAACTACTTCGTCTCATCCTACTTCAAAAAACTAATAAATGACTTGAACAATAATACTAAATTTCACTACAATGATTGGCAAAATTGGCTAGAAACAATTAAAAATTTCTTTACCTGTTATAGAACTTCTTCGGTTCTTTTTGACAAGGAAAAAGATTCTTTACGTCCCTATCTAAGAGTACAGATTAATGGTAAAACATTTTCTGGCCTGTTAGATAGCGGAAGCTCGGTTACTATTCTAGGCAATAACTCACATCTTGAGATTTTAAAACTCGGTTTCCCATTGTTCAAGTCTAATCCTATTACTGTCTCTACTGCTAATAAACATAAAGTTAAATCTGTCGGATATTTCGACCTTCCTTTGACTCTGAATAATCAAACTCATATTATCAGAGCCCACGTTTTTAAAGAAATGTTCCCATCTCTTATTCTCGGTATAGACTTTTGGAAAAAGTTTGGTCTAGTATCGAAGATTTTTTCTGATACCTCAAAACTTAACTTTTGCTCGTCTATTGATAGTGATACCGATAAGGTTTCAGCTTACAAAAATCTCTCGGATTCTCAGAAAACAATTGCTGATAGTGTAATCCAGCGATTTAAAGAGATTTCGTTCGAGTTCAGGGGTGAACTTGGTCGCACTGATTTAATTTCTCACAAAATAGACACGGGGATACTCTCCCTATTAGACAAAAGTGCTATAGACTTTCGCCTGAGAAGCAAAAGGCACTTATCAATGAGGTTGATAACATGATTAAATGGAAAGTTATTGAAAAATGTGAAAGTCCTTGGCTCTCACCCGTACTTATAACGCCTAAGAAAAATGGTGAATGGCGTTTTTGCATTGATAGCAGGAAACTGAACTCAGTTACTCGCCGTGACGCATACAGCCTTCCTCTGGTTAATGAGATCCTTGATAACCTTAGAAATGCGAAATATCTCTCCAGTATTGATATTGCAAAGGCATTCTGGGAATTACCTCTGAATCCCGCCGATAAAGACAAGACCGCGTTCTATGTTCCAGGTAGAGGCATGTACAGATTCGTAGTAATGCCATTTGGTCTCACTAACGCGCCTGCTACACAACAACGTCTTATGGATAGGCTGTTTACTCCTGACTTTGAAAATAAAGTGTTCTGCTATTTGGACGATATAATCTGTATTTCAGAAACGTTTGAGGAACATATTTCACTATTACTCAAAATTTTTGAGAAAATATCTTTCGCGAAACTAACAATTAATTTTGAAAAAAGTCAGTTTTTCAGAAACGAGTTAAAATATCTTGGCTACATCGTTGACGCTCATGGTCTACGTACTGATCCGGCTAAAATCGATGCTATTTTACAATACCCCACTCCAACTTCCCGTAAGGAGGTAAGGAAGTTTCTCGGTACTTGCACTTGGTTTAGAAGATTTATCCCTAACTTTAGTTCTATTGTAGCCCCTATCAGTCAATTGACCTCTTCTAGTAAAAATGCCCCAAAATTTGCTTGGAATTCAGAAGCAGAGGCCGCATTTCTGAAACTAAAGGAATCGTTAGTGTCTACCCCTGTTCTTGCTTGCCCTAATTTTGACCTTCCTTTTGCAGTTCATTGTGATGCATCTAATTTTGGTATAGGAGCTATGCTTACTCAAATTCAGAATGATAACGAAGTCGTCATAGCTTATATGAGTAAATCCCTTAATAAACATGAAAGAAATTACTCTACAACTGAACGCGAAACATTAGCCGTTATTATCGCCCTTGAACACTGGCGTTGTTACTTAGACTCTGGCAAACAGTTCACTGTTTATACGGACCACGCCGCTCTCAAATGGTTTAGCAATCTTTCAAACCCTTCTGGCAGACTAGCTAGATGGACTGTACGCTTATCATGTTTTAATTTTGCTCTCAAACATAAAAAAGGTAAAGAAAATCTTGTTCCAGATTTACTCTCACGGGATAGGTCGTTCGACGTCGACCCAGCCATAGATACTATCAAGGCATGCCCAGTGTTGGCGAGTAATGACTCTTTCCAACAAGCACAGGAGTCGTATGAAAAATTGATTCTTGGAGTGCGGAATAAACCTGATCTTTATCCTAACTATACTCTTAAGGATGATAAAGCTTACCGTTGTATTCATTCTCCTTACGCTATAAACGATGATTTTATATGGAAAGAAATTCCTCCTCCCTCTGCAAGGGAGTCCTTGATTAAGGAGGCACACGGTTCCCTAAACGAACCGCATCTTGGCATTTTCAAGACATATAAAAAATTATGCTTACTTTACTATTGGACTGGCATGTTTAAAGATATAGCTAAATTTATTACTAACTGTGAAAAATGTTTATCTTACAAGCATTCTAACCATTCTCCCTACGGTCCTATGGGCAAATCTAAGGTCTGTTCAAGACCTTTTCAGGCCATATCCTTGGATTTAATGGGTCCCTTTCCAATGACAAGACGTCGTAATCAATATATTTTAGTTATAAATTGTACATTTACTAAATATACCTTCATTTTTCCTTTGAAGCGTGCCACGGCAGTTGACATCATTGATAAACTCGAGAACCAGGTGTTCCTTATTCATGGAGTCCCACAGACTATACTTACGGATAATGGGGTTCAATTTCAATCTCATGAGTTTCGTAATTTACTTAACAAATATAAAATTCCCTACCAGTCTTACACGCCCTATTATTGTCCTCAGGTTAACCCCACCGAAAGATATAATCAAACTATCATTACGGCTTTGGCTTCTTTAGTGGGAGACGATCATAGATCTTGGGACTTACATCTTTCGAAAACTCAATTTGCTATGAATAATGCAGTGAATGTAGTTACTGGTTTTTCACCAGCATTCTTAGTGTTTGGTCATGAGTTAATAACTTGTGGTTCCCTGTATGCACAAAATGTCAGTACTGATGAACTGATATTTTTACCTCGTGATATTTATGCAAATAATTTAGGCCTTTTGTCTACAGTTCACGACAAGGTCCAGACTGCTCTTTACGTTTCTCACCAAAAAAATGCCTTACGTTATAATTTGCGGCATCCTTTTAGAGAATACAATGTGGGTGAGACAGTTTGGCGTAAGAACTATGTGCAAAGTAACGCCGGTACATATTTTAGTGCAAAATTGGCTCCGAAATTTGTTAAGGCAAAAATTATCCAAAAGCTCTCGCCGCTTGTTTTTATTTTGGAAGATCATACCACCGGGTATACGGGTAAATGGCATGTGAAAGATTTTAAGTTGTAATAAATCACAATTTTTTCTTTTACCGAGTAAATAATTATGCTAATTTTTCTCTTCCCTTTTCTTTTTACTTCCTTTTCTTACTTTATTATTTTTTTCTTTTTATCTTCTTTTATTTCCCTTCCTCATTTTCTCTCTACTTGTCTTTGTCTTCACGAGCGGGTTATGACTCGTAAAACAAGCCCTCATTCCCTCTATTTTTACTTTTTGACTTGTACACTTGGCGGACTTTTAGGGCTCTAAACCCACTGTCTCTAGCCTTGTTGTCGGGTCTCCTTGCTCTAAAGCAACTTGTCTTTTCTTCACGAGCGGGTTATGACTCGTTAAAGAAGCCCACATTATCTCTATTTCTACTCCTTTGACTTGCACACTTGGCGGACTTTAATGTCTCTAGCCTTGTTGTCGGGTCTCCTTGCTCATAAGCAACTTGACTTGTGCCTAACTTGGAACGGCGCAATACTTCTTCTTCTTCTTCTACTACTGAGCTTCTTGTGCTCA
This sequence comes from Herminia tarsipennalis, assembly GCA_945859575.2. Taxonomy (NCBI): domain Eukaryota; kingdom Metazoa; phylum Arthropoda; class Insecta; order Lepidoptera; family Erebidae; genus Herminia; species Herminia tarsipennalis. Next base: position 10,461,911 of record OX243852.2, read on the forward strand.
AAAGGTACTAAATGTACTTCGTAATTTTGGAGACTCTTGAGCTCCGTTTCATCTTTTGCATTTCTATTGCATCTTTGTGACATTTCCCTGGAGTACGCGTCATTGAATGTGAACGCTACCCCGCTTTCGTTTGGTGATGGATGCTAGGTTATTTATGTTTGTATGAGTATGTTTGCTGTGGGATTTTTGTCTCTCCAACTTCAAAGGCAAGGAAATTTTCGTAAGTCGAAAATTTTCCGGGTTTTTGGGGTAATGTAGTGATAATTCTTACCTCGTATATGTATATATGTCCTTGTAGTGTTATTTCGTTCGCATTTCTGTATATATTAGTTATATATTTCGCCATTTTTAACATAATAAATATCTCTGTAAGACTTATTGTAAACATTATTTTTCAAATCTGTCATGTCGACAAATATTTTCTATGGTTGCTATGACAACAAGATGAAGCATAGAGTTATTCTTAAAGTATGGACTACATTGTGAAACTGGCTGTGCGTAAATTCTAAATTAAAAATAAGTTAAGCTTTAAAATTTTAAATTGCTTCTAGAGAGTTTTCTTTATGGATACAAAACCGAAGAACAGTCAGTGAAGAACTAGCTCTCTAAAAGAGAGGAGTGAATAACCAGCTCTCTAAAAGAGAAGAAGTGAAGAACCAGCTCTCTAAAAGAGAAGGAGGAAGAACGAGCTCTCTAAAAGAGAAGGAGTGGGAAATTAAGAGAAAGAGACCATTCCTACCGGCGTCGCCTTTCTACCTACCGGCGTCGCCTTTCTACCTACCGGCGTCGCCTCTCTACCTACCGGCGTCGCCTCTCTACTTACCGGCGTCGCCTCTCTACCTACCGGGCCGCCTCTCTTATATACCGGGCCGCACCGCTACGACGCGTCGCACCTCTACCTGCCGACGTCGCGCCACTACTACCTACCAGCGCCGTGACTCTGCCTACCGGCGCCGTGCCTCTACCTACCGGCGCCGCGCCTCTACCTACCGGCGCCGCGCCTCTACCTACCGGCGGCGCGCCTCTACCTACGAGTGCCGCATCTTGACCTACCAGCGCCGCATCTCCGCCTGGACGCCGTACCTCTACCTACCAGCACTGCATCTCCGCCAGCATCGGTTTTAAATTATCTTTAATTTTAAGTAGTCTTTAAGTTCTTGTAAATATATGTAGTCCTATCTTAAACCTAACTTTTCACTACACTACACTCTATAATCTTCTCCTAGATATTAGTAAGTATGTACACAGGCGGATCTAGGGGGTCGGCACGGGGGCACGTGCCCCTCCCATTGGGAGCTTTGTGTACCAAATTTCTTGTATTGTATTGAATTTCTTTGCACATTTGCCTCTTGTGCATCGATCTAGCTAGGTTTCATTTTAAGAAAACATCGTTAAAAAAAAAATCCAGGTCATCCAGGTACTGTATATATCTTATACCTTTGGACGAGCAATTCTTGTATATATTTAGCTAGTCCGGCCATAATTTCTGTTACAAATGATAATGCAATGCTTTTTATTGAAGTAATGTAATATTACTAAAACTTATATGTACATATTTATTAAAGTCTCAGCAAAAAATAAATTGGAGAGGCTTATGTCCAGCATTGGACTGCGATAGGCTGATGATGATGATGATGACAAAATAAAAACAATATTCTATTTTAAATGACCACCTTTGGCTTTTAAACAGGCCTTTAATCAGTTCGGCCACGAATCTATGGATTTACGCACTGTTTCCATGGGAAATTACGCCACTGCTTGGTGCAGAGATTTTTTAAGAGACTCAATGTCTCCGTGTCGTTTAGAGCAGGCCATGTCCTCTAAAACTGAACATAATTTGTAGTCTAAAGGATTGAGGTCTGGGCTAGATGAGGGCTAGTCTTCAGCTCTTATAAAGTCCGGAACGTTATTTTCAAGCCAGGCTTGGGTAGTTCGTGCCTTGTGACCAGGAGCAGAGTCCTGCTGGAAAGTCCACGGTACATTTTTAAAAAGTGTATTGGTGTGAGCTTTCACAACACGATTCAAGACTGTCTCTTGATACACTTTGGCTGAAGTTTTCACTCCTTTTTCACAAAAATGTAGCTTTGTGACGCCTTGATAAGACACGCCCCACCAAACCATCTCTGACGCAGGATGATGACCACGCTGTACGTTTCCGACCATTTGAGCAACTGTGATCGTATACTTTATAATTTTGCTTATTGTAGTGCTCTTCAATCGTGAAAAGGTTTTCATCGGTAAAGAGGATATTTCTGTGTCCTTCACCTGGGTATCGGGACTGAAGGCGTTTTGATCGATCCACTCTCTTTAATTGTAAAGATTGATTTAGGGCATGTCCTGTATATCGACGATAAGCGCCGAGCTTCAGGTCTTGTTTTATAATACGCGACAGAATCCTAGCGGGAATCTTCATTTCTTGCGATAACGTTTTTTGCTTCCTAATGGGATTTCGACGAATTCTGGCTTTAACAGCCCTGCCCTGATCTTTTATGGGATTCGACAGAGGAAGTGTTATTGTATCTGTTGATAGTACGATATACGAACATACGGCTGATACCAAGCTATTGAAGTCTCTGGAATATGACGTGACACTTTGTGCAAGGCGATCACCGCAATCCTATTTTCTTTAAGACCCCAATCTATATTGTAATTTGATAATCAACACGAAAAAATATGTGAAATGGCGCGAAATTGAAAGAACTTTTAGAAATAATAATCGCGTTCGAAATAAAATCGGACTAGATAAAATCAGAATCTCGGCAACGGCTTTAGCATTCATTTTTGGAAAACGCCGTTTCAAAAAACCGAGCAAAGCTCGGTCTTTCAGGTTCTAATTTTTAATTGTGAGGGCTGTAAAGATAAAGTGTACATGTATTTTTACGATAAAGTAAGTAATTTTAAAGATAAAGTATACATATATTTATACATAATTTTACTGTGCTTGATATAAGCATTTTTTTATTGTAAATGTTCAATTTAATTTGTAATTAGTCTGTAGAAGGGAAAGAAGGCTTTTTTAAAATAAATAAATTTGTAAGTATTCTATGGCTTTTTTGAGGAGACAATTATTAACACTTTCAGATTTATATTAATACTTAGATACAAACCATCAATTGAACATAAGGTACCTTTAGTATACTGCAACTACCTACCTACCACTTTAATCTACTATGGTGTCATGGGAGATAATACAAAGCAGGTCTCTGTATAAAACAAAAGCGTGGTATCCATACTTAAAGGCAGGAAGGTACTTGTGTGAAGTACCGCTAACTGTTCCGAAGGGACACTTTCACTACGTCTCGACGCGCCGTACACACTTCGATCATCTGATAACTGTCAGTTTTGACACAAATAATAATGACAACGTAGAGGTAGGTACTTGTGTCTGTAATTGGCGTTATTTATCGATCACGAGTGTTAATCTGTTAATTAATTAAATACAAATAAGAAATTTATTTGGTAATATTTTGAAAAGAGTAGAAAAACATTTTCTGTCAATTTAAGGGAATATTTACTTCGGATTTTAGGTCACTGCTTTCCGGAAATGTATGAATATGTAGTATCTGCCTAGTTAGTCAATGACCCCACCAAATTCTCCAATTAACTTTAAAAATATACTTTATTCTTATACAGTAACGGTGCCCCTTCAAAATCTAGGTTTAAATTTTCACGATAGTTTAATCACTTGCCAATGTTGTACATATCTATACTAATCTATAACTATACTAATATTATAAAGAGGAAAGATTTGATTATTTGTTTGATTGTTTGTTTGTATTGAATTGGCTCCGAAACTACTGGACGGATTTGAAAAATTCTTTTACCGTTGTGAAGCTACACTTGCCCCGGGAGATATAGGCTATTTTTTATCCCTGTATTCCACGGGAACGGGAACTACGCGGGTGAAACCACGAGGCGTCCGCTAGTATTTAATAGATTCAAACATCGAGATTATTCTATACTAAAGTACCTATCTGTTTCTGTCTACCTACCTATTACTTCTGAACTAAATAAGATTTCTTTTGGTAACTGACTTTTGGTTGAAGGGCACTGTAGCGAGTATAATTTTTCGGCAAATGAGGCGTAAGAACTAATGTCTCGGAATGAGGATCGCGGTGCAATGACGCACGGATCTTTACGCTTGCGGAACAAGGTTTTGAGTGGCGCCGATGCTGCTATGGGCTAGTATGACGCTTACTATCAGACTCACGTTTGCTCGTCTCTTTATTCAGTGGATAAAAAAACCTTACCACTTTAAATAGTACGTGTAAACCGGGGCCGGAATCGAACCACCTACCTGGACTATGACAAGTTTTTCTATCGTTTCCCGCACGCGAGTTTTGCCCTCGCTAGGATAAAAAAAAATGAGGTCTAGTAACATAGTCCAGATTTACTAGACCTTAGATTTAATATAGGCATAAAAACAATGAAAATCCATTTGGACTATCATCAGGAAGAAATATAATTTATATTAATACCGACGTCGTGGTAATATTGTGAAAATATTAAGATATCTACTTATTCGTGGACAAGCGTACCTATATTCAAAAACTAGGCACTCATCCCCTTTCTATTTAAATAAGGGTGCATTTTATTGCCGCCGGTTTATTTGCTAGGGAGGAGATATAATTTTCTTCGTAATCATTTGCCTTGAATTTCCCCTAAATTTTATGGAATATTTGAATAGTTATTGCGTAGTTATTATCACATCAGTTAGACCAGGCGCGGTTCCAGAACTTTGTTCTGGCTACATTTGACTCAATCGGTCAGTCACTCGCACGAGGGGGGGGGGGAGAGGTTGCAATTGGTTTAACACCGGTACACAATCCACCACCACCGGGGGCAATTGCCTGCCTGAACACTCCCGTCCAGTGTTAAAATTCCGAAATTCTCCAAAAAAAGGTCGAGTATCCGCGCCTGAGTTAATACTGACTGATTAAAAAGGATATATTTGCTAGTAGGTACTGTCGATCCATAGATGGGTGATCGTTTTCGAAAAATGTCAAACCCCTCTGTGTCTCGGAGAGCACGTTAAGCCGTCGGTCCTGCGCCCAATCTCTCCCCGGTCGTGTCGGATTTCCGTCCCATCGGAATATAAGAGTGGAGGAATAGGGTGTGCTGTGTTTGTACAGCTGTGCACTATAATATCTCCTGCGTACTTGGTTGCAGAGCTTGGCCGCCGTAACCGACTTCGTTTAGGCGACCATTTTATTATTAAGCTTAATAATAATAATAATACTCTTTATTGTACACTAAATATACAAGGACAAGGTGGTATACATTGTATAACTTACATGTAGGTACAATGGGCTTACTCCAGTATAAATTAAAATCACGCGTGTAACAACTTGAAGTAAAATATTTCCTGCTCTATAGTTTTGTAAGATGTTTAGACGTCATAGGAAGGGCTCTCCAAAGTAAATGAAGGTCGAATACTTTGACTTCCACTAGGTATTCGTAGCGGGGATAGGTATTATCTTTACGATGAGAACCTTTCATATTTTTACTATTCGAAATGTATAGTAAAAAGCAGTGACAATCAAAGAGCTACTGTTGCTTCTAAACGGGTCTCAGTAACCAGTTCTTTTTATAGATATTGCCAACCGTGGGACGTTAAGCGGCTTAAACTTATCTCCTTTTTTATCTGATTTCAAAAATGTTTGTTTGTATTTTTCGTCGAATTTTTACTTGGTTCTTTGAGGTCTTTCTCGCTTGATTTTCTTTTTATTTTCAAGATGGTTTCGTAACATTACAAAATTAAGCTTTCGAGCTGAATTTAACTCTTTAAGAACCGAGGAAAGTGGTAGATAATGTGACGGGTAAGACGGTAATGGGGCATTCGCATTGGTTTGTTTCAAAATTATCAGTTAAGGGTAGATTACGCGAAACAGGGTTCGGCTCTCTCAAAAATTTATATAGAAAACCTAAATATTAGGACACGAAAAAAATTGTGTCACTAGTCAAAGAGTTTTTCTAGTAGATAAAATAAAGAAATTTAAGGATATGTCTTAATATGATCCCGCAAATAAATCTTGAAGTTGCGGAAAAATGCAAAAACGAGCATTTTCGTATTGTCATAGTCATGGCGTTCGTTTTCTAACATATGTACGAACGAATATTCTACTTTTTTTTGACCCACGCTCCTGCGCACTATGAAGTGATGGTTGTGTGCGGAAGAGTGAGGCCGGCGATCGTGTCGCTGTGTACGTAGCGCTAAATAAATAATTTCTCTCAGTGTAATGCTCCCTAAAGGAATATGAAGAAAAATAAATTGTAGGGTTTCGTTCTAATGTATTGTGCATTACTGTAGACCTTGATACCGGTCTAAGTAGAGTAAAACGTGTTGTCGACCGCTACATAGACCATTGTGAATTATTAAGTGTCCCACTATCGGTATTCTGTGTTCTTGTTCATGGTTCGTATGGTACCGGTATGCATAACATAGTAGGTGAATGGTTGCTATAGGTATTACGGTTATTTATACATTGTCGTCAAAGTCGTTATACTTAGTAGGTTTGTATTTGGATTGGTTTCATTCAAAGTTGAAACAAGGATTGATTTTAACACTTACAGGCGCAGATCCAGAACTTTGTTCAAGTGTGAGTCACGGCCATGCGGCAGAAAGGTATAGATACCTAGTTGTTTATGACACACTGTGATACACGTAATATTGCTGCTGGTAATGTCGTAATTTGTAACTAGGTGTCCCGCGCAACGTCTGCGTAAATTTTCCCCGTCTTTGTAACATTTCGCATTGCTGCTCCGCCTATTGATCGTAGCGTGATGTTTTATATCCTATAGCCTTCCTCGATAAATGGGCTATCCAACAGTAAAATATTTTTTCAATTCGAATCAGTAGTTCCTGAGATTACCGCGTTCAAACAAACAAAGAAACTCTTAAATTTAAAATATACTAGCGGGCGCCTCGCGGTTTCACCCGCGTAGTTCTCGTTTCCGTGGGAATACAGGGATAAAAATAGCCTATGTCACCCGGGTTTAGTGTAGCTTTACAACGATGAAAGAATTTTTCAAATCCGTCCAGTAGTTTTGGAGCCTATTCAATACAAACAAACAATCAAATCTTTCCTCTTTATAATATTAGCATGAATATAGAAGTATAGATATATGTGGTCTCTTCGGACTGTATCCGAGGGGACATCGTAGTGGTTATAATATAAGGGGAGACATAAGACCACAGGTATTACAAACAACGACATTACTAGAAGCAATATTACGTGCGCCTTAAACTGCTAAAACTTGATTAGGTGCCATACCTTTCTGTTAAATACACGTTGTTTAAGAAAGCCGAGACTAATCTAGCATAGTACAGCTTCAAACTTTTTTAATTTGGCATAAACACACACGATATTAAGATAAAGCACTTGCTACACAGTTTTGATGATTGAACTAAGTAGGTACGTAGATACCTATTAAAGGAGGAACTTGGCACTAGCGATAGCTATGAGCTATACTGTCCAAATGTACGTTGGTAATATCAGAACCTTGTATTATGCAATTGCTAAACTCTAGAGACTCGGCGACATCTAAATCTCAGACGATATTACTCTTAAGTGCTGTTACGCTATCTCAAAGAACACTGTTTTAAAATAACGACCTATCTAAACTAGGTACTACTTACTCGTATATTAAACAGTCAGATAGTCTCATTGAGGGAGTTATATATATTATCTTGGGACAACTCACACAACGTCATTTGATCCCAAACTAAGCAAAGCTTGTACTATGGCAACCAGAAAACTGATATTTTGTTATCTATCGAATTAATTAGACCATAGCTTAGTTAACCTGCAAAAATGGGAAACTACGAAAAACTTCTAACCAAAAAAACCTTAATAATACCAAGTAATCACATTACGGACTGCTTTACCACATTAACCAAAGTGATTAGCCAACCGGCCTATTGGTCTAGTGCTTAGTGACCCTGACTGCTAAGCCGGAGGTCTTGGGTTCGATCCCTACCCTGAATAAAACTTTGTGTAATGAGCACGATGGTTTAGTCTGTGTCTGGGTGTAATTGATTTATATTATGTATGTATTTAGAAATATATAAGTATGTTTATCAGTTATTTGTTTTCCATAGTACAAGCTCTGCTTAGTTTGGGATCAGATAGCTTTGTGTGAGATGTCCCATAATATTTTTAGATATTATTATTATTAGAGAAAGGTATTCTGGAAACTCCTTGGAAGAAAGTCCCGATATAAGCTACTATTACATTACAATTAGGTATTTGAATGTCAAATCAATCAATAACAATAAATTATTTTACACTTACCAAGTAATAATATGCCTTTAAATGGTGTTAAAAATATATATTCTTGCATAATTTAATATGTTTTTGTATTTATAATCATCAAAATAAATACTAAAAGTAAATGATTTGAAACCAGAACATAATGACGTCACAATGTTAAATTTCATACAAATCTCTACAGAACGATTCGTTTTGTCATTTTATAAAAAAGATATTGATTTGACTTGACATTCAAATACCCAATTGAGCAAACCAGGAGTAAGTCGAGACCTAAATCCTCCTCCGAAATAATTTATCGAAACGTACTATATCAGATTGGTACAGACCTACTAAACGTTGGCTTAAAGCTCTGTTACTAAGAGCTTTAATAAATTAAGCTCGATACTCAAACCGAGATGCAAATTAAATGTTTCTTATAGGTTTAACGAAGCTTAGTTAGGAATTTATTTATTTAGGTACCTAAGGTACAGTAGCTACAGCCTACCAATTTTCATTACTTGCTTGAGTGAAATATTTATGGACGCCATCTTGTTGTTACTCCTGTGTGATAAAGTGTGTACCGTGGTATGTTGAAATTTGACCGGCTACCTACATTGCACCGTGTTTTGACCACAGAGGATTGTGGCCGACTCATGGTTTTTGCCTTACAT